>CM037032.1:17451788-18701788 GCA_020882235.1 Schizaphis graminum
ACCGACCACATTACTCCCACGATTTTGTATAACATAATAATAATAATAGTAATAATAATGCCGTCCGCGCATGGAACGTGGTGCTTACCGTTTTGATTGTGATCATTATGTTATCCGACCAACATTAGTGTACACAGATACAACGTCATACGATTTGCAGCACAACCATAACAAGCACAGTGTAGTATTGAACATATCTAATAAGCTTATTGGATATTGTTTGTACATTTTTAGATTATTTCTAGAACTTGTTGGACTTTATTCTTTCAGGCAGAGCTTTTTTTAAATTTTTGCTAACAACGGCATGACTTTATGTGAGCGAACTTTTACCCTAATACGAGATGTCGATGTACATTTTTAGACACACTCAAACTACTTATAAATTTTTTTGGAATTTATTTCCGATAGCTTAGAGTCGTGCTGTTAGAGTATAATTTTTAAAGTACCTACTCAAGTTGTGAGATGTCTTCCGACAAAAATAAAGTCTATCCGAGTCTGGGAGTACCCAGTGTCAAACAAATTACCAACTAATTCGTTAGATATATTTCATATTTATTCGTAATGGTGGTGCTGTTAACTATTTAAGAAGGTTTAGTATACGCGTACGTATAATCATACGATTATTATAATATGACTTTGATGTGCTAAGGTATAGGCTGAGTATCATTCATAGACGTAGGTATATAAATTAAACGCGCAATTTACTTTATTCATCAAATATTAATATTATTCAACGTTATACTGTGTTCGTTTGGTATTTTTAAATACTTAAATAATATTTTATTGAAATACAATACAATATTATACAGTAGGTATAGTGCATTAAAACATATTCAATCTAATCCTATGTAATTTTAACTCATGAGGATTGTTTTTAAAAAACACAATACTTTTACCTACAATTTTTCTGATTCATCAGTTATACTAGTATTTTTTAATTTAATGTCAGTCCATTCTGCTTAATATTGTAGATTTACTCGTTATTCCGGAAAACAAAGTTGATTGATTATTTAAATGTATAAATTAACATGCCTTAAATAAAATATTAAAATATTTATAAAGCTTAAAATGTAAGTTAATAATAACCAAGTCAAAAAGTTTTAGTTGACATAAATTATTATCTATGTTATGACTTATTGTGGAACGAAAAATAAATTAAAATTAAAATATTAGCTCAATTAACTGCAAAGAATTGTTTTAGAATATTGTCATAATATGACCCCAGATCCATGACATGATAAGCATTATACATATTTAAAAAATAATATAATATATTGTTATGTTTTAAATAAAAAAATGTCATAATTTTACAATTCGTGTCACGTAATATTCGCACAAATACGCAAAACAAAAAAAAAAGGTTCAATACCCAATTTCTAGAAGGTATAATATTATACACGTAACACTATGAAAAAAAATATCATAACATTAAAAATTCTTAGCATTATTCCAGTTTTATTATATTATTCTCGAAATTAAATGTTTTGGTGCTTAGTATTCGCTTACAATAATAGTACCGACTTCCAGTTTCACCATTGTAGTATTTAATAAATACCTAATTACAAAACCGAATGATAATATTATAATACAACGTTAACATTCAATAGGCTTAGTATGAGAACATTCTTTATTATTAACATTTTTGTATATTTTGTGAAATATCTAAATATTTTGTCGATATTTCATAATGATTAACGCGCCTTTCTGTTGACATATGATTTACTTTCAATACGGTTGTACATACAAGCGTACAGCTATAATATATTATAAAGTCGCCGTAAACTTTTGGAACAATGATTTTTTTTTTTTTTTAATATAACTAAAAGATGAAATCGAGTTATTCCAAAATTCAAAATGTAACGAAAAAAAAAGTGAAAACGACGGTACAAGTTCTACTCGATAACGAACGCCGACATTTGTTAAATTGTGTTCACGACGTTTGCCGTAAATATTAATAATCCTTTTGTTGAGATTTTAGTTTTTCTTTCACGTATGTATACTATACAAAATATTATAATATTTTAATTTTTTTTTTCCGGTCGTCGTTCAATAACGCGCGTATATAATTTCGTTTTATGAATTTGTAGTTCTTTTTTCGACTAAACAGAATAGATGCACAGATTTACGATAAATATGTTGGAAAACGAAATAATTAATATTAATCCACAAATTTGAATGATTTAATCATTTAACATTTTATGTGTAACCATTAGTCTACGAGCCGCAGCTCGGTGGTAATTGCTTCATTTAATATTAACGGTACAGGAGTTGGCTTTATTTATGAACCACGTCAGCAGAGGCTATGGATCATAATTGTTGTTTCATCAGCTAGTATTTTATTTTATTTTTCGTCCGCCTACCCGAAAAACAACCATTGATTATATAAACAAACAAAATGGCTTATGAAAACTCTGTTGTGTATTATCATTTTCTTTACGCGCACCGATTTTGTCCGAGCTGTATCACAGCATGCCGTGTTTGCGACATTGTGTACTTATGTGTGTGTGTGTGTGTATGTGACTTCCTGCGTTTTTATAAGTAACTCGTTGGTACGGTACTCCGTGAGATGCTCGAATGCAGCTCCGGTAATTTTGGCTGTAAAATACGGTTTCCGGAAATGTTTGGGAAGGCCGAATTTCGCTTCAACTAGGTCAAAAGGAAATTTGTGAAATAAGCCCTAACTTGCCTGACATGGACAATATACATTTAACACGGTATACGCGGAAATAAAGTTTTCGGGATTTAAGGACTAATTTATGTAGGTACTTGCTTATTGTAATCTAATTGTTAACCGTTAATGGTATCAACTACCATAGGTACACAAGTATTAAATTAAAGTAGGGCAATAATTAGGCATGGCAAATAATAAAGTCACCAAAATGCTAAAGTGTACACTGTGTTATACCCCAAAATGGCAATCCAGTTTGATAGCTTACAATTTATAAGTATTTATAATATAAATAATAAAACATTATAAAGAATATATTTTTTTTTTGAAAGCAGATGGATGTTCTTATTTTTTATGTCACTTCATTTCGGTTAAATTTTGTAATACATATATAATTTGTTACTATGTAATATTGTTTACTCTTAAAATATTTACTTTTAGATCAAAACATTTTAGAGATGCTTCTTATTTCATATAAACTCTAAATGATTCTAAATAATTATCTATTGATTTGATGTCCATTATACATTTTAAAACATAATTTTAGTATTTGAAACTGAAAACAAAAGTCGTTTTAAAAAATAAATAGAAGAAATATTATATAACAATTGATATACATATTATTTTATAATAAAAATGATCGATAATATAATTATCTTACTAAATATGTCACGATGGTGGTAGTGGTTAAAGTATTAAATACGTTTTCAAGTTATAGAAAGAAAAAAATACAACACAAAAATACCTAAAGAAATCGATCGTTTTTCTATGATACAATAATTGTGCTGCAAAACAAAATATGTTTAAATTCAATTCATTATTATGTAGATATTCGTAAATCGCACTCTTATTTTATACCATCCTCAGTAAGTACCCAAATAAATATATATATGCGTGAGGAGGTGATATTCTTTTCCAGAAACAGGCGAAGTCCCTAAATAACGTTTACCGATACTCCGTAGTAGACTACCCGGATGATGGGTTTTTATATTATCATTATAATTTATAATTCGGCGAGTTTTATCTCCCTCAGTCTTTAAAATAGTGTACATTATTGTTATTATATGCTGTGGTGTATCATAATATTATGTAATACACCATGCACCGCCTTGCATCGACGAGTATAAAATATAATACTATAATATGTGTGTTTACAATATATGATTGCATTATTATTTATTTTAGTGGCATAAAAACGATGCACTAGTTGCATCAAACTCGAGTACGTCATTACTAAAGACGCCAGATGAATGTATTCAAAACTGTACTTTGTATTCAGAGGTACTCAGGTGAAATTTATTTTAAATTCGCTTTTATTTTGTTGTTTAGTTAAGTTATGAAGCATTAAAATTTAAAATACAACTATGAACTAGTTTTATCATAATAACTAAACATGTACTGACCAGAATGGGAATGTTGACATTATACAACGTACAAATACTGCAAGCAGTTCAAACAGTTGCAAACTCATTCAACTTGGAAATAATTAAAACTTCTTTTATTTCAGAACTCCGCCGGTGCCTGAAAAAACTTTTAAGTGTTTCAAAAATCAAAATAACTCTAAATCTGAAGAATTAAAAAAGGTTTTTGAGCTTTTATCGTTTCGGATATTGATTTCCCAAAATTTAAATCATATTTTAATTGTTCAGCGTTTATAGACTTAACAGTGTTGCATAATAATTATATGTACCATGTATATATTGTATACGTACCTAGTTAATTTTGAAATTATGCCTCTAAACAGTCTAAATAACTACTCGTGTCTTGTGTATTTGTTTGAATTGTAATATTTATAGACATTCTGCGGCTCATCATGATAAATAATTTATAATTATAAACCTATACAGTAGATATATACATAGTATATTAGCTAACTAAATTTAACAATCCCCAACGTCATGTTTATTCGCTATCGCTATTCGCGCAGTTACTCCGTGTTTTATACAAACAATACATCGATTGTAGAAATAAAACGAGTAACGAGTGGACGTTTTAGGGACACTATAGTGGATTAACAGTTAGGACGAGCTCTTTGACGTGCACGAATGCACTACGGGTAATTTTGTTTACAGTAGTAATAGTATTAACCAATAAATGAGTGACTAGCTACCACAAGCTTCAAAGGCGGACGTAGTTCAACGAGTGATGGCGCTTATGAATGGTAAACACAGTAAATAATATAGTGTAGCTATATATTCCATTTTCCGTAATAATTGCATACTATTAAGCTATACATTCTTGGTATAAATTGCGCAGTGAACGATGAATAAAATGATCACAAGTTCTGCCAAATCTTAGACTACAAAATCAATAGTATAGCTGGTCCCAAAACAGGAGATGCCTACGTAGGTTAAAATATTGCGAACTTAGCACAGTATAGTATAGCTAGGTAATATAATATGATGAGCATATTACGACGTAAAATATTCGTATCAAATGTTAGATTCGTATCTTTGTAATTTTAATAAGACGAACTACGAACAAATTTAACTATAATCTGAAAAAATCACGAACCATGTGCATCGTAATAAATTTTTATGATTAATAGACAATTATATTGAATTGTGTATAGAATGGAAATATTAATATTATGATTTTATTGTATCACAAATTAATATTTGTTTAACGTAACTATACTCATGAAAAGAATGTTATAGTAGTCGATAAATACAGGTGGATAATTATTCTTATTTAAAACAATATAAATAAAGTTCAATCACGTCGTAGGAGCACATTTTAATTATGTTGTTGTTTTTTTTTTTCAATAATATTGGTGATTTAAGTTTTAAAAAAGATATTCTATGGTACAATAAAATAAATAATAATAATAGCAAAAATGTTGATCCCATGCTAGTAAACTTCATGAAAAATTCAAATGGGATTTAAGAATCAGAATTACATTTCTAAAAATATTTGACTTTTTGTATTCAGATGATTTCTGGATCTGGATAAGCGAATTTATTTTCTACTTCTAGCGCACATTTTTGTGATTTAAAATGTTCCGGGTGATTTGTCATAAATCATAATCTATCTTCGCCGACTGGTTGATACTGAAAAATAAAATGATATAAAAAAAAATATATAATATTATTAAATGAAAAATATATTTTGTAATTCCTTGGTGTGTAATACTGTTATTATTATATACTCGTATCACGAGGAAATTAATAAAATGTCAAATATTGCGCAAGCCAATGATTAATGGTAATATAATCAGTACCTACATACACACAGTTATTGTTTGATAAATAAAGTACATTTTAAATATTGGGACATTTGAAACTCATAAATGTAATTAACAATTTCTGAAAACAAAATATTAATTAACTTAGGTTTTACGGATTCTATAAGGACGATGAAAATTGGTGTGTACTATGTATAGTATGTATATTGTATACATACACCGTGCGCGCCGTGCACATATTTTTATAATATAATGTATTTGGCCCTTGTAATGCCTTTATTATCACAATAAATGACTCAAAACTATAAAAAAAAATTAAAAAAAAGCGGGTAAGTGAGTATCGCTCTGCTGTACATTAGGGGTGGGGTGGACCTTGGACTAGGGTAGGTTAAATTTGAATGCAATGATAGGTATCATTGTATACGAAAAACGATTCTGAACGGAGATGATTTGTCAGTCTGGGATATATTATATTTAAATATTGTCATATATTCTATTTTGAAAAAAATTCACAAATTTAAACATTTAAGTAAAAGCTTCAAGATCTTACGTTTGATAATTTTTTAAAAATAACAAAAATCGAAAATTATTTATTAGTAAAACGTAATTTTACATGCGTATTTTTGATTTCAAATTAAAATTAAAACTTTAAACACTCGTAAAATTTTTTAAATTGAATAATCATCAAAATTTTTTATAATTATTCTAAGCTTAACTTATGGACAGCATAGTATTAAATTTTAAATTCTTAGCTTCTGATAGTAAAATATTTATAAATTTTTAACTACCAAATAGTGAAAAATATTCATGATTTTGACAAATTTTTGTCAATATTTGAACTTCAAATGCTAATAAAAAAAAATTGTGCCTATGTATTTTTATAATTTTTGAATGAGAGTTAGAACAAGTTATGTGGACCCTTCAATTAAATTTTCAAGTAATTACGACTTATACTGTTTGAATAACAACAAATATCAAAAACCGTTTGAGGCTAAACCGTTATTTAACGCGGTTTTGTAAAAATTTAAATTTCAAACACTCATAAAAAATTTTTGTCAGAATCAGGAAGAGTTTTTTTTACAGATATTTGAAGAAAAATGTATGGAGAACCTTGTACCAAATTTTCAAAACTTAGTTATAAAAGAAAAAATTTTTACGATTTTTCAACCACAAAATTACTTGCAAATTTTCGCAATTTTGACATATTTCGTATAAATTCGAACTTATAAAAAAAAATTGTGACTAACGATTTCGTATTTTTTTTATCACTTTAAGAACAACTTATAAGAAACCTTGTATTAAATTTTCAAGATTTTCTGGCCGGCCAAAAAATTTTTATCGTTATTTTAAAAAAAAATACTTAAAAAAATTGAAAATTTCAACTGTCTATAAATAGCTCAAAAAAAGTCAAAATTCTTTGAAAATTTAACTGTGTATGGAGAACGCTAATATAAACATTTGGTGAAAATTTCAAGTATTTACATAGATTAGTTTTTGAGTTATAGCAAAATAAAAAATTTGATTTTGTCGAAAACTGGTTTTGCGTAAAAAATCCCGTTTTTCTGTCATTTTTTTTTGTTTTTTTTCGATTTTTTTGAAAACTGTTGAAAAATGTTTACTTTTCACCTCTATAATGCACCAAGGATATCCACTTTGCCATCGGAAACCACCCCCAAAGTTTGAAATTGAAGCATTATTTCGACTAGTTATGCTGTACACAGACACAAAAAAAAAAAAACAAAAAAAAAAAACACACATCATTGTAAAATCAATACATTCATCACTCCGTTCAGAATCTAAAATGAATATGTATAAGAATAATTTATATTTTAATAAAAAAATCATATGGTAAGTAATTATAAAAATGAAACATGTATGGACTATGTATTTTAAACATAACTAAAAAATGATACAGATCGTAATAAAAATTAAAAATAACCATACTGCCATATTGGTTAGATATTGTTATTGTAGAATTTAAGTAAATACTAAAACAACGTTTATAATAAATATTGCATTGTTGATTTTCCTACTGTTCCTGCTGCCTATTTATTAAAATGAGATAATATTTTATTTATTAAACGAAATTAATACCTATAATAATAATATACAACATAGATAGAACCTTTTACAATAGATTAGACGGATAATTTTCTAATTTGTAATCATTGTAAAAATTGAATATAATATTGTGTTCGTTGTAATAATTAAAATACGTATTGATTTTCATATGAATTATTATGTTTACAAGCATTGGTCTATACAAAGAGTTTTGATCTGTCTCGTTATTGTGTACATACTAGAGAAATCTACTCAAAGACGTACATAATAAAATTAAGGATTTAAAATAAGCCCTCCTATGGAAAGCAGTACATAATATCATCTTAAAGCTATGGGTTTCCTCTAAATATAAATATTCTTATATTTCAGGCATAGTCTATTAGAATATCGAATCAGTGTAAGCCATAATAAACAAAATATAATATGATCCCTATCTAAATGCACAAAAAATATTACAAACTTATTGAATTACACGGTTTACGCAGATAAATATTGAACGCAGTATACACACATTTTATTAGGGGTACCCAGACTATAAGCTACTATTTTTAATTTTAACGAAATTTAAACACTTTTTTAAATCAATTGTCTAAACGTGTGACAAAAAGATTTCTATAAATCGAAATCGTCAAACAATTTATTCGGTGTCTTTAATCTTATGAAACTGAAAACACTAAAATTATTTAAAGCGTCAAATTTTATAAACCTTGTAAACGGTAAATCCAAATAGATTTTATCAAGTGCATTTTCGTATCATTCGGTCGGTTAGTACGATTGAAAAAATGTAAAACAGACTCTTACTATATAACGAATAATAACATCGGTTCGCGAGTCATGATATTGTGTGTACTGAGTGTTTATGACCGATATTCAGTTTATATGAACGAACGAAAGTAAATTTATATGCATATTTCAACTTATATGAAGTCTTATTAATTCATATTTTGACCACGAGTCATGTTCATTAGCTTGCAAATATACTTCAAGCTGTTATTTTTAGAATTAATGAATCGTACCAATTGGAATACAATTTTTGGACGACGAAACCGATATAATAGATATTATACAATGTAGCAGTTATCCCAAACGACCGATCTCCCGTACCTACCTATCGTTTTATAAACCTAAAATTAGTTTGAATTTATGTAATTTGTTTCAAGGCCATTTACTCAAACACACTGGGCCAGTGGTTCTTAACGTGGGCGATACCACCTCCTAGGGGGAATTTCGGTCCTTCAGGGGGCGTTAGTTTAAAAATTCCGTTGGGAGGGGGGGGGTTATAGAAGGTTTGAGTTGGAGTAAAATAAATAATGTATTTAATAAACATTGAATTGAGAGTTTTCATTAAAATTTAGAATACTGGTCCATATTCGTATGAGAATTTGTTTATTGGTATTCGATATTGATAGGAAGAGGGGGGCCGTCAGTGATCTCGGTGAAGCGGCGCTGAACCGAATAAGGTTAAGGACCATTGTGACTAGGCAAATAGTTCGCCCGCGGACGCGATTATAATTCGCTTAAAATTAAACAGCTTGTATTAGACAAATGACCATTCACAATATGTAAAGCGAGCGGATAAAATGCACCATTATCCGCGACTGATCGCGCATGCTTAATTTTAGACGAACATTCACGCTAGACGGCTAAAATTAAACACGTTGTTTTGACTGGGTCCATATTCATTGTTCACATTGGGCGAATATTCGCGCGCGTTTCGCAGGAAGTATCCAATGATGATTTGACGCGAAGTTTAACCGGATAAAATATAATGTGATTATCTAAATATGTTATATAAATAAAAATGCATTATACGATCGGTCATATACTCAAAATGTCTTTGTAGTTATTTTATTTTAAGAGGATGTCATACAGTGTTTGTTTTCTCTCTCTAGCCCACGTACTGCAACATAGACAAAACGCATTTACTCAGCCTGAGTAGAACTCGCTCAATTTTGGTTCTAGAGTAAATATAATTATTATAAAATTAAATTTTAATAATATTTCTGAGTACAAGAAGATGAGTTTTTTTTTTAAAAATTAAAATTTTTTATAAATTTAAAGGTTATTTAAAAATGTTTTAATGTATAGCTATTTCTAAACGATATAATTAACGTTGTATTGAGAATTATGGAATAAACTCATCATCTTGTACTCAGAAATATAATAAAAAATTTAATTTTATAATAGGTATATTTACTATAGAACCAAAATTGAGCTAGTTCTATTCAGACTGCGTAAATGTGTTTTGTTTATGTTGTGTGTGGGTGACATAGAGAAAACAGTGTGTGACATCTTCTTAAGGTTAGGTTATAACATAGAAAAATTAAATCGAATATTGGTAAAACAAAAAAATAATATTGATATGATATCTTGAAAAAGTCAATTAATGGATTGAGCATTATTATTATTATTATTATTTTTTGTGCAACGTATTGTATATCTAACAATTGCACATATAGTATATTACATATATATATATATGGTACGTCTAATACTTGAATATTATTAATTCAAAAACTCTACGCTTCATAATACATTAAGTAATACCTATTTTTCATTAGATATGCTTATTGTTGTTTTCGATTTTTACTAAAAGTATAAGTATTAAACAGTTTGTATCAATGATTAAAGACCCAAATACCTATTAATGTGAATAAAGTAGAGCCATACTGGTCAGTGATCACTGGGTAGTATTAAACAATTTAAGTTTTTATTTATTTTCTGTTATTGAAAATATTGTGGGAATAATATCATTAAATTTGTAATGTGTGAATAGTTATAAATTTAAATTGGTAGGTAAACATAAAATATTTACCGTTTTTACGTGTTCTTGTGTCAGGTGACCATTTAAAACAATTGCTAAACATTGAATATTAATAAATACTAAAATGACAGAAAATTGTTAAATTAGGTTAGTATCATTGTATATCTAACATAAAAAGGAATTAGAAACAGCTATTAGTGTTCTGCAGTCAACGTCTATTTCTAATGATATTTTATATTGGCAATGTCCGTTGATAACGATTTGTTAAGTTAAATTCATTTTTACCGTATTACACTATACTTTATTATTCGTAATCGTTCTATAATTATAATAATTATAGAATATTCAGTCTCTACAACTTGAAAATCCATACATTTTGTTAATTACCTTCTAATAACTACATAGTAAAATGTTTCATTTCCCTACAAACTACTATTGCGATCTACAACACAGTGGTTGCTAGTAAAACGTGTTATTTACTAATCATTTTTTTTTTTTTTTTTAATGATAATTTTATAATTTATAAATGTATGTACGTGTGATGTGGTTTAATAATCAATGAAATGGTAAAATAGAAGATAAAAAATTAAATTAGTAAAATACAGGAGGTACTTAATTAAATACAAACTATTCCAATGATGGAATTTCATTACGAGTATTTTTGTGAGAATTTATATAAAATAGTGGTGATGAGAAGAATATATAGTATTTTAAATGAATTTAAATTCGTCGAGGAACTTAATAAGTGATATTTAATCATTATTTATAGGAGTAGAATTAGGTTTGAATGATTGGTGATCTTCTGTTACATTATCATATGAACGTGATTTTGTCGGGTTTTCAGTTTTGTTGATTAAGTTGTTCAGGATTGGTGTAGAGTTGGATAGCAAATGTTGTTGACGTTTTTAGTTTGAAATTTTGTTATATTCACCGACCAGTTGTTTGTTTATTATACATAATTTGTAGTTGACAGTGTGTGATGGTACTTTGTAGAATGTAGATGGCGCATTTGGCTACTGGGTGATCTAGTGATTTTATGCGAGAGATGAACGTATGTTTTTTCAATATTATACTTAATGTAAGTATATTATTATTATTATTATTATTATTAATTAAACTCATACAAGTTTATAATTTCTAGAGTCTAAACTCCAGATCATTATTGATAAATAATGATTTATATTTATATAATATATAAGTATTGATTTTCTCTTGAAAGTTGTTTTGTTTTTAAGTTAGAAAAAGTTACTTAATAACTCTACAACTTGTCAAAATTTAAACCTTATATTGTAGTATGGACATATATGCATATTAATTTGTTATTTGCATAATGAAATACTTCAAATCCAGAATACGCACGATATAGTTATTAGGTACGTGAGAAAGAGAGAAAATTAGAGAAAATTCAATTTTCAAATGTCGTTGTGCATGCCTGGAATAACTCAAAAAACGAATCATAAGCCGAATAATGTTATTCCGTTCATATTAAGGAAGTAACTTTCTACGCGTATGATTCTAAAATTTACTAAACTACTAAACGATGATTGATGTCTTATGATAATACAATATTATTTTGTAAAATATAATCATTTAGTACACCGAGTTTTGTCTTAAAATTTAAAATAATTCAGTTAAGTTGTGCGAGCTTATGACGTTTACTATTGCTATATGTGTTCTGTTTTATTAAATATATAAATTTCCTTGAGTTTTATTATAAAACATTATATACTTAAAAAAATAATTAATACATTAATTTTATCACATTAATATACAATTTATTCAATTTTTGGTTCAAGGTAAAAATAATTGTGTTCATGAATTTATTATAATATTAATAACTTTAGAATATGTAATCAAATTGCAACGCCGACGTAAAAAATAATTATTTTTAACAATCTGGCATGATTATATGTATTTTTGTCAGTGATCTTTTCCATTATCATAATATTTAGAGTTGTCATTTATTATTAAACACCCGTAATTATATTGTAATGTATGGGTACCTCTACATAAACAACAAACGTATATCTGTGTTTGCTTTTGAACATAATATTATTTTAATCTTACACAGAAACGTAAACAAGGTTAATTGTAGGTAAAGTAATAATTTAAAATACATATAGTTATAATATTATGTAGCGTAATTAAGTGTTTTATTGCTGCTATTACACGCACGAAAAAATACAAATAATGAACTGCCATATTAATTGTTCCCTATTGGTATGTATATTATGAACTCGAAACATAGCGATGTATGTTATTTCACACATGGGCACTCAATGAACAATTTATGCATTTTGAGTTGGTCTCGTTAGTGTCATTTTATCATTGGTAACATGATAAAACTCTTTGTGATTATTACGTTCGACGATGTCAATATAATGACAAGTAAATCGTTTTTGAATTCGAATACACAATATTAATATATTATAAACGTATATTATTATAATACATATACACGTAGGTATATATACATTTCAATAAATTTGTATACACACTTTGCTTTCACATTCAAACTTTTAAGGGTGAAATAAAGTTTTCAATTACGATGTACATATATTATTATATTAAAATATACTCTCAAAGTCGTTAATCCATAAAACATGAACCTAGTGTGTTTACTTAGTCTTATAATAAACAGAATATAGATTAGGCCGCGAACATCGAACAAATACCTGCACACAACGCCATCGTGCGGGCGGTATACTTACATACATAATATATTGTAATACACACCTCGTTCGACGAAATTACCTTGGCCACAAAAAAACTTTTCTCTGTATACGTGTACACTATTTTATAATATGCCTATAATATATTATGTACATTAAGATTACATAAAACACCGTAAGATATTAGGTTGGCGCCGCGTTACAAATTTCTGTGTACATAAAAGGAGACAGAGATAAATCGGCGCACCGACTTTTGCGGTTTAATTATTTTTCGAATTACCGATGTCCTATAAATTTACTTTAGAGTCGGCCGAGTAAATATATTACGTATTTGTGTGTATGACTCTATAGATTTCCGCGGTACTTTCTCTAGTTTATTTTTTACTGCGAAGTTTCATTACGCGAAATTCGAAAACTAGCAACAGAGTTTAGAAATAAAACCATCTATATTGTGCACGAAACACCGCATAATTATTGTAATTCGCCAGTCAACTTAAGAGTTAAGTCGGTACGTAAACGTGCCCACGAAATTAATGTAAAATGTGGTCAGACAAAGTAGTCTAAGGCTAATGAAGTTGACCAACCTAATACAATATTTAAAAAACAAGTGATCTTAGTAATAAAACATATAATTTATCTCGATTACTTTAATACTTTATTAAGTTTAAAATGTTAATAATAAAATTTAGTTATATATCCTAAAATATTAATCTCATTATCTTAATTCTAAAATGATTTTATGCATATAGCTAGTGAACTATTTTGAATTCATAATGTGTATATACATTGTGTATATATCATGGTATATACTTATTAAAAATGTTCAACACATTTATGTGAGTGTCCTTCAAAAAAAAAAAAAAAAAATTAAAAGAACAATTCGTGTTAGTTTTATATGCGAGTATTACTAAAATGATCAATAAATTAATTTCATAACTATCAAGTATAATATCATATAATATAGAACTTCGCGCAAGCAGCATCGTGTCTCTTTATGGGATTCGAAGATGGCGTTTCGTACTTCATCGTCTGTCCTGCGTATATATGTGCGGGTAATCTGTAGACTGATATAACTCAATATAAGTACGGGAACTGTACATTTCTACATATTATACACGATGATATAAATTATGCAATTATGCAATGCAATTACGATTACTAAATTACACGTACCATAAATGACCAAGCGGCCATAGCAAACATATTATACTGTTACAAATATACGTACGAAATAATGCATCATGTTAAACTTAATTTATTTGATGTGATGTATTTGAATACAATTGTTTTTAAAATAACCTTAATAATTCAGTTTATAATATTTCAGTGTCGGAGTATTCTGCGCGTGAAATGCGCTCAGGTGTATACTACACTCCTATTATTTAAGTTATACTTTTTCTAAGGACAATATTATATAATAACTATTGGTTAAATATTCGACGTTTAAACACCAACAGTTCAAAATTACTATTAGAATTTATAATAATAAATTGAACATTTACTCGAATCACAAAAATATATAAATATAAGTGAAACCCATTATGAAAAAAATACATTTTTTTTGTTAAAAATCAAAACTATTGATTTAAAAAATATACAGTACAATTAAATGGAGAATTATTGTACCACGTGATCAAAATAACGTATATTATTTCATTTTTTGTTCCCTTCCTTTCTTCCATTACCGTTACACACAGTGATTTATGAGAGATAATAAAATAAAAATACGAACATTAGGTACCTATTTATATAATATAATATAGTGGGGATGTACTTTATACTGCTATCATACACATTATTATAACAATATACCAAATATTCAATGTGACGGGTGCAATATTTTATTGGAGAGAAAATATTTTCATTTTTTTGCATTTTGTTAAAATACAATAATTTAATATGGTATGCCCTCCGTATAAGGTAAAACAACTGTAGATGTAGTCACTAATCAGTATAAACACTTTTTGAAATGCTCTAATAATAACCATAACATAATTTATCAACAATATATTATAACTAGATTTATGTTAATAAAATAAAATATAAAAATATCGTTAGGTATTTGTTTTACTTTATAGTTCCTTCACTGTTACTAATATTTTTAATTCAGAAATATGGTATTAATGATAAATCCTACTATAAATTTAAGACACCGTGATTTGTTTCTTTTTCTCAGTTATTATTTATCAAATTTAATGGAGTAAGATATCATTTTTTATAGTTTTAAGTAGGTATGATAAGGAAAATAAATATTCGAGTACCGTATTTTTTAGAAACTAGAAAAATGTAATTTTAAAAATAACTCGAATTTATAGTGAATACGGAATAAAATGAATATTTTTATTACTTGCTGACTAATAAAACAATAAAATGGTTGTCCAAAAAAATTTAAATGTATCCCGATTATAGTTTTTTGTTTTAATTTTGATTTAATTAGAAGGAAAGAAATCGGACTACAAACTTGAGACAATAAAGGTAAAATCAATAATACATGATAATATTATTATTATAGTTAATATAACAAATTTATAACATTCTGAAACTTAAAATGTGCAAACTCCCGCACAAAAAGATACTAAATTGATGGACGTTTTCTTACATAATTAATATTTTGTAATAATTTAAATTAAATACACGCTGTTTAATATAATATCAATCTTATAAACAACGAACCTATTGATAAAATAATCGTGTGTATATTTATAAATATAAAATGTATTTTAACATTGGTATAAATATATAATTATAGTTTCCTTGGCAATGAATTGAACGTACTATAAGCTATATTAGATTTGTTGCCAAGGACAGATTTAGGATATGGTTAACAAAGAGCAACCGGTAGGGCGTAGTTTAAATAAGGTGTAACATTATACAAAGATAATATAATATCAAATATAATTTACATAATTATTTAAACTATACTAAAAAAAAAAAAAAAACGTTTTTTTTTTTAGGTTTTAGACAAATTTATTAAACCCAAGATATAGTCACAAATCAAGACTTTTATACAAATATTAATTATCAAAATAAATAACGACTTGTATTAACATAAGTTGAAAACGTTCGCCTAATTTGCGCTCTTGTTAATGTAATATAATATATCAATTAACTATAATTTAATACATTAGTTGGATCAGTGTTATATCGTTTGGTTGTTTGTCGCTATTTGTATTTATTTACATACCAGTGATGACAGAAAAACTTGTCGTATTAATCAATGAAAGTACAATTGAGGAAGTCTAAAATAATATTTATTGTGATCTTCTAAGAAGTACTTGCTAGAATAATACATATATATGTTTCATATGATTAAGCAATAGAAGTATTTTCTTTGATAATACAATACAAATCGAATAAATTATCAGGGAAAATAGTATTATAATTAAATTGGTTAAATAAAATACTTTTACTTGGCGTTTTTATTTCTTATTTTTATTACACTCTTAGGCGTATATAGTTTTATCAGTGTAAGCTGTACTTGGATTTTTATTTTTGTTTTAACCTAACATAATAAAACTAGCGCGTTTTGTCATTTTTATACAAATATTAACAATCGACTTTTCAATTTATATAAATACAGTATAGTATATTTTAACACAGTGGACACTGAATATAAAAATGTTGATCACCAGTTTTGATATTATTCGTAGCTTTTCCCTTGATAAGTTACCATATTAGAATTAAAATAACATCACTCGCCATATCGAATTCTCTCTAATATTGAATTTTTGAAATTCAACTTATCATATTTGCAAAAGCCACAATAAAATTAAATAAATAAAACGTTATACCTAAAACCCTTTACATTATTATTTTTTTTTAAATTATAAAAAAATACTATTAAATAAAAAATATTATTACATTTTAGTTACTTAAATTTTTTAATTTTAATCAATTGTAACTACATGATCTATCGTATAGTGTTCGTACATAACTATATAGTAAATTGCATTTAAACAATTGAAGAAAGAGAACTGTTATAAAATCCGATAAAGAAAAATTGTTGAATTCTTTTATTTCATTGAACGTGCCTAAAAAATATCAACTAGGTAAAATACAAGGTTTTAATTCAAATAATATATAATTTATAGGTAATAAATACATAATAATATATATAACGATATCGTTGCAAAATGTAGACTACGGGAAAACGCTCGCGTTAAACACGAATACAACATTTTTCCATTCCTACTGCATATATTATTCTCGTTGTTATTAATATTACATTATTATATCGATTGCATAAAGCTTTTTACGGAATAAAATGTATAACTGCAATAATGCAATACACGCGTTTGAATTTTTAATTATATAACGACTACTGCAATAACGCTCTGCTATAATATTATGATTACGATTATTGTACTGTACGCATCAGATGGTTTGTTATGGAGAATTATTGCATTTATAGGATTATCGTAATATCACGATCTATAATAACACGAGCGTCTCTAAGAACTGCCACTTATGATTGACAGTTAAAAATCAATCATTTATTATTACATATCGTCGTAAATTTATTCAAATTTGTGAGTTCTTAAAATTGTAATATAATATTACCTAATTAAAAATATCTCAATAAATAATACGCTAATATGAAGAATGTTTGGTAGATTGGAATAGATTTATACCATATAGCGTTTTCAAATATTTGATCACATTAATTGAATTGTTTATGATTTTGTGATTTAGATTAAATATGAATATACAAGTAATATGATTATCTAGTGTGCTAAACGATAATGTGATTTTGGACAATTAATGTGTTCGTTATTGATAAATATCAGTGTGTGTGGCATTAAACGGTTTGATTTTTGGAAAACTGTGCAGAAATTGTGTATATAAAAGTGCGTGGATTTGAACGATGATCTTTTTTTGAAAGTGCGCGGTTATGGACGACTGTCGTATAACAAATCATGTTGTGAGCCTACGAGTATATGCGATAATTGTACTAAAATAATTTACAATTGAACGATTTGAATTTTAAATATTGGTCTTTTCTTTGTATATTTAACACACGGTATAATTATAATACAATATTCATGAGGTGATATATTGATATCATACAGGTACTGATACTGAACGTTTCTACTACGGTTATAGTAGTATACTTACACGGTAAATCCATGACTAGCACGAACTTTGTACATTATATAATCTCCTTGTATGATTTGTCAACTAAGCAAGACACATCAAAGGCATATAATATATACTGTGTTTGTTAAACGAATAGTATACCTGATGTGCCGGACCTTAGACGAGAGATAGTTGAAACGATTTTCGATTAAATCAGTATTTCTTCTGTGATGCGTGTACCATATAATAATACAATTTAACCATAATATACTCTCGAAAACTCGAGTCTTTCGATCTTGCGCGTTACACAAACCATAAATTCAAATATTCTACAGTTATGAATATTGTGATTAACAATATTAACAATATTATGTTATTACACATAACATTATACAAACTCGGGAAATCATTTCAAATTATTGTGTGACAATAACCATAATATTATTTAAAAATATTAAAACGGTATTTATTTTTTTATTTCAGGGGCTTTCCGTCTGTATGATGTCGACAACGATGGTTTTATAACCCGAGACGAGATGTACAACATCGTAGACGCTATATATCAGATGGTGGTGAGTAGGTACCTAGTAAAAAAAAAAAAAAAAAAAATGTAGAGAACAGATAAGACGGCGAGTAGGACATATATAATATAATATGTTATATTAAAGCATTTTTATAATGTTCAGACTCGTAAAATATCCAAGTTTTTCAATTTTCGAGTAATGTGTATTATTATTGTACTAACCCTATCTCATCGATATCACGAACAATGGCGATTTTCTTTATTTTATTTTATTTTTTTTACCATTGTCCGCAATTTCGAAGTGAATGCTTGTAGAAATGAGTGTATATGCGGAAAAGTAACGAAAAAAAACCGTCAGAATCGTTTTCCGCAAAATGTCCCGATTGTTGTTAAAATAAAAAGACAATTTTTGACCGACGAGGAAAATAATACATGAACATCTAATTTCCCATGCGTGTCGTATTTTTTTCCCCCGTCGCTCTTCTCGCGAGGCGACAAAAATTTCAGAAAAATAACCACCCACTACTAAATCATCAAATTCGCCGACATTATTTACGGCGTCTAAACATCGCGAATATAATACACGCGTCCCGGGGCTTCGCTTTATTCGCTCTGTACATCGCTGGATTAATATTTAAAATTAACGTATTGTCGGTGTTGGGCACACTCCGTCCACCAAAATATATGAGCAGTGCCGTCGATAATATAATATCGAGTTGTAATAGAACACTCGTTATGAGTCGCGGTGATATCAAAGATCACAAAATATTGCACAAACGTTTATATACTGATCGACATAGCTAACGCAACAGGTTGTGCGGGCGCCAAGCACCATCCATCAATCACTTTGAGTAAACTTTCATTTTAGATTTTTTTTTGCCCTTTACGGTTATTATTTCTTCACATTCCTGCAATATATAACACTAATACACTACAGTAACCGAACAGTACTTTTGTTGTTGTTGCTGCTGTTATGATTGATGTTTATTGGTTTTAATGAAATAAACAAAACCATTATACAATACTCATTAAAAATTACTTACTATTACGTGTTCTATATTTCAATAATTTGATTAATTTTTATATTTTCTTCACAACATTAAACAAAAATGAGTAGACTAGATGTATGGTCCGTAATGTAAGCGACGAGTTAAACATAAAAGTAATCATATTTGAGTAATTTTACTAAAAATATGTAAAATAATGTTTTCATCTTTCTGAGTAATATAAGAAAAAAACCACCCATTATACAACTTATAGAGAATAATATTTTTGAAGGTACCTATTACATACAGTGGCGGATCTAGGATATTTTTATGGCGAGTGCTATTTTGTTAATAATAAAAAATAATAGTCCTAAAGCATCGGTTCTCAAACTGTGGTACGCGTACCACTAGTGGTACGCAAAAGACTGCATGGTGGTACGCGGAGGGCCATTTTTGGATAATAAACCCATTCAATTATTTAATTCATATCTTATTTTAAAAAACTGACAAATAAAAATAATTATACTGTAGTTGTATTATTTTACTGCTTTATTATTTAAAACAAATGTATTTAACAATACAATTTGGAATTTGGATCGTTCTATTTTTAATTATTAGTGGTACGCGACTGATTGATAATATACTTAGGTGGTACGCAAAACAAAAAGTTTGAGAACCGCTGTCCTAAAGTATTTATTATGTACAATTTGGGGGGAGGGGGAACTTTATAATTTGGTATTTAAACATAATAATTAAGCAATATAAAAATTATAAACAATTTAACATAGATTATTTTTTTTTAATTGGCGAATTATTAGTAATTTTTAATAAAAATACGCGGGACGGTAGGTGCTTCAGCTCACAAGCACCCCCCTCCTAAATCCGCCACTGATTACATATCAGTTCATCTAAATATTGTCTCAAAGAAATTTCTTGTTATACATTCACATTTAATTTTTTTTTTTTTTGAAAACCAGATAATTAGGAAATTAAAAGATTAACGGATACCTTTGCCAAATTCTCAAAAATATTATTTTCCATAACATTTGTAATCAGTGATTTTAATCTAAGTTTACTCAAAAATCGTAAAAATAACAATTTATATGAATGCGTTGTATACTCGTATGTATGTTACGCACATAGATTTGGGAGAGGGAGTGAGTGAGAGGGAACAAAATATATTGCTCTGAAATCCTCTTAAATCATAAAAGTAAAAATAATATTTATTAGCTTACGTATTTATTTTTAATTAGTTAAGTCTGTAGAATATTTAAGAGAAATGTCAATTACTCAAGTTTCAAAGAAGTTAATTAAAAACCATTGTTTTGCATATTATGGATATTTATTAATTTGTAATAAAATCTACTTATAAATTACTTTAGAGTTTATAGAATTTAGTCCTTAATGATAAAATCAGTGTTTTTTTTATTCTTGTACCTATACAAATTAGTTCGAAAAATGTTTACATTTAAATTTCAATTATTTTTACTGAATCGAATAAAATTAGTTTTTTGTTGCAGTAATACATAATATTGTCAAAATTAAATATTATACATAATGGTTTTATTGTTATTTTTTTTTTGTTCATAAAATTTTAAATTAAATAATTATTATTTATTAAAACAAAAATTATAACTATATTTAAGATATATTCCATAAATAGAAACTAAGTACTTTTATATAAAATGAAAAAGAGACTTCACATTATTATTATATTATTACCATTGATTATAAATACTAGTATTTATAATCAATGTTATTACTAATGTATATTTATAGGTTAGATATATAGAAAATTAATACTTAAATGACAAAAAAAAATTATACATTTTGCTGAGATATAACATTTATAGATATATAATATGATAACATCGGCGACTCAATTATTTAATAAATTAATTTCTTAAAACTATAGGTGTATAATTACGTACAACTGATCTTTTAATTTGTTACCATCAAAAAATCATGTATTAATAATATGTTATTATTATTTGTTACCTTGTGTGGTATTCCTTTATCTTACGATTGACGACACAATTAGAATACAACTTTTATTACTAATTAAATGATTAATAATATAATAACACAATAAATATAAATAATGATCATTGTATGCTTAAAATAATATGAATTTATAATAATTTATTTATATTAAGTAGGTATTCTATTATTTATTGTTGTTTGACTTTTGTATTACATCATTTGTTTTCCTTACTGTAGAATTATATTTACGTATTAGAATTTTGTCGGTTAGTAAGGCGGTAAACTAAACAGTCGATTTTCGAATGTTCGTCTGTTCGAGATATTAAAGCAAACAATTATACAAGTGGTGTATCGGTAAAATATTTTTGAAGTGTATACATTTATGTATTGAAAGGAGTACTCAAATTTAAACTAATAAATTTATCATCCTGTTACATTCTGAGTTGACCAACAAATCTAATATTATTTTACGGAAATTTAACAAATATATACGTATATGACTATCACTGTTTGATTATATATTTTGTATACATATAATTAATTTTGTATTGAAGACTTATATTATTATTTTTCTAAATTGCATAATATTTACAAACCTATACGTCTACTATTACTTATAAATACTGTGGTTAAATATAACATATATAGGTACATAATGTATGCATTTATGTTAATCAATAATTTAGTAGTACATTATTTTGCTATTTTAAAAGTCACGTTGATAAACTCTATGTTGAGAATAATTATGAAATGCAGTTAATGTATTTAGATTAATTCATGGTAATTAAAAATCCGGCTAAAATAATTAAAACAATGAACGTTATATTATTTCTAATGAAACTAAAACAAATAATATTTGATTATTTTCTATTGATTTATTGTAATACATTTAAAATTTAGACAATTAACTGTTATTGTATAGTATACCATTTAATTTTAACAATACTATAAATAGAAAACAATTGAGTATATTTTACTAACATTATTGGTTGCATTGTTTTACATTTATTTTAAATATAACAATATGTGTTCAATATATTTGTTTAGAAGTTTTAAAATACAATTTTATTGGATTTTTTTGTAAAAATGACATAAACAAATATATTAAATATTATTTCCAAGATAATAATATTTTATTAAAAAATGTATGTGATTTTTTCATTTTATTTTCCGTAAAGTCTTCTTGGAACATTAAATAATGTTTAATAGAATATTATGTTCGTGATTGTATATGTATACTGCGTTAACTTTGAAATAAAATAGAATATACAGAGTGATTCGTCAAATATGCTTACCCTTATATTTTTATTTAAATTCTAATTTTTTAAATGTTAAAAATCCTGAATTTTTATATTTTCAAATACTTAAATCGTATATACAAATTAAAGTAGGTAGTACCCTATGGCAACACAATATCCTTTTCAAATGAGAAGCACATTTTTTGTTGTTAGTTATTAGATGATTTTTAAATGTCAAAATGTTCAAAATTTCAAATCAATATTTAAACGAGTATGTATCAAATTTATTTGAAATTATGTAGTACAAATAATAATTCTAAAGTAATGTGTTTGGATGATTGAAAGTTATAATGATTTGAAAATTAAAATAATTAATATTGATCTTTCGACATTTATAATATTTAAACATAATCCTAGTACTTGTATAATAAAATACATAAGATCCATTAAATTTTATATTACGTATATTTTATATATTTTTAAAACACTATAAAGGACTATTATCCTCGGTAAATACATTTTAATAAAGTCAGAATCCATTCATTCGAATTTTGATTTATATACATAAACGTTTTCGAAAACATTTGTTTAATATTTCATATTAAAAATGTTGGTTCTCATTTAAAAAAAAATAATAAGTTTATATTACTACATAATGATACTTCTTAAATGATAAAAATCTAAATAATTGAAAATAATATGGTCTTCAAGCTTAAGTATACTTCAAAAATCAGAATTGTAATAAATTTATTATTAAATATTAACGGAAAAATCAATGTAAAGTTCTTGAATCTCTCTGTATACTATGGTATTTCAAGTATTGTATAGACTCTTTACACACAAAATACTTAATCTATTGTCAGAAATAGCTTTAATAGATTTCGCAGTGTAAGGAATGAATGGTGTTATAGCTGTAATATTTCTGGTACAGTGGCTAAGGGTTACTTGTATTTCACAAAGACATGTTGTCTATTTGATATTAAATGAAATCCTGTGCAATGGAAAGAAAAAACAACTTAAATAAAATAAAAATATTATTTTTTTGATATACCTATAGCTGAAAATTGTAGGTGAGGTTTTAAGAATTTCAATCTACAGATCACTTTTAAAATTTAATATTTCACAGATAAATGAACAAAGATGTTGCAGAGAATACCTATCACAAATTTAGAAGGTGAAATCTGTAAATCATTTAAAGTAGTTTTTTATAAGTGGAAACAATTTTTTTTCGACCGTTGCTAGTATATAGGAAATGTTTACGACGAGTATGTGTTATAAATTATTGAATGCTAAATTAGGAAATGACTCAGCAAACATATAGGTATATGGGAAATGATACATGAATAAGTCAAGCTTTAAGGGTGTTGGAATCGATCCGTTTTTATTACAAAAACGTATCTTTCGGTAAAAACATTTACTCCTCATCTAATAGTCAGATTTCGATTTTGAAAACACTAGTTATAGAAATTTTAATAACTTTTTAAACAATAATAATGTTTATTTTTATTTTTCTGAAGTAATATTTTAAAGTTAAGTAAAGAATTTGAGTCCAATGCGTTAAAGTAAAGTTTCCTGTTTTAGGAAAAAAGTAATATAATATTTCGAATTTATGTAGATGTATGTCTCACTTTACACATCATAATATAATATACTCAATTTGGTTTTCGCTATCTCAATTCTGCACCTCACCAAATCAATCGCATGAGGGATAAAATGTCATTCTCACTGAAATATAAACAATATTATATAGTTTTGTTAAAGTTTTCCTCGGCGTTTCCCAAGCTTTCAACTGGATTATGGCATAAGGGTCTCCTTTTTAAATTACAAAAAAAATCTTACTACATTCATACATATTTTTTAAAATTTTTCAATCGTACTTTACTGAATGACAATTTATAGTCCACCACCACAGAATCTTATCGTACATATCCAAAATAAACGCTGGAGCTGAGTGATAGCTACCCCAATATTCATTAACATTTTTTATTGTCAACCAACTAACTAACACGTCTCCCTAAACACCATAACCGCGGAATACGTTGAAGATAAACCATTATTTGCATTCACGAATACCCTCTTACAGTTTTCAAAAATCTTCAATCTCATCATGATGAACTCGAATCATGGTATAAACACTGGAGAGTTAAAATTAATGAAAACAAATCACGACACATCACCTTTACACATAAATACGGAACACGCAATCCTATAATATTAATTAAAATCATAATATTATAAACTTCGATTACAAATTAACCTATACTATACATTTCTTCTAAAGTTGATCTGGACTTAAGGACTTTATACATTCGATTATCTGAACAACATATAATTATTCCGAAATAAAATTATATGTTTAATCACGAACGCCTCATTTTACGTCTCTAAACGTAAACCTTACACTCCGACCTAGAAATGAAAACGATCAACAAATCACTACAAATTATTACTATACTCGTCCATAATTCCTCAAAAAAATACCAAAATATCTTCGTAAAGATTTATACTTACCTAAATCTGAAAACTCTCCTAAAAAATGTAAAAGAAAATGGTGTCACGACCGTTTTCCCGCTTAATCAAAAACGTATAATCCGATGTCCTATATAGTGTCGTCAGTGAGCGGTTTCTTTAAATCAAATTTTTATGTTATTGACGTTATTGTGCACTTATATTGTATCTTATGCTTATTTTACACATTTTGCATAGATTTTACAATTAAAACAAATACATAAATTAAAGTTATTTTAATATTTATCATAATACATATTATAATGTCATAGAAAGTGGTAAAGTAGTTGAATATAATATACCCGCAGAGGGTTGGGTAAAACAGTGTGCAATGGAAAACAGTTGAAACTAGAGTTAACATTTGTTTTAATGGCTTCAATTCTCATATACTTTGGTGAAGTGTAGTCCACGAGTACATGGTGTATACATTATCAAACTACAGAAACTAGCAACTATACCTAACTAAAAGTCAGTGGAATTTGCTTTATGTTCGTAGTGTATAAAATTATTTTCATTAAACATGGTAAAATACTCTGTAATAATGCTGGCGTTTTAAGATGGTTAAAATACAATGGACCCTGTTTTTTTTCTAAGATTTTTACAAAATTAAGCATTATTACATATTTTATATTAATTATTAAGATATAATTCAACAGCTTTTTATCATATAATTTCACGTATATAAATAATATGACTTAATTATTCTCATACAAAGTTAATGTAATTAAAAACGTATTGTTCGATTTAAAACTATACTATGTCTTATAACACAACTATTATAAACCAATTTTACGTCGAACAATTACATTAGTAACTGACATAATATTTTTGTAGTTGTGACTACACATACTAACTGCTAATATTATATCTATACTCGCGATTAAAATGTTAATTGCGTTGTTTGTTTAGAGTTTAAACGAATATATTTAATTAGGTACTGAACGAAATTTAAGTGAATACTCGACGTTATTCTACGATTGCTTCGATTAGTATTTTCAACATTCAACAGAAAAGATATATTACACCAAAATTCGTTCTCTTGTTTCAAATTTATTCGAACAAAACAAATTCCATCTTCTAAAACTAAAATAGAAAACTGGTTTGGTATAATTTTGTATCGAAGCTAAGTATGTTGCGATACGTTTATTTCGCTACAAATAAAAAAAAAAAAAAACGTTATACTTAGGCATATATCATAATATATAATAGGTGTATTATGTATACGCGCGTCGGACGGTATTACGCGAATATAAACGAATACCTTATAATATAATAAAATATGAATAATAATATTATACAAGGATAAGCACATCGAGAACGAGCATGTTATAACCGCTCGATGGTGGGTAGGGGACGAGACAAAAACCAAAAACCAAAACTGGTGGGAGAGTTCAACGACTGTGTGTGGAGCGGCTCACCGGAGCTACGTGCACTTTCAGTCGCGATGATCCGCTGACCGCCGCGGTTATGGTGTTCAACGTGTTATATTTCATCGCTGCGTTCGAGTTGGTGTTGTATAGTTGTATGGTGGCCAACCGGGACTGGCTCTTTTCTTCGTATACGCGCACTTTGTCGGACGAAGCATATTCCACTGTCGGCGGCAGCGGTGACGGCAATTTGGACTTGGAGTATGACTACGGGTCGTTTATCGTTGACTATTGATATTTTAATGAGTGAGTCGCTAATCCACTACAATAAACTATCTCGATTTCCATAATAACGCGGATGTACACATATATCGTGGTGTTTTGTAACCTCTATATTATTAATAGAGTGATTAAAAATGCATATCTTGGCCTATTTTATCATAACATAAACAATCAAAATGGAGAAAAACAAACATGAGTATTGTTTTATTTTTTAAATTTCATTTAGAAACGCCTGTAATCATTTGCAAATTCTATAATTATTTACATCATGTCTATTTATTTGTTTGTTTTTGGGAGGTGGTAGTGGTGCAGATTTTAGAAATTCTAATGGGAACCTTTATTTTTTTTTCAAACAAAATGGGAAAAAAAGTTTTTAAAAATTATAATTTGGCTAAGTGGTGGCGTGCGCGTGGTAATAAAAATGATAAAATTCTATGATAAAATGGCTGTGTCATAAATTTTAAACGGTATATGATATAATCATGTGCTGTTTTAGAATATATTATTATAATTTTATAAAATTGATTATAAAACCAGTATAGTTAATATAACTGATTAGTTATAACTTATAACTCAAAAATATTTAAATTTTAAATGAGGAGTGATGTGGAATATAGCCAAATCGTTTAAGGTCCATGCATGTCTACGCTTATCTTAACTATAAATATATATATATGTATATATTTATAACAATAATAAACTAACATTCGATGTTTGCCAAATCTTCATTTTTTCGCTCTAGGTTAAGTCTTTGTTTTCTTATTAATATTATTGACTATTAGTTATAAATGTATTTCATAACTTTTCAAATAATATATAAACATTTTTTAAGACATATTTAATGATAAATACAATATTTTGAATAGATAGTGATATATATATTTAAAAAATTCACAAATTAAAAATAAACACAAATTTGAGATTTTAGTCTACTTATATTTAGTTGTAGACGAATTACGTGTTATGAATTCATAATTAAACTAAACCAAAAAAATTAAACCTATTTTATATGTCAAAGTTCTTATTAATTTTAGAACAATGCGTACCTTTCCTATAGTAAATAATGAAATAACTAAACAGTAAAGAATTATAGGTATTTATGTTGCATGTAACTCAATATAAAATCAATATAATATAATGCAAAATAAAAATAAATATAATATTATTCGTATAACTATTATATTTTTTTTTTTTGATTTTTAAACGTGCGATTATTATTATACATTATACAACTAATATTGTTACATTGGTTCGTATAAATTAAAAAAAGAGATTTTAGGAAGAGTAGTTCTAATGATTTACCTCTGATTAGGATCGTATTTTTTAAATGTGACGGTTAACTAATTACAATTATCGTTAACTCTATACGTCAATCTATAATATTTCCTCTCACGTCATTACAATAATCCTGCAGTATTAACTCTCTTTTTTCTCGTATATAATATATACTTCATCAGTTCAAATTAAAGTGTCATTTTGTGTATATACATATATACCATGTACAGTTTAATTATAATTACTTTATTCGATGTAACGTGTATTAATATAATATATACATTCTAAAAGGGTGTTCTCACGCACTTATACTTTATATGATCACTTAAAAACCAATATAAACATTTATAATATTATAAAGTTAGCCATGTTTTGTACGAATATCTTCAACCAAATGAAATTGTTTTTATTTTACATTCAAAATATTATTTGAGTACAATAAAAAATACACACTGTGGCTTTCTTGAACATTTTAATTTAGCGTTTAAAAGCTAATTACGTTTTTGAAAATGTCTAGTTCCTATAATATGTGACGTCATATATTATGTATATAACGTCGATGCTACGGACTAGGTTTTAATTTTGTTTTTCCTCTGTCGTTTGGAAATCTAACCCTCAGCTCCGTTGGTGACTATTTTAGTTAAGTCGATTTTGATTAAATTGCGATCCTATTAATTTTTAACTCACCGTTTAGTTTTTTTCATTACTTTACTTACAGAGTAATTCTTCAATTAAATAATTCTATGTTCATGTCGATAAAATATACTATTTATATATGTACATTTTTCTTCTCAATTTGTTATTTTTATCATAAATATTGTATAGTGCCACCAATACATAATTTAGTTTAATAATATATTGGAAAACTGTTAGACCGGTGTCTGGCGGTTAACTTGATTAAGTTCTAATTTATTTTCTCTTTTCACTTGTCTGCCTGTATAACTTACCTAAAACCAATAGCCAATCTGTTAAATTTCAATTTACCTTTTCTCCTGTATTAGTATAAAATATAACATAATACAATATAAAAATAAAAATGCCGAACTTGTCCAAATTGAATTAATGGGATCGAAAATATAGTTTTTAATCGTCACGGCATTAGGCTAGGTTAACAACACCGCTAAAACCAATGAAATCTCGTTGTATTCGAATTAGTAATCACTTGGCAGCGGAGTTCATAATAACCATATGTTTTCAAACGAACCAAAATGGTTTTAATTTTTAATTATTACAATTATTATTTATATAATTATACACTGACCTAGTACAAAATTAATTTTTAGAACTATTACTTATTTATCATAATAATATATACGATGGTCTTGAAATTGCTTTTTATTTAAATTAAAATACGTTCCTGTCGTACTTACTTATTCACCTATAGTATAAAATATATAAATACATTATATATTTTATCCAATTTCCCATTAATATCTAAATTAAGAAATATATTTTTAAATTCATATAATGAATCTGAGTTGGTTGTTTTGTTCATTAAAAAAAAAAAAATGTTATTCCTAAATAATATTATAGGTGGACATTAAATACTTATACACTGGTAGTTCAACATGAAAATGAATAATAATATTTAATATTAAACATCTTTTAGTTTAAAATATCGAGATTCTCAAATAGAATACGAAAATGTAATCGTAATAAGATTGTGTATATAAAACATTGTAATAAACAATACATTTTTAAAAAACAGTTTTTACCAAAAAATTACATTTAATATTTAAATACTACCATAATTTTTGATTGCTATAAATCTTAATATAAACCTATACTACAATAGTATAAGTAAAACTGGTTATAAAAAAATATTTTATTAATAATAATTGAAAAAAACTTCGATTTATATTAGAAACTATATTAAAGTTGTCAATAAATTGTTATATATATATTTTCATATTTTTTAAATAAAATATTTGATATTTAGTATTGGTAAACTACAAATTTATTCAAATATTGTAACTATTTTTCAGAAGATGATAATTGGAAATTTATATTTAATTCATCTTTATACTCGTGAATAATGTTAAATTGTCATTACCGTCGTAATTCTACATAATACTTCTAGTTGTATCTGACAAAGAGGTAAATAATAAATGGTGCGAAAAAAAACCCAGTAAATATCTATATAAATATGATGAATTTAAAATTTAAATTCTTAGCTAGTAACCACACGCTTAATATTAAATCATATTTTGTATTTATAAAATAATATAAATGTTGAAATTTGTATTCATAATATATCTTACGTATAAAATATTATATATTTAGTGATTATAAATGATACAAAATCTACGGTTTTTAACTTATACTCTTTAAGGTACAAAATATAATATAGGACTATGTTAGGTATATCTGTACAATAATATTATATTTTATGGAAGATAGTTACGATAAATACGCGAGAATAACATTATGTGCGCATTCTATTGGTTATAGAATAACAGCTGTTTCCAGTTTGTGGCTAGAGCCATTATGGCATCATTATAAGTATTATGTATCATAAACTACATAATATATAATATTGAGATATATATGCCCATTATTCGGACAAAATAGCATATGAGTTATAAATTCTGTAATATTGTCTGTAAGAATTTACGTCATTTAAGTAATATTTAATTACAATTTTGTTCGATACAAATGTATAATACACACATTATCAATACAACGATTTACTACTACGATATACATAATATAATACAACGTAAAGTCTTCGATATAATATGTAGTTTAAATAATAACTAGAAATAAAATAATAACTGATAAGGTATAAGTCAATATGATTAAATCCTTTAAGTAAGTATTGACTTTAATTCACACAAATTATTATTTTTCGATCTATATCATGTATAATATTATAATATTAAACGGTCATTTTTTTTAATAGCGATTACAATAAAACATTTTATAGGTTAATTAATTGGATATGTACCTGTACAGTATACGTATTTTTTATTCAATAATAACACTTAGAATAGAACTTAGGTATTACATTGTACGTGGGTTGACATAGCAGTGAGCTGGCATCACATTGAACGAACTTGACAGCGATTATATAATCACATATTAAAATATAAACGGTTTTTATTTGCAATAGATTTTATTTTTTTTTCAGACCAAGAATAAAAACAATCATAATATGAATACATTTAAAAATGTCTTAAAATTAATTTTGGTCGAAAATATCATAATAATATATTAAAACTAATTCTTTGACTACTACTACAAACAATTTTAAAATTAAGAAAAAACTGTCTACAACTTTTAATGTAACTTCATAAAATCGTTTTAATTTTCAAAATGTTTAAAAATAAAATTATAATAATAAAATAATAATATAATATAATTATTGTTTTTCATAACCATATTCAAATTCAAATCGTTTTATTAGTGTTAATTTTTTTCTACTTTCATAAAATTAGACATTGACTTTTTTCTCGCAAAAACAATTATTTATTTTATCTGGATTTTTTTTCTAACAAATATAGGCTAATATATAAGGTAAAAATATACTTAGTAAATATTATTTTCAGAGCGTAATTTACTGTTAGAACTATACAAACGTAGGAGATATAATTTTCTTACTTATATTATACTCTATTAATAATTATATTATTTTTTATTTTTAAGCACCTATTATTTGCATTGAAAACTAACCATAATTGTTTAAGTTCTACCAAAATGTAGCTTATATTATTTTTATATCTTGCTGACTTTTGAAATATCGCAAATAATTATTTATTAAGTATTAAAAGTTTAAAATTATAATATTATATGTTATACTACATAATATTTTTTGTATTTTAAATTACAATTCATACTTATAAATCGCATTTTGAATATATTTAATTAATTTTAAATATGCTCATTATAGTTTGCTTTCAAATATATATATAATATATTTAATTTTAAGGTAGTCCAAACTATTGTTAATTTATAAATACAAAATTAATAATGTCTTATCTATTATAATTTATAACTGATAACTGAGTAGGTATTACCACTTGCCAGTGACATTTATTCGTTTACGTTATAAATACATATTGTTTTGGAGGGAACAGTAAAAAAAAAACCTAATTTATGTATCTTTATAAGCTTTGTAAGGTATTCATAATAAGAAAAAAAAAATTCCTGGACCATGAACTTAAATGAACAATAAACATAAAATTGAATACGCTGAAACACTGCAAATTAAAAGATTAATTAATTAAAAAACTTCTTTGATATAGAAACATAATTTTAAATTACAATTAAACTCGTCAAATCCACACTAAGTAGATCGACTGATCTAATCACAGATCAATTCAAAAATATAGATCTATTATATATATATATATAATATTTTGTAGTCTCGTGTATAATATTATAATATATCTACTTTAGTTTATAGAGATTAGCCGTCAATCTAGTTGCCTAAATAAAAATGTGTATATTGAAACTACATAATATTAGGTTTATGAAATATGTAGTATAAATATGTATAATAAAATATCTACTTATTTTTAATGAATATGAATAACTCCATTATATTTGTAAGATTTTTCTAACACATATTATATCATGAAATGTTTAAAAAAAAAAGTCACGTGGTCATCCAACGCCCACATATTTCCTTCTTCTATACGCCCCCGGACACTATAAGTAGTTTAATCCGAAGTAAAATAGTAACATTTAGATAGTATGTAATATATTTTACATTATGGAATAGAGAAAAATATATTTTGTGACTATGATACATTTTTATCATACTTAAAATCAAATAAAAATGATAATTTTGCCTGAGCGTATTATTTGTTGGATACCGTTCAAAACTATTTAGAGAACTTTGAGCTAATAATGACTAAAAAAATTTTTCACTCCAATAAAACGGTCACTAAAATAAATAAGAAATATGTATACTATATACTATATAGGTAATCTTCGTACACTAAGTAAATTAATATTTTCTCGACGAATATTTAAAATGTATTTTATTTTATTTCTTTAGATATACGAGATTTATCCTTCTACATTTGAAACTAATTAATTAGTACTAAAGTATAGATATAAGCTAAAATTAATAAACATACAATAACAATAATAAGTTACAGAACAGCTATAACTCCAGAAAAATAAAACTATGTACAATAATTCATTATAATTTATAACTTTGGTTACTCAGAATTTATTGCAATAAAAAGCTAAAATCAATGTTTGTATGCAAACTAAGTGCACGTAGTCAAATAATTATGAAACAGGTGAAACACAATCAATGTATTAAAAAATAATTTTATCAAAAACAATTTGTTAATAATCTTTTTGTCAAAGCAGGTACATTTTATCAACAATAAAAATATTTTTTACACTTAATTCAAAATAATATCATAAGGTTTTTATTCATTGTAATAAAATAAATCTTTATATTTGAGTTAGCATTTTTTTTTTTTTTTGCTGTTTCTTATAAGTATCGCAGAATTTGTTCTTTTTTTTACTTGAGTTGCGTCAATAGTTTGTTTGTGCTCACCTTTAGTTATTGCTATTTGCTATTATTCCATATGTGATTTTCACAATAGTTCATAGTAAACTTTTTAAGATATGAATTGGTATTTTTATCTTTGATATTGCATTCACCACCATCTTTATGCATAGTTTTTTGTAAAAAAAAAATTATAATGTAGATGGTCATCAGCCAAAATTCAATGTTTATTACCTTCAATGTTTGTACAGGGTCATTTTTATGTAAAATTAAACAGTACTACAAACATGTGCACAAGCAATATATGATTGCACGAGTATGAAAAATAACTATGCATAATTTATAGGCACTCAAAGAAAACTGGATCGCGACGATATACTAATTGGAAGATAAAGAAACTATTATATAATATATTACTATCTATTGAATGCGAATACTAACCTGGAATTTCGAAACAATCTAAAAATAATTAATTTCATACCAACTGTTGTTTTTTAATGAACTGTACGAATTCTTTATATACTATAATTATATATATTCAAGTTATGAAATGCCTATAAAAAAATAAATAAAAAATAAACAGATTTTTAAGAATTTAAAAGATTGTATTTATTTATAGTCACAATTCAATAGGCCTGCTCAATCGCTATGAGTAATGAGTAATGACGATACTTGTAAAATTATCATATAATAACAAATATTTCATAAGTTTAAATAACAATTGTTAAACAGCGTCGACGAATTCCGATTTACCAACATATTATTATGTAGTTTGTAGGACGAAGGTAGATAAATAGATATGGATGGTAGGAACTTAAAGGTAGACTTACAAGGTCTTTACTAACTAATGATAATCTTTACCTAACCTGATGTAGAATCTGTGGTTTGTGTAATAACAGTGCGCGTAATCATAATAGTTTATTGTAGGTATAATGAGATTATGTATTTCTATAGTATTATACATCATACATACAACACATTATTACTATTGTTTTATATACATAAAAATGACCATAATTCAAAAGTATTAAAAATTCTATGTTTTTTAATTTTATTAGATAATATAAATTATTATAATGCAAATAATTACGGTTATGTACAACTTTGAATTACTAAAAAACTATGTAGTAATATATAGAACTTCTTAACTTTTTATAATTCAATCAAGATTGTGTGAAGTGAAGTAATTAAAAAAAAAAAAAAACAAGCCATAAAATGTTAAAATGTAAAATAGGTATATTTATAATAGCATTCAAACACGTTTCTTACCAATACGATAGCCTTTTAAACTAACACATAGTTTACAATTAAAATTCATAAATATGACTTTTAGGAATACATTTTGATTATTCTGTGTACCTGCCTTAACGTGACACCATTTATTAAAATATTCGCATAAATATTAATTTTAAAATATTCTGGGCATATAATTATCACAAATTTTTTTATTTTTATTTTTACTTTCAAAATGAATATTTATTAGATATCTATTTTTACAATTGAAAATCTTAGCAAATTTATTTTTATTTTATTAATATTTACATATATTATAGATTAATAAAGTTGATTAAAAAACATTAGGTACTTTATCGAATAAAATCCACCTATAAATCAAATGTCACTTTTAACGTTCCAGATTATAAATTATACTTTGTGGCTATTCAAATTTAAAGCCCCGAGCTTTAGTCAAATATTGCTATTTGTGACACTTGACTTGCGAACTAAACGATCTTATACGTGACTTGTAAGATGTTATACGACTTGAACAAGAGTTAGAAGTTGACGTGACCCATGTCAAATTTAAACAGGTTTAATATGATGAATAAGTAACTACGACAGACTATATAGATAATATAAAACATTAAAATCTACTGTTGACCAAAAATTAGAAAAACTATTTAATCTTTGGAAGGATGCGAATTAATACATGAATACATTTGTAACGGCTTAAAGTGAATTATTACGAAAATACATTTGTAAAACATAATGTAAATAAAATCACACAAAAATGAACGGTTAATTACCTGCTCGTATAAACATAAACGTTATTATTGTGTATCGCCATTAATTTTAGGTATTATTTAGAATAAAGTTCAAACCCAATAAAAATATATTTCATTCCACATGGAACGGGATTTATACAAAAGTTTCTTTACCGTTGTCCATAAAAGCATCATTTATTTTGAGAAATGGAATTAGTAATATTATGGATTATTTGTATCGTTATTTATTGCCAAAATGCATAGGCGCAATTTAATTTTTTACTTATAGAGTGCCGAATAAAGTTATGTCAAGTAGACGCGGCGAGCTTCACCGCTACCACCACAACATACCGCTTAATTTATATTTTACGTTTTTTTTTGTTTTTTTAATCTTACAATATTTTCACATCATATTTTATCGATACATATTGATTGTTATTTAGATTTAATGAGAAGAGATGTAGAGGTAGTCACATTCCGACATAAAATTAATTACAATACCAGACACAAGATGATAAGCGAATAACACATAATGTAACGAATGATACCTGCAGTTTTTAATATAGTGTTATATTAATCAATCTTAAATGTAATTTTTATTGACATTTACAAATAATTCTCAGATAACCTGATTATTAATGAGGACAAAATCCATAAAATATTATTGACTATCAATTTTTTTATGAAAGTTTAAACGAATCTTTGAATCTAGTTCGACGTTTATACTTTATAGTACTTAATATGGAAAAAATTGGTATTGATCTAATCATTTTTTCTATGCAATTATATATGTAAAATAAGTTTACCATAGCAAATAATAAATATAGATTTGATGGAAAATGAAAAATGAAATAGCTTTATTTCGCTCGAGTAAAGTACACATTACTTTAATGAACGATAAAAACCGATTTATCTACTTCCTCGTTAAAAAAAAACTAAAATCTACACAATTTCAAACATGAATAATAGCTATAGATTTATTAAGCTTAACTATTTAAAAAAATACTTATAATTTATCTTAGTTGATTATGAATATTGATAAAAAAAAATTTCAAAAGCATTGGTATAACGTGTATTATTTTCAGAATATATATTTTTAATAGTACAGACTTTGATACTATACATTGGTATGTTAGTCCGTGTTTAAATCACAAAACCGGACAAATTTAAATAATTAGAATATTAAATATTTTATTATTATCGTATGACCTTATTGCAAAAAAATTTATAGCCTATAGCGATATTTGCAGTCGAGATGTATTATCAGTGTTTTAGATTAATTTTTAGACGTTTTGTACATAAAAAAAACTATATAGGTACTGTGAATTTTATTTGATATTTTTTAAATATATTTTAAATTTTAAATTCATAATAATAAATAAATAAAAAATTTGGAATTCATAAGCACTTAAAATACAATTTAAAGAATAAGATAGTAATATATAGTTTCAATATTTGTTAATTTTAATTACACTCATAAATTGGATAAAGCATTTATGACATGTGGGTTTAATATAGTGAATATTATATATATGTATATATTAGTGGAAGGGATACAAATAACCAACCGAAGATTTGGAATTTGGGACATACTAAAATACTAAAATAAAATGTTCAACGTATGCCATTGTGATTATAGTTGCAAAACCGGCAATAACTTACGATATATGTACTTTGGAAGAAAACATTTTTGAATAGGTACTTTGTACATTCACTAAACATAACTTCTGATTTTTATGACATCCAATCTGAAAATTCTCGCTAGATAAATCCAATTTTATCCTCAACGCCAGCAGTTATTTAACTGTCGCTAGGGATGTTGTATTACTAGCAGAGTAGTGTTTTTGTTTTTATTTTAAAGAATACAATTCTCGCTTTTTTTGTTTTGTTTATTTAAGGAAATGTAGAGTAATCATCCAATCATAATAATTACACAAATGTTTTTTCAAATGTCTTATTTTTTAACTACAAAAGCAAAATAAATATACAACACTTTATAAAACGAATGGCGTGAACTGTAAACAGTAAAATATATTAAGTAACACGGTCACAGAAATATTCAAATAAATAAATCCATTTATTTTTAACGAAAACTTTGATTCGACATTTGCAAATATTACACTGTTCTGAAACTTTATTTCGTATTTACCCAAGGATTATCGTGATGTATTCACAAAGTTGCTGTTAACACTAAATATAGATATTATATACGTACTTATTATAATGTAATCCTGTAATCCAGGAGATTTACGGTCTTCAAACCAGTTTTGACCGGCCCTCTGAAGGACGATGAAAAATGTATAAATATGTTCTTAAAATAATGACCCGTAAATTGTTATCACTTGCACTCCTCGTAATAAGCCATGCGTGCGTGTATCAGGTAATACATACCCTTAGGTTCCACGGAACACACTTTGGGAAACGCTGCTCTAACCTATAATCTGACATAATAATTATACTATACTTAAATATAAATATTAAAATTCAAAATTATGTTGTTTTTTAATTTTAATTTTCGCCCATTAAAAACTTTTAATTGTTGTAGATAGTCTTTGAATAAAAATACTTAACCCCTCGTCCCAGCTGTGATATTGTTCATCGCATATGTTTCTGAGACGATTCGTCGTAATCTTTACTCATGATTATCAATCGTTACTCCGATCATATCTGCTTAACCAAAGCGTTACCATTAAAATGTAATGATTTAATATACACATGTATATATAATTTATTTATTTTTTATTACTCTACAGCTTTCCGGTAATAAAGTGAGTGAGTTTATTATAATTTAAAAATTATGATTTTGCGAAGTTGGATTCAGAAACTAATTCCTAACCTGCATCCGTATAATATAATATGGAAACATGTACCTACTACCTAACCTACTTCGTAACATATACGATGTAGGACGAAGGAACATTACCTGTATATATTTTAATTGCTGAACTGTATAATAATATATTAAAATATATTTTAATATTATAAACTATAATATATATATATATGTTCGTATAGTAATCACATTATCATAACTCATAACGACAAACATTATATTATTCAATATACTTTATGTACACGTTTAAGAAATCTGCGACTGTTCCGATATGTAATAAATAATTATATCTGTCATCTGATAAAAAATTTTAACGTCCAGTATGATAATGTACTTGATTATTACCATCGACGCGTTTCGTTAATAATATTTTTCACTCTTATCATGCGTATTTTTGACGTCGTGAAAAAACGTCGATTTGAGTAGGTACTATGACCCATTAAATTTTGCTTTTGATCTGTCGAACGTTTTACATAAAATTTTATTTTAATTGTACGCGTACAGTTTCTATGCTTTTAATATAATATAATAGTGTCTTAGCTAATGAATAGCCTTCTGTGCTTTGTGAGGTATTTCATAAAAGCGGTCATCGCCAGACATTGTTCCGGATATACCAAATTCATATAGGTACAAACAGCATAATTATTAACTAATCGTAATTATCATCGTCGAACAAGATTAAATAAAATTTAAATTGATTAAAAATAAATCTGTTAGTGGATGGATATACTATTTTATTACATCGTAGTAAATAAATGTTTATTGTATATGCATATCGGTAAAAATTAAATAGGATAATATGTTAAAAATAACAGTAAATCGAGGAATTTAATTTTTAATTATTAATAAGTCGAATTCCGTGGCTAGACCGCCGTCTGTTGACGTTAAAATTATAAAATAATTATAAGTATAGTATTTTTACTCGATGTTTCGGACTAATTTTACCTTCTCGGGTACAATTATAATATCAGTCATTAATTTGTGTACAGAATGTACCTATAAAACTATAAGTTTAAATTGTATTTATCCTGTGTACTTCTTAATTTCAACGTACAACCCTGAAATGTATTACAAATAACTATATTGGCAGTTTTTAACCTTTTGTAGAACACGGTCCTCTGATGAAAGATTTTTAGAAACCGCAAACTCCCCACAAATTTTTTGTCAAATACCTTTTTTTTTACAAAACATCTGGTGTTATCATAACCAAAATTATAATAATTATTTTGAATTACAAATTATAGAATTAGACATAACAAATCATACACATTTATAATTATTTTTATTAAACTTAATTTTTCATAAAACTGTAATCAGACTAAACAAACTGTTTATTAAACTTAAATTATTTAATCGATTTTTTGAATAATAGATTGTTTTCAAATGATACATAATTGGTTAATCGATTGATAAAATGCTATTCTGAGCGGGACATAAAGTTGATATGTCGGAAATATCATCTATACACCAATTAACTAGAAAACCAAAAATAGTATTTTTCCTCACGCTAAATGTTAGTATTAGGCAACCAAACTTAACACGGATGCATTTTTTATGGGAAATATGCACGGTGACAGCTAGTTTTCGATATTATTAAAGCTGCCTTGGAATCCCAAAATGAGTATTGTGTACCCCCAAGGGGTCGCGGACCACAGGTTAAGAACCGCTGAACTATATGATATACCGTTTACCCTAACACTGATACTGAAATAAAAAAATGTTGATATGACAACAACAAATCCTTTTAAACGGTCATAATACTCACTGCAGGTTATCTCAAATTCGTTAAATATTCAATACAATACGTCACATGAATTCCTTTTTAAAATCGATTCACTAACTATAGTCTATAGTTCAAAATATGATACTTTTAGTTAAATTGATACTTTTGTATAAAATTAAAATATTGAAATTATAATATTTATAATGCTGTAAGATTTTTTTTTTAAGTTTTTCACCAGTCGTGATATTTAAATAATAATATATTTTATAAATTAATAAAATTGAGAACTTGTACTTGTTTGTTATATAATGCTCTATATGCTGTTTGTTTAAAATATTCCGAAGAAAAACGCTTTAATTGTATTTGACTCAAACTAGTTTACAGTATACTAGAGGGTAAACTAAATGTACTCTAAACCGTGTTTTTAGACGAGTTTGGATATGATCGTGAGTGGGACATAATTATATTGAAATAAATTCAAAAAAAAAAAAATCGAATAAAAATATATTTTTTAATTTCAATGGCTCTGTTCCTGTACATAAAAAAAATTGACAGTATTAACTTTTTTTTTTTTTTTGTAAAATATAACTTTTTTTTGTATATATTATATTATATAACACATTATAGTAGGTACAGCAATTAACGAGTCCAGTAGTAGGCGGAAATCCATTAATACAATCCAGGGAGTTCTGTATACTTAATGTCGACGACCATGAAATCTCAATGTTTTTTGTTTTCTCCACCAAGTATAATTTTGGTGTTTTATTTGAAAAAAAACATTAATGTCTCCCTTTTGGGGGAAACATAAAATCATTAATATGTCTTACAGTTGGTCATAAAACATATTACTATGTTATGTTATGATCTTGAGATATTATATTAAATGGTACAAACAAGTAATTTTGAGTAAGTTTTCATAGTAGGTAAAGTACATAATATAATATTGTCTTAGTACGCATTTTAAAAATGGACATGTTCGAATGCGTATTTATAGGAATATGTCACTCAGTTAGTTTCAAGTCACGGAATAATACTTTGTTAAGGAAACTATCCACGGACATAAGACGTGTTAATTAATATCAACACATTTTCAAATTGTACCTATGAAATTGTTTGTCGACATAATTTTTAATTTTAATGTTTCCATGTTTTATTTTTATGTTTTAATTAATGTTATTTAATAAGCTTATTTGCTTAATAAAACATAACTGAAATTAATATTTAAATAATATAAAAAAATTTGTATACTATAATGACTCTACAGTGTAAAGAACACTTATTACTGGACATTGATTTTCAAATCACTGGCATTGTGGGCATTGTGAGACCCAATTATAGATATAATTTAATATTTTTTTATTTTTTTGAGACTTAAATTTGGGATACAAAACAAGGTAACTATATTGTTAAAACTCCTCGACAGTCGACGTGTTAAATATAAAGGAAAACAATTAAAAACAAAAAAATCAAAATGAAAAATTTTTGTTGAAATATAATGGCAGGTAGATTGGGTCTATGAAAAATTGTTTACATTTTGAAAGAATTAAATTAAGTTCCGCGGAAAAAAGTTGTAGGAAAGTTGGGTCCGTACTTCCTCCGATTATTATATATACTACTATTATTATTATAATGTTTATATCTATGTCATATTATTTGCTGAAAAGTACACGATACTAATCTTGATTAGTTAATTTAAGTTTGATTTAATAAAAATAATAAAAGTTGTTTTTTCAATAAACAATTTATTCAATTTAAACCATAAATATAAAGTATACCTATTATTGATTGCTAAAGATTATTAGATATTAAAAAATAATATGTTTTTTCTTGAGATTCGATTTATCTTCTACCTTTTTTTCTGGTCCCAATTAACTGAGAAAAGGTCATTCGGGACTCAATTTATCGATCTCGAAAATATTTATGAAGTATAACCTCCAAATCTCTATATACTAGTACAATCGCCGTTCCCATAAAAGCGGAGCTCATTGAAAAAAAAAAACGAAAAAAAAAACTGGGTATTGAACACTTGTCCAACTTGATTCACATGAATGCAGTCTATTACATTTTATTAAAATTAAAAACAATCATAATATATAACATCGCATTCAAACGTCAATTCTTAGCTCACTGAAAATGTTACATCGGCTTCGACGGTTGGTAGCAGTTTTTCCTTAGATATGGTTAGTTAAACAAATAATAAAATAACAGCTCTTGAAAATATGAGTTGATCTTAATTTCCGATTCATAATATGAGTTTATAAAATTGTGAGTTGTTAAATTTTTCTAGACGGTCTAGACGGTCAACGTTAGTGAATTAAATAGAGTATTACGTGTACGTTTCATCGCCTGCGACGTCTCGTACTTGTATTAAAATCTTCACTTTGAATTGAAAATTGAATAGACAGTTTTAACACGAACGTTTTTTAATTACCTATTATACTGCAGGCATAAAATGAGCTTATAAACACGCAAAAAGTCATTATGCTGGTGGAAATTTGTAATTCTATATGACACTAACAACTATATAAGTAATGCGCATAACCTATAACACTAGTCGGTATAGGTATAATAATATATTAATATATCGTCAACTCATCGCTATATAGGTCCGATCGCATAGATCATTAAAGAGCATCTGGGCACAAAGTCGATCTACAAGTTATAATATTATCAAAGTTCTATTATAAGCTTAAAGTCTATTATTATAATACAGTGTTTCCCAACCTATTTACCACCATGGACCACTTCGACAATATTTTATAAGGGGTCGCGACCATCTCAATTTTACGCAAACTAGAAAGTCTTTTTTTTTTTGCTCATTAATAAGAGTACACAAAATTTATCGAAAAATGTTGAATTTTTATTATTTTACTTTACAATTTACATTTTTTTTTTATGAAGAAAGGTACCGCGGACTACCTATGACTGGCACGCGGACCACCGGTTGGGAAACACTGTAATATAATAGATATAACACATCAATCGTTATATCCATCGCGGAAAATTATTGTCGACTGACACTGACTTAAACGCGGAATAATGCAAACTTAATGTAATATGATAAATACCGTATAGGCATATTATTATAGCTTATAATAATATATTTACCTGTCTGGAAATAGCGAGCGATATTATAATGAACCACTGCAATAATACATTGTCGAGTACCTATCCCGTAATCGGTAAAAGTCACGTAACGGCTTTGTTGTTCTAACGCATATCATAATACACATTTTAATATCGTATACATATTTTCGACACGAAAGCATCTTTTTCGAAGTTTGAAGATGTCTGTCGTATTATTACGCAGAGTGCCGATGTATAGAACGCATTGACTAATTTGTTTGTTGTGATCGTTTACAGGGTCAACAACCCCAAGCCGAAGACGAAAATACCCCACAGAAACGAGTAGATAAAATATTCGATCAAATGGATAAAAATCACGATGACAAACTTACGCTGGAAGAGTTCAGGGAGGGAAGCAAGGCGGATCCGAGAATCGTGCAAGCACTTTCGCTCGGTGGCGACCACAACAATGCTGCAGCTCCCCAAGCAGCCACCACATAAGTCTGTCGGATAAGATTTTTTTTCTACATATTGACTTTGTTATTTATATTTTTGTGTCTAATTTTTTGACCTCTTTGCATTATATTATAATAATAATATTGTAATTTTTCTTATAACATACTTAAACATTTTTATGAGTGTTCGTATGTAAATTACTATGCCTACTACTCATATTTTAGTTTTACTTTATAGTTATAAAAATAAGGTTATTCTTTATCCACCTTAGTGGTTATACGTACAGTATGATAATATTATGTAGTATTTACGTATATAAATAATAATATAATAGGTATTATCAGTGTTATGCTCTTATACCTATATAAAAACATGGAATACATATGGAATATGGATACATATAATTCAATTTTATTAATTTTTGTGTGAAAAATAAATCAATATATTTGTAAGCACTATTATATAGTTATAAATATAAAAAAATATATATATTCTATATAATATTCAACCGATCTATGCACAATTATTTTAATCCTATTAATCTTTGTAACTTCGTTATATATTCATTTAATTACCTAGAAAAATGTTTTTTTTTTTTTTTTCATAGTTTATATCTTACAGAAGACTTATTTCAAATAATTTGATAGATAAAATTTTCTAGTCGTTAGACTTTTAAGTAGCTTTATTAATAATATATGAATATTCCTTAAAATCAATATTTTTAACCGCTCAATGTATCTATGTCCTGTTTTTAGTTAACCAAAAGTTATTTTTCGTTTTTTAAAAAGTAATAATGAAGTTTCGCTTGATAAATATTTTTATAAAAATAAATGTTAAAAAAACAATTTTTATTGTAATTCTTATTCATTGGTTTACTCCTAGATAAATTAAAATAAAATGCTGGAGTTTATATTTTAGGTTTTGAGTAGATATTAACTTATAAAATAATGTGTCCATTTTCAAAAACACAATAAACCTCTCTACTTCTATATAAAATACAGATTGCACTAAGAAAAGTCATTTTTCTCTTATCTCAATAACCGTTAATAACTATTAAAATACTGCGATTAAATATAAGAAAACTAAATATTGTCCATTTTTGGGTAAATTATATCCCACCTATAACTATTTCAATTGTTTGCGTCTATTAAGTATACTAAATACTAAATATATTGTTTTTTTTTTTTTTATTATTAAATAACGATATTAACTATCTGCACATAAAACGAACAATAAGAATATTTTATCTTTAATTTGATTTAACAAGCATGATTGACGTAATTAAAGAAGTCATCCATTAGTGGCACTTCAAACGTCTACCATACTAAACAATTTTTGTATGTGTGTTCAAATGATATTACATGACTACTTTATTATTAACAATTTGGTAGTTAACACCGTTAGATGATTGTTATGTACATTATTATTAAATTTGTAAGAATTTTTTTCATTCTTTTAGTATCTATCTATTGATATTATTTTCATATGTTTTTATTGTAAATATTCATTTATTGTTATGCTTTTGGTTCTGAAGATAATGCATTATATACTATACATTATTGTCTTCTACTTTATAATATTATCAGCTTAAATAATAAAATATTGTTTTGTTTGGATTAATATTAAGCGTAATATTTATGTACACAATAATATTTATTATTTCTAATTTAAATCTAAATGATGACTTAGATATTCCTATTCCTGCTAGTTACTACTGCAATCGTACATGATAACTAAGCAACATTTAAAAACTGTATAAAATATATTGTTTTTCACTGAGAAATAATGTAATAGATTCTGTAGTTATTAAAAAAAAAAAAAAATGTATCGAGTAAAATTACCTAGGTTAGGCGATGAAATAAAAACATGAAACGCATTCTAAAACCTATCAATGTTACTTTACGCCAGTTGAAATAAAGTAAAAGAAAACCTGTTTGCCTCATATCCTTGAAAAACTCTTTGTATCGATCGCTAATCATAACTAACCACAAGTCGTCGTATAAAATAATTGATTTAAAATAAAAATAAAAATATACTGAATACCATGATTTCAGTAAATGCATACAAATTGTGTACAATATAGTTGAATATAAATAAATAATTAAAAATTAACAACTTGGCGTTTTTTATGTTTCATGAGTGTATCTTATAATTTATAAGTACATATTTATTTCTACACAAAAATCGTTATGTTCATCACGAAGGTTGTAAACAAATTTAATACATAAGTCTATAACGTAATGTGTACATGCCAGTAAGTGTAATAAAATAAAAAATAGATTTATACTTATGTTTCGTATTGATATTTTGTAATTTACAGACTTGTTTTTTAGGATATTTAAAAATGGATTTGTAATTTTTATTTTTGATTAGGTTAATGAAATTCTTTTTACGAGCTTTATAATATTATTAATTGCATTGAAAACGTATATAAGTTTTAAAAATTTAAGTCAGTTAAGCATCTAGTGCGAGATGGTCAAATGGTGATATTTTCCATAGTCACACATGATTAAACATTTTTTCCAGTTTACCGGTCGGGGTGATTAGACCGTCATGTTTTCCTGTAAATAAACAACATATCGTTTACTCTTCACATAAAGACGATGTATGCATATCCAATAATCACGGGGAAATGTGAATTTTTAATGCCATTTAAAATTCTACGAGTTCGAACTACTGTGTTCAACCGTGTATAATATATTATGCGTATCCACGTCGTAAGAAAAATGACTTATTTATTTATAATATTTATTTTTGCTGGTTTCCGTGTTAAATTATTACATTTCAATATTCTCGGAGGCAAGAGTACAACGATTATATTATCTTATTTAAACGTACCTGTGTGATTCATAGTTGTACCTATAAACACGAATAGTCCAAGTATTAAAATAGAACATAAATCATAATAATGTTAGTATAATACTGTTGTTTTTTATTTACAAATCCATCATAATCGAACAGATGTATTATGATAATAAATTTGCGTGTATATACTAGTTATATACTAGTCAATATAGTCAACATAATATTCATAAAGTATATGCGTTTAATACGATATAGATGTACGTGATATTATATCAATATTACGTAAGTCCTATATCAATAATGTAATAATTATTAAAAAATACACATAAAATAAAATTACTTATACTTTAAATGAACCGTAAGGTTATTAATTTACAATTAAAAAAGATTAACTGTTGGAATCTGTTCTAAACTATACGTTTCGTGCGAAACACGAATTGATAGACTGTTCCAGATTAATTATTGCTTAGGGAATTTCGTGAAACATTGATTGATGTTTAATAATTAGTGTATTTCAAAATTATGGTAAACGTTTCGTACTCATGTAACAGTGTGGAGACCCGTTGACGCATTTCGATGATTTTCGCATATCATTTATTTTTATTTTTTGTTCACAATTAGAATAATAATATACAACCATATATTTTAAAAGATATCTAACTCAACTTGGCTAAAATAAGCGCAGTTCTATAACAAATTGATATAACTATAAATTAAATATATTTACAGTCATTTTTGACTATAATAAAAAATTTTATTATCCATTTAATTTATAATTTATTCCTAGTTGAAGAGAGTGTACTGTGGACTGAAGAAGGAGTTGACTGTTGGTTACTTCATCATAAATTAAATTATAGCTTATAAAACGACACCCAAAAATCTACGCATTTTATCTTTTTGTATCTTTGTTAAGATACGTGTTTGTATAGTTAATTGTATAGATTAATAGTGTCCGTCAAAAAACTAAACTTCGATGATTACAAGAACTGGATAAAGTGATATATAATTTAAAAAGTTGTAAAACGTGAAAAAAACAATTATTTTAAATGATGATAATTAAAAATCTTAAAAGGAAACAGAAACCAAAATTCATCATTCTCTTTGGCGTTGCTGTATTGAATAGTGCCGCATCATCATATGAAAATACAAAAAAACTAAATTAACGTTTTCATAAAACGGTTATCAACGAATCTTTGTTTGAATACCACTTTCTAAAAATTTCTTCAATATATTTCGATAATTATGTATGAAAATACGGTAAAGTACTAAAGTGGCATCATCTAATCTTATATTATTATTTATGAATTAAAGCTTCTTTATTTTATTATCATTTAAATTTGTAACAGTAGATAATATTATAATATATCGTTATTATGATATTTTTACTCACAATCAATATTGCTTAATTATTATCATAAATAAATATATTGTCTAATACAATTTTAAATTATCGTTGGCGTTATTGCTAAAAAATCAATGTCCACCAATAATGTGAAATACACTACGTTATCCGAATACATTTGAAAAAATACAATTTGCAGTTTCGAATTTATTTTAACTAAAAGAATGAAACTTTATTAAATTTAAACTATCCTCTGGGTTCTGGCCTCTTTTATTTTGATCTTAGGACTTATATGCACACATTTTAGAGACACATGTCTCGTGTTTCATTATTTGTAAAGTAAGAAAGTGGCGAAAAGCTTTAATTGTTTGCAACACGCTAAGGATTACGTTACACATGCAAGATTTTGTGCTTTTTGTGTTTTCAAGATATTTAACCGTTTCAGACATCTTTGCTCGAGTGAAAATATACTCAAATTTCCATCAGTTGCTTGCACTAAATATTATACGTAAATCATTGAAATAATACATTACCAATAATGACGTATTTCAGGTAGAATTTAATACTATTTAAAATACAAGGTCAAAAATGAACATCAAAAACTACTATTAGTACTACTTACAATAAAATAATAGTGGCGTACTTTAGTTATATCATATAATTATGCAAATATTTTTTATTATAATTATACACACTTATTTATTATTTTAAATCATATACCTTTTAAATTGTTTTACTACAAAGCGCTTTACTTCATTGTGATTTGTATTATACCATTAAAGTGAACCTTTTTATTCATAATTTTCTTGATTCTAGTGTCAAACACTTAAATGAAAATATTATTATCATCTAAAATGTATTGAATAGATTTAATTTTTTTTTTTGTTTTGTTTTTGTTAAGGTATGTCTTTTTGTTGGTTAAAATTGAACGTTTTAAATTTATAATAGCTACTAACCTGAATTTGAAAACCCCCTTTGCTTTCACTTCGCCAATATGCATCACTACTGCATTGTATTAATAACATACCTATTAATTAAGAATAATGTGCAAAGATAGTTATGTACGAATTAGATTTCAACAAATATGTGATCCGCAATAACGTTATGGGATTGGTTAGGTATGCAATATTAATGTTTTGAGAAAATTGCATATTATGCATTTAATATTATTCCTCAATTAGATCTGTTTGATGTGTAATTCGTTTTTTATTCTTCGTATACACTATGTGCATTGGAATCTATTAATAACATTCAATTTCAATGGTTCTAAAACATTGTTATCGAATGCGCACATAAAATTGGTTACACTGAATACGTACCTATAGGTATGTATGAAACGTTAACGATTTGTATTAAAATCAATGGGTCCTCAATGTGGTTTTTTCAAACCATAAACAAACAAGTAAACCGGTTAAATTTGTATGCAGAGAAATACGACTCAAATACGAATACGTTATTTAAGTCCTCAATTGGAATAAAAGCGAAGGTGGTCTCGGAGTTTCTGATGAGAAAACATTTTATATGTATACAAACGTACCACGCCATAGTAAGTTTTAAATTCTATTTTCACATATAATTGATTAAAACGTTTATAATAATGAATATTCTTATTGAAAATCATTAGGGTGTTGTTTGTATCTTAAAAATTGGCAAATATTCATTATTATTCATTGATCAAAAATTATTTTGAAATTTATATGATTAAAGTACAAGAAACACTCTTTGTTTTTTTGATATCAATAAATATACCTATTTAAAATTCATTTTTTTGAAAACGTGTTATGTACGTTTTTTGAATTGTATATACCTGCTTTCTAATTCCGTTTAGACTCCTAATTTTTTTTCCCATAAATTAATCTGAAAAATCTTGTGATTAATTATCATGATGACAACGCAATAAAAAAACCATTTAATTATTTATTTGGACAGACAAGGTACCAAACAAAAAATGAACTATTAATGGTTACAATATACTTATTAGATATTATATTATAATAGTACCTATCTATATAGTACATTTTTAAATACAAATAAACATAAGTTGAATTAGATTATTTACAATGTAAACATGATAAATCAAACTACAGGTTCTAGGTTGTTTTTTACAATTTTTTTTTTTTTAATTATTTAAATATGTATTAAACATATCAACTGTTTTACATGAAAATAAATCAATATGAAATACATAAACTAATTTCATTATCTGTTTATACATAAATAAATATAAGCTATACTGAATATAATTACATAGATATAGGCTTAAATATCATATCTTGTATATTATGTATATGTAATATATATTATATATATATATATTACCCATTTATTTCTCTTCTGCTGACAAACTTCTCATCAAGATGATTTTTTTCAATATCATATACAGGTTTCCTTACACAATCATGTATGAATATAAAATATTCAATGTAGAATTAATTACAAAATAAAATCCGATTATTGATTTTAATTTAAATATTTTAAAAGATTTAGGAAATGTTATTTGTAATATTCGTAATTTTTCATGCAAAAAAAAATATATAAGTATTTCCTAAAGATTTTATAAACAAAATATTTGTCTTCTTTTTGTAAATTATTTTCTTAACATGGTTTATAAGAGGTACTTTATTAATTATTAAGCTAAAAATGATTGCACTATGATATTACTGTGTTAAACTTTTACCCACTTAATTAAAAAATGAATAAAATCTCTATAGTGTTCGGATAGAGATTTTTGATAACACTTCTAGAGGCTTATATAATATAATAGTATTGGGTATAGTATATTATTTTGATTTTTCTTGTATAAATTATTCAATAGTTGTCAATAGTGTTTATTTGAATTTTAGAATAATTTGATTTGTAAGAAAAGCTGTCCGGGTTGATGATATTATATCTTCTATAAGTCGTTTTTATGTAATCAAGGACGCATTTAGTAAATTTAGGTGGAGATAAACTATTATGTTTATGTATTATTGATAGTATTTATATTTGCTCTCTAATTTGGGATATCGATTTCGTTATTATTGATGGAGATAACCTAACCTAACCTAACGTATGTTGGTTAACCCCCTCCCCACAATGTGAATTTTTTAGGAACAATTAGTTTTTTATTATATGTATATTTTTGGTTATTCAATTTGTTTATTTAAAAATTAACCCTGCCTTTCAAGAAAAAAAAATTCAGATCCAAGTACGCCACTGCAACGGGATACAAACTGAAAGCGGCAAGAAAACGGTTACGCACTATTATCTATTTGCGCAAAATATTATAAAACCTATGATATTTAATTTTAAAAACTACCAATGAATTATTACACAAAACATTACAGTGATTGTCACCTGAAATTAATTAAAATTGCTTTAAAATATCCAGTCAATGTTGCACCTTCATACTGTGACTAGGTGAATACAAATAAAATAAATATCAATTTCTATTCAATTTATTTCCTGTGTTGAATTTACTATTTTAATCAAGCAGATATTTTTATTTTTATTGAAACATTATTAGATACTAGTTGAATTATATTCATATATTAATTTAAGTTAGATTGTTTAAAATATCGAAACCCAATAATTATTGTTTATAAGCACACACATAGTTTATGCAATTTATTGTATAACATGGTCTATCTTATTGGCCTTGACGTTATATTATATAGCTATTATTAAATAATATTATTATGTTTATAGATTACATTGCACTCGATTGAAATAGATAAATATAAAATTACATTGTAAATTGTTTTAAATTTATCTGAATACACTAAAAGTGTTAATATTTTAAAAATAACGTAGTTAATAAGTAATCGGTGATATTCGTTATTCTGTTATTTATATTTAACCAATTAAAGAACCTTTTTATGTATAATACACAGATCTAAGCTTTAAAGTTAATAATAATAATATATGGATCATTGATTAGTTAAATTAATAATTATACGAACATTATAATATTTTTCAATTTTAAAAAACATATTCAAAAAATATTATTTGTACGTTGATCGCCCGTGATTTTGAAGATTATAACATAAAAAATATAATTTAGTCATTGCCTTGGATGTAATATATTAAAACATTTAAATATTGATCTTATTTTTTACTTGATTATAATATTCTGAAAATATCTAGAATCAAAAATAAGACAAATTACAACAACGAATATTGTATTTAATTTAATTAAATGCTTCTTACATAATTATACAATAAATGTATTTTAACACAATATATAATTATTTTTATTTGGTCAAATTTTAAGATGGAAGAGAAGATAATACTATACCCACAACGATTTGTAGTCCGTTAGCTCAATAAAATTGTTTGATTCTTTGAACGAACTCACGATAGTAGCTACTATAAATTATTATTTATTAACAATGATACTCACGAGACCGTGTCGTAAAGAATTCGGAAAGGAACGCATTACAGACGTCTGTTAGTAATATTATGACGACCATCGCGCCATCGTGGGTTTGTCTTACACACAATAATAATGTATGTTATAATTCAACGCACTCGAGATACTACGAAAAGAAAATTTGAAAAATAAAAACGACCCTTTAGAAAACATAATAAATAATTGAGTTGGTCCTTGCGATGATACGATTTATAATAGTAATAATGCTGCACCATTTAACACGTCATGCTGTACTTACCGTATTTTGATAATAATTTTATTTTTAGAGTGACGTCTGTCATATTATTCCAAAGGATATATCGCTTAAAACGACAAGTAAAACCCGTAGTAAGAGCAACATAAAACACGAATTCTCTGTGAAAAACTACATAATATGGTTATATGTACCTATACACATTATAATATATATGTATATATTTATATATTTTACCTACAATAACAATGATTAACAGCGAATGATTATATAGTGTGTATACAGTACACTGGCGATCGATAAGTGATGAGATATCGACGTATATATATATATACATCATAATGATGCAACGAATGAATACGTAATGAAGGCGGTAGAAGGTAATAACAGAATTAACTCTATCAAGTATCTATTGAAAAACTAATGAAATAATAACAGGTAGTTCAAATATATTTGGTATAACATAATATAGCCATTATACCTAGGCTTATAACTACAGAATAATTTGTGCATTTTTAACAATTTTATAGGAATTTATAAAAAAAACTATTAAAATTTAAAATTGAGAAGGTCTCTACTCAAAAAGTGTTGTCTTTTTGTGAAAAATATACTACGTGTAGGTAATGACAACAAATATTTGGTAAAAATTTTAAAGTATCTAAGGTTATTCGTTTTTAAGTTTTACAGTACATATACGCACACAAGAAAAAAAAATCGATTTTATCAAAAAGTAGACGTTTTTCCATATTTTTTCCTTACTTTTTTTTTTTTTTAGTTTTTCTTGATTATTTTGAAAATGACTGGAAATTTTCATCTCTCCAAAGTATAAATTACATTCAAATTCCTATCAAAAACAACCCTCAAAGTTGAAAATCGAAACATTTTTTTTTAACTAGGTACTTTATGCACTATCTGATTTAATATATAATTTAAATAATATATACACACAAAATTTATCACTACACTCTAAATATTAAAGCATAGAGATGGTTAATAATATCCTGCTCTTTTTCAGGCAATTTTCCACAATTATTATAGCTTAGCTTTCGATAAGTTTGTTTAGAAAATTAAGGTGTATGATAGCGTTATACAAGCTTTATAATTTTTTAAATCACTAATATAATTTGTTAGTCAGAACAAAGATTAAGTTAAAAATCAATTATCATAACACTAATAGATTCAGAATGTTTATGAATTTTATTTATATAAATACACATAAAAAGTATCATCACTACGTTAACCATATTGATATTATTTCAAAAAATAAAAATACAAGTATAATCAGTTGATAAATTATTAGTAATCATTAATTATTGTGATGTATTTGGGTTGTCAAATCACAAGGACAATATATTTATAAAACGTTTAAACTACGTTTAAGCATCAGCATATTATACCGCATACCAACCAATATAGTATTACCAGAATGGAGCATTATATTATTATAATTTATTGATGTAGCTACACATTGTGAAGTGAAATGCCGACCCGCTGAACTAACAAAAATGTTCTTTTTGAGAGATTTTTAAGGACATACGTCCTTAAATTGGACCGTATATCTGTTACGGGAAATTCGAAATAGGTACCGGTCAATGTGTACATTGACCCTCGACAATGTGGTCCTGCTCGTCCAAAATGTTCTATTCTAGAGATTTCGCAAGGATATACGTGATAAATTGAACCGTATATCTGTTACCTACGGGAAATTTGGATTACCAGTTTATGTGTACATTGACCCCTGAAATTGTGGTCCTACTCGTTCAATGTGTACAGCAAATGCAAACAAATAATTGCAATATTATTTATTAAATTTGTTATTACTAAAAATTATTGAAAATTAATGGAAATAATATTCCACATATTGATGACAATTACATTATAATAATATACGTAGACGGAGGTGATTACTGATTATTAATTAATCAAATCAATTTTACGCTCTATAGATTTATGTACGATAAAACGTGTGTTAATGAAAAAAAAAAATTTTACTGTTTATCAAAAGCTGTTCTTACGGCAACCTTAAAATATCAAAAATATATACGCACGACTTTTTTTTATACACGTATCGAGTTCAAATGTTGACAATAATTGGATTTTTCAACAAAAATATAGATTGTATTTATTTTCTTGTTATTCGTAAAAACTTGAAACTTTTTACAATTTCGTTTATTATTTTCTACTATGTAAAATGACATTTAAAAATATTATGCTGATTTTCAACTTGATATACAACGAACCTGTAGTGTTATTCACAACGATCTACGGCACGACAGTATTAACATATAAGATAATAATAGTGATTACTGATTTGTATAATAAATAATGAAATAATATTATAATAATTAAAAAATAATGAATACGATTTTACTTTTAGTGAAATATATAATATACTTACTGCATAAATCTAACAGACAACAAAATGTCAATAGAAATGTAAATAATCGTGGTAGCATCAATAATAATTTCGAAAAACTAATTAAAATATAATTTCATTTTAATTAATTACATTTTTTCTGCCTTAATAAGGCAACGAAAGAACATATTTTGCTTCCTTTGGTTCATGATTCTTTTAATTATTTTTTTTTGCATTTCTAAATAATTTTACCTGCAGCCTGCAGGTACCCCTGTACTTTCTCAATTTTTGTTTTCATATTATTATACCATAGAGTAATTTTTTTTATACAATATTAATATTCATTAATTAATTTTGCATATTTTTAATAATTTTTTTCCGTTCTTGAAATGCATTTGCATGCGGTCGGTCGCCTCTGCTCCTATCGCAATTTTTTTTTATGTTAAACACACAACTATTAAATTTGTATGTACTTTTAATACCTTTCTCCTATACATCTCTTATTATATTCACTTATTATGGTCATTATTTTATTGATAGGTAAATATAATTTTATTTAATCATTTTATCCGTTATTCAAAATAGACTTTATAGTCCTTAATTTCGATGCAAAATTAATTTTATAATCAACTACACTTTTCGCTACGTATTTAGGTACCTCTAAGTACATCCGACCTTTTTCCTATTTTTATTATTTTGTTTAATACTATTATAAAGTTTATTTTTATTTTATATTATATTAATCTATTTTATTAATACCTATGCACATTTCATATTTATAACTTCAATCCTTAACTACAGGTATTTGGGCTCTGATTATATTTTATTTTTATTATCGTTTGTATAATCATAAATCATACTTGTTTAATCATTTTGGCTTAATATTTAGAATAATCTGTAGTCTCGATAAAATGAATGGTTTTTAAATTATTGGCTTTATTATACTCGTGTATCTTCAGCTTCTATTATAATTGTATAGTTTAATAATTTGTTTTGCTTTTTAAAACGCGTTTGACTTTTGTTACCTAAACCATTTCTTTTCACTTTTTTTTATGAAAAATTATGCTCAAGTTAAATTATTATTATATTTTTTCTATTTAACTCTAATAAATCATTAGTTATTTAATCTTAATCATGTTATTAGTTTTTTGGCAATACAAATGCACATCAACTACAGTCTCCTTTTTCATTACAATATTCTTTTAAAATAGTTAATTTATTCTTATTTTTTTAAGCTACGTAGTAAATTTATTTAAGAGAGATATCATTTTTAAGTCATATTTTATTATTAAAGTATTAATTTGTATTGCTTATACTTTTTCCAGTAATCAAGTATTATCTAAATAACTATAAATTAAATAAATAATTAGTATTCATTTATTGGGTTTAAATATTAGAATAGAGCATAATCCCTGACATCCATTACATCAATAATTAATAATTATTCTTATTGCTTCTTAAAATGCAATTGCTTGCAGATACCCTTAGACTTTTTTCATTTTTTTCCTATTACAGTTCTCTAATGTATAATATATACTATGACTCCTAATCATATTTTAACTATATTTTCGTTTGTATATTATATTTTATCTTTTTAGTTTTATTTTATTTTATCTAACTGCAGTATCTTGTCTCCACTACAACATAATTTAAACGGTTAATTTAATTTTATCTGGTTATTATTAAGAATTTTCTTATTTTTAATCATGAGCTATAATGAGATTTATAAAAAAAAATTTTATTTTTATTATTATTGTTATTTATGATAATATAGAAGTCAAATAGGTTGTTGAATATTAAATATATAATATAATTCAGAATTGAGTTTAACTCGCGGCATCTAGTGTCGAACAAGTTTTTGTATATATACATTCATGATCTTAACTTGTATCTCTCCAACAGATGGCATAGCATAATAAAAGTTCAAATTTGTAACACAGATTATATTAATATATATTATATCTGTGATTTTTAAATTAAAATTTCTTAGATTAATCGCCCATTATCGCCCGGAACATTTATAATTTTTATTTTTATTTATATTATTTACTTGCTACCCTTATATAGGTACTTTTTTTTACTTTTAAAATGACGCCTCTTACAAACGTTATTAAATTCGTTGATAATTATTCTTATTAATCTCAGGCGTTTATTCTTTTTTACCTTTAACCTAACCACGTGCACTTCATAGCTCGTAAAATATCAACTCTTTTATTGAACTTTTTTAAATGTATTTCATCGTTAACTGGCATAGTGGACATTGTCGGCCACCGGATCTATCGCTTCGCATCGGTCACCCATGCTGTTAGTTTGTTTTCGCTTATCGTTCTTTCTTATTTTTTGCTCAGCTCCTAAATGTCGTAGTGTAATGCCAAACAGTGTATAACTTTCCTCAAAAGTCGCACCATCAAATGTAATTTTCAAATCCAACTGGTAGTTCTATAGATTAACGCGTTCAAACAAAACAAGCAAACTTTTCAGGTATATTATATTAGTATTGATCACTACTTATCCGTGTAGTTATTCAGTATTTTACTAATACGAAGTGTAGCTACGTTAGATGGAACGTCTATTTATTTCATGAGTATACGCATCAAGTAATCTGATATTTTACTAAAATTGCTTTAAACGATAACTCATTATATTATTTTGAATTAACTAGAACATGCGTGGTATTTTCATTAACGAATATAAGACGATAATCCACGAGTCATTTAATAATAATCTGTAAAATGTTGCCGAATCTTATTGATTATGAACACAACTTATTATATTGAATAAATTACATACAACTGCACCATTTATCAAGCATGAAATTAAACCGTTAGTTACGTCTGCATTTGTATACTTTAAAGCGTGTTGATGAATAAAGTGCACATTATAATATTTACTTAATGGAACGAAACGTGCGAGAAAATGTAAATGATTTTGATTTATACAAATAATATGTTTTACATTTTTGCCATAACAAAGGTTTATTAAGGAATGATATTATCAAAAAATATATCTCTAAAAAGTAATTTCAAAAAAAATATCGAGTGACTAACGCTGTTATTTTATCCGCATTAATTATATTAAGACAAATAATAATTCGGTAACATATCAAAATAATTTCTCGAAAATTGTACATTGAAACTCATCTATATTGCTATACATTCACGTACTATTAGCGAATGTCATCATTATTGCAGGCCGGCATAATGTGTATGTAATTATTCTACCTAAACGAGGATGTGTATGTTGTACGATACCGACGATTTTATCATTTTTTTAAATTAAAAAAATCGTGTTCGACGGAAATAGGAAACAATAGAACTATGCAGATGTTTAATTAATATTTAAAGATTTTCAGTCCAATTCGTGCTATTATAATACATAATATTATAATTAATATCTATACGTACATACTGGCTAATGTAGGTACACATAATATTATTTACGTGCGTATTTTGAATATTTATGATTCTATTATAGTATAGTGCATACTATAATTATTATTAGGTAGGTATTAGATAACATTATGTGTCACTAAATGTACAGCCTATACAGCTACAATGTGTATTTTAAGGTTGTAAATCACTTAACCTACCATTTGTAAATGCATTAATAATCAGCCAATATTGTTTTAAACGCCGTTATGTCGTAAACCGAAAATGTGCAATGCCTAAGCTAATAAAAACTATTCGATATTTAATGAAGTTATATGAAATCGATAATAATGAAAAAAAATGAATACTTAAAAGTACATTGTTTCTAATAAAGATTCGCTACTCTGTCAGTATTGACTTTTCCCAACAAGTAAACGAAAATGCGCATCGTAAATAACAAAAAAAACACGATAACACATAAATATCGACCTAATGAGGTAGGTATTGAGATTATTTTGCATTTGAAATCGATGTCAAATCGTCATATTCAGTGAGTGATGATAATGGTGACAGAAGACGCAAGTTCATTAATACAGAGACCATAGAAAGTATTTTTTGTTTTTAAATTAAAAGCACTCGTGTAAAAATGTCAACAATTTATTTTTATATATGATGGCTTAAATAAAAGTTTATTTTATGCTTCAAAACAAATAACCCACGACGGTACACCACACAATAAGTACTTAGTCAACAGGACCACGCATTACACCCGTAAATTATGTGCATGAAACCGTTGATCATTTAGATTTTAAAGTAAACAAAAACCGCCCAGAATACAAGCAGACTGATGTCAAATTATACCTCAAAAGCTCACATTCATCATGCAACGTTGAATCTGCCATGATAAATTTACCATTTATTCATACGGGCTTGACCTGTTTTCACCAAAAGTGCGTTTATCGTGTATAATAATATACTTGTGCCTTTTCTGTAAAATAGAATTCACAAACTTTTTACCTGACTTGGGCACGCGGTTTGTGTATGATATTCAATTCAGTCAAAAAATCAAAAGTTCCTAATCAATATACTTACTTACTTATTACATTTGAGAAAAATCACTGAATTGTCAACATCATAAATAAAAATGTTTTTCGGTTATACATTAATCGTCTAAAGTAATATTCGTGTAGTACTTAAACAACGCGAGTTGTAGAACCGATATCGATTGTTTAAATGTCATCACTAAAATAATAATGATTATGATATCCAATTTAGAAGTGATAGAATTTTTTGATTTTTTGTATAATAAAATAAAATAATCATAGTTAACTTAGAATAATATAATTCATTCGACATTATACTTTTACACTCAAAAGTTATATTCCCGTATTATGTTATTATCTAAAAATATCCTCAAGGTTAAATAAAAAAAATTAATACAAATTACTATTGGACAACGATTGTAATAGTGTTATTATTCTTTTGAAAACAAGAAAATAGAGGTAGAGCTAGTATAAAGTACGATGACCGAATTAAGAACTAGCATCAAAAATAAAACATAATACGTATTCTAGTTTTGAATAATAATAAGAAAAAACATTTAATTGGATTATGAGCAAAATCCCTTATATTGAACAAATATGCTATTCATACAGAATAATAGAAAAACGATTTTTCGTAGACAATAATAGTCAGCCTGCACACTAACTACACGTGCATGTCATTCAGTCATAACAAAAATTGTGACATCGCTACTTTGAAATGCTTAAATGTATCGCCATATATTATTTTATTCGGATTCAATACAAAAGCGTGGCACCGTTGACCGTCGACGGCGTCATGCTATTTATTTATTAGCGAACCGTGTCACAGATCTCATTAAAAAGAATTTTATTTCTTAGATGGGTATAAATGCCGTAGAGGCATGATAGTGTGAAGAATCTATGAATATAATCTACTTAGATAACTGATGTGCGTCTTACTCTTTGGCCCGTTGCACTGAGTTTGTAATCTTTTGAAAACACCAAACAGTACCACCTTATACCAGTATAAAATATATCATATAATGACATGGTCTATGAAAGAAATGAGTAAGTTCATTAAAAATATTTAAAAAATTTAGTACGCCTTTGATTAGATAATATAGTAGGTAGTGGAAGAATCACGTCGGCGTATAATAAATATGTGGTTATGTTCAAGTACACGTGATTTTTAGAATCGAGCTCAAAAATAGCATCGAGAGCGTTATAACAATTTCTAAGCATAAATAATTATTATTTTTTTATCGGTTAAAGAAAATGTTGATGACGGTAATGTTTTTAATTAGTATTAGTTTTTGTTGTGTTTGCTTAAAATTTGACTATACGTTCATTGGTACAATGGTTTTTTATCTATTTTTAAACAAAAATAAGTTGCATGGACCTATCTAATCAGAGTCCTGAAGTAATTTGTATGCCGTATGCTACTTTTAAAATGAAGAATACGAAATTTTAATGTTAACTAATACATAGTTTATAAGTTAAAAAGAAAAACAACTTTATAATTAGGTTCTATTCTCCAGAAAGGTTAGGTGATTGATGGCTGGGAAATACTAAGAATTTGACACTGTTTTAGAAACTTTGACAGATGGTGAAAAGCACGTACTATTACGTTGGTATTGAAACATCTAAGTTAAACATAACTCGAGTTTTAGTAATAGTTATTGTAACTTTTTATAATATAAAATTAAATAACGTCAAAATTCAAGTTCGATGTTAGTGAAATTGAAATATACTCTACGCATTATGCACTGCCCATTGAAGTGAGCGTTAAGGGTGTTTATGATATAAAGTATATTTAATAAATGTTTTATTAAAAAAATTAAATGGGTAAATAAGATAAAGAGTATAATATGTACAATAACAGAGTTGTGTTATAATGATCTTGAAAAATAGGGTTTAAAAAAAGTATAAAGCTGTCATAGTAACACTAAAAACCACAATGAATTACCAATAATTATAATCAATATATCAGGCAATAATATAACCGATGATTTGGTATAACACGTGAATTGTATCAATGAAATGATTGTTATTGACTGCCAATAGCACTATGCGCAGTAGTCAGTGCTTGAATTGGGAGTGGACGTGGGGGGACGGAGTCTACCTTCTTTTTTATTTGTTTTTTAGCATACCCCTTTCATTTATTTGACATGGAACACTGGAAACGCAATATTTGGTGTAGTGAATTTGTAAATCATCAATTTTTTCCACCGAATGGAAAAATTCCCCCTCACGGACAAAAAATGAAAAGTTAATATATTGAACAATTAGGTTGGCTAAACTTTTACGTCATATTTATATCTTCAACCACGGGTTGTGCTGTATACCATAAAAGCGTTTCTCGACGACGTTTATGTCGCACAATACTGTATTCATGTACATGGGTGTATTGGTGTATATAGTATATATGTAATAATACATAATAAGCTTTTTGTAGGTGTATTGATGAGTTATTAATAACATCTTATATTATATCTTTATAAATCGTAATTTAAATTATAATGTAATTGGATGATGTGTAATAAATAAATAAGACGTGTTTCTTTATTTTAAAATATTTTTATATAATAAATTTAATGATTTTTGAGGATTATGGGTGATTGAAAGTGATGTGGGGGGGGGCTTTGCTCCACAGTCCGCACACTAATGTGATATTGAATTTTGTGTGGAACGCTCGCTCATCCAACATCCACTGAGTCCCTCTTTTAGTTTTTTTCCAAATCAAGCACTGGCAGATGTACTATAATAATATTATATTGTGTAAGAATAATAATTAAGTATGTAATAAAAATAAAAATATTAAATTTAATAAAAAACTACTAGTGAGAGAATGCTACAAGACAGTACACTAGTTAGCTAATAATTATGAAAATACGTAATCAGAATATTGTCATACTTAAGTGATTTTTTTTTCTTTGTTTATTTATTTATTTAGTTATTAATTTTTCGACTCGTTTCTAATTATAAATTCCGATTTAATGTGAAGTTATAATTGATTTCTAATTACTCAAAGTATAATACCGAATCAGAAAAATTGATAAATAATAATTACTTAATTCAAAATATTATAATATTTATAAACGCAAATATGAAAATTATAGCAAAAGTTGCTCTCAAAGACCTTATGCACAATGTTTTTGTCTTATTCAAATAGGAGTTTGTGCGATTACTTGTGCATTTTTATTTACATTTGAATGGATATAAAAATATAATGTTTATGTCGGTATAATATGTGAAACAGTAAAAAAGTGTAACAATTCATGGTGGCTGTGGCTTACAACCATAATCCTTAATCTTACTGTCCGAGTGCTTTATATTTATCTGTTATACAAGTAATTTATATTAGTAGATATACCTATTATCAAAACATTAAAAAAAAAAAAAACGAAAAAAAATATCTTGCTCTACCATCTTAATAGCTTACTGTCCGCTTTAAATGTATTACCGTGAGAGTGGGGCGAGAAGGGGTTTCTTTTTTGAAAACTATCAAACCTAAAAAAATATTAATTGACACGGTATTATAATGGTTTTGTGACATAGGATTGTCTGTTAACTTAATTTAAGATTATTGAATTGTTAATAACCGCAATATTTTATGATATTAAAAACGAATTAGATTAATTTTACGCAATTCGTTACGCAAATAATTTATGATTAAGTTGTGTCCGAATTTATCGAGCATATTTATTATGAGTTTCTCGTTCTAATTGCTTTTTCTATCAATGTCGAGAACGTGAGTTTAGTATATTATAGCCACTATAGCGTATAAAATATTATATTGTTTTTCATTTAATAAGTAAACCTCTATGTGGCTGATAACACATACAACGATTATATTAACATTAATATAATTGTTTTATTTTTTATAACCATAGTCAGAGGAAACGAGCTTAATAAATTACTTTGCGCATAAAATACATTACTTAAATATTTAAACTTATTAAATATAATATTAAACACGATTCACTATAAATGAGTTTAGTTTCCCGACGCCATATCTCAAACAGGGTGACTCTTGACCTAATTCGACTTACTTTTCAATATTTATAAACGAAAAGTGGCACGGATCCACGATCCATGAGCATGTGGGAAATTTACACACACGAACACTTAATAAAAATAGATTGATCTAACATAATGTAAATTCCTACCCTTTGAAGTTTGAAAATGTATAATATTATATTCTAAACTATACAAGAATATATTAAAATATCGTAAATATGTTTGTAAAATGATTGAAATTTGTAGGGCAGCATGGGACATAGTGTTACGCATGCAAATTGTTATGATAACAATTATTTATATTCTGTAAATGGTAAGCCAAAAAAAAAAAATACCTACAATTATTGGCTTTGACTATGTTTGTGCTATCGTTGAGAGTTATAAGCCTGCAGTTTCATAATAAAGTATTTAATTATAAAAACCTAAAATTTGTCAAAAAAATAAATCGTTTTGCCATAATTTTTTGATGAAATTATCGTTTAAAATTATTTTATAAATAAAGTTATTTTTTTTTATTTCATTATACTGTTTATTTTGTACACAATATGATTTATTTCAGATATTTTTTGGAAAACATAATCATCGTATGAATTACAACCAACATCATTAAAAATTACCGGTCAGGGTCCACTGTTACAGGATAAATTTATATAGGTAATCTTAAATATTAATTGAACGATAATATTTAATTTAGTTATAAATATACCAATTTAATTTTAACTTATAAATTTTGCTATCTTTCATATAAATAGTATAATATTAAAAAACTAATTAAATTCCTAATTTACTTTATAAATTGTTATAATGGTGAATTAGTAGTTAGTACTTTAAGTAACCATAAAAAAAAAACAACATATTTTGATAATAAACCTCAATATTTTAACGACGAAGCTATAAAATAAGTAATTGATGGTGTCACTGTGAGCTATAGCTGAAATGTACTCCAAGTAAGAATTTTCTCCTTGCAAATATTATTTTTTTTTAATAGTTATCAATGTTATCATAATTATCAATATAATGTTCATAAAAAGAAAAAAATATATGAAAGATTTTACTAAATACATTTTATAGTTTTGCGTAAAATATAAAAATAAACAAAAAATGTAACTTAAAATCATATATAGTATCGTACTAAAAATTTTAAAATTCTTCTGAAAAATCACTCTTTTAGTTATTACAATTTCTTCCGGTATCTAATTTATTATACTAAAATGAGATGATTTATTTATATTTTAAGATTTAGAAAAAAAAAAACATTTTTTTTTCTGAAAATATTCCAGATTTTAATCAGTATAGTTTTATAATGTGGACTTTTATTTTCTGATTTGTCCTTTTATATTCATTGATTTTAACCACTTTTTTATTAGATGTCAGAATCTGACAGTAAAATTAATCATATAACGTTTAGGTATATTTAATTATATTTAATATGCTTATTTTGACGTGAGTGAATAATATCACAACTGCAGTAAAACAATAATTGTACCCATGAAGAATAAAGATATCTTTATTAATATCTTTATTCTTCATGATTGTACCATAAATAGTTATGTTTGACTACAATAGTACACTACAATATATTATTATAATGTATACGGATAGAGTGCTACTGAATTTTACGTATACTACTCATATTGTGTCTGCATGGGACGGGTAAGTACTAATAACAATAATAGAGTAGCCCATAACACTGGCCGATAATGCCGTTATTACATAATATTTTTAATAATTAGGTGTCGAACGATGCCAATTGGTAAAGTACTATCAGTCTTAATATTGTGTGTGAATCTTTAATTTAATTTCATCTCTGATCCATGGACCAGAACACATTTTGTTCACGATGTAATTACATTATATTATTATTGTTGTTGTACAACAGCGAAAAGCGACTAACATCGGTTAGTTGGAGACGTTACACACACACACACACACACACACATATATATATATACGTCGTTTGACCAACATCTGTGTGTATGGTCGTGCTGTAATAAAATACTTAAAATGGATATCTTCTCGTGGCGTCGTTCCATCGTCAGTTAAATGGCCTGTTGTTTTTTTCGGTTTTTTCACTCATTCTCTGCCTTAGCCATACCCATCCACTCACTTACACATACCCACACTAACGGTGTAAAGTTAATAAAACGCGGAATATTGACCTTTGAATTCCACAAATTATTCTACGCTTGTATAACCTTTTCCGACATAAAATCGTTACCGAAAAACGGTATTCATTTATGTGAGCGCAAGTCTTGAACGACAACGCCAATACCGACAGTCAACAACAAAAACAACAAAAAACGCGAGGATACTGTACACGAATGAACGCACATTTTTAGTTTGGAAATTATTTTTTCATATGTTTTCGAATACGAGCCAAATCCCGAAACGTGGGCAAATGTAGTCTTACCTTTGCAAAGGTTTGATACGGTAGACGAATTATTATTATTATTCGAGGATTTCACATGATTAATTTATAATCTGCAGTATGATTTTCCATGTACGTATCTGTTTATCCTAATTTATACCTTTTATTTATTCATCTATATTATCAGTTATTACTTATTTAGATGTCTTCATAACATAAAAGGAGTATCTTTGGTGATACCAACTTATTTTTTATTTGAAAATCATAATTTTCGGTTTAAATAATTAAGTAGACTACTTTTAAAAATAATTTTGATGTATTTAAATTTAAAACCGAACAATTAGGTACTATAATGATTAATAGGTCCATGATCATATGTTTGGGAACTATAAATTATAATGACTTATATAGCAATTGATATAAATCTAAAAATTTTTATATAAATCATATATTGTCTAAGTATAATAAATATATATTTTTGTAAAGCTATTTTCAAGGAATTTATTATAATTATGTTCACATTAAAAACTCAGTGCCCGTTCGTTTAAATAACGATTTAGATACAACATTACAACACTACAGCATAAAAAAATAAATCTTCTGTTGAACAATTTGCGGTAAAATAGATGAGTTTTGTTTGAAAAAAAAATTTTAGTAAAATAGGTTATTGGAATATAAACACGTTAAAGTGATATTATATTATAAAATGTATACTTCTAAAAATCACCAGTACAATATGCAGATAACGTTAAATAGATGAAGAATTTCTTAAAATTAAATTTAAAATAAAATAAGTGTAGGTAATAATTTTTCAATTTAAAAAAACTCGATAGCTAAAAAGAAATCGGTTTTTATATAATGTGTTTTATCGTTAATATTAATAATATACAAACAAAAATGAAGTATAGTTTAACGATTCTTTAAACGTAAATTATAAAGTACTGTATATTATTATGCTGAAATCAACTCTAACCATCATTGCAATGATTAATTTAAACTTTATGAATATTGACAACTCATGAAAATATAATATAACATATTATATTATTATACGTGTACAACTACTACCGCATTACTCTACGGTGTATATGATGCGATAATAATGTCTCTTATAGTGTCGTACTCACCAAAGCGGGTTTGCTTTAATATTTAATTCATATAGTTTGGGGTTGAAAGTATTTTATACTTAATACATTATTTATGTTTATTATTATTTTAATAATGGGATATTAAAAACTAATACTTTTGGCGAAGTGGGGGGGGGGGGGTACAATATGAAACTCGCGTGCGCTTGCGTAAAGAACGATGAATTGGTGAAATAATTTCGACGCTATATATTACAATAACTGTCGTCAAAATGATTTTATAGTAAGTGTTTTTAAAATAAATGTCATGCATTATATGGCTTAGCCAGCGTCTTTAGGTTTGAAATAAAGTCGTATCCACTACTTTGCGGGGCTGTTGCAATGATAATAGTTTAACGGCGAACAATATAATATGCGTTCAAAATCGCGTGGTAATTCGTTCGGTCACATTGTTTTTACACCGAGTAAACGGTTTTAGGATGAATCAATCGAAGGGATGTAATAAGTGTACGGCCGTACCCGGTAGCAGGTCTATAGGGATGAAAATAACAGCGGATAGACACATATTTAATTTGAAAGTCGTAAAAGATAAACATAAATCGAAAATAAACCGTATAATAGACATACAATACGTTATTATATAGGTACGGGGCAGGTACTATCTATATAATTCGATGGCTAAGAGGCCAAAAGTTGTATGTCCAATTTTTCTCAAAATCGTTTTATAATTCTATTCGGTTAATCCGGGTCGTCTTTTTGATTCGGTAAAACAGTATAAGTAAATATTGTAATTAAAGCATGTTTTATTTATACTTTAATTTTTGTGATTTTAGCGTATGTCAGGTTTTTTTAGTGCACACGTATATCAAGTCCTAAACTAATGGGACATACAATACATATTTTACCCTGGTCTAAATATTAAGTGGACAAATATAACAAGTCCGGACTTGTTAGTTTTGTCAAAAACAATTCATTCAATTTTGGACGTGCAATGTTTTAGATAATATTAAATTTGTTAATCTATTTATAAAAAATGAATATGTTCGGACGTATTATTTTTTAGAAGAACTATATTACATGCAGTTTTAATCACTGATGATACGTCGATACGTTGTAATAATAATATTATTATTATCGATACAATTTTATTATTATTATCATTTAACGTGTAACGCTCGTGTAATATTTTGTTGTTGTTTCTCCAGTTTTGTGAGTTTTTTCAATTTTATTTTAATTGGTTAATACTTTATACTCAATACAATTAATTAAAATACAACATAATAAATAATAATAGGTATTATTATTATTAATTGTTTTATTTACAATAATATACTATACATTTTAAACATTAATTCAACTTAGGTTTGATATCTTAGATCAAGTAGGTACACTGTTTTGTATTATTATAATATTATAGGGACCGAAGTAATATACGAATTGCGAAAAAAATAACTATTACAAACAAGAATAGTATACGTTTCGAGTGGTGTTTAAGCGCGAGGAGTTTAGTGGTACCTACTCACCCCTTGTTGCCACCCCCGTCCGCGTCACCGATATAAAAACGTGCGCGTTCACCCGGTTGTCTGCCTGCAAAACCTCGGTGGATTAAAGTAGGCTCGTAGCACAGCCCTAGTTGATAAATGTATATTATAGGCGTCACTACAGCTAGCACATAATAATATATATTTTGTGTGTTCAGCTGCCGCGGTACATGCATTATATGGTGTGTATGTGTATAAATATAAATACGATATGACGCGTGATATCCACGGGGATACAATAATGCGCCGAAACGATATTCAAACGAACAGAAGAATTCGCGGTTTATCTATATAAGCGTATGCGATACGGAATAATCGAACTAGGCACCGATTATTTCGATTATTCTCTTAAACGCGTTCATTTTTCTTTGTGTCTCTCTCCCTCTTTCACTGTCTCGAAGAAATACGATGTACGATAAAATATTAAATAATTTGTAAAATAATTGTAGAATATAATATATACGCTGTCTGTGAACACTAAAAGCGACGGTCGTCGAGTCGGTGGAGACAGTGACTATTGCAGTCACTCCACTGCGGCGGCGGCATCCCCTCACGCGTCGTGTTATTATATATGGGTATACACGAGGTATCGGTTTTAACGACCTCGGACTGGTCCAGAAAAACGTTGTATAGGAGGTATCTCGCGATTCAAAAATGTGTTTTCCCCCCTCCTCCACCGTCCCTATCATCTGAGCTTTCTCTCATCCGCCGTCGACGGTACACATCGAAATCGGCTTTTGCGTGTCTCCGTGAATTTTCTCCTTCGGTAGACTTTCCACGTCTGACGTATTGATATTACACACACACACACACACACACACACACACACACACACACTCGCGCGTACGGTCGCTCGCTCGCTCGTACACTAGCACGCGGTCCTTTTTATCATCCCCTGGGGCAGGTCGACCTGAGAATATAATAAGTCTATACAAAACCGTTTTATGAATATTTCATATACTTGGCGTTCCACCTTCGGGCCGGTGTGTGTGTGTGTGTGTGTATGTGTATGTGTGTGTGTGTGTGTGACAAACCTAGTGCATGTTTGCGCGCGCGCACGCGCACGAGGAATTATATAAGGTTATGCGAATAGTGCGGGTGGAGTGTGGTGTGTGGTGTGTAGTGTGTAATGTGTAGTGTGTGTGTGTGTGTGTGTATACTTCGCAAGAAGAAACAAACTTCCTCAAAGGATATAAAAATAAAAGAAATAGAAAACGAGGGCGTGATCTATGGGTGGGAGGGTGGCGGCGGAGGTTGGGGGATGAAACGGGATGCAGTAGCGTACATCGTGAACTATATCGTTATATTATATATTATACATGTGTAAGTACGTAAGTATATGTGTGTGTGTGTGTGTGTGGGGGGGTATATATTGTGTACACACGCAGTGCCGTATAGTGCGATATAATTTTATTGAGATTTCGGTGTGCGAGGACGACTATCCGCGGCGGGCGGACCCGGACGGACGGACAAGAGAACGGATACAATGTAATATAAACTCGCACGTGTGTATAGGTATATATAAAATATATATATATATATATATACACATGTGTATGTACTGTATAAGCTACACGCCGCCGCCGTGTACACAATCGCCTTTACGTGTAAAGCATGATTTCGGAGTTATATGCCCATCGGATTACACGTCACGTGCCCGTCGTAACTTTTCGAGTAATCGGAACGACATTAATATTCGATGATGACTGGATGCTGTGTATATTCGAAACCGGTAGTATTTTATCGTCGAGTGTGACTGGCGGCGCGCTGTATAATATGCGTATAGTGCACTGCGGCGGCGGCGTACCTATATAGGGGGGAGGTGGCGCTACCGATTAAATTATTACGTCGAATTTTTATTCCCGTACACTCGTCATCGTATACGTAGGTATATCCGTATTATGTATAAAGTAATAATATTTTGTGGGTCTGTCGCCGGTGTAATTCGTACGAGTGCGCGATGAGCGTTTACAATTTTGCGCGGACACGAGTCGATTTTGAAATACGTATTTCAGAGGACCACTCGACGCGGTCTTTTTTTAGTACCGAGCCCTTACTCTTATTTGCCGTTCTGACCATGATATACCTGAACTAACCGCGTTGGTCACGATTCGTGGCGGGAGTCGTTATCGCTTCACGGGGTCGATTTCTCTCTCGCACACACTGACCGATCGGTAGTGTGTTTTTCGAATTCATGTCCTTCAAAACGCCCGAGCCCCCGGTCATAACGTTTGCCGGCTCTTCTTTTAAAGATGGTTTTTTTCTTTAAACCGTACAACGTTTTAACCGTTATGTTATTTTTCGATGCACACATATTACTTGTGTTCAGGCCCGTACCAGACCAAATTTTCAGGTAGAGCAAAGCAAACTTTTTTGGGGGACATTATACAGTATGTCCCAAAAGTCCCGTAGTACCCTTAATATCTCCATAGAAAATCAATATATTTAAACGCGGTTTTTTTTCCAGTACTAAGTATAGAAATTCTGATTGAATGGCATAAGATTCAATTTTTTTTTTTAAAAATTCAAAAATTGTCAAAAACATTTTTATGCATTCAAGAATTTTTAATTTTTTTAAAAAAAAAATTATTAAAATTCAATAAAAATAACACGAGTCGTGTTATTTTCGACGACGATATAATTTATTCCATAACTGTGTTCTATATTAAATAAACAATATAACCATTTATATTTTTTCTTTGGTGCTGGGTTAATAGATACTATAGTATCATAATGGGTTAATGAGAAATGACGTAGTTTCGAGGAACCAGTCAACCCACAGTATCAACTACTACACATTCTCCACGGAGATTGAAAATATCGAATCTTTATTGTATATACCTATTACCTATTTAATCTAAACATCATATCATATATCAATCGTACGCGTTATGTTATTATAATAAAATAATGCATAAAATATTATTATTATTATAAATTCTATTAACTATCTCGGACTTCGAATAAAATCTTTAAATCATATGGGAAGTTTTTTTTTATTAACATATAATATGTTGTGATTATATTACTGTTAACGTACTAATCGTTAAAAAAAAAACAAATTTAAACTTCACAGAACTTCATATTGGTTGATCTATTTAATGTAAAATCTACATTCATTAAAAATTATTAAAATATTTATATAATTGTTAGTCGTTATTAAACATAATTTTTCCAAAAACAATTAATAATTTTTCTATTTTTTAATCGTTCACTTTTTTCTAATGACGATGTGTATTATACCTTGTTCCACCACAGAATATTTTTTAGAGCACTTTAATATATAAAAATTAAACTTTGGTTGAATAGTATATGGATTATAAGTATTTAAAGTTTAGATGAGTAGAATGAAGTGGTATATGCTGAATATCCCACAAAATGCTGTTTCGTGACCGCTCGTCAAACTTTAAATACTTAATATAAAAAACTTCTTAATTCTGTCTGAATTTTTATAGATAAAAATACTTCAAATAATACTCTGCTTTAGAATATAAAACTTAAGTTATACGTTGTTTTTGAAAAATTAATGATTATTATTATTATTTTTTTAAAGTCTCGTTGTCGCTCTTATTCATTGATTATATAATATTAATATTATTCCATTAAAATTATTATTGTCTGTTTAATTTAATTGTCTTACACACATCCATAATAGAATTTAAGAAAACACCATATCCAAAAAATCTTATTCTAAAAACTGGAATTCTAGTTACTTATTGTTTGTAGCGATGTTCTGAGTAGTTAACAACTCAATGTTATATACTGGGTGCTGTATGACGAATCCCGGAAAATAAAGTTTTCGTATCGATAGTATATATATAAAAAATCATGATTTTAGCAAATAATAGGATTACATATACTTTATTATAAACTTAATTAAAGTAGTTCTACTGCTAAAATGGTTTTCAAAACTTAAGACGTGTTTTCTGAGTATAAAGTTTCAAATTATCTCCAGTCTCAAGTGTATTGTTTTCAAAGGGCTAACAAAGACGAATCAAAACAAAAGACAAATAATTATAACAATATTATAAATTAAACTGCATAGAATGATAAATCATAATGCCATATTAAATAAAATTATAACACGTGATATTTAAAATTCAATTTTTTAACTAGAATTGAATTTCATACGTTTAACGAAAAAAAAAAATAGCGTAAAAACGGTAAAAAATACATACAAAAACTTAGACGTGTTTTACATCAAAGACAACATACGGCATAATATCCAAACACAATTTTTTACAAAAAATCTCTAATAGACATATAATATATAAACAATAATATTTTCCAAAAACTCAGTGTTATTTTTGCTACGATGTTATGTTATAAATACTTTTTTTTTATAAAAGATATTTACAATTTGTATACACAGGATAATACAATAAGTAAATAAAATAACACGGAATACTAGACATGGTAACATGATAGAAGGGAGCGTCAACCGACACTATACTTCCAAGTCTATGAACACTTATACAGAATAATATGACCTTACCGTTTCAAATAGTGTATTGAATATTATGTGTACACTATGTACAATACGTAAAGTATACGTTGACGTTGTACAATCATTGCGATAATAGTAAATATATTTTACATAATAAAACGCTTATTAATCTATTAATATCATCACAGGTAAAAAGAAAAAAAGTAACAATATCCTTTTAAACGAAAATATTTTACTCTTAATAATGAAGTATAATAAACAATATACATTTTATGTTGTTATCGTAGAAACTTTTTTTTTTTTTTAATTCAACAACGTTTTGACTAAAAAAATGATTAATCCTTCTAAGGCTCATAAAATAATCCTGAGCCTTGCATAGCGTATATTATGTCAACTGTATAATATTACAATATAATATATATATATATATATTATATAGAGCCACTTTTGTAGTTATTTATAGTACTATATTGTTATAATATTACACGTGTCACGGAGATTCGCCGATAACGTAATATATTATAAACGATATGTTTTGAATATTGTCTCTGTTCGATAACGGGTATAAGGCCAATAACATCGTCACGCGCATAATATAATATAATGTAGTGCTGTGGGGGTGTGCACTGTGTGTGCATATAGCGCGTGTCGACGTTTTGTGCACCGCGATAGAGTGGCGCGCGTGTGACATCTTCACTGCGGTCCGCCGAGTGAACTATACGTGTACCTATGTGTATAGTAATAGACGATGACAATAATAATAGTAATAATAATAATAACAACGATATTATGCTCTGTTCTAATGTACTCTGCACGACTACTCGTCGTATATCATGATAATTATTATTATACACTTCTACGTTGTATGTATAATAATTAATAATACACGGTGAATAATAATAATAACATTAATATTCGCGCGGTTTAATTATACGATTATTATGTATACAGTGATTTCGAGGACGTCTAACCCAGATAATGACCGGCGAAAAACATAATACATACAATATACTAAACAAAATTCGAAAAAATAAGACTCCCCGCACCCTATATTATATATAAAAAAAAATGTAAATAGTAGTTCTATATCCGTATACACAGTTGTTGTAGAACTATAATCATTTCAAAAGGTCGTTTCTTTTTAAATTGAAAATCACATAGGCTATCAGTCGTTTTAGAACATATTTTGACTCGACACCTGCTCGATTCACCGCCGCCGCGATGATCTCTAAAACTAAATATACATGTACTTCCCGTGTACTTCCGTAAGATTCGTCTGTCCTTCTAGGTGATAAGTACACTGCCACGAGCTGGTCGTTTTTCATCGAGACGCTTTGTTCGTCTCGAAATCTTGTAAAAGTCAATTTGTATTATATTATTGTACAGAATAATATTTATTTATCATTTATAATATCTGTATGGCTCTGAACTCATCGTATTATTAATATTTCGGCTAAACACACGATAAGCAGTCTAAAATAACGTATCACTGTCAGTGCAATGGTGGTAATTCAGTCAATACCTAATGTAAATGATGGAATCATAATAATATTATGATAAAAGTAATGTGTTTATAAAAAAATATAATAAAAATATAATAGGCTTACGAATATGAAACACTTCAAAAGCCTACAGCTTTTGACCTTCGTATTTTTTTTTTTTAACTTTCTTTGTGATATTTAGCGGGTATTAAGTACACATGGCTTTAATATTGTTTGAATAACAGATAGGTAATATCAAAATATGATAGACGTGTAAAATCAAAAGTGACTATTTAAAATAAGTATAACAACAACTGCCTATATGTCCTACTACTCTTACTATTATAATGCCTGTGGTACATGTACTGTTGAGCCACTGTATTGCATTTGTATCTTTAAAATAGTGTTATGTGTAAAATAGATCTCATAAAATATATATGATATATTATATTATAAATAAATAAAACAAATTTGCATTTAAAAAAATTACTAGTCATGATACATCGTCAAGATGATGCAATGTGATGATACTAGTTTTAAAATTTTGTTTTTTTATTATATCCTTTAAAAAGTAGAATTATTTTCAACACATTTTTATTTTAAAAATAATTCTCTTTAACATTAATACATTTAATATAGCTGTTAATCAGTTATTGGGTTAAAAATTAAAATTGACTGTAGTCCTTGACCCTTGGTATAAAATATAATTTTATATTTAATCACATTTTTAACCTTTAAACCTTTTTAAAATTAATATTAAGTAAAATATGTGACCTCTGACTCTATTTCCATATTTTTTTTTTATACCATATTAATAATCGTTAATTTTTTTTTAAATAGTTTTTTACTATCTTAATTTATTTTTTCCATTCTTAAAATGTGCTTTACTTATGGACGCCACAGTTCCTTTTCCTTTTCCTATTTTTATTTTTTTTATTTTAATATTAAATTTATATAATATAATATAATATATATAATTAAATTTTAATATTGTAAATTTTACAATCTTCTGCGATCAATAATTTTTGAACTATTTTCGTTATTTAATTGTATTAAATCATTTAAATCACTGTATAGGTTATTTGAAATAGACTCCAGTTCAATACATTCAAATTAAATACAAATCAATAATTAATTTCATTTTATTTCAATAATTAATTAAAATATAAAAAAAATTGAGTATAGTAATTATATTATATAATATTATATCCAACTATGCTTTATGAATATTTTTTTAGAACATCCATATTCCATATATTAAGATTACGCTATTCGGAATCGATAACGTTTATCGTAAATTCTTTTTTAAAACTTCAAAGCAATAAAGTGTCGTATTTTTTCGTAATAAAATAGTTTTAAAAAATAATCTATTATTTTAGTTTATTCGACCACGGTTTACGATATCATGGAGACTACAACGCAGGATCGTTATTCATCGTTATTCAAAAGTCATTTGATTTGCGATTTTGCGATGGAGTTAGGCTTGGCACGTATATGTATATCACTATAATAATAATAATAATAATAATAATAATAATAATAATAATAATAATAATAATAATAATAATAATGATAACACGACATTTGGCGGTAGCGGCAATGACACTTGAATAATTGATTGCGTGAGGCCACCGGACCAGATTATGTTGGGTTACCTGCACCTGGGTCGTGGCATATAAACTGCTTTTTTATTTTCAAGCCGAAGTACGGAGACGCACACATGGTATACGAGATTATTATACATATACATACTGACAGGTAAAAAACGACAACAACGAAATATATACTATATTATATATATGAATAGAATATGTAACTCTGATGTACATAATTATTATAGGTGTCAAGTGTATCTTGTCATTGAGTTGTCATTGAGTAAGTCACTGTTATGTATGTGTTAAATTTAACATTTAATGATAAACTTATACATAAGAAAAAGAACTCTGAGTGAAGACAATCAATTACACTTAATATTTTTGTGATTTTAACAAATATTGTCAAAATTTGAACTTAAAATAATTAAAAAACGTGCTTAATATGTATCTTTAATATTTTTAAATAGTTTTAGTACAATTTTATGATGAATCTTCAAATTAGTTAAACAATCATGTTATACATACTATTTTAAGAATCCTCGAATAGTGTAGGTACATAATATTACTGAAAAAATACAAAGTTCAATTTATACATATTTTCCGATATTATTGATTAATAGTAAATAAATCAAAAAATAAATAAATAAATAAATAAATAAAATTGGTTGTTTCATATAATAAGTATTATCGTATGTGCTGTATTTTTGGTTTATTTTCTACGATGAACTTGCAGAAGACTAAAAACTGGGAATATGAAATAACAATACACATCAGGATTGGGTAAACTAAAACTCTATAAATAAAAGCGTGCAGGTGTCCATTTTTGCATACTAATAAAAACTAATTCTTGAAAGTTTAAAACATCCAAATAATAATGATAACATTAAAAACGTAATTATTTTATTTATCATTTATTTGTTACACACCATATGCGTATCGAACGCCAAACATTATGGTATTTAAATTTTAAAGTGGTTAAACGTAAAGAAAGTCAAATAATGCAAGTCAGAAAATCTTCAATGTACGCCTCAAGATGACAATATAATGCATTTTTAATATAAAAATTATATCCATTATGAAAGTTTTTAGGTGCATTGTTTTGTACTAAGAAATTTTTTTTTATTCATTTATACCATCATATTATAAAATAAATAAAAAATTTTCAACGTTCCAAGAACGTTTATTTTGTGAAACGCATTAATTATTCAATTATTTTAATGCGATTATGTTGAGCTTCAAACTTTACCACTGCATATTGTTTGCTCAAAAAAAACGTTATTATAATATTTAGGTCTTCCATTTTCGGTGGCTACGGCAATTTAACTATAGGCAATTTACTTGCATATTGCTTAAATTTATAAAAAAAAACACAAATAAAAACAGTAATCAGTTAATTGAGGTCGTATAATATTATATTTATTATGACCATAGTTCCAATATCCACGTTAACGCACCTAAAAATAAAATGCAAACGGAATAAGCGTACCAGGTGTTTTCGAACGCTATTTGTTATGCAAGTATAAAACGGTAAGACTTGGTGACTTTTTACCCGTATTTTTTTCTTTTTTTGTTTAGATTCGAGGGGAGTGTAAATATATTAACAATTCATTCTACTACCATACAAATCCGCACTCCAGATGGACCAGATTTATCCGATTTCTCTTACGGAGTGAACGAAAAAATATTAAATATAACATAATATAATGTTTCAAAATGTTTTATCTTTTACTAGGTTTTTTTTTAAATCATAAACTGTATTTTATATATTATGGACCCGTTCAAAAACATTTAAAAGTTAGCGGAGCTGATGTATTGATTTTTTGCCTTAACTTTAATTATTTACTAATACATTATACTCGTGATATAATAATATTATATAGTTAGATCTTAGATATGAATTTACGATAGAAAATGAGTTAGTTGATCAAAATATATCTATATCGTTATGTAAAAATCAGGGAAACAGCGTTGTATGCTTACAACACTAGTATATAATATAATCTAGTCTGATGTTTATTTGTAATATTTCAACCAATCACTATTTTACACAGGGGAGTGGTCTCGTTAGGCACACAGATCAGTAAACGCGTTTTCTTTCGAATATAAATCAGTTTTATCATATATTTTAAAAAAAGGGGAAAAAATGTTTTACAACAATGACGTTTTACAGTTGACGGGCTTAATATTCTTGTTTCTTATTTGCATCCACGATATTATTAGTTATTTCATAAATATTTTATGAAATATAAACATGTTATAGTCTTGCTATGAAACATGTCAGTCTATGAAAACCTTATGTGCTCTGTATTGGATATACAATTTGTATATTTTAAACGAAGACGTTTAGTTTAATTAGTGTCATATATTTATTTAAAATGTGATTTTCTCGAATTTGGGTATCAAATGTTTACCAATAAAAATAAATAGCACTCACTTAGCACAATTTAATCAAAATTAAATTTTGGTAAGGTGGAGCTGAAGAAATAACCTGTTAGAAGTTAAAATTTAGCAAATTTTATCGAAATCCTGAATATTGGCTAATAATTTAGTAGTTAAAAAATGTCTAAAATAACTAAGAATTTAAAACGTAGCATTATAAGATTTATCTTAAGTTTTTCTTACTTGAAATATAAAAAATATATATCGAGTACGACCTAATTTATTTATTAGTGTTTTAAGTTGACATTTTGATGACATTTAATATTCAATTGTAAAATAATGATTTTTCCTCAATCGATAGAACGATATTTATAATTTTACTTAATTCTATAAATACTAATCGTAGGATTTTTAGCAACTTAAGTATTTGTTGAATCTGTCTTCAGCTTTTTATGTTTGGATTAAAAATATTTCCAGAGTTAAGAAGTGTGGAAAATTCTTAAGTTAATCATTATAATTGTGTTTGTATTAAACATTTCAACTGAAGCAAAATGGAAAACAATAGAAAGATAGATTAATTTTAACCAAGACGAAGTTTGGTAATACTGTTAGCTATATAAATAATATATAACAATAAAGTTCCTTTTTTATGTCCGGGATAACTAGGAAACTATCAAAAAATTCTAAACCACGTTTTTTTTTCAATTTAAAGAGCACACTATGAAGTAAGTTATGATCACAGTGTATACAGCATATTATTATAGCACCAAATTCCTCAATTTCTGTTCACGGAATATTGAGCAATAAAATAGGAATATGGAAGTGTGGCACCATCTGCCTTGTAAAATAAAATTAGAAACATTTAAAAAACATAGTATAACTTCTTCCCAAGTAAGTAAAGCTGCATACCAGTTGTAAAATATAAACATTAGAAAATATCATTAGAAAAAGAAGCCGATTGGCCGTCATCACTCAGAATGTTTTGTGTACAACAATGTATCGTTTAATTATTTAAATTTAACAAAATATCCGTTATAAGAGTCATTTAGGTATAATGTTAATTTTTTTTTATACAATGTTATTGCATCTAAATATTCTAAATCAAAATTTTAATTTAAAAAAAAATTTAAATAGTTTGTGAATTTATTTAATAAAATTTAAATAATTTCATTATGTTAAACTTGTAAATAAAAAAATATTAGTATCATAATGTATAATTGTATTATTTCAATTGATCATTTCTCCATATATTTTAAGTATACCTATCATAACTTATTATTTTGTTTAATAATTTATGAGTTATTCATTGGAATTTTGATTTTTCAATATCAATATTAAAAAAGCAAATATATATTTTACATTATTAAACAAAACAGTTATAGGTGGTGACCATATATATGTTCAGTAAATCACTACATATAATAACACCAGCTATAGTAGCACATTTAAATGTCGTAAAAAAAATTATGAAATAAATGTGAAGTAATCATATAATGTGTATTTTGGACTTCGAAGAACTTTTAATGGAATAAAATAAAAATAAAATGTATTCTTATTTCTTATGTGAAATATAAATAAGTAACCATCAGTGTTCGAATTGGGAGGGGGGTGCGCATTGGGACGGAGATCCCCTACTATTTATTATTTTTTTTTTGCGTACCCCAACTTAATTTTTTCATAGGGACGGGGCGCACAAACTCACGTCCAAAATAATTTTTATTAAGATGTGGATTTCAATTTATAATATGTATAATAAATGTTACAATTTTTTGTATCAAAATTATTTTTGATAATAGTTTATTAATTTATTATTATTATTATCACTTCTATGGCCCTATATGTAAATATTTTTTTTTGTAGTTTTTGAATTAATTATAATATCACACTGTTCTTTACCTACAACTTATTGTACATATCTATTTTGTGGTCTAGTATGAAGGTAGAATTGAAATGTCTGTATAGCTAAAAAGTGGTATTTAAAATATATGTAAGATTTGCAAGAGAGGTGTGGGGTCTGTGTTAAGTAATTGTGCACATGAAAAGCAGTTTTTAAATTGTTAAATTGAAGCTTAATTATTCCCAATTCGAGAACTGGTAACCATTAGTTAGCATATAATTAGTTTTAAGTAATATAAGTACTAATATTAACTGCGTGGCCAAAAATTCACATCTCTCAGCTATCATAATTAAATCATTCAATACTATTTTTAAGCATATGTATTTAATACAATTTTTATGAACAAATCCACTGACTATGATGTTTCTCCTTAACACGAACCACCATACTACGAAAACGGCATATATATTTTATATTATTCGTTTTTGCGAAAGGATTACGTATTCGGTGCGTTTTCTCGAGCGATCATAAAATTGCATTTAGACAACAAATACATAATATCGTGATCCGATTGCCGAGTATATGGTAGAAGTTGTGCAATGAAGCGTTATACTCGTATGTTTGCAGGCTGTATAATACGATGTCAGAATAAGGTCTATTCTGCATAAACAGTAAATATTGTATGTATCATGACAAAATAATATAGAAAGATATGAATGTATGATCACACAACTAAATATTTCTTCATTTCGCCTATATCGTAGACCGTATAGTTTTTTTTCCACTTATCATGACACAGAGTATACAATATAAATAACTATCCAGAAAAACAATTCTATAGTAAATATAACGTGTAAGACATAATATTATATTCTCACAATTATATCGATATCTGCAGTATTTGATTTAAAAATAAACCAAAGGTATACTTAATATTTTTTGTCATATTAATAAATTTGCGTTAAATTTCAATACACTCGTTTAAAATGTACAGCTTTTCTCAGGCCTTTGGCTCACAAAAGTATTCGTGTTTAATAAATTCAGATAAGAATGAACAATTGACGAATTTCTCGAATAAAGCACGAGTACACCACTACAGTACCATATATATAGCACAAAACATAACACATTACAGAATACGTCAAAGATAAAGTTAGAAGTACCTTTCTTATCCACCGTGTCAAGCTATTATAATAGTTATTAATATTATTACCATATATTAAGTTTGAAATACCTATTTGTACGCAACTGGCAAAATAACGGATTCTAAAGAAAACCTACATATATATTTTTTAATTATTAAAAATAATGTGAACATTTTCAAAATCATATATGCGATTATTTTTTCCGTGGATATTTTTTTACGGCATCTCTGTAGCATAGAGAAAACATTGATAAATTAAAAACGCACTAACTGAACAGTCATAAGTTTATACAAATAATTCTTACAGTTTATTTTGTCGTGACATTTGTATAGTGCATATGATAACCACACGCATGTCATGGTGCATCCGTGCTACTTCGGGCAGCAATATATTAATATGAACGTCACTGTATTTATAGTGATGTTATTGCGTCTGTATTATATCAAAATAAACTCGAATTATTTAAGATGGTTTAATAATATAAAATATTGAGGATAGTTGCCCTAAAAAGGCAAAATATTATTTTCCATACATTTGTGTTTGAAGTCGGTTTTGATAGGAGGCGGAGGCTGTGTTTATTTTAAAATATAATGTTTATTGCGGTAACGCGTGATATACTATACTCTGTACGGCTTTCGTGTTCAATGCATATGATTTAGTTACAACGCAATGGATGCAATTATGCTATTGTCGTGATCGTTACACCTCGTCTTTACAACGGTTATAATTTAGCACTAAGGACAAACAATTTCGTTGAGTACGATACAGTGGCGTGTCCAGAACTTTTTTGTGGATGGGCCACAAAAGTTAAATTCAGAATGGTTTTATACACTCCCGTATTATAATTTGATCTATTTAAGTTTCAGTATTTTTATTCTAAATTACTAATTTCAATATTTACCTAATCAAAACAATTTTTTTTCTAACTACCTATAAATCATATTTTTATTTTTCATTAAGCGTTGGACTTATACTAGTCTAATACTTATATAAAAATGTGGGTGGGCACTTGCCTACCAGGCCCACCCCCTAAACATGCCACTGATACGATAGATATTCTTGTATAATTCAGGAACAGTAAGACAAATGCTATATACTGCACGAAAACGTGTATAAATAATCACTCGGCCGAGTGTCACTCGAATCACTTACAATTATTATGTCTGTTGTGATTACTCTCTCTCTCTCTCTCTCTCTCTCTCTATATATATATATATTCTAATATTCGTTGTATAGATTTAATATCGTAACGAGCGTGATATAATATTTAAAAGCAGTAAAATTATTGTCAATGTCTGATTTGAATAACATATTTTATCAGCTGTCACCATAGAAATAGTTATAATATTAAACTTCAATATTATTTACATCGGTGTTAATAAAAAATTATAAACGAACGTCTGTAAATTTTTGAAAAAAAATTGATAATAATTTTGAGAAGTATAGCTGTCTTAGAATATACGTATGTTACAATACTACAACAATACCATTACAATACCATTATAATATATTAAATGTATTATATATATATATATATATATATATATATATATATACGCATATAATATAACATAATACACTATGTATATCATTAATATGGAGGGCGCGATTTAGGTGTTCTTCACTTTTTATGGTGACGTGTTAGTCCCATTATTGAAGTCTCACATATATTCAAACAGTGAACGCGATGGTTGATGGCGGGAAAAAAGGTAGTTTTCAGTTAACGATAACACGCTAAAAACAATAATTCGCATTTTTTCCACGCACATGCACTAACGATCGTTCGAGACCATCTGGTTAGGTCTGAAGAGCACAACGGGACGAAAAAAATATCTTTCATTTAAAAATTATGTATGTATACGAAATAAAACCGTTTTTTGGCAAGTACGAGTTGTTCGACGACCGTAGCAGCGAGCGCTCAATGTGTGAAGATGTGGAATTTTGAAAATGCGATGTTTGCATTTGTACAATTTTGCAATTTTAATTCCGAAGACCGTGCGATTCCGACGTAGGTTAATTGTATGCATTCCGACTGTAATTGTTTTATCATAACGACATAACGGTAAGGAAACTTTTTGACCTACTTCACGAGAAAAAAGTAATTTTTCATATTGAGCCGGTGCGCATACGCAAATTCCAATTATGATAGCCGTGCAGTATTTTATAACCGTATCTAATATGTAATATAAATTGTACATAATATGTAAAATATTTGAAACAGAAAAATTTAACGATTCTTTTGGGTCGAGTCAAGAAAATGCATACATTCTTTACAACGCGAGATGTCGTTCTGCACCCTACATTATATGCTATACAGAGTTAACCTGCAGAATATGCACACGTTTTTACTGTGTACGTTTCAAGAATAAATATTAAATTTTTATTGTGCACCGAACTGATACACGTGATGCGTGTGGTGTAACGCCCCGCCGAAGAAGAAAATAGCGACGACAATTTTCGCGAAAAAAAAATTTTCAAGCGATTTCAGCTGCACCTATAATATATACAATAGCGCCTGACTAAACTTTACAGCGTTTGAACGTTTCGTTTGAAATAAAATAAAATTTCAATGAATCGCATAAAACTTGCCCATCGCCGAATGTGCATTATTATTATTATTATTATTATTATTATTATAGCGGTATACGTTGCATCTACGAAAAGATTTATTTCTGCTCGTGTCAGAAAAAAGCCCAGTTCTTCTACCATAATAATTATGTTCGATGGTACGTAAATGTACAGAGTTATTGCAATGACATGATGCAGTTTCAAGACTGTGCATTTTTGTAAAAAAATAAAACGCAATACCGAGAAAACTATAAACGTTGTTATAAATATAAAGTGTTCATTATATATTTTAGGTATACGTATAATGTACACTCGTACTTTTATGCATTGAATATTTTACGTCAATGTTGAATGCATCATCTTTTATTACCTAATACCCGTGTTTTTAATTTTTGAAGATTGTCATAATATTATACTCGGTACATGTGTCGTATCTTATTTCTCCGTAACTGTTTCTCGGTTCGGCTATGAAAATACCGTTGCGACGTTATTACGTTTTTTGTTTAATTGCATTTAGTCGTCTAAAATTTTTTCAAATATGGAGTATAAAGTATAATATTTTTTTATTTTAATAGCTACATTGAGACAAAAATCAGATTTTATTTTGTAAATGCTGTAATTTTTATAAAAAAAAAAAAAAAAACGTTTTTATTTATATAATAATATACATAATATTTTATATTATTTATATTATTTACAATAAAATGAACACTACCTCGTATATTTGAATTCAAGAGTGTAGAGTGTCGTAATCAGTGTTGAATAATGACTTTTGACATGGGATATGTCAGATAAGTGATAACTAATAAAAAAAATATGCACATATATATCTATATGAAAGTAAAAATATTATATGTTTATATGTTTGGAGCAATATTATGAAAAAAAAAAATGTTCAGGGACATAAAAACACAATATTCTAAGCCCAAGAGATCTTATTTCACTCCGCTCTGATTAGAATATACAAATAGAGAACAAGCGTGCAGATAAAGTAAAATATACAGCCGGGACTGTAAACCTAAAAATATGGTATATCCAATTCTAAAAAAAATATTACGAAATAAAAAAATCGATAAAATAAATATTGTCACATGCGTTTGGTTGCGAATTTGTGAAATGTCATCAATTTCAAAATTGATCATTTTGTCTTTCGAAGACAAGATACAATCTGACGAAATTATGATATTATTTTTGTCTTACAGGCCTATTTGATAACATTATAAAAACATTAGCCCTACGTATTATTTTAACCTTCACCGTAGGTTGTTAATATTTTATAATCATATTGTCCATCGATGTTCGAGTCTTCCAATAATTTTGGTCTATTTACTGTTATGCTCTTGTACGTGTTTTGAATGAAATTCAAACAAATACAAGAAAAAGCTACCTACCTATATAGATATTCTGGCAGAAAAATTTTCTCTCACGCAAAAAAATAAAATAATAAAACCATTGAATAATATAAATTTAACAACTGCAATTATTTTTTCAATGATTACGGACTCGGACGACATAAGAAAAAAAAACAATGAGAAATACACGCAATCAAGGCTTTAAAACAATATATTAATGTAGTCGAATCGTTAAATTGGATAATAAGTAAATGTTGGAAATATTTTTAATTACTACCTGTGCTATCTTGAAGGAAACAATGTGTAATTTACATTTTACTTTACTCCACCAACATTTTAGATTAAAATTATATTTTTCTTATTAAAAAAAAAAAAAATTGACGTTTTTCTGTTTCCTAGTTTCCTAACCAGTAATGATTTTTTTTATCTATCTTCTTTTTCTATTTTATTCTGACTCACTGTTTAATTAATTATTAGTCATCAATTTATCATCATATTAAAATATTGATTATCTTAAGTTTGTTTTTAACAATAACATTATACATACTATCTATGGCAATTGTATATGATATCCAATATCTAATTACGGATTTCAGAGTCAAGATATTCAACGATAATCATATAGATATTAAGTTGTATAAACCTAGTAGATTTTGTCGCATATAATATTATAAGGCAGTTATTCTTAATATTATTTATATTCTACCAGTGGCATAACTTGGAGAATGATATGGGACCTGGTTGATGTATCACTCCCAGATCTTTATTTTTTTCTTTAACATATTATTCTCACTGGTTAGAAAAACTAAGAACAAATATAATGTATAAATAATTGTAAATTATGAGGTAGGTATTACTTGTCTTGCTCCTTAAATGAGTGACAATAATATGATTATGAAATATCTATATTGCCGTCCAAAAATGGTCCTAACTACACCATTGCATTGTACATATTAAGTGGATTGCGTATTACATATTTACATATAATATGACTATTACGAATTACAATCAATTTATTTATTATAAAAAAAGAAGATTAGATTACTAAAAATTACATGTGTCGCGTATGTATGATCATTTACATACGTTCGCTATGATATTATATTAGCATATAAAAACAATAAATTACCCTATGTGGTCGTGTAATATTTTATTAGAAATATACAATATTGTTTATTGAATACACCCTCACTTATGTAAGTCCAACAATTTTTTGTGAATATGACAGTCGAGCAACTTATTTCTTTTCAACTTCTCGTTTTTACGCCTCAAAATCGAGATTTTATGACGACCGACAACGATTGTCATACTGTATAGGTACCCTGTACAATTCGAACACGGGGGTGTATTTTTACAGGATTTGTTACCGGGTAAACGTCGAAGTATGAGTGACAAAACGATGTTTGGTATAACATATCTATACCAGCGGCACAGCAACCGACGCGCCAATCGTTATTGTTATATGTTGAGCATCAGAGTTTATGTACAATAATATTATGTGCTTATGATGTTTATTCGTACTCGGATATCGCCAGCATATACGGCGGAGGAGTAAAATACGAGATTATACGCCTAGCCGTGGTATAAACGAAAGTTTTTAAAAATGATTTATCACGACGGTGGAGTGTGATACACAACTTAAAAAAAAAAATCTTTCTCTTTCTCTCCCGTCACCATTCCGACCACAATAATACGCGACCATTGCGACCGCCAGTGTTCTTACGCTCTCGTTGTCGTATTCAAAAAGCGCAGGATTATGTTTTTATTGATGTCTGCAATTTATATATTTTGTGGCCTCGTTTCTGCCCCCTTGGACTGGAATGTGTATATAAAGGCCTCATCTATATATTCGATATAACGAGTCGCGTTGGTCGGCAATATAACGTCCCGCCACGCCTATATTGTACGAACATAATCCGGCGATTCGTCAACCGACTACATCGAGGAGATCACGTTTCCGAAATATCGTATTTCAGTGTTTTTTATTTTTATTTTATTAGATTCGCCAAATTGAATGATATTATGAAAATATTATTATTAATTAAACGTTATAAATTTCCCGAATAATCGATAAGCAGTATGATACAAATGGTAAATATAATAATTATTTTATACTACTAAACGAAGTCGCGTACGCATTATAATACAAAATCCCAAGCACTTGTGCGCTGTAACGAATAGGTATAACTATTTTTCAGTTGTGGTAAACAATAGGAAAAACAAATGTTTTAATATAAATTAACTGCAGCTATTATTATCTGATATGGAACGTGTGATTCAATGCGTGTCTTTTCATTATACTTATATTATAATGTAATACGAGTAGATTGAAAAATTTGTTTTGTTTTTTAAATTCTTTTAATGTTAGTTTTCAAATACTAAGTTTTCCAAAAACAATAAGTATATAAATTATACTGATTTAAACCATACAATATGAAGTTTGGGTATTGTTCGTACTATACAATAATATTATTATAGTAGAACAAAGCTAAAAAAAATATAATATATACATATATTAAGACTATAATTTATATACTAGCTATTCCGGTATCACACATATAAACAAAATATATGTATTCATTTAGAATAAAAATAATGAAAAACTTTCAGTTGTGTCTGTGCGAAATAGCGAAATTGAAGTTGAAATATCCAACAATGAAATGTTTTATCAGTAAAATAATGAATAGTAAGCTATTATAGTAGTACAAATATGAAATAACGTATAATTCTAGTTGTTTGTTTATAAAATAAATAATAATATGTTTTTTTTGTAAGTTAGATATTTTATTGTATTCAATAGAAGATTATTCTACATAAAATAATTTATATTTAACTACATTGGCTATAATATGAAATTATTAACAAATTAAAGATTAATATGACATTGATATTGTTGATAATAATATATTAATTCCTATACGAATGTATATTATAGGTATGATAAAATTGTCATCATAATAATATTATAAAGCAAAGAAAATTGTTCATAATAATAATAATATACAGCTGCATAGAGAATTTTCCAGTAGGTAAAAAATAAATCTAAAACTCATTAATTCAGTCATTATTTTGATAACGGTGACATAACGATCATAGAATTTTAACAATTAACTTAGTTTTATAGGTTTGAAATGAATGAATGCAAACGTGAGTACTCTTTGAAATTATACTTTGGTTTAATATTAATTTCTGATTTGAAAATAAACTGAGATAAAAATGTTAACGACATAAAATCGACAATGTAATCAAAGATTAAGGAATATTTTGATTTAAAATATATTTTTTTTAGTTACGTAATCGTTTATGTTTAAAGGAACTAATAGAAAAATGTACACTAATTTTCTGTTGTAAACGGGTTATTTTTCGCACCTTACAAACTTTTCAATGTAAAAAAAAAAACATTGCTCGATAATTTTTTTTATAATTCTTAAACTCTTTCAATTATTGATCATAAATAAACCATTAATAACTATACGGTTAAGTAGCGAGCTTAAACGTAAACAAATATTATGTAAAAATATTGTTAATGATCTAAAGTTAAAAAAAAAAAAAGAAAAATATGACTTAGTAGATAATAATATAAAGTGATATAATGACAATGTTTTGATGGTTTTTGGATAACGAATAACTATGAACTAAGAATAAAGTCGATAAAACATGTGTAGGACATTTTTGATGTTGGAATGAGAATATTATTCACAAAAATAAAGGAACATAATATGACAAATATGATCAAAGCTTCACAATTATTATAGGATATTTATTTTAGCGTGCGCTGGAGAATCATTGATGACCTTAATTTGTACGAGTGATAATAATATTATATTAGAGTTATTGGAAAGTACGGATACGTCTAAAAGAGAAAATATAAAATAAGTATATTTCGACGGAATGAAACTTTGATATTATTTTGTAAGTCACTAGAAAATATAATAAATTATTTTCATCGAAATATCTTGATTTTCATTATTGAAATTCGACAAAAAAAACAACGTAGATAAGGAATTATATGTATAATATAGCATATTATAATATATAAGTATGGTACGGAGAAAATGTTTATAAATTGGGTGTTTTTTTTCGAAAGTCGTACCCCAACAATTTTTACTTGCACAACTCAAAATCCAGCTCTAGGATTTTACCTACAGCAGGTTTGTATACATATACCCGATTAAGCTTTGCACACACGCATAGATAATATACAATATTCTAAATCGTATGTGTGAGCGCAATCAGCCGTCAAACGTCGGCTCAATTAGGACCACCAACGGTTAAAATTCCCAGCTTTATGCTCGAATAATGCGACGGCGGCGAGAATGGCGAACAAATAACGTTTCGGCAGACAATGACTTTTGGGGGGTTAGTCGTACTTTTGTCGACGGACTGCGAAAAGTGTACGACGACACACGTATTACGCATACAATATGCATAAACATTTTTTGTTTATTTACATACGTAGGTAAAACGTTAAAAACCGATTTCTCCGTTCGTTCGAGTGTACGATTATTAATTTTATCGATGTTATTAATTATTTTCGACACTCGGTTATGACTTGAAATAAACGCGTCAAGTACCTATAAATACAATATATTCAAAGTGCGTGCAATCATAAAAAAAAAACTCATATTTACCTATATTCCGGAAATACAAATATTGACAGACAAAATGAATGACTGCTCGTATATAGTATTTTTTATGATTATAAATCACATAATAGTAACACACTAGTCTCACAGTTGACACGCTTTCGGTATATTTGTATAATACACGGCAGACAATAATTAAACAACTATAAATACAGAGTGTCCCACTGAGATCTGACAAATGAAATAACTTTTGTTCTAATTAATATTTTTAAAAAATTTCTTTTAAATATAATTCATGGACAATTGCACTAAATTGTTATTACTTAAACAATTTTTATTTTTTATTATTTAATAAAGAAAGAAATTTTTTTTAAAATATTAATTAGAACAAAAGTTATTTCATTTTTCAGATCTCAGTGGGACATCCTGTATAATATGTAGTGTCGTAATATTATTATAACAGCAGCTGCATTAAAAACGTCTGCCAATCACTCCGTGTCTCGGTAACCGTGATATTCATAGAATATTATTATATAATAATGCGCCGACACATATTTATACGCCGGCGTCGCCGTCACTAAGCTCGATATTCGTTCGTTAAAAGAAACTATAATAATTATTATAGAATATAATGATGTTTTGATTTCACGCGTTGTGCCGAAAAAAATGCTTAAAAATAGACGGACGTCCCCCGGTCACTCAGACACCGATGGGATTTGATGTATATTATTATCTAAAAACCGTAGATTAAAAAAAGAAACAAAAGACCGGTTATTATTATAACTCAATTCGGATTTTGGGTAAACATTTTTAATACAAAACGTGAACTTCCAATACTGGGCGTCTTGAAATGAAAAAACCCGTTATTTATAGATATTTTAAATTAACATTTTATTTAATAACAAACATTTCAACAAAAATAAATATTGTTGTAAAACAGTAAAACTGTATAAGTTTAAAAGAATAAAAACTAGAGAAACTTATTTAGTTTGTTTATTTACTGTTAACTTCATTTATTTTTATGTTTAACAAAAAAAAAAAAACAACTAACATATATTTAAAAAAAATATATCAACTTTGAATAATAATAAAGTTTAATTTGAAATATTTAGATTGATATGAAATGAGTTTTTTACGTCATTGTATGTCTATTTAAAGTATTTTTTATGATTGTCGAAATTAAAGTAGGTACATAATTTGTGTTTGTTATAATTATTTATATTATTCAAATATATTGTCATGAATAATGATTGTAGATCACTTATCAGAAATAGAATTCCTAATCACGAAATCACATTCCACAAAACTCAAAAGTGTAGTATAGCCAGTATTATAGGTATGGCTTTAGAACGAATAGTTATAATTAATAGTAAAATATGAGCAGTGTTGAGACTTATCTAGATAATAATATTAACTATCTATTATCTTGTCTAGATAAAAATCTAAATATTATCCATTTATCTATCTTAGATGAAAACTCCAGTCATCTGCTATAATTTATCTAGATATTTTTTTATTGTAGAAATTATTTTAATTATTAATATTATTATATTTATGTTTCTGGTAATATATATTATATACTATTTTCGTTCGTGTCGTCGCCATACGTCAATGACGATGAAAGGCCTATTATAATAATATCTATTATTAGTTATTACTCTCTAGTCATTAATTATTATAGTCATTAGCCTGTACTCTATTGTCATATTCGTACTACGAAATTTCAAATTCTGGCAGAAATGTAGGTAATTAAAATAAATTAAATTATGTCAGGTCGAAACGTGGAAAGTCAGAACTCCCTAGAAATTATAAATTACTAAAAAATAATGTTGTATACATGATAAGCCTAATACATATTTATGATCTAATACAGATTTAATTTTAAAATATTGTTTTTAAAAATGTATCTGCTTTATATCTATATAAATTTCTATTATCTTTTATCTAAAAAATGGATAATTTTAGTTGAGCTTATTTTTATCTTTATCTCAATAGATTTTTGGTTTATTATCTTTTATCTTTATCTAGATGATAAACTACTTATCTGAGCTCAACACTGAATATGAGTTATAACTCAATTCGTAAAATTGCATTCAATAGTGTGTAAGTGATATTATTTTTAATTTTATGTGCTGATCGAAAACCACATTTCAATACGCTTAATAACCATGTTTTTAAAATTCATAAAACACTGTCAATATTAAAACAAAATTAAATTAATATTTAACGAAAGGACAAAAATGTGTAATACAATTTGTTAAATTCAAAAGTGTTAAAATAAAAAAATAAAGTTGAGCAAGTTTATAAGCATATATTATAACTTATAAGCAATATATTATTACACCGAATACTACTGACGTTTACGATACTATACCATGTACAGAATATTACGAGGCTAAAAACATTAAAGTATTCTTATAATATATTAATCAGATTCATTTTTAATGCAAACTTTAATTTATTATCCCACTACGTCGCTTAAAAAAAGGATGTCATTCATTTTATTATTCATGATGTTTTTGGAACCTACCTAACAAAAAATATGAACAGTTTAAACGCTGGTTGTTTTTTAACTGCATTTATTAGTAGAAGATAAGTATTGCGTTTCGAGAAATGTTTAAAAAAAAACTGCATATAGATAGCTCATATTATTTAACTAATAAAAAATTATTCGACCACTGGGGTTCAGTTTAAACTAAATATAGGTTTTTAATATTAAATGTACTATTTTTATTATTATCATTATTATTGCTTTTAAAGAAATTACTGTTACTGATGATAAACAAACTATAGTTCAATGACATGAAATATTTGATTCTACTGTGTAATTGGTGCTATATAAATTAGATTAAATTATATTGTAAACACAATCAAGTCAGATTAAGTCGAGTATTTGGAACATAATAACAATAATACACGGAACGGTGAATGTAACCGAAATTTGAAAATGGAAAAAAAATTATTGGAGTTGCATGATGTAACCTTATGAAAATTAACAATTAGATGAGTTTATAATCTTAGAGCTAAGGTTTAACCATTTGAATACAATATACATGTAGATGTATTGATTTTAAATAATAATAATAATCTCAAAAATAATATTATAAATTACAATTTAAATGATTTTAGAATTCGTATTAAAAATGAAGATATTGATGGGCTGGTTATCAATAAAGAAATTTTAACAGCACGGCCAGTAAATCAACTATAAATAATAATAATTTCATAACTTATGATAACAAATTTGACCAAGTTTTCCATAAAAAATATGCCGTGTATCAACATATTATTTTTTTTCGCAACATCGTCAAAGTACGTTACATTAAAATATAATAACCCATTAGTTGTTGCAGATAATAATTACCATGGGACGTTAAGATTAAGTGCAGTCACCGCAGTTTTCTCTTAGCTAATAATTATTTATATTTATAGCCTACAAGTTTCATATGTAATTTAATATGCGTTTTTCCGAAAGAAACCACTCGATAATATGAGAGTTTACAAAGCACCTGACAGTTAAGCATTTTTTGTGTCATCCATACTATATTATTGAATGCAACCTAAATCAGATCTTACGTAGCTATCAATATATTCTCTAATTCAGGAATTCTCAAACTTTTATATACAATATACCCCTTTTTATCAATACATTTTTTTGGGTACCCTTTCTTAGTTACTAAACTAATATAAATATAAAAATATTTAAAGACTTACATACATGTGGACCAGACTTGTACCCATTAAAAAATGTCGAGTACCTCTAAGGGGTACGCGTACTACAGTTTGAGAAACACTGACCTAATTATTTGTACCTAAAAAAGTAATTTTTTTTTTAATGAATGGATATTACGTCATTTAATTTATCATAGTAATTTGTATTAACAACCAATATAATGAATGCAATTATCTAAAGATACATTTTTAAAAATCTAAATTTGGGAATATCGAGTATCAATTAAAATGTAATTAAGATTTTCTACAAGTATTATACTTCTATAATAGAATTGATATATATAAAAGATAGATAACTCAAACAATGAAAGAAAATGAGTGACATGCGAGATTTTTTCCATAATTATAGCAATATTAATGAATACATGCAAAAACATTTCACTTCTTAGTTTTTAAATTTCACAGCTTTAGATTAAAAATTATTTGAATTATATTTCAATTAAACGTATTTAATTGTGTATAACATTGAATAAATATATTTTTTTTTTGGAAAAATGTTTAGTTTTTAATACTCCAAAATAAACAAAAACATTTTTAAATAAAAAAAAAAATTCATTAATAATGAGTGTGATAATAATCATAAACACATTATACAATACATAATTTTATTAAAAATTAGAACAAGTGATGCTGTACATGTGCGTATATATAGATAATGAAATAAATAAATGAACACAATTGTTGGTACGTCATGATAAAAATTTAGAAAATTATTGTATCCAGATTATTCAAGAGTTTGGATACAATTATTACTTTACAGTATCACTTTTTATTAGCCATACTTTTTCTGTTTAACATGATACGAGGGCTGAAATGACTGAAACAACCACAAGCCGGAACGTAGCATGGGACGAATTTCCGCTCCTCCATATATTAGTCAAGCATTTTTATCACGCGTCTCTCACTGGCAACAATATATTTACATTTTACAATAACGACTGGCGTCGTGACTCGTCGCCGAGTTTTCGAACTAATATAACGGCGCGTGTTGGACTTTTCGGTCTGCGGTGAGTACGAGCCGCGGATAAATCGAGCGAAAATGTTTTCCGAAAAAAAAAACCGCATACGTATATCCGTATTTACAAGGACTAAAAAATCGTTTATAATCTTTGTTAGTCACCGTTTGATATTATGTATTTATAATAACAATATCAAATAAAATAAACTCAAAACGATATTATGTTAATATTTTGTACGTTTTTCGTATTATTATAATTTATAATTTGTCATTTATATAATACTCTCCTCTCATGTACAGCGAAATACGTAGACCATCGAGAACAATCTAATACCGAGTAAACCCTATTAGGTAATTTATCATCGAAAAATAACTTTGAGAAAATTATATTATTTTATGCTTATTATAATAATATGACCTTTTCATTATCAGGTCACACAATGTCAAATAAATGTTCATGAACGCATCGGCTGTAATTCATTTCTTTTAGCTCAAAAGCTTCTTTTTGAAAAATAAGTGAAACAACACATTATTCACTAGATACTATCGAGATAAAATAGAAAAACTAATGTGGCGAGACATCGACCACGAAACATTATTATATCTCGTGTATTACCAAGTTCTGATACTATCACATTACCTCAGTGTCAGAGCTTACAGAACAAAAACTATACACGTTTCTCATCTTAATGCACATCCTAATAATAATATTATAAAACACATTTTATAAAAATGAATAAACTTTTCCAAACTGCGTCACAACCATTAATTGCACACGCTCCTCTTAGTACAGTATACCATAGTTACACCCAATGAGCGTGAAAAGCCAACGATTATTCTATTTCGTGAACTTATCATTCTTGAGTAGTTTAACTATGCAAATCGCATAATACGGGTATCTATAAGCTCAAAAATACATCATATCATAATAATATCTATGTATAGCGTTTATGATAATATTTTATATATTATATATATGAGTAGGTACTGTGAAAAAAAACAGATCCGACAGACCACGGGCCTTTACGTGAAAATCTATGTTTAAGATAGGATATATTAAAATGTCTTACCGCATATAAATTATTATTGTCTACTTTCCCAAAATGCTAGACATTTGGATTATCATAACAATAAACTCGATTATAATATTAAGCTATGATGACGAGTTTGATTATTATACAAGATAAAATATGTCATAATTCATCACGAGGGTAGAGAAGACATACAATTTGAATATTTTATTTCCTGTGACTTATATTTATGGTTAAGTGGGATCTGTTCTATAAGTTAATGATTTTATATTTAATAATACATATATTATGATTTTGCATGTTTTACTAGTTTTTTAAATATTTTATTTTTATCTTTTTTTTATTTATTCAAATTTATTATAAATGTATATTTAGTAAAATTATATAGTTTTAATAGAATTTTACGTTGGAAACTATTGATATTTATGTAATTTTATTTGTTTCTAGCATTTTAACATTTAGTATAGTATAAATATATATATTTATTTTATCAAACAGAAATATTATACATCCAATCATCTAATCACATATAGCTATAAAAGCACCCGCCTAACCTTGTTTACCATTAAAAATAAAATTTTTCATTAAATACATTTTTTATATTTTAATAGTATTTATAAAATAATTGTATTGGCACTCAATTATTTTGCATAATATGAAACGATAGACGATAGTAAAATCATTTGGTAAATAAAATTATAAAAAATACTAACAAAATTCGGTGTATTTATTACAGGACACGTAATCGTTACAATAATATTATTTGGTGGTATTAAAGGCCGACTAGTGACAAATAAAACCAATTAAAAGTAAAATAAGTAATAACTATTTCATATTATTTAATTCGCAGTTACTTACACTTTCATCCAATCGTAAAAAAAACCTACAGTACATACTAATATTATAACATTTTTTTTAAATGTAATTATAATAAAGTGGAAGCCGTAGTAACAATACAAAATTAGGTTTAAGGTATAAACTAGACACGTAGTAATACTGGAAAAAAAACCGAAGCACGTAGTTAAATTGCCTATACATTGCGCCGTGTTACTATAATATTTCGTAACAATTAATGATTATACTTATTTATAGATTTGTTGTGTACCTGTTACGTATGTTATTGCCTATACGAATATCTACTTAGTATAACCTAAAAATCTGATATCAAACCATCATAAACTCGTTACAAAATACAATAGATATGTATTGTAGGTATGATGTACAATGTATTATATTGTGTTAAATTAAAATATAATAGGTATGTTTTAATTTTATAAAAATCGAAAAATAAACATTATTGATTAAATACCTACCGCATAACAAAAAGCAATATTCAAAAATGTCTAAGAGAACAATAATTGAAAGGGTGGAAAAACTGCAACATGGATGATGATACACATGAAGGAATAACAACTGTGATTGAACCTAGTTATCAGTTCGAACCACTTAGCAAAACATTGAAAAAAAAGGGAAACACCAATGACGAAGGGACAAAATACGGACTTTTCTCGTACTCTGTAAAATACGATTTTCAAGGTAGCCGTCGATTTTTATTGTAATTCGAAGTAGATAATAATAATAATATACTATACCTACAGTACACGTCATATTATACCGTATAATCGTATAATGGAAGTGGTAGACGCTCGCGAACGTATATTAGTAAAAATAATGACAAATCGAGCGCGCTTTTTTTCTTGTACGGCTTGCGTAGGTGCGGTTTTTCTCGATATAATGGCAACGGCGGTGTTTTGGCGATGACGAAGATGATAATAACAACAATGATAATTTATCATATATTCGTCGGAAAGAAATCGTTTACCGTCTCGGAAGAATAAAAAAAAAAAAAAAAAAAAAAAAAAAAAAAAAATGAAAATAATAAAATAAAAATGTACATCCTCGTACAGGTTAAGGCAGTTAAGGCGCGCGAGAATCGCGAAGAAAAGCGCTTTAACGCTAGGCCTGCCGCCGGGTTTAAGCACCGCGTTTTGTCGCCATCATTTTTCAATATTTTAAACGTTGTCTTTGGAAATATATGTGCGAGAGCGCGCGCGCGCGTGTGTACAACAATATAATACACCCGAGTTTTACTGGGTTTTTATACGAAACGGGCCAGCGATGATAAATCGTGATCGTACGTCATATTATTTCACACTGCTCGCGCGATGAAAACGAGCTTTTACTTGTTGTTGTCGTCGTCTCTAGCGTCATCATTTAAGTTTAGTTTAGTTTTTTTTTCATTTTTACGAGACGTCTTAGCCCCGCTACGCGTTACGCGGCACGCAAAGAATCCTCCACCCACCCGCCGCCGCCGCCGACAGACGACACTTTTTCACCGACTGTATGCCGCAGGTACACGATATTCTATTTGCCACCGAAAATATACTAAACTAACTCCTGACGTAGATATATTGTGATACGAAATTCAACGCGTTAACAAAACATGCCCCTGCAATATCGGTTTTCGTATAATAGGTACGTCAATTTTATAATAATATACACCAGTGTGATTTACCAAGCAAGCTCACCCCCGTTCGTTTTTTACATTCAATAATAAATTATTTGAATTTTTTTTTTTTTATTAAATAAATATTGATCTGTTGCAATAGAAAGTTCTTATTTCAAATGAAATATTGTAAACTATTTAGTTAATTTTTTTTTTATGTTTCATGTACTTAATTGAAAATTTGTACAACGAATAGCTTAAATATTTATAATAAGAATAACAATTATTATTGTCGACAATTTACGATAAAGTTGCTAATTTCACACACATATTTGGATCACTAATTTTTAATAATAAATTCTTAAAGCAATATAAAATATTATATCAATCAATTATTTGAAACGTGCAGTACACATTGACGTAATTGGCATAACAGTGTTTGACAGTACTGATCTGTTTATTTTGTTAATAGAAAAAAAACCATAATATTATACTGATAATGTTACTAGGCTTATGTTAAAGTGATTTTAATCATACTTGTATGATAAATTCAAACAAGTTAAATTAGGTGATTATATGTCATGGTATATTAATGTAATTTCCTGTATTACTTAAAGTAAACATTTAACAAAAATATTCTATTTATTATTTATGAATAGTGTAAACAATAAATAAATGTTGTAAATTATTAATGTATGCTTATGATTTTTAAACTGCATACACGTATATATATATTAAACTCTAGTTCGTTCTATTCTATAAAACTGTTTGGTTATTTTGAATTATCATAAATCTTACTATCAAAATTAAACGTATTCAGAACCGATTTTTATGAGTACAACTTGTATATAGAAATAAATAAAACCGGCGCATCTCCCAGACATCTGACTATATGCTTTGATATTGAATCATTCGAAAAGAGAAAACAATTTAATGATGTGCTTTGGCTCTAAAAGCTACATAATTTTAAAATAAACTGTCTTGAGTTATTGAGTAAAATACCCTTAGACATTTTCCCTTGAGTTAATACTCATATATCACAAATATTCTACACATCTTTAATGATAACATAAACTAGACTAAAATATTTACACAATTAGGTTAAAATTGTTGCTTGATTTAATCTTAATAGATGCGTCATAATAAATTATATATTTAATATACTATAGCATATTGTTATTAATTAATTAATTATAATATACATCTTATATTATTATATTATGTTAATAATTCTTTTGTGCTGTGTTAAGCCACTACGGAGGATAACATTATATTATTAATAAATAGATAAATCATCTAAATGATAGAATAGTATAACAAATTATTATTATAATTACTAGCTGTTTTAAATATCATTATAATTTTCTCCTGATTTAATGATGTTAAAATCAATATGCAGCGAAACTTGTGAATATCGGAACATTCGGAACTATCAGACTATCTTAATTTATATACTCCATAAAGGGTAAATGTTTAAAAGGAAAAAATATACGTTAAGTTGGATTTAATTATAATTATATTATTTAATATTTCAAAAATATTATAATAATTTTTATATTTTGGCAATAAATATAAAGAAAGGAATGCATAGTGTACCTATACATCCAAAAATACAATTAAATCTTATTTGAAAAATCAGTTTTTAAACGAGTGTTATCGCTGTACCAACGTAAGCGCGCTTTTTATCATCGTTTCGTCATTATTTTTATATTATGATTAAAATAGGATTCTACTTTTCAGATATTTTTCATTGAAAATTAACGTCCAAAAAACGTTCTCTATTTAAAGATATCCGTTACGGGAGGATTCAGTGTATACATATTTTTTTTACGAAAATCAGTTCGTATTAAAAATCCAATAATAATGAAAACTAGAAACAACGTGATGTCATTCTATGTGTTATTCAGTTATTCTGTTCTATCACTGTGATGTACAATACTCAAATAATAGTAGGAAAGATAAATGTAGGATTATTTTAATAAGAATCTTGTAAAAAACGTAAATGTTTTAATGTCAATTTTAGCATTGTAATTAAAATGGAATAATAAAAAAAAAGTAATGATGTCCATAGTAATTCTATTGACTACTAAGGTTTTTATCCTCACTAAATCATAGTGTTGTTTGTTATATTTAATCTCAAAGCTAGTTACGTTAAAATAATTATTTATAATTAAAGAAGACCGAAGAGACGAACTGCCGTGCCTATACAGATTATTTTATCAGCGTCTGAGAGATTGCAAACAGTAATGGCATCACGTCCGTCGTGATAACATGATTCGGTTCGTATATGTAGGAACTCAAGTGAGGTTTACTCTTAACAATGTGAAACAAACCCAAATTATTCCGAAACAATTAAAGAAATAATTGCATATAAGTTATACATATACGACCATAAGTCATTGTGTTCTGGACAAATGAAACTCGTTTACATTGCCTCTATAAACTCTACATTATGATAATAATTAACAGTTTTTTTTTTTTTTTTTTTTAGCAATTTAAACGGACTCATTTTACGATTTAATTATATAATGATTCATTAACAACGGATACATAATAAAATAATAATATACATTAAACTTTATAAGCTTAACAAAAGTATCTATATAATATATTAACTTAATCTTCTTCGACAATGCATATTAATATGAAATACACATTTACACAAAAATATTGTCTGTTTAAACAGTGAACAAATATTATTTCCTTGCGATTTAAACCCAACGTTTTTAGTCTTTAAAATTTAAATAGATTTATACGTACGCGTTAATTATACGACGTATACCAAACACTACGTCATTATATTATGATATATATTATGTACACAATTTCTAAGTATTTGCAGCTATCCGCGTTGTTTATCGTGATCCAATTTTCTGTTCCTCCACTCAATTTGTTTTGATTTTCAAGTGTAAGGCAGCTGTACAATATATTTTTAGTAAAAACACAATGTTCATAATAAGTGTATCACGTTTATGTACTTCAAAAATGTGTATGCATACATGTTACACGGATATTCCTATAGGGTTCAATTGAATTTAATACTCTTCCTGAAACATTTTTCACTTTTAGGTATAATGTATATAAATATATATTTTTTTAATTAATGTTAACATAAAAACAGTCGTGCAAGTAAAAATCTCAATTTGGTTTAATTATTTTATATGTTATTTTTCGCATTTGGAGTGACTGTCGATTCAATGATTTTTCTAATTTAAATCGTTGTTTGAAATCGTTAGATGACATCTTCACCGGCGTTCTGAACTAATGGTTTTTTCGCACGACACCCTGTACGGGTTTTAAATGCCTATAAAACATCAAGTCACGTAAACAAAAATTTTAAATGGTTTTGTCTAAGCCATGGTAATTTACATAATGAAATGATGTAAAAAGGGTGATTTTAAACAATACAATAATATTACTTTATTGCATTTTATATATTAATTTACGAGCGACATATTCTATATTCCAGTTAAAATATCAATTAACCAATAAAACGTCACATTTTCATCATGCCATTAAAAAAATAAAAACTTTAGTGACCACAAAACATAATTATTATGCATGGGACGCATATATTATTGTATTTTAACTATCAGCGTTGGTGCAGTGTAATAATAATGGCATTTACAGAGCTACGATTAAACGAAAACGAATTCACTTAAATCTGCTATTTAAAAGTTATAATATAGTATTTTTTTCTTTGTAACAAAGTTTCATTGGTAAATGGTAAATTCTAACTTATATTAACATTTAAAAAGTAAATTCATGATAAACAAGGTTTTTATTAGAAATTTTTTTTACTTCAGACTCATTAAATTGAATAAAATATAAAGTAATTAAGTTATAAGTACCTATAATGTGAAACATCCACTACGGACAGCTTCTAATAATGGAAAACTCTCAATAGCGAACATTTATTGCCTATTTTATTTGTTTTCTATGCAATTATTTGTAAAAATTGGTTCTGAATACGTTTAAATTTCATAACTAAGCAACAGACAACAGTTATGACGATTGAAAATGACTGAGTCATATAATTCAAGAATAAAACGAACTAGAGAAAAATATAAAATTTTTAAACAATTAATTTATGATTTTTAAATTTTGAGATATGGTATTAAACCAGATAGTTGTATTGCATGTTGAATTTTTATGGCTGTTCAATGATATATGTATATTTTTATAACAGATAACTAAATTTTTAATACTAAAGCTAAACCAGATTGATTAATTTTGTAGTTGAATTTTAAATTTTAGTTTCAGCGTGATAGTGAAATTTGTAAATATTTCTATACGTTTACACTAAGACTATATTTTATTTTGTTGAACACTAAATAAAATAAAACAATTTTATGACAACAATTAGGCGTAAGTACAGTTTTAGATCATAAGCGAAGATTAAAGATTTAAAACTTTTGATGATATCATGTAAATCATTCATAAATAATTAAAAGATTATTGGCATTGATTATGTACCTCGAGGAATACTGGAAGTGTCATTATTATTATGTTTAAGTAAAATCAATTAAATTAAATTAATGAAATTGATTATACAAGTATGATCTAAACCATTTTAACTTAAGTTAATCAACACCACTATATTCTAGTTTTGTTTCTCTTAACAAAATATACAGATCAATGCTGTCAAACAATTTTGTAATATCAGTGTAGATTACAAGTTGTAAATAATTAGTTATATTATAATATTTTATATTGCTTTACGAATATATTATTAAAAAGTGATCCAAACGTGTGTGTGAAATTTATAATGTTACGGTCAATTTTTAACACTACACTATTTATGTTCAATTAAATTATAATTACATACTTTCATTGGTATTATAGAATATTACCTAATTCATTTAAAACAAAAATTTAATACGTTTATAAATTGATTTAGAAAGAGTTGATTTTGTAATAAATTTTTAATAATTTGATCGGTTTTTTTTTCAAGAGATTTCTAGAAATCAAAATTATTTTTATTATCGTAAGCTATAAAAACTGGTAGAATTTTGTCATGTTCATTTTTCATGTATGGTTACATGTAAATAATATTATAGTTTAATACATTACATTTTATAAATAAAAATACAATAAGATTCACATAATATAATAGTTAAAGTAGTTTTTGGAAATGATAATAAAGTAATTTGGTTGTGAATGGATTTCTAAAACTAAAAAAAAAAAAAATTAAATAATAATTAATTTCAATAGAAAATTATTAAATTTAATAATATTATTGAGTCACTATCATAGGCGTTTGTTACAAATTTATCAATATGAATATTATGCTTTTTTTTATTTATATCTTAACAGTAAACAAAATGGTATGAACTAAAACTTAGGGCTATCTAAAATTTGAATTTAAAATTTAGTACAATTAAAATGTTTTTTTTCGTTATAAAAGTCAGAAAGGTGTTTAAAAAATGGGGACTCAAAAAGTCAAAAGACAATATTCAAATATTGTGTTTTTTTCTTCTGAATCTCTATCCCAATACACCGAATAGTTGTATGACGTGTAACTACGAATTAATTAATTTTGATTCGTTTCATTTTCTGGCCTCCGAAGATGTTTTTATTAAAATTCATATTATTATTGTTCTGTTATGTTAGGTACACTCTTCCTTCGTTGTTTTATTCGTATGAAATACGAAATAATAAGGAATAAAAAATAAAATAAAAGTTTCACTACAAATTAGTATAAGTTTTTAACACTCTTATTTCTATTTCTTTTATTTTCTCAAATTATTTTCTTCATTTTGAATAATTTCTGCAATATACATTTATTTACAACATTTTTAATTAATGTTATTGTTTTAAATATAGTTTATTTTATTGAATCAAATTAGTCACGTAATTATTTTAATAGCGTAGATAACATTTTTTCTCAATTTTCTAATTAAAATACAATTTACTACGTTGCTATTTTTATAATTTTACTCTTCAAATCTATGTTTGTATTATAGATATATAATACATAATACACATATTTCTTCTTTAAAGGCACAAAAAAAATTGGTAAGATTTTCAATTAAAGCTTAAACGTAATTGTTATTATGCGAAACGTTAAAAAATTACATTTTGTGTTTTTATTTATTTTAAAACAAGTAAGGAATAATGTTTCATTGACCATTTATTTTCGATAAAAAAAAAAAAAAAACACTAAAAACAACTAAAATATTTTAAAATAGGTTATCTATACAGTATATTATAAATTGATAAAATATATGTATAATCATCTGATATTAAATTAATTAATTTTATGACAATACATTTAATGATAAAAAAAATGTCGGAAAAATCATGTAAATTGTAAACAATTTGCTATCAAGTAGGTTTTATTTTAATAAAACATCGATGGGGCTGTAACTTCAATATAACTTTTACCATAACTATATTATAATATGTTGACAATTATGAAGAATAGCTTGGTCTAAGTGAGAAATTATTTCCTGACTACTACAAATTACACGGCTTTTATTTTATTTTAGATGATAAATTATTTTTTTCTGTTGTATAATCAGCATTATACCATAATGAATCGTATACGGTTTTATAATTTTTCCTCAAAAAGTCAAAAGTGATCAACAACTATCAATATATAGAGTTTAATGTTCAGTGGAAATTGAAAGACTCGGTAACAACACAGTGATACAGCAACGTCGTAAAGAACTAAAAGGTTGTATCCAACATTATAAAATTATATAGGAGAGCAGTTTTAAACTTTAAAATGTAATATTGTATCATAATGAAAGATTTTTAATGATAGTTAACTCTAAAAATTAACAAAGTTGTTCTGCATTAAGTGTAGAAATTTGTTTTTTGTTCTAAACTAAACTTAACTTAAAAACAATCATAATAATGTAAAAAATTGCAGTTAAGAACCAAAAAGTTCTACATCTGACCTTTTTATTTTTAGTATATTTTTTTTTCACTTGGTTAACAACGTTCTTCTTCTGAATTAAATGTATGTTTCCCGGAAAACAAAATTTGATTTAATAGCAGAGGTTGTGTTGAGATTCGTAATGTTATAACCAAAATAATACGAAGATTCCATTAGTTATACAATTATTTATTTATTGATAAATGCACAATAATATTGCACTATAAATAATATATAATATTCTTTGGTTATTGGTTTTTTTTTTTTTTTAATTGTATCATATAAATAGAAAATATTGATGTGAATAGTATAGATAAGAACCGAAAAGTTCTATTTCAATCATTATTGGATTAAAAATCTGTAAATTGTGTTGATTTAGAAACTTTACTAGATAACTCTTAAAAAATGTATCCAAATAGTTGTATGTGAGCTAGGATCATTGTTTATTTTAAGGCGGTGACTGGGGAAGAAAAATGTAAATGATATTTTTACTTATCTTTATTATTAATTACTCCTATTACTCCTATGGCATACCCCCCAAACATTTATAAAATTTACGATGACCCGTGATAGAAATTCTGAAATAAACACTTGATTGAAGTAAACAAAATTGATAACTAAATCCAACTTAATTCATTATATATTTTATGTAATATGCATACAAAATTCGATTTAGCGTCTTTTGGTTTCTGACCTCACGAACACTTGTGATGTAGTAGACATGTAAAATCCGTATTTCCGTATTATGGTCGTGTAATCTATTCTGTATTTACGTATTTTCATATCAGTGGCTTTGCGTGCTGTTTTAATAGAATATTCGCTACTCGCAATTATATTATAAGAAACGCAGTCGTACGGAAGAATTTTTTTTCGTTCGTTTTCCATACGCGGGTAATCGTGTATGGGTTGTTCGCATCGTCTTTTAAAAAGAAAAAAAGTCGCGCTCATATAAGTACACACTAAACGCACACAAATATATTTAATGACATAAATAGCAAAACGATTATCCTATGTCGACGGCGAAATCCTGTACATATTTTGTACAGACGGTAATTATTTCGGTGACCGCGCGCACCGGAATTTACCTTTACCGGAAGTACGCGATAATACTCCAGTGAAGACCGTACTAGCCACCCTTACTTTATTCACCTAACCTGTTGACTTAGCTCTTCCTTTTTTTTTTCATTTATCTACCCTCCCCCTTTACACGATTTCATTGTTGCTTGTTCTATTATCGAAATGCGGTTGAACAGACGGATGACAATGGATAGCTATCTTATTTCCCCTGGGACCGTCGTTGGCCAATACGGTTGGCCGTTCTCTGTGACCCACGCGCGCGCCCGTTTGGTTAAGTTTTAATTTGTTTTTCTGGTGTCCGCCGACAGCAAGAATTCGCGTGAACGTAAATCCACGGACGACAAAACCACTACCGTCTTCGCGTTAAACTTTTATCCCGACGATCCTCGAGTGCAATAAGAAAAAAGATAAAAAAAAATCCACCTATAAGCTTTTCAGACATTTATTGATTTTATAGGTCAAACTTTGCCTGCTTTTAGAGGACACATTTTCATTTCACACGATATTAATTCGATCCGTTATAACATATATGATATTATGTACATACGAGTATTGAGTACGTAAATGGTGTTTGATTTTTTCTTGTTACTCCATAAACAATTTTTTTATTCGAATTTATAAAATTATGATAAATTTATTTTATATTTTAAAAACCACACGAGTAACAAAATATTGCAAAAAAATTTTTGATTATTTACCTATTAAGTTATAGCAGTATTATATCGTATCTAAAATTATAATTCATTATTTAATAATATTATTATATAGTACATGAATAAAATCATAGTTTAAACTTTATCTTATGACAACTTTCCAATGTAATTCAAAAACTTCATGGCGTTGTCAAGCTCTCCAATTAGGGATCAAGTACCTGCATGGTGCATGCAATAAATATACTTTATAAATACATTATAATGTATCATAGCATTATACGTGCATTTGTGTACGCGTGTATCCAATATCCATTGCAAAGGATATTTTATGGTTATAATGTTATAATATTATCTACGAACAAAATATATAAACGTACTTACAAATGTAACCTAATGTATGTACCATATAATATAAACCACTCTATCTCTAGTCTCAACTCACTATATTTTAGATAAATTTAACGTTTAAATATGTTACAAATTATTTGAAAACCCTGTTAAAGATAATCGAATAATATGTACGATGTACGAGAATAGGTTAGCTATAGCTGGTCCAGTTTCGCTACCCACCAATAAGTGTTACATTATTCAATTCCAATCATTTATTTATTTTTAATCTATTTAAAAGCACAATAATTTTACATTAAACTTGATAAATAATATATGTACGAAATATTATGTTTACATTCGATATTTGTTAATGTCCGATACTATTGGTTCCTTCTAGTTTTCAACAATAATTAACAAACTAAAAAAAAAAAAAAAAAAAAAACATTTTTACGTAACTTTTATAATTAAAAACAAGCGGACACATTTAAAATTTTTTTTTTTTTCAAATTTTTAACCCTATTTACATTATGGTGTCAAGTCACTATTCATTTCTGCAGTTAAAAATAAAACACCGTGACAGTTTGTTTTTAGTTAACTACGTGTGTATCTTGTGAAAATGTATCAACGATAGCTTGACATTAAGTTTAGTTCAAATGTATACTGTATAGTATTAAGTGATAATATGTTTAGTAATAGTATTATATTCAACAGTTATTTGAGGTACCTATACGTATTATACAACGCACGATAGTATATTATAATCCAAATTAATAAGAAAACAATAGTTAAAAATAAAAACAAATAATAAATAAACTTTGACGATTGAATCACGAGCAATCACTTAAATATACTTAATGCCTAGATAAAATTAACACTACCACACTGGTGATACATAAGAGTAATTATAATATTTTTTGTTTGGTTTTAAGAATATTGTAAAAAACAGTAAAATTATATTTATTTAAAATTATTTCATATTATGAAATAAACATTCTCGATATTTTTTTTTTTAAATAAAACTATTTTTATATAAATACCTATTAGAAATTTTGATTAATAATTGATTTATTATTTCGTTGATTAGTGATGTCTCTACTTATATGTTTGATAATATATATTATTTAATATTATAGTGGTATAGATTTGTATTATAAATTATAATACTCTACTTCTCTATAGTCTTGAACAGGTGCATTATTTTTGTGATTCAAATATGTCTATTCTTATCGATATAAGCTAATAGCTATATTTATTTACTCATTTTATTTGAAAGATTTTTATTGAAATTGATTTATGTAACATAAATAATAACATTTTTATAGTATTAGAGGTTTTCATTGATAAGTTTTTATCAATACAATTATTATAATTTGGTGATAATTTTGGAATTTCGATTATATTATTAGCTATCTTCATACATATATTAAATTAATGTTTTAAATTAAATTATATAATAAATAAAAACGAATATTTATAATAGAAGTTTTTTGATATGGTTAGCTATTGGAAAACTATTTTACATTCTATACAAAATTCTCAAATTATATCACTGGTCTAAAATTTAATACGATTGTAATAAAATTTAATTATCATATAATCAAAATGTATTATTTAAAATTAAATATTTTATTAATAAATTATAATATGTTGATTACAATTTACAATAGTTTGACACATATTACAATAAATTTGTTGTTTTTCCCAAAAGTTCATGTTAATAATTAGTTAATTTTTTCTTATTGAAAAAAAAAATGAAATGTGATCGGTACAAGATTTTCTTTACAAAAATTTAAAAATATCATTAATATATTATAGTTATAGATACAATTTTTATTGAACCTTGCCATAATGTGTTCTGTAATGTAAAATAAACATCATAAAAAAATTTATTTAATATACGTTAATATAAATTACATTGTACCGCTATTATTACTAAGTGTCTTATTAAAATAATATAAATCTACTCATTTTATACTGCTTGGTGTTAATCTGTTACTGTAACTCTGTATCAGTAATACACAACGTTTTATAGTTACTATCGTGTAATAATAATATAAAATAAATATCCCTATATAAAAAAAAGCTGTTAACTAATACTAGTTCGGAATAGTTTTTTTGTGTACAATTACTTGACTCGTCGTCTTTTAAATTATTATAATATCTGAGAATATCGTTCTTGAATGTACTCGTGAATAATTAAATGGCTTCATTTGTCCTTCACACATTGATAGTTTTTAAGGTTTCTCAGTGTATATAATATATATCTTGAAAATTTGCTCCATTTTATATTCCTCTCTCCATCTTCAACTATATGCGAAATGAATACACATTATACGGTCAATATATCCCGCCAATACTGATCTTTATTTTATAATTTCTACCTTTGAAACATATTAATAAGTTAATAAAGTATGTAAGTATAAGTTATGTAAAGTATCTAAATTTGTAAATTAAACGTTGTGACTATATAGTTAAAATTGTCTAAAGTACCTAATAATTTATTTACGTAAACGCTTCATACTTTTTGAGTAAGATAACGATTCAATATACTTACCTATATACTTTTATTATAATATTATAAATTTATAAATCGAAGAAAAATTAACAATTATTTTTGAAAATGTTTTGAACCATCGAAAAATATTAAATTTGATTACGAAAATAAACAAAAAAAATGTAGACATTGTTCAATTAGTTAAATGTATTATAATCATAAAATATAAAATATTATGAATGATATATTTTAGTTATACGATTACATTTTCGTAGAAGGACCAAGAGTGGTAAATGAATAAATGAATAAGACGCCCAATGAAATCTCATTAATTGTTAAATAACTAGGACAGGCAAATTTGATAATGTGTAATTTTCTGAGAATCAATTATCTTAGTGGATCAAAAAATAATGAAACATTAAATAATGTGCATCATGTAAATAATAATATAAATCCATAATATTCGATTGATTGCATAATATTATTTTTTAGTCCACTTAACCTAACAGAATTACGAAAAGACAATGTAATAATATACATATTATTCAATACATACACAAATTAGAACTGTTTTTACGCGTTTCCAGCATGATCAAATCGGTTTTTACCGGATCTTTCTAACACTTGATAATTTAAGTTTTCGTAATGTGTGGCGTATATGTACGCTTCAAGTACGTGTGCACGTCCATAAGTCATGTACACGATAGTAATATAAAGTGTCACGAAATAAGTGTTCTCTGTAAATTATAGTGCAATCGGTTTCTACAACAATTGATAATCCGATTTTTCGGAAACCATATTTTTCATATTATCATATTATATTGGAAGCGATTTTCGTCGTCCCGTATCCTCGTCACATACACCGCCGTTGCACTGGGTCCACTGTTGCAGTTCTTGCTGTCACGTCGACCGTACAACACAACGCGCCAGAGTGGTACCCGCCGCCCGATCCGAGGCCCTCCCTAGTAAAGTCCAAAAATATACAATACAATATATACATACGATGATAATATTATATGCTCTGCGTATATATATTATTACGATATCATAATATGATACATATAGGTACGGACGTCTGTCGGTATAAATCATCTTCGCGGTCGAACGGTATAGGAATTTCTTTCTCTCGGAACGAAACCGGCGCGCGCGCCATTATTTATAGAATCGCGTGTAGGTATATAAATTGTTGTATTATATTATTTTGAAGTAAACGCAGGTACATCATATTAATACGGCCGGCCATATAACTATGTCATAATATTATGCTATATGCACCGCGGCAGACTATATACCAATGTATATATTATATTATACATATACCCGTCGGACGACCACTGCAGATGGTAATAATACGTCCGTCGACTGTAACGTCGCTGATAAAAAGAATTTCGCCGAACGGGACGCGTACATATTATTATTATATACAATATACATATTATGTGTGCTGTAGTCGTGTAGCGCCGCCGTCGCGCAATAATATAAAAATATCGCGATATTATGTCTTCGCGGGCTCGTATTGTGCGCAGTAGTTTTTCCACGTCCTCGCCGCGCGTGTAACGGACAGCGGTCGGACCACTGGCAAGAAAAATAGTAATAAATAAACGAGAGGGGAAAAAAATTGTATATTTACCTATGTATATACGATTATTACATAAATATTCGTCGACCGCCGCTGACGTTCCGTTTCGGACAGTGTTTTATGGGCCGACGTCATATGCGAATTCGTTATATACGCGGCGGCGCTACGACTATACTATTATAGATATATTCACTCGGAGTATACCTGCGACATGCACACGACGACGAGCTCTCGCGCACTTATATACAATATACATATACAGGGGGATTCTTTTATCAAACAACACACATTATTTCCAAAAGTATTCATGTTTTTGAAAATATATTTTTTACATAGTTTCAAATTGTTAAAAAAACAACGTTTTTATAAAAAAAATTTATTTTTAAATATTTTTTATCCTTATAATTTTTTAAGTTTTTTACTTTTTCGAAAGACAACATAGATTTTTAATTTCATATTCCAAAGCAGAATAATTTTTTGAGTATTTTGATACATAAAAATCGAATTTAGGGTGAGTAGTTTATGAGTTATACTTATTTAAAGTTTAGACAAGCGGAGTAGTGGACAAACATTTTACGGGGTAACCCCGTGCTGCTCCACTCCGTGCAACTAAACTTTAAATACGTATAACTCATAAACTACTCTCCCTAAATTCGATTTTTATGTATCGAAATACTCAGAAAATTATTTTGCTTTGGAATATGAAATTAAAAATCTATGTTGTCATTCAAAAAAGTAAAAAACTTAAAAAATTATAAGGATAAAAAATATTTAAAAATATAATTTTTTTTATAAAAACGTAGTTTTTTTTTAACAATTTGAAACTATGTAAAAAAATATTTTAAAAACATGAATACTTTTGGAAATAATGAGTGTTGTTTGATAAAAGAATCACCCTGTATATTATATATATGGGTATAAAACGCGTACATTATTGTAATAATATATAATATCCTCAAGACCACCGCCGCCGCCGTTCGTCGTTAGAGCTAGGTCTTTTGCCGCCGCCGTCTCCACCCCGGCCGGTTTCCGCCACGAAAACATATTTATTGCGTAATTTATGTGGACGTAAAAAGTCTACCGGTGCATTGTAAGCGAACTAATGACATACATATATACCTACATTGTTGTGGGCGCGTCCCCGCGAAACTTTCTCGAAGAGTTGCGAAAAGACGACCTCCTCCGCCGCCGCTGAGGATTACGTTTAGACTCGGCAGAACAGACACTTTATATATATATATATGTGTGTGTTTGTGTGTGTGTTTATATTTTGTATATACGCTACTCCCCGTTACCTTACCTGCCGAGGCTGCTATGTATACCATCCCCTTTCGATCGCCCCCGGTTGATGTTTCAGTCGCCCGCACACGTATACCGCGGTATAGTATCCGCGGGTATCGCGGTAACGCTCGCCCGAGCGCCGCATCGGTGGCGGAAGCGACGGGCGCCGGAGGAGACGACGTTTGACGGGCACAATACTTAATCGTTCAGCTAGAAAATCGTATTCGCCCACTTCGAGCACACTGCGTAGTGATGTAATAAACGTAGCGGGCAAAAAAGTGTGTATCTACGGGGCCTCGAACGTGCAAGTTAGAAGGAAGAAAAAAAAAACGAAAAGAAAACACAACTTTAGTCAAAGTTTAGATCGTCGTCGTCGTCGGCAAAGGCAATAAAACGGGTATTTTATTTTTTAATAGAATTTCTAGGAAGGGTCGGCTATACTTGTACCGCCATACTCAAACTGCACCCACACACTTTACAGGGTGGATCGAGAACCGTTACACCGAAATCCCGTAAGGTAGAAAAAATATGTCGTTTTCATATACAAAACGCGCATCATTTTATATCATAACGTACCTACATAAAATGTGCTTAAACCAAACGTCGAAATGATTTAAACTTCATAATAATATATCATCAATCATGGACTCTCCGACTCAAAATAGCTCGGGTGTTAGCTGCCGAGAGGTTTCAGTGTCGTATCGCCAGATCGTCGTGAATACATCGACGGATCGTACACTAAAAAAAAAAAAACTCACCACGGACCACCTTGTATATACTTAACGTGCTACCTTCTCACCATTGCTGACTTTAGTCTAGATGTTTACATATTCATGATGTACGATATGTGATATTCACTTTGCATTCCGCATCGTATCGAGTAAGAGATTCTTCAAATCGATTTTAACTAGGTTTCGTTTCACCATAATATAATATGTCTGATAGATATTTACCTGTTACAAAAAAAAAAAAATAAAATAAAAAATACCAGAGGCGAAAGATAAAAGCGTCACCGAAGCGGATGTTGTTGTTTCAATAAAATGTGGTGTCGACACTACAACAGTTTACAGTTGAAATCCTAAAGGTATGCATTATTTTAATAATAATATTGTAATATTGTTTATTATGATTTTGCAGATAGAAATATAAGAAACGCAAAATGTCTCATTTTTTTTATCTGATAAACAACAAATATAAATTAAAACTTGAACATATTTTCCCCGAGACATTTTTTTGTTATTTCAGATGTACCTAACGTATTATTGATTCACCTCGACATTCGGTCTCAGAAGTGATATTAATAACTAATAATTATTATAATTAATTATTCGTAGGTATACAGAATTTGCCCGCTCAGAGAAATACCAATATTGTTATGGCACTCATTCCGTGAAATGAACGTATTTACACAAAATAAGTAACGAGAAACGGTAATTTTTAAATAATATTACAAGGAACTAAGCTGACGACAATCTATCTTTTAGTGCACACAAATCATGAAAAGTTTTTTAAAAAACGTCGTGGACCATAAGATGAAGTCGTCGCAGTGACGTAGTATGATTTATTATTTAATAGCTATATACTGCATAAGCTTTTATATTTTATGGAAACGTTTTACGGTAAAGAAGTTTTATTATTACGTGTTACTTTTCTATAATACTGACTACTGAGTAGCAGTACTTATCTCGTAAATTGTAATCAACTGGTTATTAATATCTTATCTAAATTTTTACTCACAGAAGCCTCGTTGCTTGTCGGGTTTTTAAAACTACAAGTATTATCACGATACAATATTTTATTCACACGTGATGTTTATCGTCTACGATGATCGATACCAATGAGACCCGTCAACATTTTAAAAGTATCATACATTTTACAATGAATTATTATATAATAATGACACGTCGTATTATTCTAACTAACACTAAAGTCTGTTTATTACAATTGATCAGTCGAAATTCAAGCATTCAATAACATCAATTATTTTTTAAGCAAAATAGTTGCAATTATTACAGGGTCTAAAACACAATTATACTCAGGGGAAAAATCTGCTGTTATTATACCGTTTCGTAGAATTGTTTTGCTATAATTTCCAGAAAATTTCTAATTTATCACGATTTTAAACAACAATATTGTTTTTTGGTTATATACCAATACCTACAGAATGTAACTATCTCATTTTAGTTTTGAAAAAGTTGAGCGTGCACAACAATAATCGATGACCATATTTTCCACCTTTCACGTTAGATTTTTTCCAAGTTATTGTTTTGACGGTTTTACTCTCTCGTATACTCCGTTTACATCAATTCGAATTCACGTCCGATAATAAGTTTGTTCAATCACCATAGGTTTGTTTTTATAATTAGTAACGTTTTTTGAAAACCAGAAAAGAATCCAATATTTTATACGTTTTACCGTGCGTATCTTAATATTATAAATATTGTTAAATAACATCAGTATACATATTATTAAACTAACTCGGTTATAATGATCGACGTATATCGAGTGCAAATGCAATGTCTAGTCTAGGATAATACATACATATTATATTTATTTTTCTTAGTATCAAACAGTAAATGTATTTATTCAATGAAAATAATATAGTCTCGTACATAATTGTAATGCATTTTTCAAATTAAATGATTTTATTTATTAAGTCACTTGATTTATTTTAATGAAAAAACAAAATAAAATAAATAAATACACACAATCTACTCAATAATAAACTAATGTTTTTAAAAGGATTGTATTTATTTAGTGACTTATAATTTTAAACAAATATTAAGACGATTGAAAAATGATGTTTGGTTTATATCTTGCGTTTGTAAAAAGTATGTAGCACGAAACTTTTTAAACTTAATAACGACATGTATTTGACGGTAAAATATTAAAATTATACCCGTGTAACATTTAAATTGTAAAAACGAGGATGGTATAATAATATGCACAATTTGCACAAAATATTTAATTTACACGAGTTACGTGTAGTCATTATTGTAATGCGTGTTATGTTGTTCGAATATATGCATTATTTAGAGGTTTCCGTTGCATTCCGCTGATCCTATCGCGTATACGTATTAATTTCCTTACATTAATTGTATCGTATACGCACGCGGTTCGCCCGGTTGGCCTTATCTATAAGCGATATTATTATTATTTTATCGTGGTTTCTCCGCACACCCACGACCCGCCCAAAACAACTGTATCCGATGAGGCGAAATAATATACCATCAGTCTCGTGTTCTGTGTTCTTACGGTATAATATTCGTGTTAGCGCTGTTCGTTTTCACTTTTTTGTATAAAATTGATATAAAATAACATACTAACTGTCAACAGTCATTGCTATACCTATGCAGAATAGCCTGCTGCTGTACGGCGTGATCATTATATTATTCATTAGATTATAATATGAACTCGATTATTTATGGCCTCCGTACGTGAATATTCGTTTTAACTTTATTAATACTTTACATACGAACACGTGATAATAGAACATCGTAGGGAAATAAACACATATAATAAATATTATTTCTGTGAACAACCTAGCTGTCTAGTTTTTTAATAATATATTTTCCATACACAAACCATACAAGCACATTATTTCCAACCCGGGTAATATAAATATTGAAAATTGTATCAAACTCAAAGTAAATATATTTTTAATTATTTAATTTATACTTCTTGTCAGGGAACAGAAAATAATAATAACCACGTTAAATCGATGAATTTATTTATTTTTAGTATATATAATTAGATAATATGAATATTATATTAAAGACTAAATATTATAGAGATACCGATCTCTTTTAGTTGGTATAATTTCATAAACAACGAATTAATAATAAAATATATTTACACATTATTTTAATAAATTTAATGAAAAATCGTAATTGTTTATATGAACCAATGAAACTTTTTACAAGGATAAAGTTTTAGCGAACCATAACGATGAAAATAAAACTAAAATAAAACTATTGGCTATATTAATTTACATAATAATCATAATTATTACTAATGTAATTAACTTATACAAAAATACCTGAACTATAATTTCACGGACAACAACAATTTTATACTCTTTCAGAAAATGTTTCCACTGTTGGGGGTTGTTTAACTATAATTAAATTATTAAATGTAAAGAAAAAAAATGATTTACGCTTTTATTTATGCATCGGTATAATAAATTCTAAAAATAAAATAAAAACCCTTTAGATTTTCAAGTTTTATTCGTTGACAACATGTATAGCTTGTAAGGTAAACTTAAAAATAATTAAATAAATACGACGATTATAGTTCATATTATTATAATATAACGTTATATTATATTATGAATAATATATTTATTTTTCGATGAGAAAAAAATCATTATTCAACTATACAATTATTATTAATTCAAAACTAAATGAAAGCTAATTACAAACGACTAATGAAAGACTTTAATGAAATATATGACACGGCATTAATTAAAGCTTTTACACTATTATAATGTACCGATTATTTTTCAAAGGGTTTGTAATAAATTTAATTTAAACCATTTTACAGGTAAAATACAGAGCAACATTATATTTCATAATATGTACCTATATATATTTCTATACTACCTAGTATAACATTAAGCGTCCTGCTTAAGACGGAAACTTAACATTTTTAAACAATTATTTAACAAAACTCAGTTTTTATTTAAATTTACAAGTACAATTTGAGAAACTCTTATAAATAGACATAATAAAATAACATTAATTTAATAATATTTTTGTAAATAATGCAATGAATTGATGTTATTATAATTTACAATATTTTTATTTTTTGACTTTTTTATAACGGAACGTTTATACAAAAAAAAACTAACAAATACAACCCATCCTATCATTCCATTAGTCAAGTTATAAATCTCATAAGAGAATCCGTAACACGACGATATTATGTATAACAAATGGCTCTAGAAATTATGTACGTATTAAAAGCGATCATTACAGTGATAATTAATGTAGTTAATTACTGAAATTTCAAAAATTGAATTAATGAAAATATTATTAAAAAAAAAATATTTAATTACACAAAATATATTGTCAAAACTAAAACTTGATATACATTTTAATACTTTACAGATATTTTATTAAAAAACAAACGACTTATTATTTTTCTCATTTAAAATAGATTTATTCAATTACATGTCAAGAATAATTATTTGCCATTTAAATTCCCTGTAAAACGAAAATAGACGATTATTTATGTTATTTATATCAACAAAACAATTTTTGGTTTCAATTAAAATATTATGTTATATTACTATTTTTAGACTGTGCAATTTTAATTACATTTTTAAAATAATTATACACGAATACCGTAGATTTCATATTATAATGTATAAGAATAAAATTAAAACAATATGAACTATTAAACAATTATTATATAATATATGTTTAATATTGGTATTAGGAGTTTTGTACACATTTCTCGGAGATAGCAAATAAATGTCATGTGGTACACATTTTTTAAAATTTTTAATCATAAGTCATAACATTAAACCACTACCTTATGCTTATATGATTGAGTGACTTGTCTGGTTTACGAATTTCTACGATTTGTACTTGTATTAGAAACCATCAATTTAATTATTTCAATTGGTTAATGGCATCACTTCACTTTAATCCTAAAGCGGAAACTAAACTACCAAATGTGTACCAAAATATAAGCTACCTAGACACCTAGTTATGTTAATTAAAAAAAAAAAGCAAAGAATAAGTATTGTTAATAGAAAAAATATAAAACGTAGGCAAATATTTTTCTTTAAATAAGACTACAATATATACAATTTTTCATGTTATGTTTAATGGATTTTTAGTTAGCGCATCTTAATAAACACATTTTATACAACGTTACTATATAATATACACATAATATATCTATATTATTTATATTTTTTGAAATGTTACAGAAAGAAATAGACGAAAAAAAAATTGTTTTTTATTATGATTTAGTCGTTATAAATATGATGTATTTTTCTACAGTATGTGTCTGAAATTGTACACATATCTAGATAGACCAATGATGGGTAAACCACGACTGCACTTAATTTAGCCCAAAAACCTTAATTTATTAGATTGTAAAACAAATAAACATAATACGAAATATATTTTACAATATGTATGATTTTTAGATTCTGAACGGAGTGATGAATGTATTGATTTTACAATGATGTGTGTTTTTTTTTTTATTTTTATTTTTTTTTATTTTTTTTTTTTTTTGTGTCTGTCGACAACATTTGGGGCAATAAAAATGCTTCGATTTTCAACTTCTGCCCCTCTTTGAAAAGGAAATCGGATCTAGTTGGTACTTTGGGGGGTCAAAAGTTAAAAATTTTCAATATTTTTTAAATGAGTCGGGAAAAACCTTAAAAAAATGACGGAAAAAACAGGATTTTTTACGCACAACCAGTTTTCGTCAAAATCAAATTTTTATTTTGCTATAACTCAAAAACTACTTGATGTAAATACTTGAAATTTTCACCAAATGTTTATATTAGCGTTCTCAATACACAGTTCAATTTTTAAAGAATTTTGACTTTTTTAAAGCTATTTATAGGCAATTGAAATTTTTAATTTTTTTTAGTATTTTTTTTTTAAATAACGATAAAAATTTTTTGGCTGACCAGAAAATCTTGAAAATTTAATACAAGGTTTCTTATAAGTTGCTCTTAAAGTGATAAAAAAAAATCCGAAATCGTTAGTCACAATTTTTTTTTATAAGTGCTTAAAGTTCGAATTTATACGAAATATGTCAAAATTGCGAAAATTTGCAAGTAATTTTGTGGTTGAAAAATCGTAAAATTTTTTTCTTTTATAACTAAGTTTTGAAAATTTGGTACAAGGTTCTCCATACATTTTTCTTTAAATATCTGTAAAAAAAACTATACCGGATTTTGACAAAAAAATTTTATGAGTGTTTGAAATTTAAATTTTTACAAAACCGCGTTAAATAATGGTTTAGCCTCAATCGATTTTTGATATTTGTTGTTATTCAATCAGTATAAGTCGTAAATACTTGAAAATTTTACCAGTTATTAAGATTGCCATTTTCTTTACGTGATTTGATTTTCAAAATATTTTGACTTTTTTTGAGCTATTTATAGACAATTGAAATTTTCAATTTTTTTTTATTTTTTTTTTATAAATGTTGATAAAAAAAATTTAGCTGGGACAAATTACTTGAAAATTTAATTGAAGGGTCCACATAGCTTGTTCTAACTCTCATTCAAAAATTATAAAAATACATAGGCACAATTTTTTTTTATTAGCATTTGAAGTTCAAATATTGACACAAATTCGTCAAAATCATGAATATTTTTCACTATTTGGTAGTAAAAAATTTATAAATATTTTACTATCAATAGCTAAGAATTGAAAATTTAATACTATGCTTTCCATAAGTTAAGCTTAGAATAATTATAAAAAAGTTTGAGGATTATTCAATTTAAAAAATTTTACGTGTGTTTAAACTTTTAATTTTAATTTGAAATCAAAAATACGCGTGTAAAATTACGTTTTACTAATAAATAATTTTCGATTTTTGTTATTTTTAAAAAATTATCAAACGTAAGATCTTGAAGCTTTTACTTTAGTGTTTGAATTTGTGAACTTTTTTCAAAATATAATATATGACAATATTTAAATATAATATATCCCAGACTGACAAATCATCTCCGTTCAGAATCGTTTTTCGTATACAATGATACCTATCATTGCATTCAAATTTAACCTACCATAGTCCGAGGTCCACCCCATCCCCTAATGTACAGCAGAGCGATACTCACTTACCCGCTTTTTTTTTTTTTTTTGTTACCGTACATATTATTCATTTTTAATGTTTTATTTTTTTGCTTACAAATTAAACAAGTTTGCCTATCCCTGATCTAGACGATTCGAATATGAATAATAAACTACATAATAGTTTAATTCAGAGAAAATCAGCTTGGGTCACTATAGGAATGTGTGAGTTCAAATCCTGGAAAATGTCCAAATCAATTTTTGACTTGCATGAATTATAAATTATGTATGCCATTCAGCCGTTTAGGGGGCTTTTCACTTGCACAGTACACTGCGAATAACGGATGAGTCATGATCTGCAACTATTGTACGCGCAAAGTTTGACCACGGCGTTAACGCGCGGCATTGCCGAATCGTTAATTCACGTCGACTTCTCGTAAGAAATATTCTCCTCATCACGGTCGCATTCTGGTGCAAAATGTGTAATAAGAGAAAGCTGTAAAAATGTCATCTAAAATGTATAAGTTTAGGAAGTGTTTGGTCGATGATAAAAAAAATTATGTCAAATTTCAATTTTATACGCGTAGTCCGGTGGCACTTGCCTTTGGACGTAAATCCTCCTGACACGATAATTTTGCTTTTACCCAACTCTGTCTGGCTCAAAGCGCTTGAGTCCTTTAGACCAAAAATACACACGTAATATACACACAAACACACACACACACACACACACACACAGCACAACGGTCGTGAGTATGTATTTGAACTCCCTCCGGCATTTTATCCGATCAATTGTATAAAGGAAAAAGGTCTGTCACTCAAAACGGTAATTCCAGTCTATCGAGACAGCACACATACAACGTTACCATTTTCAGCTAAGTTAATCCCACCCAGGACTGAAAGTACGTTATGTACGCATAGTTTTTTTTATTTGTTCCGGTTTTCACTTATCTATGATTTTTATTACGGTTTTCGTGTCTATGAAAATAATGCAATATAGGTACTCTCAATGTTTTAATATACTTATAATTAATCCGTATTAATAATCGATTTTATTTTTACTCGTTATTTCGTTATTCTCGTGACTCGACGTCATGGAGTCACAGTATTTTTACGTTTATATTTATCTTCTTCCACGAATTATTATGATACGTATAAAATGTAATATTTATATACATCACACCCCACGCTAACACAGAAATCGTAGTAACGAAAACAATACAAATAGCAATACCGTTCGCTTTATTATTTTATACAATTTAGATATATTGTTAAGTATTTCATTTCTAGATTATTCACCAGATACCATTCTATCTCAATATTTACATACATATATGTATGTACATACATGTGTGTGTATAGTTTGTATGAAACTACTGTACACAATAATGTATTTCTGTTTATTTATTATCATATTATGATATACCCACGCCTCCCTTCGCTGGCGTTATACACTTTTATCACTAACGTTTTATTGTGAATAGAGGGTAGATACAAAATTTTGCCAATTATTCAATAAAGAATACACTGCAAGTTTTAAATATACTACGGCAAAGGTTTAAAGGAAATCGTTAAAGATAAACACTGAGGATTCGCGTTGTTACGCGTGGAATTTCAACACGATAAAATAATTTCCCGGGCGCGGTGCTAATACAACAAACAAAAACTTGTTCAGTAGTTCAACGTGATAATTCCCACTGGGTAACAACATAGATCCCCTAAAACTTCACACCGTTGTGTCGTATATGCATTATATATTTATAGAGAAAGATTGAGAGAGAGAGAGAGAGAGAGAGAGAGAGAGAGAGAGAGAGAGAGTAATTGTACTTGGAGATGATGAGATAAATAGTATAATTTTGTTTAGTGAAAACCAAAAAAACCATCAACATTATCTTATTATATCTATCACTGTCTAGTATTATGTCGGGTAGTGAAATAAATTAGAATCATTCATTGGTCGTCTACGTGGTATTAGATATGAATGGCATTTTCCTTTCCGTTAATTTGTTCTCTTCATACAAATAGTCGTTTGCTCTGTGGCGTCCAACACGCATATTCATATACGTCTTAGTACTGTTTTTATATACATTAATATTATATTCCACAAATATTGTAAGTTATAATATTAAAATATTATCATTTAGTAGACGTTATAAAAAATGTATCTTTGCTGGATTCCATGATTTGAGGTGTAAGGTTTGGATATTTTTGAAGTCAACAGATGAAAAAAATAAGATACCTCAGTCTAACATATTTTTCGGTTTGAATTAGTTCATTTCTACGTTATGTCGTCAATAAATTATTTCAATACGAGTTGTATGCATGCAAGTGGTACCTATAGTATTAAAGTATTTATATATTATAATAAAATTAATTTAGTACGTAATAATTATATGTATCTATATTTTTTTAAACTTCGAGCACTTTAGGTAAACCTATTCATTAAATTAATTTAAGGATTTAATTTCAACATACTACGAATTTTTGTAAAACGTATCACATTTTAAATTCTGAGAAAATACATATTATATTGATTTTACAATGTTGGTTTTTTTCTGCGTACACGTTTTAAAAGTATAAAAAAAGCTTCAATCTTAAACTTTGAAAATAGTTTCTGATAAAAAATTGTATTAAGTTAGTATTCTTAAGGTGGTAAAAAAATAGCACCTATAATATTTTTTAAAATAAAAAATGTATTTAAAATAATTAAGGAGAAACTGGAATTGTTGAGCTAAACCAATTTTCGACAAAATTGAAATTATTTGAATGTTCTAATATTCAAAAATAAACATGAATTATTGTAGAAACTTAATATTTTGACAATTTAATATAATAATTAAATGTTTACAATCTTTTTTCAGTTATGAATATATGATGTAAATTAATGTATAGCAAACAATTTTAACATTTTTAATTTTAATACTTATATGGATTGAAATATAATACAATATTTCTCATAAGTTTGATATTCAGTAAATAAAAAAAAAAATAGCATAAATCCACATATATTTTTTATGAATAATTTTATTTCAAATGTTAATTAATTTAACAAACACTAACTAATAATTAATCCTCAAACTATTTTTGCTATTTTTTATCGATTAATAATATCATATTAATTGAAGAAATTCAAAATTATTCACTATTGCTTAAATTATCATTTTTTATACTAATAAAAATATTTGTACTAATACATTTTGAGCTACTAAACAACATATCTATTCACATTGTTCTACGGTATGTCTATATACGATATCGTATTGCCTTGCGAGTATAATATTTCGTTATTAACACATATATAATTATTATTATTACTATATTATGTTATATATTCACATAATAATAGTATATAATGCATGCAATTTGTATTGGAAAAAAATAGTTCAATCTACCATTATTGTTAACAAAAAAATATATTATTATTATCAATATAAATATATACTTTATGAAATATCCTCTCCACTCATAGCCATTTTTCGTACGTATGCAATGATTAATCATATTCAATTCAAATTTAACACATACATCACAGTGACTTATTCAATAACAACAAACATTCGACATATCTTATGTAGCACAGTGATTTCCACGGTTTTTTACGTCTCTAAAATATTCGGGTTAACAACTTCCACAAAAGTTTTGATGTGCCTAAATGTGTTTGTTTTTAATAGAAATGAAATGGAAAACGCAGTCATACAAAAACGTGATTCAAGAATTTTAGGATGTATGTACTAGATAGAGAACTATCTGCCAATTAAGTTGAATTAAACCTCAAGTATTTAAGAAATGTCTACATTCTTATAAGCAAGATAACCGTGTGTGTGCTACACTATAGAAACACAATTTTCCGCTTGAAATAAAACCAAATGATACGATTAACATTCTTAGGGCAAAAATAATTTTCGTCACGCCATCTTATAAACACATGACTTTATTTTAAAATGTTGGTTCTACTCAGGATTATGAAATTTATTTTTTTATTACATACATATAATTGTTCTTTATACCTTAGTACGATATTATAATGTATTATAAATAAAATAATGTAATCGTCAATATTGTATTTTAATTAATCAATAATCTCTAGTGGTTTTATCGATTCAGTCGAAAAGGCATAATATAAGTTAATTTATTTCGTATTTGCAGTCATGGTTGTGTCTATTTATATTATTATTTTGTGTACTGATTGAACTATTTCCACAGTTGGTATTATTAAACAATTTTTACTTTGCTAAGCTAGTAAACTTTATTCAAGTAAGATTATTACAATTAATACTTAATGTCACAATAATACAATGTTATTTTTTAAATTAATATAATTATTTCTTTTAGTTATAATGTTAAATTTTAACTGATTTAAGATTCCGAGAAGAACCATGTAAGTATATTTTGTTTAACAATAAAGTGATGATTTTTTTTGGCCTCAAAATGTTTTTAGTGTAGAAAAATACTTTTATCTTTTGTATTAGGTAATGATTGTTTCTAGTATAATATTAGATATTATTTATATTTAGGTTATTATTGGATAGGTGAAGGGGGGTCAAAAGTAAAACTCCTCAGTTATTGAGGAAAAATAAAAAAAGTATGGAAAACAAGAGTATTATTGTTTTATATAATAAATACAATATAATTTTCAAAATACTAAGACTAATTTTTAGATATTTATACCTTTTATGCTCTAGATTGATCGGATTTGTTAACATCAAGCCATACACTACTATAGTATTTTAGTATTAAATTGCTTATAAGCTAATAACAATAATATATTTTATTGTACATTGATTGTTCAATACGTCAGGCAATAATCTTCTATCGAATAATGCTTTCAACTTGAGGCTAAATCACATCCCGTACTGTACACTTTCTCACTGTGGCTTATTCACATGCGATTTTCATCATTCGTTAATCAATCGTCATGGCCTCTTATTCATTAGAACAAATTTAATTTTTTTTCTCCGCTTTTCTTCTCTTGTCTTAAATGTTCATATACTAATCCTTTCTCTTTCAATAACGTAATCAATATTAAATCTGTTATCCATATTATTAACAATGTTAACTTCAAAGTTAAAAATTGTATGAGCCTTATTACATCTTTTTTTATTTTTATTGTTTGTTTTACGTTATTCAAAGTTAATCGATATATTATAATAATTTATGCGAATACTCCATCGAAATAATAATAAAATTAAAATAGATACCATTTTTGCTTTACAATAGGTTTCAAGTATACCTCTTCATTGAGTAAGTCAATATTCTAAGTATGTTAAATTTTAATTCAACGATAAATCTATGCATACGAAAAACGATTCCGAATAAAAACGGTATATTATCAACCTATATTACTAAATATATTTGGCGATATTTTTTATGATATCGCTATTAAAGAAATGAATTTTACAATAAATATTACTATAATTTAATTTTAACCTTGTATTAATTTTTCATATTGTAGATACCTGTAATTAGTACTAACAAAATTAGAAATTTTGAACTTTAAAATAATTTTTAAATGTTCACGATGAAAAAAAATCCGCTCATCATATAAAAATAAAAAAATCACCGATCGATAGTTACTTAAATAAAATATAAACTATTTTTAAAAATAAAGGAAGATGCTTGACGCATTGCTGATGCTGATCATAATAGTTTTTCGTACAAAAAGATATATTATTGAATTCAAACTTTAACTCATCCGTCACAGATGAGGTGTATATATTTTAGAAAAACATTCTTACCTATTAGAATATATAAATGTATTTAAATATTTATGACTGTATACATTTTTATTAATATATATCACTGCTTAAATAAACATAAAACGTGTTCTGAAACAAAACGCAACATTTTCAACATTAATTTTAATTAAAATGTATTAAATGCGAAATAATGCATGTTACCAATAAAATAGACGATAAAAATAATGTAGTATTTTCCCTTGCAAAAAATATATTTTATTGCATGTTATACGAAAATATTCTAAAAGTCATAAAATAACAGAACAATAATAATGCAACTTTACTATGACATTTTTACAATTAATCATTAGATAATGAATTGCATTGAACATTCACAAGACATTACTAAAAAGTATGGCGTTGTACGAAACGTATTTATATTTCAATAAATTGTGTAACGTTTTAAAAATAACTAATTTTCAGCAGCTCTAATTCATTTTTTTTACATTTTTATTCCAAAAACTAGTCTAATATAGAGATAATTTTATTGAATTGTATTGTTTACCACTTAACCCAGTATATTTTGTGATTTTATGGGCAGTTTATGATTTTTGTATAAATATACATTTTTTACCAATAAGTTAAAAATATTTCAAAATAAGAAAAAACATAATATAGCATTATGATTTATTGAGACTCAACAACAACGTCATAACTATTTAACTATTTCTGGATTATATGAGTGTATCGACGCCGCTTTAATATGCAATATTATACATAATATCTAAAAACTATTATTAATCCATATAGCCTTGTCAAGTGATTGAAAATAATTTATGTATTTTTACAATTAATAAAATAGTTAAAAATATATATATAAATAAGAATAGTTCATTTGTGCTTTGAACAAGTCACTTATTACGTGGTTATCGGATAATGGTTTCGATATTCATCAACTATATTTTATACAGCGCGCGTTCAGTCTCCACAGGATAGGTTCAACGTTGTTGAAAAATGCAAATTAACGACGGAAAACTTGACCCATTATTGATAAGAAATCCGTACTGCTCCTTTTTTATGCGACGATAAAAGAAACGATTCTTTCTGTATATATACGGGTATACGGACGCACTATGTTACGTTATTCCCACGCGGAATATAAAACACACTAGTGCGTTTTATTTATACACCGGCTTGGAGTAGGGGCGCTCTCAAAATGCAATTGTAACGACCGAATCAAAAACGATTTTCAAAAAAAAAAAAAAAAACGTACCCTCAGCCTTTACTATCTTTACAAACACACACACACACGTGCACGCGCGCACATAAAATATATTATATAAAAATATATAAAGTGCGTGTTTGTGTGTTACATAACAATATGTAGGTATATAATCAACGTTTGAATAGCTTCGCATATTATGTGTGCAGCTCTATACAATTTATGCATCTCAAAACTAACTTTGTTCTGTTTAAAACTATTAAATAGAGACAAAGTAAAACTTATATACATAAATGTATTCCGTTTGTTTGTGTTGGCCAACCACCATAACCATCAAAAAATGCTAAACCAAGTCAAATAATAAGAATCAAGAATACAATATAATATTGAATATACACCCAAAGAAAGCGAAAATTAATGAAGAGTAGCCAATTTTAGAAAATTAAAACTTTGTAAACAAGTAGTTGGTTATGCCGTTCTGGTATTGTATTTGTTTTGTTAGGTGACATATTTACCACCCCTTCTCTAATTAATATAAACAAAAAACACAATAATAATAATTTATAACGAATAAAATACAATTATTTTATTGTTTGTTTATAGCTTATATAAAACTGACAAACACGGAAGATGGATTACCACTATGGCACTATACATTATTAAGTAATTTAGTTATATTTCAGTTCAATATTCAATCAACATGCTATTGCGTTTCTTATGGTATGATAACCAAATTACTTTACTGTATGTTACTATGTCGGTTATAATATACTGTCGTGATAACTTGATTCGTAAACACGAAAACTAAAATCTGTGATTGATCTAAGTCTGTCGTTTTATTGTCACTTAATTTGAAATCGTCGCGTTTGTCGTCGTTCTGTATTTAAGAGAAGCCGCACTTTATTATTACCGTATAATAGTTCGTTTATCTATAATAAAAGTGTGGAATACCTTTAAAATCGATCTATGAACTGGCGAATTAAAATTGAAAATACAATGCGCCAATCAAATGATGTAATATAATATTGTAATATTCTATGAATGGTATGATGTATAGGACTTTTTGCTACGTCAGAATTATTTCTATATCAATTTTAAAATATCTACCTAGTCATTAAAATAACGGCGAATGGTTGTCGTAGAAAACTACGTTTATATTATAATTTTAAAATCGTATTAGAAAAATGTTATTTTCAATTATTATTTAATATTTGAAATATTGAATGGATAATACTTGCAGGTATAAAGTGTAAAGTATTGTTACACCATTTTAATAGTTGTATTTGGTTCATGGAATGTACTCTTTTTATTTTTCTTATCATTATATAGCTTTAAGTTATAATATGGAACGAAAGACTATAATTATACTACCTTAAAATAACCATAATAATATTGAATACAGAATCGAGTGGTACATAATTATTTTTATAATCTTTGACAGTCTAATGGTGCTGAAAAAAATAGAAACTAGGTATATAGGTCGTATGTTAAAAATTTATATTATTTTGTTGTAAATGTTTCAATCATTCACGAGGTATTAGTTATATTAGTTTTTAGTGTTTAGTGTTAAGTAGGAAAAAAAATGGTATATTTATCGTTTAAATGTTACTTTTGTATTATTTAAATAAAATTATTGTTAAATACATCATACATATTTAATAAATACTCATAAAATCCTTTTATAACTTAAAAATAAAGACATTTTAAATAATATTATTTACAAGTAAGCTGAATGAGGCGAGAAACAATGGTTGTTGAAATGGGCAGTACAATAGAATTATTAAGTTAGAAACCAAAAGTAGAGTTTGGATAATATCATGTCGCTTTTTCAGACTGCAATAAACCCATTAAATCTTATAACATTGTCACACCCTTGATGTAATTGTTTAATGTTGATGTTTTCTTTACTCTATATAATAAAACTGGTGTTAAACCTAACACGTAAATACGTGGAAAATATTTTGTTAATTTATTTACCGAAATAGATTTTATCAATATTACTATTGAAAATACGTTTTATTATTATATTATTTTTAATTGAAAAAGAAAGACAATAATATAATAGTAATAAAAAAAAAGCGGGTAAGTGGGTATCGCTCTGCTGTATATTAGGGGGTGGGTTGGACCTCAGACTATGGTAGGTTAAATTTGAATGCAATGATAGGTATCATTGTATACGAAAAACGATTCTGAACGAAGATGATTTGTCAGTTTAGGATATATTATATTTAAATATTGTCATATATTCTATTTTGAAACAAATAGTATAGTTTTTATATGTTACTATAGTTACTTTATAGTATCTGTTTATTAATAAAAAAAGTATTTGGCCAACATACGCATTATAAGCGTATGAAATTTAATTTAAATTTTGACATATTTCGTATAAATTCGAACTTTAAACACTTATAAAAAAAAAATTGTGACTAACGATTTCGGATTTTTTATTATCACTTTAAGAAAAACTTATAAGAAACCTTGTATTAAATTTTCAAGATTTTCTGGTCACCCAAAAATTTTTTATCCGCATTTGAAGAAAAAAAACTTAGAAAAGTCGAAAATTTCAATTGTCTATAAGTAGCTTAAAAATGGTCAAAATATTTTGAAAATTTAACTGTAAAGAGATAACCATAATATAAACATTTGGTAAAAATTTCAAGTATTTACAATAATTCCTTTTTGAGTTACAGCAAAATCAAAAAATCGATTTTGTCGAAAAGTGGTTTTTCTTAAAATTGCCATTTTTCTGTCATTTTTTTTTTTGTTTTTCTCGATTTTTTTGAAAACTATTTGAAAATTTTACTTTTGACCTCCCCAAAGTACCAACTAGATGAATTTTTCTATTCAAAGAGGGGCTGAAGTCAAAAATCGGAGCATTATTACTGCTCTAAATGTTGTCGTCAGACACAAAAAAAAAAAACAAAAAAACAAAAAAAAACACACATGATTGTAAAAGCAATGCATTCATTACTTCGTTCAGAATCTAATAGTATTTATATAGGTATTTATTGTATAGTGAAAAGAAATTCATTAGGTATCTTATATTATTATCAGGGCCAAATATAGATAAATATTTGAAAAAAAAAATAATTTGTTTAGAATAACTGCCCTATAAATCCTTTTTTAAAGTCAAGTTTTAACGAAGCGGTTTTCATAATAATTTATTTGAAGTGTATTGGAAAATTATTCACATAAATAGTAAGTACCTATAGGTGGAAATTTAAATGTAAGATTTACCCAAACAAAGGGAATCGAAATAATTAAATTTTAAGTGTTTCAGCTCCATAAATAGTGTGACTTATTAATGCTTGAAAATATTATTTATTTCATATTTTAATTATAGGCATTAGAATGTTTATAGTGGCTATTAGATTATTATTTGATGATTGATTTTCCTGTAAGTTTATTGAAATCTAACTTAAAGTTTGTTAAAACAATATTTAGAGATTCATAAAATATGTCTAAAAAACTATTCTACGGGTTTGAAACTTCTGGGAAAAAATTGTTTTTTTTTTTTTAATAATTATACTTCATAAATAACCTTTATAAATTAGACTTGTTATTTATTTTATCTCCTAGGAAGAGGAAAAAAATCAGAAATTATTATAACATTTATATAAATTTTTTTTATAGTAAATAATATGAAAAATATATTTTAAGTAAAACTTTAAAATTAACTCTGAAAACAAGTACATACCAGGTATGTAATTATAAATAGCGAATTCAAAAAATACAGAATGTTGTAAACATTTTTATTTAGTGTAAATAAATGAAAAACACATGTTGATCATTGTGTTGTTATTACAGAAATTCATCAACTTATTTGATAAAATACTCGTAAAATACAAAATGCATCATACTAGTACAAAGTATTTATTTTATATATATATTTAATTGCATTGACTTCGTAGGAAACTAATTCAGATTACAGGACGATCACAATATTTATACAAATTATTGTACATAAAGTACTAAGTTTTATCGCTATACATATGTCTTAATACCATGATAGTAATAACTGTTATTATAATTCATAAGGAATACACCCTAAAGAAATAGTATTTCAAAATAAATCTGATGTCGAGCGTAGCGTAATTGCAGTTTTCAAATTGTCTCTGTAAAGATGTGCATTTTTTATCCTTGTACTGAATTCTTATATGCCATAACGATCAGAGATTATAAATGTACGAAGATATAATATCGGTACGGAAAGCGAAAGGGGAGTGAATCGTTATTATTTTTATACGACAAATATTTTGTTTGTTATTTTTAGTATGGGTGTACAATTTGTCACTGTGTGTAGCTTATCCGTATGAAACAGATACACCGTTAGCACTGAATATTACTGTTTTATCGGTAAACAGAAAAGCAAAATAGCAATGAATAAAATTACCATCGTCAATATTATTTTCTTAAAGAATAAAACAAGGAAGGGTAAAATAATTGAAAGGTTCGGAAACCACAGGAATAAGAAACTGGCGTTCTTCTTTTTGTTCTTCTTCAAAAAAGTAACTAGGTATTTATATTTTAAAATAAGTATAAGTAAAAAAGATTTAAGTTTTCGAGCGTGCTTAACTTACATATGATAAATAAAAGATTTTAAATATGATTAAACGAATTTTTTATTCCGCAATTCTAATACCTAATTATAAATCTTTATAATCTTTTATGTATAATATAATATACATAGCATATTGTAAATAAATAGATATATGTACCATATTATTTAAAACCGTTCTGCATTCTTGTCATAAATGACTTGATCTATTAAAATATGACATTAAATATTATTTAATAAACAATTTGGAACTCATATTTAGCGACGTAAGCAAAATGTCCATTATTAATCTTAAAAACATTCCATTGCACTAAATAACAATAAAGTGTACTATACATAAATAATAATGGCAAACACATTAAATTGCATCTTAATTTATTGTTAATTAAAAAATATAATTTAGTACTTTAATACTTTCTATGAAAGTAGTAGGTACTATTACATACATATTTAATTTCTTGATAAGATATGAAATTCAAAAACACGATTCTAAGCATTATTGTATTAAAATGTTAGAAACGATAAAAGATCAACAGGAAATCATACAAAAAAATGTAAAGCAGCAAAAATTAAGTTTTAAAATAAAATAAAATAAAAACTTGTTATTTTATTTACAAAAATGTATAATCTACGTGTATGTATACATATGAATTATAATCGAATTAATTACATTTTCATCACCAATATATTATAATATTAAAAACAATATACTTGGGTTCGATAATAAAATAATTATTACAAAATAGTTAATCTAAGATTTAAAATGCAATACACTATACTTTTTTTCTCTTTTTCATTCGCTATATTTATTTCCGTTTTATTGCAGATTTTAATCTTCTTTTGTGAAAAACCGAAAAAAAAATTCTAGACATCAAATAAAAAATGCGTGTGTGTGTTCGTGTATGCGAATGTACGTGTGGGTGTATGTGATCTAAGGAGCACACTATATGGCACTGATGAACGACACCCGAGTTCTGCAAACATGCCGAAGACAAAGATTGAACACGCTTCGCTGGAGATAATATTTAATCGCACAAACTCGAGAATCAGTTCTTTCAGTGACATATTAAACAACGCTATAGAAATCTAAATGAAAATAGACTTGTGTTCTCCTTGTTATTCAGTTGCCATTACAATCTAGTGTTTTTAAAAAAGGTTTTTTAAAGATGAGTTTATATAATAAAATTGATTTAAGGTATATCGTATAATTTTGATATTAAAATAAGAAATTAAAACACATTTTATTTAGTTTAACACCTATGTGTAGTATATTAAGTTTTATAGACAATTAGTAGTTATAATAAAACTGTACAAACAGTTTGATCGAAATACATATAATTGAAAACAAGTATAAATATTTTAAACTTTTCATAGCATTTATTATTTAATACTTTCAAAACAAATTTATTAACAGTTGCATGTTCTTTTAAGTTATACTAAATTATAGTGTGCTCAAATAAGCAAAGTTTGCTAATATCGTAATATATGCATATTAACATATTATTTATGTAACATGTGTAACCCTGAATGTGTAAATTTATTTTTGAACTATTATCAAATTTATGTTAAGTTAATTATTAAAAAAAAATGCATAATAATATGATATAAAATATATACCTATATTTTTTTCTATTTTCATAGGATTCAAAAATAAATTTAATGTTTCAAGTTAGAATAAATAAACAAATTCTAGATATAAAGGATTTTGCGTATTTTTACTAATTTTGTATTTTTATAGTTTAATTAGACACAAATTCAAAAATACCTAATACTTTAAAAGTATAATATTATTAATACTATTTACAATAATATTATTGAGCAATATTATTTTTACAAGTCTATAGAAATAACGCATTTGTCATAAATATAATCGGATTCTCATTAAATTATGAATTGATTGATACAGTGCAGTATATTAAGTAATAATTTTAATGATTGTTCATTGTAACAATTTTATTAATATAGGTACACATATCCCAATCATATATAAATATATAAATACATAATACATGTATATTATTATCTCATTAATTATACAAACACAACGGTCTTGTTGTATAAAATATATGTTAATATAATACGTGTTACTTAAATCGCTGAACTGACATGAATGAAAACGAATTTCATTAGTTAAAAAAATGTCATCTTACTATTCAACTATTATTTGAATAATTCATTATTATTGTTTACGCCTAAAATAAACTATAACTTGTAAGAATATATTAGATTTTTCATTTTTCTATGTAAATTATGACATAGCTGATATTATATTGTATAGTATACCTTTTATATTATCTATATTCTCATGATAACAAGAACGTTCTTACTAACTTTACTACCACGGTACTACAAGCAATATTGTGTGATGAATAAAATATCTCGTTAAAACGAATAATTGATTTTTCTAAAATAATTATTATAATATTATGCACATAGATGGACTGGGTACCTACGGGCATTGAATAGATTGGTGAACGTTAACAATGCACCACACCGTATGGTAATAATTTCTACTCAGAATATATAGCATAGATTATTCTGTGATTATAGTGTCTCATTGTTATCTTAAGACATTTACGGGAGCATCACGGAATAATAAATTTCAACACGCTTGGTGCGAAAAACAAGCCATACAAGCCCCGAGGACGTGCGACATCCTTCGGTATTAGTTTAAGGAAATATTTTTTTTTGAGTCAAACGAAGCATGGCAGTAACTATATCAACTATAATTACAGTATATGATGGTACAATAGTAAAATATATCCGGAAATGTATCTAAATATACACAATAATAATAATTCAATACATTTATGCTATTTTTATTGAGCGTTACTTAGTTTTTCATGTTAAATATATTATACATAAAATTATGTTTGAGTCAGAGTAACTTCAGAAATATTCTTGAATAATAATTTACGTGTATATTAAGTATTATCTTAGGTTAAGTTAAATAATAGGTTTAATCAAAAAAAAAAAAATAATAATAAATAAATAAATAACCATTATAGAAAAACAAAAGTTAAACGAATAATATTCAATTTCTAACAAATAAAATTAAGTAAATGTAATATGTATTTTATATTTGTATGCATAAAAGTTAATGTTATTTTGTTTACTAAATAATTATTAGACGTATTAAAAGGTCGCGTAAATGATTTATATTGTTGAAGCGAATATCTGATTTCTTTGATGTTTTCCATTTTCCAGATAATTTTTTTGTACGATCTCGTAACTATAATACAACTAATAACTATACTGTAATATCGAGAAGACCACTAGAACTGACTTTGAATAAGTATTTAAATATATTTAAGATTGAAAATTTAAATTTTTTTCAAAACTTCATGATACTTAGCTAGTATGCTAAACCCTTACAAAAAAGGGTGTGTGGAGTCATCTTAATAAAATAATAAATTGACGATTAACCATACATTTTTTTATATAAATCGTTTAAATAAATAAGTATTTATTATAAGCAAACCTTGTAAAATTAGAGAATTTTTGATAGTATCTACCGGGAAACTATCGATGTTCTATAATAGATCCTCGACAAAAAATCGATTCGTGCAGACCTACTGAATGACATGTTTAGACCCAGTGATGATGAATTATTAAAATGCCATTAGAAACCGGAAAATCAGTAAATGTTAATAAAAGTGAATGCGCCATGACTTCGATTCGTATAAATGTATAATTTATTTACCTATACAAACGAAAAAGCCATATTAATATATCCTAGTCGTGCCTGAGTGTAAAACGAATATAATATTATTTAAGCCTAAACGGGTCGATGTATAATAATAATAATTATTATTATTAATATCTGATTGAAGATTTTAAATACTCGTAACTGTATACAGTTTGCTCAAAAATCATTGTCCAATCTGCAAGCGGCTGTCTTGTCTGGCTGGTGTTGTTTTTTTTAGGGGTCACCGAAGCGATGGTAAAACTGTGTTCGACCTCAACACTGCATAACATGCGTGTGGTAACCCACGAATTCGATAAGTACCTATGATGGCAATAACAATGAAAAAAATAAAAAAAACCGCGGCAAAAAAACGAGAAAACCGTGCGAGACGCGTACATATTATTATCCGGAAAGCACATGCGTACGGTGCCGCCCACCGAGTAGGAAGGCACCGATAGAAGCAGCTCGCCGCCCGCCGCTGCCGCCGCCGCGCGCCGTCAGTGCACTCGCCGCAGACCGAACGTCCGCACCGTGTACGTCCACACGCGTTGTCGGATAGGTGAAATCTCGTCGGTCCCACGTGCGTAGCCCTCGTATCACCGTATTATTGTGGCGCCTTCGGTACCATCGCCGGAAGTCCGGACTACTGTCGAAACCGAACAGGGGAACGCCGGCGACCAGAAACACTAGTTCAAGGGGGGTGGGGGTGTTCTACACTATCGATAATATATTATTACCATCATGACGGGTTCATGCTGCTAGGGAAGTCGCGAAACGCACAATATTCGTCATGCTGTTGTTTTGCCAAAGACCGGACCGGTACGTGGTCATATGGTTGTTTCAAATACTGACCGTCATCTGTGCAGGTAAGTCGAAAACATAATAATATATAGTATAATATGGACTGCACACTATTATACCGTTGGGGGGAGGGATGTGGATTTTAACCATGTTGCACTAAACGCGTCGTGGTTTCGATCCAAGACTAGATTGATAAAGTACGATATCAGATAATTAAGTAAATTTTTCAAACTGGTTACTCGTCATGATCATAGCATAGTAGGTTGTAACAATAATAATTGATTTGATTTAGAAGATTTTAAAGACGAATTTGCATAAATTATCGGCTTAATATTACGTTAAAAAATAAAAATAAAATACGTGTTTACTGCCTAATCTAACACGAACATTAAATATTTTATTTTAATTTATTTATAAAAATAAATTACACAACAAATCGCTAAGTGTATGATCCATTAATTTTTGAAATAATATTCATAAGTATAGATATTAAACAAAGAATAATTTACATACTAAGAAAATAAGTAGGATCTAATCCATAAGTTTATTCTTATAGAAGTATTACAATAGAATATCAATTATATTTTTATAATTAAAAATTTCAATTTTGTCGTTATGCATAAGTATAGTAAAATTGATAGTAACATAGCTTGGAAGAAATATGGAAACAAATTTTTATTAATTAATATATATTAAGGTAATAATATAATATAGAATATTGTTAGTATGACGTGAATTATTTATAGCATCGAGTCCAATAGTATTTTATAATATAGTTAAGCACATTATATTCCTCAAAAAAATAAGAAAATGATAAATTGATAAAATCATGTTCAAAAATTGATGTAATAATAGATATTACAAATAATGTGTATAATATTATCATAATGTTCGTTTAAGCTTTATAGGTTCGTGTGAATCCAACTGTTGATTATAACATAAAAACATATTATATTAGTATAATATAATATAGTATATTGGTACATAGTATATTGGTTAAAGCTGGATAAATTTAGAATTTTCTAAAGATAATTGAGAAAAAGTGAAAAACTATCTAAGCATTAATCCGTTTATAATATTGTACTGATTTATTAGAAAAATAACAAAAGTTATACAATGAATATTATTTAAAAATTGAAAATATAATAATTTTGATATAGTAAGAGATTTGTTACATTTTATATTAATGTATATTTTGATTTTAATTTTAAAACAAAAAAAAATTAAAAGTCATTATTTAGTCTTTATACAGCTTTATTTTGGTATAAACCATTATTTTCAAAAATAAGTACAAAAATTCTTAATTTTAAAAAGTTTAACTACATAATATTATAAAATGTTAAATATTAGACAAACTATAGTTGAGATATTTAAAAATTACGATTATTTTTTATAAATTTCGTATTAAAATTATTTCAATTAAATAAAAGTTTTTTAATCAAATGAAGTAGTTATATTTACAAATTCCTAAACATTTGAATATTTACATAGAAGTACAATATTTATAATCAAATTTACAATTTGAAGTGCATTGGTTTTATTCATTATTATTTACTACTCATTTATATTGTACATACCAATTTAAATAATAATAACTTAAAATATAATGTCATTAAAAATATTATGATCTATTTTAAATGCAATTTTACTAAAAATAAATTGTATGTACAAGATAATTTAACGCGAGATGTAACTTTGAATACTTCATCAATTATATATGCAATTTATTCAAAGAATTTTTTAATTTCGTTTAAATAAATATTTAAAAAAGAAAAATTATAATACATTTTCTTTGATCTTTGAAATATTCAATAAATGGTAAATTAATAACTGTATAAAAATAATAAAATTCGTTTATAATATATTATGCATTAAAAAAAAAATAAATAAAAATAAAATATACTATACAATATACATATATATTATCCATTCGTTCTATTCTAAAATACCATCAAAATATATAAAAGGGTGATTCCTTTAAGGAAGTTAAAAATTCTAAAACGAATAGTATTTTTCTTCTTTTGTTGTTTGAGTATCAAGTATCGGTGTATGTGTATAATAATATATATTCTTATCCTATGATGCCTTGTTCATAAACCAAATAGGTGAACCGTACAATAATAAGTTTACTTACTTTTCAAAGTTACTGGGTCATTCATTTTCGAGGAAATTGTAAAAAAATAAACTATAACCAGTTGAAAATGAAATTCTTATAATATTTATTGTTTATATATAACTGTTTACTGACAAAGCGATACATATAATCTGTATGATCTGTATGAAATCGAATTCAATTTAAAATTATTTTACTTAAAACATTTAATAATAACATTATAAGTATTATACATTTAGTGCAAACACAAAATTATTGTATGATGTTAGTTTATAACTACACGCATTTTTTATGTTTATTTTTTGTTCAAAATTAGAATTTGTAGCAAAAATTATAGATGGTAAGTACTCAAATTAATTTTAGTATAGTTATAACTGATATTAAAATTTTGTTTTTATAAATACCCTTTAATTATTTTTAATGATAATATATCATAATCATTGAGATAAATGCATTTTATAACAATTTGTATCATAATTTATTTTTTTAAATTTTGAGTTATAGATATCGACTGATTATTTTGACTAGAACTTAAATATTATTGAATCGAATGTATTTGCATATAATATATTATATATATATATATATATATATATATATATGTATAAGTAATACATCATAGTCACTAGTCAGAATAAATATTTTTTTTGATGATTTTTGTTTTGGAAATATTATATTTATAACTTATTGTTTACCAGATTTTCAGGTTTGTAATTTTCTTGACGATTTAAATTTCTAAAATGCACTGTATCAGAAATAATTTTACTTGGAAAATATTCATTGCAGTTTCATTCGACACTGAAAATGTTACAAGAATATTATTTACCTTACGTTTCTATGTAAAAGTAGAGTAGTTAAGCATTGTTCAGATTGCATATCTCATATTTATTCGTTGAAATCATTATTGCGTTTATCTGAAATAGTAAGTTAGATCATTTTTACTATATACATACATTTTCCTTTTTTGTCTATAATAATCAACAATATAATTTCCATCATTAATAATTCAAATGTATTTTTAACTAATTAATTATTTATACAGTTCATATAACTTAAATAGGTATCTTATAATATTTATTTTCCTGTGATTTATATTATAGTACAAAGCTTTATTGATAGTTTAGATTCTGAAGTACGTGAGGATGTATTGGTTTTATATTTTTATAAAGTTGTGCTATCTTTATTGTTTATAAAGTAATATATTATATATGTATTTTTTTAGTAGGTACCATAAGAGTTTCAAATAACTTTATACCTAGAAAGAAAATTGATTATAGGTGGCTTAATATTCTATAATAAAAATAATAAAAAGATGACTATAATTAAACTTAATTTCACTTCCTGAATTAATTTATAAAAATATGTTTTGTATTATAATATTAAAATGTAGGAATATAGATACTATATTAAATTAATTCAAATTTACGTTTGAATGTAAATAAATTGTATAAATTATTAAACCATATTTTAGATATAAATATGAAATGGAATTGAGTTAGCTAATAACCGTATCAGAATAGTAAAGTTTACAGACATTTTAAATTAGATCTTTCTTAGAATAAGTTGACTAGTTCTCCTTCATTCACAATAACCATCCATCAAGTAAATCTGAATGTCAACCCTTTACTCGCTTTATATTATAATATTAGTATATTAGTATAAATTATAAACATGTTTTATCAATCCATTTCAATGAGATAGTATGGACCAAAGTTGATTCAAGATATAAATAATATTTTGATATTATAGTTGTAGACAACCGTCGACTGCACATCATTTTTGTCAAATACTGAATAATAAAATTGATAGCTATGGAATTTTGTGATATGATCTGTATATAGAGCGAGTTCCCTCTTATTATTTTGGATATATGTAAAGTTAACACGGTTTGAATCGAAATTGCCAAAAACAGAACGTGACGTGAAGAACCTATGCCAACTTCCGAGCATCTCATACATGATACGATGAAGTTCAATAGACGGGGGACGTTTCTTCACCAAGGGGATGAGGATGTTCAAAGCTGAAACTTATGCATGCTTTGAATAATATCGAGTGTATTATAATACGCACACCCGTACCCATACACAGACGTCTAGCACTTCCGACTGTTTTGGTAAAATATCTATTTAGCGATACTCTGTCTCTCTTCCTTCTATCTTTTATCTTACTTTACCTCTTTATCGTTCTCTCTCAGCCCCATTTCTCATTCATACATGCACCTCCAGCTCATCCTCCCTCTGTGGAAAAATATGGTTATCGATATAATTTGAAATTATTGCTGGGAAAGTACAAAGCGTGATACGAACGCATGATAGTGTACGATAGTTATGTTATATATTGTGAAATTTCGGAAGCGTATAGACACTACCGAAGTAAATGATTTGATTAAAAATGATGTCATTTCAGAAATTACATTGTTCTGTTTGCCACTTTGCCGTCAGATATTAAATTATTGTTCGATGAAAATACCTTATACTACAATATTTGTTTATCGGTTATCATAATCATCGCTGTAATGTGAATTACTCGGTTTATTTTGCATAGTATAATTTAATATATCATTTTGAGTATTCGTTTAATGTATGCGTGTTCGTGGTTATGATGTTAACAAGACACAATCCGTATAATATTATAATAATTAAAAATAAGTCCCATCACCGTCTTATACTGCGTTTAATTTGATATATATATATATGTCACAGTCATAGGATTAATCAAAATTATTATTAGAAAATTAAATATGTTTTTTGTTTCATAAAATGATTTAGTACGATTAGAAAAAAGTTCAATAATTTTGATAAGACTTATTACCTATTAAAAACTCAAATATATTATTATTGATTGTGTAATAATAATTATTATTGTTATAGTTGTAATGAAAAAAATAAACAAATAATTTAAGAACTAAGTGGATATTCATTAAAAAAAAATAGAAGTAAAGTACTTTTTTTTCGCTTAGAAATCCGTATAGAAAACAACAAAGACATTGGCAAATTTTAAGATCTCGGGTCTGGGAAATGAGAATTACATTATATTATATTAGGGAGTTAGCATATTAACATGTACTTTCAAAAGTAATCCATGCACCTTTGCCATACTATGGTTCAATTATTATTATAATTATAAGTCTGAACGTTATTGAACTTGTGTTTTTGTTTAATTATACTATTATTTAACTTAAACTGTGAATTACACATAATTATTTTATCTACACTCCTTGTGATTATTTTGTGTTTGTTGTCGACTGAACGGAACACAACCTGAATAACAATACAATCGACGTGTGTGATTTGTCTGTCGACAATGAAGTAATCATCTCGAGAAAATACTTGTTCAAACTTCTAATTTCAAACGAGACATAGCGATATTCGTGTATAACGATCACATTAAAATAAAATCAGCAGCGGAAACACGTATTTTGATGCTCCTTCGACACCCCAATACCTGTTTTCAGTGACTATCAATAAATGGGTACATGATGTTTAAATATTATCATTTCATATTATATTCATTTGTTTAGCCATGTTACCCCCCTCCAAATACCACTAACCCCGCTACAAATAGCACAGGAACGGTAGGTGGCGGTATACGGAGTGCACAAAGTATTATTATTCTGATAATCGTAACCAAGAAGGATTGATGAAAAGCTTGTTTCGCGCGCCGCCTTTATATCTCCGTCGGCCCTTTGGGGACTTAAAAACATTGACGACGAAAGAAACTTTTAACCATCGCTGCACGTTGAATATCGCATTCACATTATCCTGGGTGAAATCGGCTAAAAGATAAACTCGTCCGGGCACGTACTAGGCATTATCTTCTTATGTGTATAAATGCACAGAGCCGACGTAGAAGAGGACTGTTTTTAATGTCGCAATGGTCTTAAACCGCAATGAATGCATAAATAAAACATTTTTAATGTAAACAGGTATATGTATACGAATTCCCATCTCAACGTTACGTCTAACCAATGGATAAAATATGTACACGAATGATACCTATGTACCATGTATGTTATATACCGACCACGATAAAAATAAAAAATAATATAAATAATCTTTTGAACTATATGAGCCATAAAACATAGTTTCGATTGTCACAAATTCCCTTGTAACTGTCTTTTGTAAAATGAGTGTAGTATAAAATAATAAACCTAAATAATTTAGGTTATTATCAATGGTAAATATATATATAATATATACATAAACACATACGCCTGCGCGCGCGCGCGCGTGTGTGTAAGACAAATATATTTTATATTTCAGAAAAATGTTTATGTAATTTATTTAGAATATTTCTTTAAATGTGATAAATCCCACAATTGAATGTATTAATCGAATATATATTTTACTATTTTAGAGTTTTAAAATTTACAATTAATAATATTTTTTAATCATATGATCTCACGAATTGTATCTACTTATATTATAGGTATTTAGTTACTGTTTTTATTAAATAGAAAGTTTATGTTTTCATACGTTAAATTATTAATGAAATCATAAATAAATGAATTTAGTTCATTAGCTGTATTCAAAGATTAAAACGATTATAATATTATGGACTTCAGGTAAAATGTATAATATTATATTAACAACGTTATAAAACGTTTTCTCATTATAATATATCTTATAGACATTTAAGTAATATTTATATATTTAAAAATAATAATAACACATTTTGTAATTAATAATTAATACTTTTTTAATTGGAGTTATTTTAATTCTTTTATACTTTAAATAATTGATTATTGTTATTTTTATTTTTTATTTTTTTAAATAAGCGTATTTTTTTGATAACATTTTAAAATAGTGTTTAATGTTTATGTTCTCATCAAGTTAGTCTCACATTTTTTTTAATTAAACTGAATAAAAAATAAATAATTTAAGTTATAATATTATATTTATAATTAAAAATCTCAAATCATTATTCATAATTATTGTTTAGATAATACGAAGTATTTAAAATATTCTTGGTATTTTTAAATTGTATATTATGTATGTTATTTTAAAAAAGAAATCGTTTTAATTTTTATTTAATATAAAAATATAAATTATATTACCTCTATTATAATAAAAATATAAATTTTATTAAGTGAAGTTCTTATTTATAATTTAGTTAACTCAGTATTTAGATATTTTGGTATAAATTTAAATCAATTAAAAATACTTTTAGAAGATTATTTTATGTTCCTAATTTCCTGAAAAATAGCCTATATTTTTATGAGATTAAATCAAAATATAAAAAGGATACTACAAGACATAAAATAAACGTAATGATATACCCAATGGGAGCATCAATAGTACTTAAATCTATCTACTACACTATAACCTTTTTTTTATCTACAATTTAGAGTCTAGTGTTCTTGCATTATCCGTCAAAAGTTTTTTTGTATCTTAAATTCTAAAACAGCATACTTAAATAAATACATAATATTATATTTGACGAATGTTTTGAAAACTCTCCACTTTATATATTATCTAATATTAAAACCGTCGGTTCTCAGATGAGTATAAAATTATATTTTGATCAATACACATTTTGTCCGATGACAATGTATAGAAAGTTTTAAAATAAAAATTGAGATAAAAATGAAATAGGTAAAATATAAAAGTTTTTGTCAATACTTGGTAAAAAAATGTATATAAATTGTATTTTGTACATAATTGTCGCCTATATATTATTTTAAGTCGCGTAAGACCTTTCCATCTTAATAATTGTATTTTTATATATTTATTTATTTATTGTATAACAATACGGGACATGCCCAAATTAAAATATTGTAATATTAAGTACAAACAGTTAATAATATAGTAGTGCTGATGGATCCTTATTGGCTATACTCATCATGCGATATAGTGGCTGGTTTTTTGCATAGTTGGTGTTGCATTTGGGTAAGGAAAAAATAATTAATTGACGAGAATGAAAAGATGGAACTTTAAAGTTAATTTGGAAGTTTATTAAAATTAACAAAAAATTGTACACACAATATCGTCTTAAAACTAAAAATTATAATATAACTGCTCCAATTTTGCATCTAAACAAGACGCAATCGCATCACTTACAAATAAAACATAAATGCATTACGGATGGAAAAATTAAAAGTAATTCGTCAAACTCTTCGATTGTCAATTTATGAGAGGAGGGTTGAGCACGCCGACACTAACACGAGTACACGGCGAAGCTAACATGACACGTAATATTATACGATTATGCACGCGAATAATATTATGTATAGGGATGAAATACAGAAAATCGGAATAAAATATTATGTTATAATAATGTTGTAATGGTATATATAGTTATTATGATTTTTGCGCATCGAGGCGTTCCAGCGTCGTAATATCCGCAAAAAACACGACGATATAATACCCGAATAACAACAAAACGCGGGAGTGCAAATAAAAAAAAAAAACTAAAACGGATGTCTCGGTGGATACTGTCGATACGATTCGACCGACCGACCGACGTCGCCTTTTTCGGAAGAGAAAAAAAGCTCGCCGCGGCGTTGTGTATTTAATATTATTACAGTATTGACGTTCGAATTGCATAAGCGGCCGTCAGAACGTGATTATTAAACAGTTCGAGGAATAACGAAACGGAAATTATTATTTAACGATCGTAAAGTACGACATCGTAATGTCATCGCGGCAATATTCGTTATCTCGGATGACGCCACAGATAGCGTATCGATGTCCGTACGGTTATATTGTAGTACTTACGTATATATACAAAGTAAAATATATATTATATTGTGTGTAATCGTTGAGAAAAAATAGTGTCCTATTTACCGAGCTGAATTTGATCTTGCCAGCGAAAACCCAGCTGGTTTTGTCCGTCGGTCGCGTTTTCAATTTCGAAACGACAATAATGTAATATTGAGGGAACGTGAGGCAAAACGGGAAAACGTCTGCATTTTATTGTACATTATTTTTTTCTTCTTTTAAATAGAATTGTCCTTCTCGCGTTTTTGAAATTTTAGGCAGCCGTTTTCTTGAATTCCGTGGTTGCATCGCTGAAAATCGTAAATTTTGTGTTAACATATCGCGACATTATAAAAATCCAAATTTTTCTTTTTTATCCGTTAATTTTTCTATATAATTAACTTAAAAGTAAGTTTATTTTTAAGTACATAATGTTGTAGTGCTAATTTTATCTGTTTATATTAAATATAATCACGACAAAAAAAGTGCCTAAAATGTTTATGTATCGTGTAAAAACAGTGTACGTTTCGTTCGTTCCCAGATGGATTAAAATTTATCCGTCTATCTTTCGGTCTTTCTTTCTCTCTCTCTTTTCCCCGCGATCCCCCGTCTCGCAGTTTTCGCCAGTCCGCACCCCATCAGCGTGGGCAAACACACCACAAATATATACACACATATATATATATGTATATGTATATAAATATATACACAGGGCGATAGGACTACAGGGGTGGGTGTTGTGTTGCGAATGGGGTGGCGAGGAATACCTGGAAATTCTTGGCTGATACTGTCAACACGGCGCTAGACTGTACTGCTGCACTACGACCGAACCGCGACGACTTCAACTAAGACGACTACGACGGCCTATACCTCACTACCGCCGCCGCCGTATAGTTGTTTGCTTACTCGCAGAGTTCCCGGGCAAACAGATTAACCGTTTGGCCAGGCAGTTGTGTAAACCGTTTCTTCCGTACACGTATAATATTATACACACATATTATGCGTGCACACACACACACACAGAGTATAAATACATATCGTACCGTCTATCGCTCTCTTATACGATATTTCCGCATATTACGACGTATACATATTATTGTATAACATTATGTGTGGTATTCGGGTAGAGACGATCCCTCTGGGAGGGGCGGTGAAGGTTGGTCGGACTTTTCCGCCATAGGTCTGCACCACCAAAGCAGCATTTGTACTATAACTTTTTACACGCGTCTTTGTACAACATAATAATAATAATAATAATATGTACACGGTATATACAACTCGCGTGCACACTACAGCAAACATTCGGCAACCCCGCGAAGACGACAGATGTGAGCAAAACGCATAAACACGTACACACATACACAGATATTAAATACCATACTTATATGTATATATATGTGTGTGTGTGTGTGTGTGTGTGTGTGTGTGTTGTACGATACGCACAAGTATATAGTCGCCGACAACGTTAAAACGCAGTCGTATAATGATTTTACTGTTGGTTTTTTTACAACGATTTTAGACACCACGTATTATGCGACTTAAGTCACCGGGCAGCGTTAATCTCATTATTCCGTCAAGCACTTACAAAGTGCGTAGTAGTTGCATAATTAATTTTACCACTTTATTTCTGAAAATAAACTACTAACGCGCTGGATATGTTGCGATAATGCAACGCTGATCCGTATACTCTTTCTAAAGCTGATACTGCAGTTGTCTCTAGCGCCACCGTGGTCATGGTCACTGGTCAGTCATGGTCAGTTTGATATCTCCATAACGCTGAAATTTAATTTATTGTGCTCAGGGGAGGGGGTACCATTCTATTGCTGTGATTGAATTACTTAAGCATTTTTAATCAGTTTTTACAACCATATAGGTATGAAGTAATAATTGAAATTACAAATTATCAACATTATTTTTTTAATGAAATAAGCCAGAATTATTTTAATAATCTATATTTACAGTCAACTGATATACATTTTTATTTCTATAAATATTTGGGCTAAACAATTTAAAATCCTAATTTTCGTTATCTTTTTAATTTAATGTCTCCTCTTCTGAAATAAATTGCAAAATAGATTTAAGTTTTTTTATTATTATTTGTTCACACGAAGTCATTGTTTCTATTTAAAATATATTTCAATAGTTTAATTGCCGTAGTTGATAAAAAATAAGAAAAATTCTTTGTATAAATAAGGATAATATTATATCTATTGTTATTTCCAAATGCAAATAATGTATATTTTAATTCCAGTATATCATATGACAAGAATTTTTTTTAATATGTCCAACACCCTATAACCTATTCAATTTTCTATAAATACGTTCCAAAATAGTATCAAATAACACGTTTACAATTGTATGATGATAAAACGTTTTTAAATAGCTATCCAGTTGTTCAATAATTATTTATTTTATTATTATTGATTCGTTATTGTTAACACCGGTAGAAATACCGTTTTTATAGTTTTATAATAAAAATTACCAGTTTAAGAATTTCCTAATGAGCAATTTTAAAAATGAATTTACAACTATGGAATTCAATTTAAAGTAATATAATCTATAGTTTTTTTTAATTTTAATTTTTTTGCTTTTTACATTGTAATTGAAGTTATTGTAAGTAATTAAATTATATAATTTTTAATTAAATTTTCTACTGAAATGTAATTAGTAGTAAATTACTTTTATTTTTATAGTAATACGAGTAAACTCATCTTTGACCTTTGTGTATACTAGCGTTAGAAAATATAAACAAAAACAACTTTTTAGCGAAATTCCAGTTTCGATATAATTTAAACCTTATTTTGTGGAGTGAACAAAATCGATATTTTCAAAATAATTACAGTCAAAAAGACTAACATATTTGTTCATGCATGTCATTGAGGTAAAGAACCACAGCAATCAGAAATTTCGCTTAAAAATTACATACTCAGTTATGTTCAATGGGTAAGAAAACGAACTCGTTCACGATCACATTATTATAAAAGAACATAAACAGGTTTACGTTCTTAAAAAAAAAAAAAAAATAACAACAAACACGATTATATGGTTTAGTTTATTTTAATTATTACTTTAAAAATGTTTAAATAAAATTATGTGGAGGTGTCTATATGTTACCATAAAATAATTATATATTATCAATTATAATAAAATAACCTAAACTAATTCTAATATTATGATAGGATTAGCAAATGTATTAAAAATAAAATCCATATTATTGACACATTCGAATATAATTTAAAACATATTAAACCAAAAAAATTGAGAAAGTGGGTATCGCTGTGCTGTATAGTAGAGATGGAGAGTAGATGTAGATCTCTGGTCACTATAATGAATGTGTTAAATTTGAATGCAATGACAGGTATCATTGTATGCGAAAAACGATTCTGAACGGAGATGATTTGTCAGTCAATGATAATTAGTTGGGTATATTATATTATTACCTATATTTCAATTGTAATATTTCGTTATTTAACGCGATTTCGTAAAAAAATTAATTTCATACGCTCTTAAAATTTTTTCTATATCGATGCTGGAATTTTTTTTTTACAGTCACTTGAAGGAAAACTTATGGATAACCTTGTATTGGATTTTTGAACCTTAAATATAAATCACAAAAATTGTATGAATCTTCAACTTCAAAATACCTTGCAAATTTTCGTGATATTGATATATTTCGTAAACATTTGAACTTTAAATGCTTATAAATACAAATTGTGACTAACGATTTTTGATTTTTTTTACTACGATAAGTAAAACTTATAATAAACCTTGTATTAAATTTTAAAGATTTTTAGGGTAGCCAAATTTTTTTATCGGCATTTTAAGAAAAAAAATTTAGAAAAGCCGAAAATTTCAATTGTCTATAGGTAGCTCAAAAATGGTCAAAATATTTTGAAAATTTAACCGTAAATAGATAATCATAATATAAACATTTGGTCAACATTTCAAGTATTTACAATGATTCGTTTTTGAGTTAAAGAAAAATCAAAAATCGATTTTGTCAAAAAGTGGTTATACGAAAAAACGCCCGTTTTTCCGTTATTTTTTGAGGGTTTTTCCCGACGCTTTTGCAAACTACTGGAAATTTTTTACTTTTGACCCCACAAATTACCAACTAGATGAATTTTCCTATTGAAAGAGGGGCAGAAGTCAAAAATCGAAGCAATATTACTACTTCTAAACGTGATGACAGATACAAAAAAAAAAAAAAAACACACATCATTGTAAAATCAATACATTCATCACACCTTTCAGAATCTAAAATCATGTGATCATTTCAAATAAATTTTTTAATATTGTATAAGTATTAGAAATTATTTTTTCGATACTATGTCGATAAAAATGATTTAATAATAATTAAAATAAGAATTTCATTTGAGCAACCAAAAAGTTGTTAAATTTACGTTAGAATTTCGTTCCCATTCATTTTTTATTTGATATTAGTGGTGTTCGTGAGTCGTTCTTACAACAAGAACGTAAATATTTTATTGTTTCTAGATCCTGAAGAAACCATGTAATAATGATATTGTGTCATATTTTGTACTCTTCAGCACTCATATTATAGACAATACATTATTTATCAAGTTTATTGATTGTTGTTAATTTACTATTTAGTATAACTTCAGTAATTTCACTCATTATTATCCGTTATTATTGCTATAGTCATTATCATTCATTTAATAATCGGCTCTGAAAAAAGGGTACTTACTTATGCACATAAAATATATGCAAACATTTTGAGAAATGCTAATTTCAAAGATGGGTGTGCAAAGTACCCTTTAGATTTTCCCTTTTATTTGTTCCCATTGTAGTACCGTATTATAGATACCTCTACTTCTACTACCACCGTTATAACACTACTAAGGTAGTACATACACTTTACAGTGTGTGAAGTATACGAACAGGATTTTTGTTTTTTTTTATTGAAAATAATTGTTGTAAATATTTATTTATTTTTCAAATTATTGATCGATCCTGTAGTATTTACCAAAACTTTTTTTCTATACACAAGTGCACAAAATATATTTTACGATTGTAAAAACCAATAATTGTACATAACCACCTGATTATAATATTTTTTCCGATATAGGAATACTTTTCTACTTAAAATCATTCAATTTTTTTTTCGTTTTTTTTTCCTATAATGATATATAGCTACGTATAAAAAAATAACAAAACTTCAAAATAAATATGATTTTAAAAATAAACGGAAATATTAAAATTAAAGAGAAATGCAGATCTAATTAATTATAATTGTTGCAATAACGGTAATATCGGTGAGAATTTTTTTAAATAATTTATTATAAAAATAGGTATGAAAACATCATCATTTGCTTCCTATTATAAAGCCTGCAGCTTATTATACACAATAAAAAATGTATTAATATATATGTGTCGGTATGTTCATGTTATATTTGAAATTTATAGTCATACATTTATTATTTTGTGTGTGTGTTTAGACATTATCATAATATTTTATAAATTGACCAATAAAATATAGTAATTTAAAATATTACGTAAATTAATATGATTTCATTAATTAATCAAAACGGACAATATATTTCATTCATTTATGCAATTTAAATTGAATAATAATTTTTAAAATAAAAGTTCCAATTTTGTCACATTACCTATGTTTTAAATGCATTTGGTCATGTAAAATTGAACAACTTTTCAGATTAAAATCTATTGTTATACACTTTTTGTTTTTCATTAATTTTTTGTTTGCTCATGGTATAAAGTTAATTTGGTGAAACCTATTTAAATTTATCGTTATGATGTCTTGAAAATGACTGGGATTTCTTCTAGTAAAATAAAATAAAATAGAATGTCCACGTAATGCGGCATAACAACAACAATGTTATTTTTTTAATAAGTAGGTACACACCTTTTTATACAATATCTTTATACCTTGTAGTCATTATGGCTTGAGTGCTCCTTTATAACAATGGTCGTTTCCTACGAAAAGTTTATTTTTTAACATTTACGTTTATGGCAAAACGCTTTTTGCCATCCATCTTCGAAACTTTGAGATGATATTCATTTTAAACTATTCATTACAAAAAAAAAAAAAAAAATTAACGTAAGTACGTATAAAACACCTCGTTAATTCACTGCTTATCCATGTCGGCACTACCTGCGAGAAAATTAACACTACCCGAAAATTATGTATTAAAAATAAATCAATGCGTATAATATTATTTAATCAAGTTTTATAATATTAACACATTTTCTCAGCTCTATTATAATAATAATAATATATTTATTAAATAGTTAATATTACGTAAAAATATATAAAAAAAAGTGTACGTTAGCAAGTGACTCCCGTCATAGTTTGTTAAGGATAGATAATATATATTAGATACATAGGTCGTTTTATGATTTCTCAAGTATAATATGTAATATTATTAACGCGCAGAAACGGTAGTATGCGCAATATTATAGTCACACTGTGATGAGATACACTCGTAATATTGTGTATTTGTATCGGTTTATTAGAAAGCTTTTACAATATAAATATGACATTAAACCGACGAAGGATGGACTCCGTCTCTGCGGTCACTACAACTAATTGTTTATTATTGCACTATTGGCTACCGGCATTATAATGTCATAATCTAAATTCTTGTGGTCGCCATATTATTATTATTATAACCACGATTGTACGTAATGGTTAACAACGCGGACACTTGGCTTTTATAGGCTATAAGGCTTTGGCAGAAATGTTCACAAGCTTTTTTTAAGCCGACGGGCAACCAATAATAGAAAACAATTAGTATACAATAATAATAAAAATAGGAAATTTAAATGTATTGAAAATAATTGTATTTTACCGGAAATAACTGTAGGTACTATAAAACATGCGTGTATATTACTACAATATAATATTATAGTGTATTTATTTTGTCTATATATTATATAATGTAGTTTTTAAAATTTCTATATTTCCCATTGGTAAACTAGGAATAGCTTTTCAAGTATCTTTAAAAGTCTTATCCTGCAAATTTCAATCATCCAGCCCACGCGGGAAAATTTTATTTTTATTTTTTATCAATTTAAACATTTATATAAGTATAATAATACTAGCTATGTGGTTAAATTTACAAATGATAAAAATACAATTTTGTGGTTAGCTTTCTTAAAATAAATTTACCAACTAAAATCTAGATGGGTAGAGCAGGCTAATGCCACTTATTATCACCATTAAGCCTGACTATTTCATCTAAATATTCTACGCATTTTATAAAAAATATCTTTTCTGTGTCCACTGTAAACGTTAACAACACGGTTGGTCATATCATTTCGTTTTCGATTTTTTTTAAAAATACCCTTTAACTTTATTGTTTAGACTACAACATTGTATTTATTCATTATTATCATTATTTATTTATTTTTTTAATAAACCAATTGAATAATAATTTATATATTGTTATTAACTAAATTTCACATGGCTAATATTTTTTGCGTGTTGTGTAAGCATATGGATTATCATTTTAGTGATTAATGTCAACTATAACAACTTAATATTATATTTTATTTCACTACATTAAAAATGTAGCTGCCTATTATTATACTTATTTTACAATGTAGGCATAACCTGATCGATTTTTATTTTTCAATTATTATCCTAGAATAATAGACAAATTGCATTATATCAATCTTTTAGTGCCGTATAATAAAGGATGCACATTTGCAACTAAAATATAATAACCACGATTAATAAATTCGAGTCACCATGTATGTATGTTCTGAGGTAATACGATAGGAGTTATATCCTAGTGCATTCTGAAATGCTTATACTGTGCAGTGCGATTAATTTCTGCTTCATTTTGTTTTATGTGTTAAATATAATTATATATTTAATTTAACTGAAAGGTAGTGTGGTAAAGGTATTACGGCGTGTTTGAGTAAACTAATATATTACAGAAAATAAATAAACCCCAAATAGAATGTATGTTTATTTTGATTATTGATTTTATATATAAATTCTATCTAACTTCATTAGTGAGATATACAAACAGTAATTTTAAAACTTATTAATGTTTGTAGTATTTTATTTATGAACGAAATATCACTATAATATGTTGAGTTTATAATATAAGATCTACACGCCTGATGTGGCCTCATTGAAGTATTGACGATTATAATAATAGAAAGTATACATAGTACTTTAAATAATAATGAGGTTCTATGTGATAATAATTGTGAAAATGCTGTTTTTTCAATTTATTATGAAATTTGTAAGTATTTCTTGTTTTTATATTTAATATATTCTAACCAAATGCAATTGCAGACTCGCATGAATCTATTCATTAGTTCATGACACTTCGTTGGATTTTTCCTTTCTATCGTGTATAGTAATAAATTTTATTTTTTGTGCCAGTAAAAAGCAGTAGAAATTAAAATGTACGTCTCAAAATGAAAAGGGAAGAATAAACGGGGTAGTTTTTTTTTCATTCTCACTTGTTGTATTTATACTTCACCAATTAAAAACCACAAACCATTGAAATATGTTCTGAAACCACTATAATCACAACCAACCCCAATCAGGCGGGTCTGGGTATATTATACTTGTCTTCATCAACTTCATGTTATTAACATTAGGCATTGACGTAAAAATAATTTTAATCCAATAACAAATATATAGTATATATAATATATATATATATGTGTGTGTGTGTGTGTGTGTGTGTGTGTGTGTGTGTGTGTGTGTGTGTGTGTGTGTGTATAATATACAACGATAAGAACCAACCAAAAATAAAATTGTTGTTCTCATGTACAACATAATGAAGTATGAAATGATTTGTTTAAGATCAGGCATTAGTTGTATTTGATAATTTCATATTTCAAACTACTCAATACTCATGATTAGTCATCATATAAAAATTTAATTGTATAGAACGAAAACAATGTTTACAATAAATTTATTTATATTTAATTGTGCATAATATGTTCATTATTAAAATTGTTTATAAAACTTATTTGACAACAATAATAAGCCAATATATTATTAAACACAAGCAAATTTTAATAGTTTAGTGTTATAAATCATTATGTCAAATTAATAAATAAATTATAATCATATTTATAAATTATTATTATAGGTAATTATCCAGTTTACTAAAACCGTATTAATAATATTTCAAAATATTTTGTTTTATTGATTATAAAAGAAAACATCATGTTTTCATTACATGACATATATGATTTGAATTCTTAAAATAATATATTGTACGAGTAGGTATACTTAATTATTTTAAAATGTAATCATATTTTTAATAAATATTATTTAATGTTTTACTACATTATACATTATTATTATAATTGGGTTTAGTGTATAACTTTTATACATCGTTAATATTTATTATAGCATTGTCATAAAAATACAATATGATACTTAAAATTTAATGATAACATACAATTGCATGAGGTCCCGATAGTTTTAAACTTAAGAAAAAGCGATAGAAAACCTAAAAATATTGTAATAATAATATGTATGTTAAATTTTTAAACATTTTAAGAAGGTAATTCAAAATACTAATTTGGAAATGATAACTGCTACTAATTAAAACATTTATATAGATGTGTATAAAAAATATTTATTAAAATAACTATTTAATATGTAAATATATATTTAGTACTCTATTTCTTACCTAGTGTTATTAGGTTATTTTATATATACCTACAATGAGTACGATTGCTTGTAATTTGGTCTCTGATAAAGTATCTGAAAACCACATATTAACGTTAACACTACTCACGCCAACAACTATGTGACAGAATTAAATTCACACAGCAGTAAATTAATTCAGAATACTAACTATATAAATATACACAATATACGAGTATGAAACCTATTATATAAAATTATACATATATAATTAATGACAATATCCAATCAATTAATTTATTTTAACGTGTTTATTATAATATATATATATATATATATATATATATATATATATATATGTATATTTTTTTAAACTAAATAATGTTTAATTATTTTTTAAATCTAAAAATGTAGGTATCTACAGAAAAAAATTAGCTATATTTGCCAAATATTATATTCTTGTTTAATGGATAAGATATTTCTGATAAATGTTTATAATACCTCAAATTTATTTATTATTTTATAGTTAAATTTTGGATAGGATAAATTATGTTTAAATTTAATTTTCGATTTTAGTTCAGTTGTAATTTCCTAAAACCTTCGTTCAACACGTTTAACAGTAACTGTTTATAATAAACAACTATATAAAATATAAATTATAAACACACTTATCCTGGAGATATTGTATGATTACTTTATTTTTAAGATCTTAATGGAAATTATTTTGGTAGGTATTATTATTATTATTTTTAACACTAATAAATATCTTCGAAACTTTTATTCTGGTTAGTTTAGGTATCTTGAAAATTGTTTTGTTTTCATAGTTTTTGATGCAAACCATCATATAAATCCAGAGTAATGTTTGCAAATTATAATCTGTTAAAACTTTGAATAAAAAGAATACGCAAAACAAACGAAACAAACAAGAAAGTAAAATAATAATTCTTCTGTACTATAAAGGAACACTATTTTCACACTGTATCTAGAAAATAAATATTTACGAGATGATTATTATCAAAGGAATACAATCAGAAATATAATAACACGTAACTTACTGTAAATATAAAGTTCCAATTTGCAGCACTTTTTTCGTTAAGATCAGACACAAATGTCGTGGCTACATCCGATACAGGCACACTAAACTACGTGGAAAACAATCGAAGGTACTACGTAAAACAGTACTAAATTTCTGGAGAAACAAAAACGTTGGTGGTATGTTAAACTTTTCGCTCGGGGAAGAAGGCGTTTTTTTTAAAATTATTTTATACGTATAGCGGCAAATAGCAATAGTTTATAATACGATATGTTATTATCATTTATTGAATTATTAATATCATTATAATTTATAATAATAATAATGAAAAAAAACAATTACCGGTTGAACTACAGCTCTATAACGATTATATTATAACACAAGGCATTTGCGTGCCCTCTGATCGTGTATAGGTATAATATATATATCATCATAGTCAAGCACACATGACCGAGGTAAAACGTTCGGTGAAAAATTTTGATCCGCACATATTATTATGTATAGTATGATTACGACTGTCGGCGTCGGGGCCATGGCATCGCGGACAGGGACCGCAGATGGTGACCGTCAGTAATTATAATGGAACAAGCCCGCACGCACACACATAATATAATATATGTATGTATGTACATATTATATATAAAATCCTTGACGGCCGCCGTGATGGACACTTTGGTCGGACGAAACGGCTGTGACACACGGCGGGTAACGGGTTAAGGGATTTTCGCGAGCGCATGTGGCAGTAGAAAAATTCGCTATATATCTGTATTTCCGTATAATATGTATATATGAGTGTATGTGTGTTTGTATGTGCGTGTGTTTGTGTGTGTATATATATGTGTGTTTTTTGCGGTGATGAATAACGTGCCGGTTTTCAAAAGCATCCGCGCCCCCCATAGTTTTACCGTTTTTCATCCACTCCCCCCCTATTTTCCCAATGTGAACGTGACCACATGACCGACTGCATCAATCATAGTTTCCGCGCACAGTCACATCCACCTTTCTCTTTATTACAAATTTGTCGTATACCCCTTTCACCATAATTTCTCCTTCGATAAACACACACACACACACACACACACATTATAAATTTATATCATAAACAACCGCGATAGAATCATACCCCAGAATATACTGATGGATAACCTAACCTCAAGATCCATTTGGAGACGGTGAAATCCTCGGTTAACATCATAATAATTTGTTATTGTTTCGAGACTGTAGTTTTTTTCCGCTCCACCATGGCAATCGTTACTCTAATGGTTTTTGTTTTTGAAATTCTGACGGAAATAAGGTTACTCGCATTATACCCGACTAAAAACAGTCAAATTACGTTTAAAAAAAACAAAAAGAATGTGTAATATATTACCAAATGCTATAATTTATTTATACATTTAAAAAAACAATCATAACCAAATAAATGTAACAACATATGAGTAGACACGCTTCATAATACATAATAAACTCAGGGAAAACACATGCAGTAGAACCATTCACTATGCTTTATTTTATTTAAAAAAATTTTTCTCGTGATAAAGATTTATATTTTTTTTTTCAAAAATTTCACTAGAACTTTAAAATTAATAATTGTCATCCATATTTTTACTATATTTTTTTCACAATTTAATCTTAATAAAAGTACAATTTATTATTCATTTCATAGTCACGTTGTAAGAAAGTAATGACATACTAAATATGTTGGTATATTTATAATCCAACAGCATAAGACTATATTATTGTGTATACATTGAATATTTGAGTATGGCATTTTGTTATAATGAAGAACTATTAACATTTAGATTTATCGTTCAAATACTTCAGAGTGGGTGGGTATTTTTAGATGGTAAATTTATTATCAACTATTGATTTGTATTTTTTTGACAGATTATTTCAATATGATTTTTTAACAACACAGTAATACTTATATATATTATATAGGTATATGTATATATAATAAATATGATGTATTAAATGTATACCGGAAAAACAGTGCATTTTAATTACGAGTTGGGACAATTATAAAGACTTGAAAATGAATGAAAAAGTATTCAACTCCTTTGATCATGGATTTTGTTTTAGTTATTAGAATTTTAAAAATTCTATGAAAATGTTAAAAACTGTCATTATCATTACTCATAAGTCATAACAATAATTTAAAGAGTATAAATTTGTCTTAAATTATTGTAATAATTATAATGATTAATGAGAATGAGTAATGGCAATGTTCGTTAGAATTTAACAGATATAGCAACACATTTGTCAAAATAATAAAGTTCAAAAAACTGCACCATTGTGGACTTTAGTATACCAATGAGCATTTTCAATTACTTTTATAAGCATAAAAAGGCATTTTGATATATGATTTTTGTTCATTTATATTTACTTTATGCATCTGGTTATTAAAAATTTAATAATCTACGAACACTGTATTGACAGACAACACAAAAAGAATATACTCGCGTTGGTGGAACGACGAAAAACGAAATGAACAACGATTTATATGCATATTCTATATACATATATTTTAGAGGAATAGAACCGAAAAGGATCAAACAATAGAGTTCACTCGGGTTCTTCTTCTCTCGTTTTTTTTTTCATTTTTTATTTTTTTTTGAACACCTCTAATTACCATAAACACCCCGCTGCGAAAATTTATCAACAGTACAATTTCAGAAAATATAATATACATAATTTATTACGTACGAGTATTATGTTCTCAAATTCTATATTTTATACGATTATTATTATATCTACCATGTAGTTTTATTGTTGACATGACAAGTATATAGGACCCCTCGTCTCGGGCTGATAGTTCCATATACGATGGTAACAATAACACATGCAGGCGTTATAGCCGCACACGTACACAAACGGATATATAAAATAATAATAATAACACAAATGCAGATACTAATGATAAACAATAAAAATGAAAACGGGAGAAGAACGGCCGGAGGAGAAGACGAAAATAAAAAAAAAAAAAAGAGGAAAAAATGACCCGACTCGTCTTTTATGTGGGCGAATATGTGGTGTGGCGCGCACAATAACGTATTGTTTACCATCGTTCTCTGACAGATACATTATTCAACGTTTCCCGGTTACTGCTGTGCCACCCCCCTCCCCTCCCCCCCGAAAGCTTCCTTTTACAACTCTTTTATATCACTTTATGTACAGACCAATCCCACCCCCTCCCCCGGCCGTCGTCGTGCCCAGCACTTGATCCCAGCGCCCTTCATTCTATTCGTTGCCTATAATATATACACACACATATTATATACGTACGTAGTGTACGTTCTAAGCAGCTAGTTAAAATACACTCTCCGCGCCCCGCCCATCAGACGTGTCACTATACACGCACATACACACATACTCTGTACATATGTGTATACCTATATATAATATCATATACGTATATACACGCGATGCTATATTTCGTAAGCGTCCGTCGACGATATTCCGCTGTTTTAGTCCAGCGCGAAGTTTCTTTTGTGTTTTATCGTTATTCTTATATTGTTTCGCCGTGGCCGAGGTGTGTGTCTTTTCTCGGTTACGGTCCGACGCCCCACAACCCTATAATATAATATATATACAGCTGTTTCTCTGTTTTCGGTTTTCACAGTGATATACACGCGTACACGACGTATGTACACGGTTTTGGTTGCATTCGGTGTCGTGCAGTCTCGTGGTGTTTATTACACATTTTATATATCGTTTCGTTTAATAAAATATATAATATTATAATACACCGCGGTATTGTCCCGTTTAGTCTCCTCGTGTGGTCAATAATAACTACAGTACTCATCGTATATATTATTGTGTTCTACGCGTATACACAATACGCATACGTATTATTACGATAGGGTATACGAAAGATCATGACTCCTCGTTAAAGTATCTATACGCGACGTGCGCGACGTGGGTGTCCCTAGTCTAGTTATTGATTGGGATTGAAGTGCACTCTAGAAAATGTGTAACTCGGTATGATTTCGTCATTGCAGGAAGACCGTCGACAGAAATTAAAAACGAAACGCCGAGAGCGAGACTGAGCTATTCGAGTGTCTTGAGAATTTGATACAACACATATTAGAATATAGTGTTACAAATTCGAGTAATATTATATAATATAGTGAGTAGTTTGCGCGCTGAGAAGGTTTAATTTAAATCTCGCATATGGAAAAATGCACTGTGTGTACTCTGTACACACTTTTTTTTGCGCACAAATATGTTAATACGTATATACCACGCACAGTAAACACAATAATACGCGCGATCGAATATTTACTAAGGAAGTCCAACTTTCGGCTACGGCAAGTGAACAACTTATTTTTTAACAACGTTTAACTTCATTTTTCAAAAAAAGAACATCGAAATACATAATTTACATAGTGAATATTTCATAAATTAACCCTTTAGTAATTTTTTATGATAATTTATTATTAATATAATATAATGCAGGCCTGGTTTCAGCATAAACTTAATATGGTACGTGAAACATAAAATATGTGATTAAAAATTCTTATCTAATGTTTATTAAAATAAATAATATGTATTACTTGGGTATGATATAATAATATGATCAACTTAGTTTTCACGTTTAAAAATCCATTAACGATAAAGACGTGCGAAATAGTTTTTTTATTTGGTTATTTGCTAGTTAAACATCAATATGTACATAAAATTAATGTATACGTTATACTTACGGTTAAATATAAAGTTAGTTTGTGTTAGATGATCTGGGAAATTGATACCAATATTTTATCTGAAAATATACCAATGTACTTATCATACCTATTTTTGATTATACCTATAACCTACTAAAAGTAAAAAAAAAAAAAAAAAACGTCACGATATTAATATTGACTATTATGTCCAACATTATAATTTGATTTTGTTGAATTTAAAATAAATAATATGTATTTTTTATTTAATAAAATTAATTTTAAAATGAAAGAATGCAAATGAAAATAAAATAATAATATAAGTATTTTTTAAGTAAACACAAGATATTGTATGGAATAAAACTTGTATTTTAAATTAGGTAGTCGATATTGTAGTAAGCGAGCGAAAGTAATTAATATGTGATTTTGTTGAATATTGTTTAAGAATATTATACTACCTTAGTGGCAAGGGCGGCTCCAGAGACTTAGTTAGGGGGGGCCTTAGTTTTAATTTTTCTTATGATTATAGGTTTTTCATAATATACATAATATAGATAGCACGTATATACTATCATATCTACATATTTGTACGTGTCTATGATAGTCGATGGTATAATATGTTTTTAGCTTATAATTTTTTTTTCAACTATATACAATTTTTTTAGAAATATAGGCCTGGGGGGGGGGCCGCGGCCCCTAGGGCCCCCTCCCTGGAGCCGCCCCTGCTTAGTGGTATTAAATTAATAATTAAAGAAAAAGCGAAAGCGAATGTGTTTGACCGATCACCCATTATAATAATATAATATTATCGTTTCAATTCTAAACGAATAAATAAATAAAAAGCGGGTAAGTGGGTATCGCTCTGCTGTATATTAGGGGGTGGGGTGGACCTCAGACTATGGAAGGTTAAATTTGAATGCAATGATAGGTATCATTGTATACGAAAAACGATTCTGAACGAAGATGATTTGTCAGTTTAGGATATATTATATTTAAATATTGTCAAATATTCTATTTTGAAACAAATAGTATAGTTTTTATATTATGTTACTATGGTTACTATGGCCAACATTCGCATTATGAGCGTATGAAATTTAATTTAAATTTTGACATATTTCGTATAAATTCGAACTTTAAACACTTATAAAAAAAAATTGTGACTAACGATTTCGGATTTTTTTTTTATCACTTTAAGAACAACTTATAAGAAACCTTGTATTAAATTTTCAAGATTTTCTGGCCACCCAAAAAATTTTTATCGGCATTTGAAGAAAAAAAAACTTAGAAAAGTCGAAAATTTCAATTGTCTATTAGTAGCTTAAAAATGGTCAAAATATTTTGAAAATTTAACTGTAAAGAGATAACCATAATATAAACATTTGGTGAAAATTTCAAGTATTTACAATAATTCGTTTTTGAGTTACAGCAAAATCAAAAAATCGATTTTGTCGAAAAGTGGTTTTTCCGTAAAATTTCCATTTTTCTGTCATTTTTTTTTGTTTTTCTCGATTTTTTTGAAAACTATTTGAAAATTTTAATTTTGACCCCCCTAAAGTACCATCTAGATTCAATTCCCTATTCAAAGAGGGGCTGAAGTCAAAAATCGGAGCATTATTACTGCTCCAAATGTTGTCGTCAGACACAAAAAAAAAAAAAAAACACACATCATAGTAAATGCAATACATTCATCACTTCGTTCAGAATCTAAAAACGGTTTGCTTACATATACTTAAGATATAATAATATCGTTTATAATATTAATACCTACCAGATGTACAATATAATATTATATGGGTAACAGTACCGCTGGAGTTAACGAAATAAAATCATAATCACCGCAGTGGTCGACTAGAATATATAAGAAACCTCTGGGCGAGAATCGTGACTTCCCACTTTGCCGAAATCCAATTTGCCGAATCTCAATTCGCCGACACCCCAGATCGCCAACTCTCAATTCTGCGATATCCCAATTCGCCGAATATTTATTTACATGTTCCCAATTTGCCGACTTATTAAAAAATAAAAGTAAATATAAATCTATCATGTATAAATGGTTATTAACACATTGTCAGTAGATATATTATATAAAAATAAAAGTAGGTTATGATATATTATTATACATAGAGTTACGGCACGTCATATTCTTCGAACAGTATTTTTACTTCATCATTGTGTATAATAATTGTGCACCAATCAAAATTGTTGTACTTGACGCCATATAGATTTCCCAAAATGAAAAAGGCATCCTTTTATTTCTGTGTAATATCCAAATAAATATTTTTTGGCAACAATCATTACTATTTCAATATCGAATTGAAATGTTTTTAGTTTAAAAGCCAAATCAATTTTCAAGGCAGTTTCTAATTATATTAAACATTCTCTTGTAAGTATTAATGCTTTTATTTATTTAAATATAAATAAATATAATATGAATTTAATATATTATAATGAATAAAAATATGAATATAAAATGAGTATATATTTATATAATATGTTAATATATATATATATATATATATATATATATTAATTTTTGAAATAATAACATACCATAACCATTGGCACTATAACACCCATTATAAAATAGTGTAATGTGTATATTGCATAAATAATTTGGGAGTGAATTTAAATGTACCATCCACTGTCAGCGAATCGGAAAAATTGAAACTTTATCAATAATTTGTCGGTGAACTAAGACGTCGGCAAACTAAACTGTCGGCGAAATAGGAATATTTTAAAAATATTTTAAAACTGGCATATATGTCGGCAAACTGAGTTGTCGGCGAATTGGGATTCGGAAAAGTGGGTAATGAACTGGCGAGAATAACTCGCTAGAACCAATACGCAGGACGTAGCGGGTACGCGCGCGTGATAACGATAATAATCCGAGAGACGAGCGCGGTAATATTATTACACAGAAATCGGCGGATTCTGCGTGAAGTCCTGATGACTTTTTGATCAGACGAACGCGCGGAACAAAACAAAAACGAGGGAGGACAATTTATCAAACCCGCCGACGGTCAGCCGTTGTAGGTACACACGATGAGATCACCGCCGAATCGTTCGGTCAGGTGGCAAATCGCATTATATATTATATATATCGTATACGGGCCTACAACACGACTCCATTATCACAGTCAGTGGCATGGCAATGTAGGTAAGTCTTGGCCGAGTGGTATATATATATATAAATATACTGTGGGCAGTATATACATGTATACATACATAGCAGTAACAGGCTATAGTTGTAGTCGTATTACTCTACGGCCGAGGGGGCGGTGGTATTGTGTATGCGCGAGCAAGAGTCTGGGCTTAATGATAATTGCGTTTGTTCGGTAATAGTTTTCGCCGCATACGTTGCGAATGAGCGGAAAAACCTGACGGTCAGGGACGACGGACGAGGGATCGGAGCTATTTATATATATATATGGTGTGTGTATAAAAGAAGTTTGTCCGTACAACAGTATAACAATAATAATAATAATAATAATAATAATAATAATATATAAGAGTGGAGAAAATCTTTTGGGAACGCGGACGCGTCGTCGTCGTCGTCGACCCGTGCATATAATATTATACAGCCCACGAGTTCGACAACTTTCTAGCGTGGCCCATTTCCGGGCGGAAACGGTAACACGGAAAACGAGGCAAGGGTGATTTTTTTTTCCGAAACGAGCGCGGTGTTTCCGGAGAAAAAAAAAGTGTTTTCATTTAATTTAAAGTGAAATTATGTACTATTATTAACACTACATTTGATCAAAAAAATCTACACGTTCGGCAATTTTTTTTCCTTTTTCGTTTTGTTTTTTAGAAAAATACTCTCCGAAACGACGAATAATGGCTAATAATTCGAAAAAAATAAAGAAACAAAAAAATGTAACCTAACCTAACGTAGTATCTAGCTATGACGTATGACATGAAATTTACAAAAACTAAAATTGTATTCTACATCTATTATAAACATATGTTTACATGACGTGACATTGAACGATACCTGTTTTCTGATATTTATATAAATTATTTTTTCTTTAAATATATATATTTTTTATTTAATCTGTAAATAAATTTGCGTAATTTCATATTTTATTATTTTATGTTATTAATTTGAGCACCATGCTTGTTTATTAATTTACAGGATTGCTTTAATATAAACATTGCACACTATTAAAAATACATTTTTATGATTATGATCAATATCTAAATAAATGTACTTGCTAGTCTTCGTATTTTTTTACGAGTTATAGAAAATGGTGTGTTCAAAAACTCTATAACACATCATAGTGTTAACTGTTATTAATTTTGAATTGTTTTGGAAATAAGTACGTCTATAGTAAATAAAATATATTATCTACCAGTATTTACGTTGGAATATTCGTGATGTCAATACTTTAGCAGTTTAGCCATCCTTTTTTTGTTTTACGTACGCTATTTAATTCTATTAGTGACTAGCTAGTATGCGACGTGCAGTTTACTTTATCTCATGTCAAACAAATTAACTTTTAGGTTTAAAATAATATTTAACGGTGCCCGCAACAATTATTCTACTGATATTTAAAATCCAAGTTTTACATTTTAACAAAATAACTTCATTTCAAGCAGGTTCTACGTAACTGACTTTTTAGGTGAACTTGTTAGTATTGTGTTAATCTAATGTATGCCAAAACTAACATACAGTTGCCATTAGATGTAATACCTATTTGATTATTATTCGGTCATTTATCGATGTATTATAATAATTTAACATGCAAGCTTTTTATTTTTTATTTTCAGTTATAATATATTACAATTGAATGTTTATCTATTATACATAATATTATTTTTAACAATATCTATTGATTATAACAATGATAATATTATATTATCTTCACCAGTGTATCAGTGTTTAATATGTTCGATTAAATAAAATTGTTGTCACATTATTTTTAGTAAATTAATGTACGTGATTTAATTTTGGTTACTTTAGTTTAAAGTTTATAAATTTAAATTTAAAGCAATGCATTTCATTTTTAATTAATTTTTTTAAATATTATAAATACTTTTTAAACAAATGATTGGAAAATTATTACTTGAAAATTAAATCACCAAGTTTTCATAATACCCGATTTCAACATTTAAGCACGTAATAACTATATAATTCAACACAGTATTTCGCGTAAATAAGCGATTAAAAAAAAATAAAAACGTTGAAAGCGAAACGAGCGTGAATACGACACGTATAAACAGAAGAAATAAAACGATATTTTAAGAATATTTTATCCGATGTCTGTGACCGTAATATAGTCGATATCTGTGGGAGTTTAATGAATATAAGATATAACGATGAAAATTGCTTGAATATTATTACAATATAAATGACTAAATAGGAAGATAATTGTATTCCGTTAACAGCAGTAATAACTAATAACAATAATATCGTCATCGTCGTTCTTTTAACGACATCTCAACTTCCGCTGTTCTCAATATGATATTATTATTGCAGTAGCAGCAGATGATGAAAATACTGAAAAAATAAAACAAAAAAAATACAAAAGAACGAAAAAATAAAATTGTATACTATAAAAGCTTGAATAATCGTCACCATGCTGCAACGCTGTATATAAAGTGAAATGCACAAAGTTTAAATAGATTAATGAGTGTTATACACACACACACACACACACACACACACACACACACGACGAACGGTCTCTCAGCTCCACTCTGGTCTTGATACCCCCAAATTAGTTTCACGGGGCTCTAGAGCAGCCTCCCGCACGGTCCACGATCCGCGGTGGTGCGGCGGCAGCGTGTGGGCAAATCGTTGCGGGCGGGGGAGGGGGTACAATGGCCGTAAGGCCGTGGGAGTTAGCCATATTGTTTCGGATGATTTAACACCGGAGGTAAATAATAGTCGCCTCTTATTATGTGTTTAATAAAGTTTCTTTGTTTGCTGCTTTCGCGTTTTAAAGTACGCGCGCGCACACACACACATATATTATATTATGTATATATATATTTAGCGTTGTGACTATATGCGTCGTCGCTGCCGCCACTGCTATTTTATACAAATATATACGCACACACACACACACACACACACACACACACACACACATATATATATATATTATTTATGTATTATATCGGTGGCTCGCCGAGATTTGAAGCAGATTTATTCTTCGCCCACCGCCGTCCCGTTAATGGCGATCTGCTCTCGACAGTCGACTGATTACTCGTTCGTTTTGTCCAAACCTTTTGCCCTCCATCTCTTCCCCAACCCGTTTTGATAAGTATTTCCTGTTCCGTTATTCTAATTCAACGTTAACCAGTCGGCGCGCGCGATACGAATATTAAGGGAAAAAAAACAAACGAATACCCTCCCTCCACAAAAAGAAAAAAAAGCAAGAAACGATCGACTTAAACGTCACAAAGGCTGTATTTTACTGGGTCTCTACAATAGGGACTGCAGGATCGCGCTTCATAAATAAAACATAATATTTTCCTGTCTTCCGGTTTGTATATGAGCCACCATCGTGTTTACCGAAACAATTGCCTTCATTTGAAATGTACCGTACCTGCGTATACACGCGTATCGTACCACAATATTGCATTGTACCACGGCGTCAAGTGCTGCTCAATTACTTATCGACACTTGTCTACACTGCTACTGCAGGCGAATGATCATAATTGTTGATGGTATACGGGTACTATATTATAGTATGATAAGTAATAGTCATGGTTATCGACTAGGGGAGATATTTTTAGGTAGGTACTGCATGTAAAGCAACATATTATATTATACTAGTAGTAAATAAATTATGAAAATTTCATGAAATAAACTTACTAACATATAGTAAAGTAAAGAAAAAAAATCGATAGGACATTATGAAAAACGTCATGCAATACACACTCTCAAAGATATATCCACACAATATAGACTTCTTAAGAAGCAAACAGAGATTTCTCAATACAATTTTTCATTTTACAAAAATATTATGCTACATTTTTTAAAAAACTAATATAATATTTAATAATGATACATATTATATTTGAACTATTTTTTTCGGTGTGCAAAATATATTTTTTAATAAATTATTGTATTGTTTTACGATACAATGAATTTTTTGTTTAGCTTTTATTTAATTTCAAATTGTATATGACTTACTATTTTTCGAGTAAAATATGTAAAAGTGAAATGACTACCTGACTAGTAAAGAATTTCTCTGAACGGACTAGACAAATTCTGGCACAGTAGTCAAAATTAAATGATGGCCTAGAGCATTTAAAAATTACCACTTGCTGTGCTTCCAATTATAAAAAACTACAGTTATTCAAAATATTTTAAAAACATAACATATTTTATCATTAACCTTCGAAATGGGTACCTATTAAAACGCATAGGTTCACCATAGGGCAACCTATCCCCATAGATAAACATAGTAATTTATAGCACGGTATTTTAAGTTCATGTCTTTATAACTTAAATGTATGTAATTGTATAGTTTATGATATTGTGTCTTATAATATTAATCTATTTTATTTTTACCCTTTTAAATGTTTACGATCAAAAATGCATAAAAATTATTAAAACTAAAAACGATATTAGAGAATAAACGTAATGACTAGGTTTAAAAATATACGATATAGCCGTATATTAAATGTAAATAAAAAGATGCTACATCCACACGTACAAGTATTTTTCATGTATTGTGTCATTATACTCATGACGTATTGTCTTACAAACGTATACGTTGAACATGTATACTACAATAATAATTGTGTTAAAAATAATCCATTTTAGTTTAATATTGTAGTTAATATTGGCTTATTATGAGATTTAAATCATAAAATATGGTTTAGACTCTAGAACCTAGATTCTAGGGTAACATAGGCTTTAGTCTATTTTCAATGTTATAGTGAACTACATAAATAATTTCAAGCTTAAAATGACTATGAGTTGATTTACAATTTAAACGTTGACAATAAACCTACGATCCAAATTGTATATAATTAATATTGCCGCTCAAAGGTATCGACATTAACGATAAATAATAGATTGTGCTCAACATACATATTTTATATGATATAAATACTAACATGCATATTATGTAGGTACCATAGACCCGGAGCCTAAACAGACGAGGAACGGATCAGTGCGGGCCAAGTTTTTTTTAGCGTGCAATGAGAAGAGTAATTTTGTAGTGAAAATTGTTACCTTGGTGTGTCATGGGTGATATTTGTATTCAGGTTAATTCCTTCTACTAAATTCCAGAAGTGTGGGGAAACTATTGTTTGTGCAGTCAGAAAAAAATATTAAAAACAACCCAGGTACGGGCATTCGCTCATCTTTCCAGCAGCACATTGCGCGGGAAGTACTTTAGCTGTCATCGATGTGCTTGATCGTATCGGATCCTGCGAGTGGGGATTGAACACACCGGTTATCTTCATACGCCCGCAGATCGCGAGTATTAGAGTTGTTTGCGTGACCACACGTTTCGTTACGAGGGGGGGGGGACCGAACGAGATATAATAATAATATATCGCATCGCCCGTCTGTTCGACAACCCATCGCAAAACGACGTGTGTCTCTCTGTTTCGTTCGGTTCGTGTGCACCTGTGTGTGTGTGTGTGTGTGTGTGTGTGTGTGTGTGTGTGTGTGTGTGTGTGTGTGTGTGTGTGTGTGTGTGTGTGTGTGTGTGGAATATATTTACGGTCTGTAAATATATTTCGTAACGCGTAAGAGTCCTGTACGATAAGTCGCCGTGACGGAAAATCGATGTTTTTTCATGCTTTGCTCCCGAATTTCAGCACGAGAGAAAATCCACCGTTTTCCTATACACACACTCACTGCACGAATATGCACGACACACACACACACACAATACACACGTCTTCTATCGTCGGCGCTCTATAATATATTATTATTATTATTATTATTCCTGTTCCTCTTCTCTCGTTCGTCCGGAGATGGATTTCTCTCTCGTGCCCGTAAAACACTGTTTGACGGCACGTGGCTACGTACCCGGCATACATTTACATACTCGAGAAACACAACGAGGCCGTCGACTATTTCCACGACGACGGCGGCAGCAGCGTCGGCGGTGAGGGTGCGATGTCGTCGACGTGTGAACGTGTGGAGGCGGTCGAGGCGAAACGTTTCTGCATATTGTACACTGATGCGGCGGCATAGTTCGGCGCGCGTACACATGCAATAATAATACACAAAACGTATACCCAATACAGAGGAGCGCACGGAAACTGCATAGAAGTGGATGAGCTGCTGCTCGTCACCGTGTGTGGGAAGACGATTTTGCCGACGGAATACGTAAAATCGCACGTACGAGTTGCCGCACCACGCGCGTCATCGCCTCCGCCGTCGTACGTATGTCTCTGACGCTCGCGGTCTGGCGAGAACTTTCGCGTCAGATATCGGACAATACGAATGTGTCGGAGGTCGCGTTCCCCTCCCCCCAAAAAAAATTTGTAGGGGAGGTATACCTACGCGTTTTTATGCCGCGTACTATTGTTTGTTTCTCTTGCGCTATTGTCGTCGTCGTCATCGTCGCCGTTGTGATTTTTCGACGGAAAAGATATCAGTTGTAGGCCGGCGACGACGGTGTTTTTGATTTCGTCAACGGTTTTCTTACGCGAAACCCGCTGCTCTCGTACCGACATTTCAACGTTACTATCGTACACTGATACCGTTTCGTGTCGTTAGATTATTTTTATTACGATGTATTATCATTATCGAATCGAACCGTTTCAAAACGACATTTAGCTAGTGAAACCGTAATCGCGTTATTAGAAAATCATAAATGATAATATTGAATACCGGTAAAAAAAACCAAATTGTATAGAACTTAATGTGCAGTTAAAACTACATTTTTTTTATCACATTAGTGATATTATAGGTTTGTATTTTGGATTTAACACCAATTATAAATGTACCGATAAACTGACGGTCGATTATAATTATTATTGATATATATATTTTATAATTTAATACTAATTAAATTATATTCATATAATTAGTATAATAATATCATATAGTATTTATATTTTTTTTTATAATAAAACAGAAACTAAATTGATTTTATCGAGAAAACACTGGTATTATTAATAAATAACAACTACTGTTATTCTAGAATTGGTGAATTATTCAAATAATGAATATATTGAAAAATACAGATAATGAAATTAAAATATTATATGATTTTATATAAATAATACATTTTTAATGTGTGATGACAGTAATGATTTTTTTTTTTTTTTTATTCGATAGATATACTTATTCTGAATGCATATATTGAACCATGTTTAAAAACAACACCAATTAAAATTTAAGAGCGGATAATCATATCACGACGAAACTTTCAATTATTGCTAATATTTATTAAAAATAAGTTGTTTTCACTAGCTTTTTGCTTATACTATGCCTTGATAAAATATCGGTTCATTTTGTTTTTAATCGTTACATTCCGTCATGACGTGTGTCAATTTAAACAAATAATATGTTATTTATAGACTTGCTAAGCTCACTAATATAGGTATATAAATAAATAATAATATAAACACAGTGAAATATTTTGAGGTAAACGTGTAAGTTGTAACTATTATTATATATTCATGAAAATAAAATACGTACACTTACTAGTATACGGATAGTTGAAGTCACCGGTTAGGACACTTAAATTTTTATATTTTTTTAACTTTATTTTCATAAAAAAAAATTACAATACTTGTCCTATATAATATGGTTAAGTCATATGACTGTTGTATACATCGATCAGGTTTCCAAGTGAAGTGGGTATATATGGAAATAAGGTGTACGATATGATCAAAAACACTACGTTTTTGTGTTTTGAGTAGTTCTACAACAGAGCAAACAGATAATGTGCTGAGTTAAAAACTTAAGCATCCTCCCACGCAAAAGAGAATTTTTCCCTCAAGGTATGAACGCTATAATATACAATATATATTATATATATTACGCGTGCAATAAACAGTGTATAAAACTGTCGACAACGCCGTTTTCCGGCAAATTATTCACACCTTTTCGAGTTTGAGTTGGTTTGTAATTATTATTTCCATACACCATCGTATTTTTTATGCAGACCCAAATTATAAAACCCGATTTAGTTTTAAAAAAACATAAATGATTTTTAGTTTAATATTTTTTGTCGTTTTGTTTCATATTAATAATGTCAAACTGCTCGTCACTTTTTATTTTTTACTCATTTTATTTTGTATTTTGTATTTTTAAATTTCGGTCGCTTGTATAAAAATTGTACGGCAGATGACACTTTCAGCCTTGGACAAATGGACTAAGCAGTTTTAAATGTTTTAATGAAGCTTTTGGACGAGGGTCTCGTATCATATGATGTAATTTATATATATATATATATAAGTGACAAGAAACTGAACGGTACATACATGACGTTGGTTCATATTTAAAAAAAAATTTCGACGACTTAAAATTATACGGCATGTATATATATATATTATATAATGTTCTTTTTTTTATCGTACATGTGAACCCACCTAGTTTAACGATAGGAAAAAAATCCGACAAAACAGGGTTCACGTACCACCTAAGCGCCCAGACGAATAATTATTATTGCACAAAAGAAGAGAGCAGAGTTTGACGGTCCGGCGACCCTTTTCAATGTGAGTTTGCGTATCTGTCAGGCTCCACTGCAATACAGTTGTGTTGTTGTTGTCGTCGTCGTTGTATCCGTTGCCGTTGTGTGTGGATGAAAATACTCTCGGTTTTCTCATTATCGGTTTCCTTCCGAATACATCGCATCAGTGATGTACGTTTTCATGCCCTACTGTATGTGTGTATGTACATCGTATACACAAATTATCACGAAACTAAGTCCCCCCTCCCATCAACACAGTTGAATAACTGGCGTGTTGATTAGTGCTCGTTTTGTTGTACTAAATGATAATGATGATAAATATATACATATTATTATACTTATTTGTTGTATTTTAGATTTGAGGCACAAATACTACAATATATATTATATAATAACAGTAGTAACAATGATAACAATTATAATAATATAATATGATCGGTTTGTCGACTTGCTGAAGTTAAATCACAATTTTGTTTTCATTGTTACTGATGTAATTTTTCAAGAAGAGGAGTGGTCCATAACAGTTCAACGTATGTTTTCCCATTACAGTTTCTATCGATTAGACAATTCATAATGAAGATTCAAGATAATATATTTAGGAAGTTCTGGTATAATTTTTTGTTGAGTGTAATAATACAAAGAAAGTACCGTAAAAACGGAAACATTTACTATCACTAAATGACTAATGTTTAAAATCGAGTGTGTAGATTTGAACGACAGTCCTTTTTATGAAAATGTACAGTTATGATGATCGTCGGTTACGAACACGTGTTTTTGCATTCAGACCACTAATAAATCAACGAATTCGGTACCAGCTCAGTTCACCTGCAATCACGACAAACCGGACGAACCAACAAACATGAATACTATTATTGAAATAAATAAAATAAAAAATTTTAAAGAGTCAATCATACATTGTATGCATATATTAATATACAAAAAAAGTATTTCAAAACCTAATCGATAGGTTATGTATTTCTGGTTGATGGAATACATTTATTTTATAATTTGATAGGGGTTGGTAATAGAGAATTATTTGGAAACGTTAAAAAGATATTTTCCACGTATTTCATAATACAAATTAATCATTTAATCAAAAAATTTCGCTGTCAGACTAATATATTTATATGCACGGTTCCTATTTCATGACTGCACGTTTTAAATTAATGTGCTCTAAACAACCAATAGCAGTTTATGAGTATACAAAATATCAAAAGGATTTCTAACTAAAAGTTGCAAAACTGATAATAATTATCAAACATTATTTGTTTCGCATTAATTACCTTTTAGATAAATAAATTGTTAACATATATTTAAAATTATTTTTACATTTAATTAATTATAATTATCAAATACATAATTTAACTATGGTATTTTTTTTTAAATATTATTACCATTTTTTTTTACCGCGTATTCGTACGATTTTTATGCATTCCGGCATAGTCTGATATTATTTAGTGTATAAAAATCATTGTTATAATTGCAATATTACAACTAATGGATATCGATTGAATAAAAAATAATTTTAAGTACAGGTATCTTAGATAACCCAAATAAACGGTATAATTAATAATCGAGGTACTTATCTATCTTCCTAAATCGTTTTAATTATTTATCAATTCATCATGTATTAGTTAAGTTTTTAAAAAATAAATATGATAATATGTTTCAGTACTTGTTTTTATTATTATGTATACAACTTTAAGTAAATGTAAATAATCTATAATTCGTAGTAAACAGATTATAGAGAATGTTGATATTTGAGAAATAGGTAATAAAACTTATATTAGATTCAAATCAACATTTATTAAACATGGATAAACTAATTTATTTATAAATTGATTATATTTAAATGTATTATAAAATATATGTTTTTCTATTAAACTATTTGTAATAAACTATAAACTTTTTAAAATAACTTAAGTTTGTATCCAATAAAAAGCTACAAAATACTATCAAAAAATATTTTTGAAAATAATTTATAATATATACCAACATTTTAATTTGTGTATATTTTTTTACAGATCTTATAGATTTTTAAACAATATTATGTACATTTTTATTAAAATTAAAAAAAAAAAATACTATGTTTAATATGTTAAAGTAAACTGTCTTATTAAAAGTGTTCTAGGACATAATAGGTACTATATATTTTAGGAAAATATATTTTTATTTGAAAAAAATATGATATTTTTATATTTACTTAACAAACTTGTTGAATATGTTTGTAAATACATTTAAAAAAATAATAATAAAATAGAAAATTAAACGATACTGTTATTTTTGGTACGTAATAAACATCTAACCGTACTTTAATTTTATTTTATACGATAGCTTATAATAATTAATTTATTGTTTTTAATGTTCCAAACAGATAGTATTGTAACAAAATTATATGATATAATATATTTGTATGGAATACGAATTATATTAAATAAATCCTTATAATAGTTTTTTCTATTTCAAAGAACAATCAATAAACTGTCAAAAATCGCGAGTTACAAATAAATTATTTAATACATACACTATAAAAGTATTTTTTTTAAACACAAACATTTGATTAGGTAATAAGTTAGTAAAGCTTCTTAGGTATTTGACCTGGTAAACTTGACCATTCCATTTAAATATAAATTATGCTCAATAAGATTTAATTTTAACTATATTATTTTTATTATTTTTTTAAAAACAACGATAACAATATGAATTAAAAAGAATATCCACTATACATTTTTACTATTAGTGTCAAAAAATTAATTACCTACGATTGACAAGTAATAAATAATTTGATGAATTTTGAATTGATTTTGCTTCAAAATGGAAATTTGACATAACATACAAAGTTAAACTAAAGTTCTCATCTTTCAATTCATATTAATTGGTTAAACAAACAATTTTCAACAAAATGATACAGAAAAAAAAAACAACTACAGCTGATTGAATTAGTAACATGGTATTATAATGAAATATAAAAATATATTATATACTGTGTCAACTAAATAAAAAAGAATCATTCCAAAAAGCATTAAATATAATATCAATAATGGATTAATTAAGAAAAAAAATGTTATTCATAAGTATAAAACATTCGTTGTCAAAAATAAACAATGATTTTAATTAATTCTGTTTAAAGTATAACTTAATAAAACTCTTGAAATAAAATACCGGTAAAAGTGTTTTTTGTATTTGAATATGAAAATTAACTAAAATGGTAAAATGATATTCAATTGTTTATCTTTCGAATTGTTTAACCGAATTGCATTTTACTTAAATACGGGTCTGTAATATTTTTTTAAAAAAACTAATATTATTTTTAAATCGTATTGCATTACCACGTTTGATGTTTGTTTATCAGAGAGTCCTAATTACGTTTAACATCTGTAATATATACACATGGGTATATATTATATATTTATATACACATAAGTAGTTATTATATGGATTTGTCAATACAATAATAATATTAACATAATTAATTTAGTTGTTATGTAGAACAACATATACATTATAATATCTAAGTATGTATAACATACTACATTATACGTAATTAATATACAATAACCATATATTATTTGTATTGAGTTGTTAGGTAACGTTTATTTTAAATAAAAAATATGACATGATGCATTATTAGGTAGGTAGAACAAAATAATCAAACCATTTTCCGATTGATGATATTCGAAAATATTATTTGGTAATTTTGGAAACAATTCTACCTTAAATTATGTGTACTCGTTTATAAAATTTTTGAACTTTTTTCTAGTAAATAAAGCATATAGGTAATATATTTAACATTATCATTAAAATAATAAACTGCATCATGATAAAAACCAAACTAATAAGATCAGAGAATAATTTTTGTACAACACACGTAGTATTATATAAATAATAATATGTACCTATACATAATACATAATAATATACACATAGTATTAGTATAATAATAGTGTATAATATATAATGATAAAATAAAAAAGCGGGTAAGTAGGTATCGCTCTGCTGTATATTAGGGGGTGGGGTGGACCTCAGACTATGGTAGGTTAAATTTGAATGCAATGATAGGTATCATTGTATACGAAAAACGATTCTGAACGAAGATGATTTGTCAGTTTAGGATATATTATATTTAAATATTGTCAAATATTCTATTTTGAAACAAATAGTATAGTTTTTATATGTTACTATGGTTACTATGGCCAACATTCACATTATGAGCGTATGAAATTTAATTTAAATTTTGACATATTTCGTATAAATTCGAACTTTAAACACTTATAAAAAAAAATTGTGACTAACGATTTCGGATTTTTTTTTTATCACTTTAAGAACAACTTATAAGAAACCTTGTATTAAATTTTCAAGATTTTCTGGCCACCCAAAAAATTTTTATCGGCATTTGAAGAAAAAAAAACTTAGAAAAGTCGAAAATTTCAATTGTCTATTAGTAGCTTAAAAATGGTCAAAATATTTTGAAAATTTAACTGTAAAGAGATAACCATAATATAAACATTTGGTGAAAATTTCAAGTATTTACAATAATTCGTTTTTGAGTTACAGCAAAATCAAAAAATCGATTTTGTCGAAAAGTGGTTTTTCCGTAAAATTTCCATTTTTCTGTCATTTTTTTTTTGTTTTTCTCGATTTTTTTGAAAACTATTAGAAAATTTTAATTTTGACCCCCCTAAAGTACCAACTAGATTCAATTCCCTATTCAAAGAGGGGCTGCAGTCAAAAATCGGAGCATTATTACTGCTCCAAATGTTGGAGTCAGACACAAAAAAAAACAAAAAAAAAAAAAAAAAAACACACATCATAGTAAATGCAATACATTCATCACTTCGTTCAGAATCTAAAATAATTTACATGTATAAATATTAAATGCTGATTGTTGGTATGCGCATGGCTTGAAAACTTAAAATGGATAGTCCATCCTTCAAACACTCCGTTTGGGCTAAATTGTTGTTTTTGTAAATATTCGCAATAGTTCAAATAAGGTTTTCACGAAAGAAAATTTGAAAAAATGTCCGGAAAATTGAAAAATTCGATATGAACTGGGAATTTTTTTTTTTTTGATAGACATTATAAATGAACTCGTAATAATATTATGCGCGTATAACGTTTGCCAGGTAAGTTATAAAATATAGAAATGATTTTTGTGTAAAATAACGTTTTTTATAATATTATATATTATTACACCAGGTATCTATTAATTTATTAAAATTTTATGAGTTTTAAATAAACACTACTTATATAATAAAGTTGAGGAGTTTGGTTATTTATTTGTCAGCGTCGATCTCTTTAACTACGATTAGGGGTTGAACAAAAACAAAAAAGTCAAAAAGAACGTTAAGCTAAAAAGAAGCAATATCATGGGAGAGTGGTGATATGTGGCGTGTTGCGAAATGACAATATCCACAGTGTCAATTAAGATAAAATACCTAAGCTTAAAAAGTTCGAGAACTTATAGAGGCTACGAGGTTTTGAGGTGGATTTTTTTTTACGGGAAATGAAGTGCACGTGGGGACATCTATAGTTATTTATAAATTAAAAGCATTTTAAATATAGACAACTGACAAGTAGAATTGATTGGTTGAGTGACAAGCTAATATAGCCCATACAGGAAATCGCATTGATAACTGACTACATTTCGGTAGACTGCTACTCCGGCCTTCGAATGCTCAGGTAAACCATAAAGATCGGTTCAATATTGTAGACGTACCAAAAGGCGATTTTCCATTCCGGACATATGTTGTTTAATGGTCATAGAGCCCATGTATTAATATAATAGGTATCATCCGATACATTTTAACATCCATTACACTCCTGTGACATTAAATATTTTATAGGTATATTAAACCGTTGAAAACAATTTAATATGTAAAGGATATATAGTAGGATAAAAAATAAATAACCTAAATAAATCTACCATGAAAATAATTATGCGAATATTAAATTTTAGCGACATTTTAATGTTGTTTAATAATAATGTAATATTTATCTATTGTGTATTACAATTAAATCAAATGTAAGTCTTACGTTAATAGAGAAACTCATTGATGTACAACATATTCAAATGTTTATAAACAACCATAAGTGACACGACACACAATATTGAGTCAGTGTATCATAAGTAGCTGACACTAAGTAAAATCAACAATATGTTGACAAACGTTGTTTTACCCATAAAGAACTTTTATATTTTATTTTTATAGCTGACTCGGCAAACGTTTGAGAGTGATTCAGAGTATTGTTGTCATCACTCATCAGTACTCTGCGTTTATGTCAAATTTCAGCAAATATACGTATATGATCGCGAGCTCATACAAAATCCTATCGAAAAAAGCACTTTCAGTTTTTCCCGAATTTTTAAATTTTCCGGACATTTTTTCCAATTTTTCTTTCCATAAAAACCCTATTTAGACTATTCCAAATATTTTTTCGGTCCATTTGTTTTCAAACTATACTCTTGCCAACGAACAGCATTTCATTTGTATATATGTATACCTATAATATATAACATGTGTATAAAATATACAGAGACAGGAGATCTCGTAAATTATATCTACGGGGCAGTGTTTCGAGGCGAATGCGTCGTTTTCTTTTTCGAATTTATCTCGAAAATCCACACGACTTTAGTCTGAAAAACGTTTTATTGTATAGGTGTGTATGTGTTTGTGTGTGCACCGGGTGTTGGAGGGGAAAAAAGGAATAACAAGAAAAAAATAAAGAGAACTAAACGACACGGCTAGGAGAGACGAGGGCGGCGAGTGGGCGAGCGTGTGGCACACGCACTTTATTTGTTTCTCCGGGTGGACCGAGAAAGGTCCAACGTCCGTGGGAATTCGGACATGCCAACACACAAAAGGGCCCGACGCGCACGCGTCACACCTACTAAATAATTCGGGAGTTTATTTTGTGTACACCCTCACGCGGTTCGGAAGACGGCAGGTATACATACGGGGTGTATAAGGACGAAATAATAGGAACAAAAACAGGAGGTGAACTGAAAACAAACGCGTGGGAAAAAAATCGACGTTTACCTCATTTTTTTTTTTTTTTATTCTGTTTTTCACTTTTTCTCCGTTTTATATACTTTCATAGGTTAAGTATACGCACAAAATAATATTTTTTATTTTTTTTAACGCTTATATATTGTATATATACAAATACAATATATGTATGTATATATTATTATTATACGTACAAATATTCACCTCTGTCGGTGTGTAGTGCACTGCTGTCAGCAATATCTCTTCCCCTACCGCCGACACGCACACACACGCGCGCGCGTTTTACTCGCGTTTCACCTCGTTGAAAGTGTGTTCTTGTTATTGTTATTCCCAAACGACGCTTTTTATTCGAATCCTAATACGACGTCAATCACTTATAGGTCTGCTCCGCGCCCCCCCCCTCGCGATCCACCGCACTCATAAATATAGATTTATACGGTTTGCGATGTGCATTTACTCGCAGGACATGGAAATAAAAAAAATAAAACTCTAAATATTTATTGTATTATACATAAACAAAATCGTGGTAGCTATGAAATACTCCCGAGAAAACCGTTGTTTTTGTTTTGTTTTATTTTTCGCCTCCTTTTAGGAATTCCCCTATGGCGCTCGAAAACTCTGAACTTCGGTCGAAAATCACATTCAACGCGTTCGAATTCGCGGTTGTGTCTAGAACTCGTGGTCTCGATAATGTGGTCGTTTCTGACACCGATGTCAATGTGAAAAAAAAACTGGACATGCATCATTAAACGTGCTGATGTCTGCACGTTACGATGATGTTTACGATTTTTATATTTTCGAATACTATATCGTCAGTTTTAGTAGCGTTCTTTTAAAACATAAAAATGTATTTTGAGTACATTTAAGTATGCTTTTCTACAAGGTTTACGATTATCGAGTTCAGAAAATGTGTACAAGTTTTGTAACGAATATTTGCACGCATAAGTTTAATTTTTAAACTATTATTAAATATTATAAGTTTCTTGATAATAACGCTCCTGAAACTCGACACCGAGATAATAATATTATTATGCATATAAAATATTGATAATTTAATATAGTATATAAGGTTATGTTATTGGCGCTGGACGAAAGATAAATTGAATTTTTCAACAATATAGTCTTTACATATTATCATCAACATCAGTGTAATACGTATGGTTCGCGTTTGCATATCCCGAAAAAAATATTATAATATTATAAAAATAAAACGTTGTGGCGTTTGGTACGGTTTAGCGTATAGACTATATTATATTAAATATCGGTTCAGCCGAGAAACCAAAATAATAATATTAATAACAATAACGATGATCGCATATTGTTGAATAAAAAATGCCAAAGAAATACAAAGCCAAGTGTTGAGGGACGAACGGATGAGGTATATAAAAGATATTGAAATAGGATGTGACTTTTATTCTATTACCGCGGTTATGGAAAAAGTATCTCTCTAGCAGCCTTTCGTACGCTTTAGATCATAAAACAGGTAGATCGAGTTCTTTTGCTGCGGTTTTTTTGGAATACCCACACGTGCACGTACACGTGCGCAAGAGCGGGGAAATAGGCGGGCAGCGGTCAGGAAGGGGTCAGGCCCAACACTTGGTCGGTAATTTATTTTATGAGATAAAACGCGCTCACGCCAATTCGCTATCCTCTCTTTTTCACTTTACGTTCACAACATGTGGTCCCCCTTTAAAAGGATCAACGTTTTTTTTTTTTATTCTTTTGTTATTTATATATTATATTTGTATGTATGTGTATATTTTCTATAAAAGATATATCACGTTCCTTTCGTTTACCAACATTTTAATATCTACCCGTTTGAGTCACGATAAATTTTAATAAGTCATCTATGCATTTTTGTTGAAAAAAAACACCTTTCGGAGATTGAAAAATAATATTTTTTAATTAACCTTAAGTGGTTTTAAACTATTTTTTTTTAATCTAATTATTTTTTAAATTCGACGACAACCAGCTAAATCTATAAACGGTTACAAGCTGATTGCTATTTATTAATATTATTATGTATAACAAAAGAATAAACTACCTTGTATTCATCAATCATAACTGTGTTCAAAGTAACAAACACATTTTACTTTTTTAATTTAATCAGTTAATGCATAAGATAATGTTTTTAGATAGGTATATACAGGATTGTCAATTTTGAATTGTTTTTATTTGTTGAATTTGCCCGTAAAAGATCAAAATAATGTTATTATTGCATTCATAAACTTATATTTTCTTGAAGCATTAAACTTGTTTCAGTGTATACCGTACTAAGGTTGACGTAAAAATTCAGATATCAGCCTATTATAGTAAAACGGTATACATTATACAATAATGTATTATATACATATTATATAAAACAACAGAAAATTAAATACGGTCGTTTTACGACGTTAGTTCATATTTATCTGTAAATAATATAAAGTTTTACTTTATATAGGTTTTAAGAAATAAAAATTAATGAGTGTTATTAAAGTGCGAATTTTAATTTCCACATTTTTAAAAGTTTTTAATTGTTTATTAATGCTTTAAGAATTAAGACGAACAATTTAACTATGCATGTTAATAAAACAATTAAAAGCAACAGTTACCGTGAAATAAAAATTAAGTTTTTATACTAACACAATTGTAAACAATTCTTGATTTGAATTAATAATATTTCTATCGTTCATGTCTAAAATGTATAAATGGTATAATGATATTAATATAATAGAAATATTATTAATTTAAAGTTGATAAGGTACATACTTACATGCATATATTATTTCAATGTTTTTATAAAAACTAAAATATGTCGTAACGTGAGTTTTTCAATGTTTTGAATAATAAAAACGTATAAAAAAAAACTCAAATTTGAACATTGTGAAAAATCATGTAATTTTTAAAATTTACATAGATACTATTACACTTTATCATCGTATTTTCATTCTAAAATATACGTTTGACAAGATAATATAATATATCTATAGGTATATTTTATATGACATATTATATATTGTATATTACGCACATAATTTGAATGTCGTCAAATATTTATGGAATATTATCAATTTGAAAGTTTCAAATAACTTTCTGCATTAGTGATGTATATTAAAAACGAACTAAATAATATTAGGGATCAGATTTAAAGTTAAAATAATAATAAGATATGAAAAAAAAACAGTGCATTATTTTTTAAATAAACTTATTTTATATATTATTTGAAGATATTTACAATACGTTTTTCATAACATGTTAAGATGAAACGCTAAGAATCGAAGAAAATGTTTTAATCGAAAAATGACATACTCTCCAACATCGTTCAATGTTACCTATCTTTTTTTTTCAATTTTACTCTTTTGCACAGGAAATTGACCTTCCTTTTAGCTAGAGGGAGAAAAAGTGTATGATATATTTTTTTTTATCAATAGTCTCAAACAATATTCTTTAGTTTTTCTTTTTCTTATAGAAAACATCTATTTTCTACTATATTACGTATTGAAAATTATTTAAAATATAATATATATTACATGTTTCTAAATATATATTTTACCATACGATCCTTTGTAACTGCAGTTCACTATAAAATATGACTTTAAATAGAAAAATATATATTTTATGATTGCATTAAAAAAAAAAAAAAACACTTTTTACTTATTTAGTCTAAAAAATAAATAAATAAATGAGTAATATTGTTATTTAACTTAAAGGCATGTAAGAACAAGATTAAGTCGAGTATTTTTTCTCATAAGGAATTTATATTTTTCATTAACACCTAAAGTACTGGGATATATTCAAACAAAAAGTTAGACGTAAGCTACGTGTTTATTTTAATTAAAACCCGTGGTAAAAAAACTTAGCAAGTCGCACACCAAATATATTTTATAACCATCGAGTGTATTTAATGTACTTTGTTATTAAATGGATCACTATAAGTCATTGTTATATTTATTACAAACATATCACTAAAATTAATATATGATAAATTGTTAATCAATAGCCAACTTCGTAAAAAATATGATTTCAATATATGTATATATATATACCGTGTGTCCCTGAAAACAGGGTACACTTTATTACTCATTATCCTTTAAATATTTTTCAATTCTGTTTGCGGGACGTTAAACTAGACAAATGGATCATAAATTCCTAAGACTTACAATTTTTTTAACTCGTGTAGTTTACGCATGCGCAACACAACTTCATTTTTTTTTAATGGCAACCCCTATTTTTAATATCATTTTCGAATTAATCTATTTTTTTCAAGCAATTTTGATGTATCAACATGTATTTTAAACCCAAAATTGTCGAAGTTAGAGCTAGGTATAACTTTGAAAAAAATGTATTAAATTAAATTTTTTTTTAGTTAATGTATTTTTTCGTTCTAAATATCATTTAATACTTAATACATTTATTATTAGTAATAAATTATTTATTATCTATGAATTATTTAACGAAAAAATACGTTATAACTAAAAAAAAATTTAATTTAATACATTTTTTTCAAAGTTATACCTAGCTCTAACTTCGACAATTTTGGGTTTAAAATACATGTTGATACATCAAAATTGCTTGAAAAAAATAGATTAATTCGAAAATGATATTAAAAATAGGGGTTGCCATTAAAAAAAAATGAAGTTGTGTTGCGCATGCGTAAACTACACGAGTTAAAAAAATTGTAAGTCTTAGGAATTTATGATCCATTTGTCTAGTTTAACGTCCCGCAAACAGAATTGAAAAATATTTAAAGGATAATGAGTAATAAAGTGTACCCTGTTTTCAGGGACACACGGTATATATATATATATAATGTAAAAGAAAAACTTATGAAAAATATATTTTTAAGATTTTTGGATAAACACATTTTCCCTAATATATTTTATAAAACAGAAAGTTCAAAAATTCAAATTGTGTATATTATAATATTAAGTGATCATACGCGTGCTGTTAAAAATGTGATAATCTCTTTTATTGAACATCACAGACATCATGTGCTCTAGTCATAAAATGCATTATACGGGACACTTTTCCAATTTTTACACCGTTATTATTATACTTATATTTATAGATATATGAGTAAAAGAAAAGTATATAAACGAAATAAAACAATCATTTACTGTTTTGTATTGAATTAGTCGTTATTATTATAGCGTATTATTAATCAAAATCAAATTTGGTACTATTTTATTTATTTTTATTTTTAAAGGATATTTTAGCTAAATTTTATTTTTATTTCGACGATTATGGTTAAGTAGGATATGGCGTGTACAATACTAAAATTCCTAGATGGTTACCCATCCAGAAACTAGCAAATATCCGCCAGCAACACCAATACCTTCGAATAGCTGGTTCATCCACCACGCCACGTTGATACTTATTACTTATAAAGAACAGTTCTTGTATAATGAGCTCCCGACGAACAATATCAACGATAAATATTATACATGTCTTTCATTATTATATTATTACACATTATATACATGCGAACAATAGCTTGAAAATATTAACAACAAATATTGAAATCACTAAAATATGTTTAGATTTATTTTAAAGTTAATTCAAAACTATACACTATTATAATACGACCATTATCTTAAAATTAAGAGTAATATTAAATCAAAGGTAAATTACTCTACTTGAAAAATAATTTTTTCATCTTTTAAAAGCACACTCACCGGCATTTCTTAATTTGATAAATGGTCAACATGAATCGTTTTAAGCAATTTAAATATAATAATATCACGCGTCTGTTTAAAAAGATCATTATATTCAAATATATTATTTTTTCACTTCAGATGATCATTCGACATTTTAATAGGCACTGAATAAATTATACTTAATTTTTTTCGTGATTTAATGCACATTGCTATATTTCTATATATTTCTATATATTTCTATATTTCTATATTAAAAATAATAAAGCTTGTATAATATTCTATTAGGCCCGTTAACATAAACGGTTTTAGTGTGTGTGTGTGTGTGTGTGTGTATCTTTGTACGCACACGCTCAAGTAACGTTATTTAGCATAAATATGACGATTTATTATTGTGGTTTATCGTCGAACGCATTTTTACAATATTTACTATACTATTATGATTTTCGAGAGTTATACTCGTTTGTACTCAGTATTTTTATTAATTATTATTTGATTGCAATAATTTTAATAAATTTGTCACGGGGTGGTAGATAATTGAGACTATATTTTAAATATGTGTGTGCCTGTACCTACACCACAGATGATGCCTTTTCTATCATATCACTAGAAGCTTTTGTAGTGAGTTAATTTCACGACATCAAAATAAAAAGTTATTAAATATGAAACAGTATCCATACATCGGGAGATTGATTTTTTAAATAAAGTGATGAACAAAAAAAAAAAGAAAATCGATGTTATTTGTCGTGTAAGCATTTAATTTAAAAAACCAATGTAGTTTTACATTTATAACACAATATGTATTAGTGAGTACTGAGTATATAATTCTATTGTTCACAGAAATTCAAACATACACTTATATGCATTGGAATATAATATTAGTTTGTGAAACAGTATACTTTCAAATTAAGAAAATACATGATATTATATACATTACTAACTGTATTATCTGACCATGTCTAGCAAAAAAATGTATAAATATATTTTACACTTAACAATGTTATCGATGTACTTCGGTCTAACTGAATTAAAAAAAAAAAAAAATTGATCGTTAATCCACATTTTTATGAACGCCCGAGTTGAGAGAGAATGTTACAATGTTCTTTAACATCGTGAAAATTCAAACATTATTTTGAGGTTTAAATTGTCTAAAAACGTTTAATATTCAGATATAAATACATAAATTATTTAAAAAACCAATACAAGGTTAAACAAATAATGATGATAATAAAATTTATAAAATTATAAAATTTAGCACATTTAATAAATAATAAGTTTAAAATTGCGATATAAAAAAAAAAATATATATCACCAGATATACTTAGTGATAAAAACTGACAGATCGTCTCTGTTCAGAATTATGTATCATAATATATAATGATATCTATATCATTTAACTTTAATTTAATACATTCATTACAGTGACTCATACCATATCTACTGTACAGTATACTATATAAATCGTTGTACCTAATTTCCCATCTTGCATACGTGGTTTACAGCAATTTATTTATTTTTGAGTTGTTAAGAAAGATATGATCAGCTGTTGTATGTGTTTTGAGTTGTGGGCTTCCGACAGAATACTTGAAATATCCGCTTTTATGTTTCTCCGTATGTACGATTTTCGGTTATCTAACGTGTCCCGCAGCAAAAAGATACAATAACTAAAACATAAGAATACTTAAAAACTATCTTCATAAAACTACACAATTGCAAATAGTTGTAATTCAAAAATTAATAGTTAAAAACGTGTTTTTTTACACAAAATATAGAAATAACCATAATTCTCATAAAAAAAAAAAAAAGTAATAATAATTAAATTGAAATAAGATATTGATTACATAATATCTCGTATTAATCGATACACACAAAAATATTTTATATTAAAATCAAAAATAAATGAATAACGGAAGGTACTTAAAATATGATTTTTTTTTTTTTTTGTGAATTTGGCACGAAACTCATAAGATATTATGATACGAGTCGAATGGCGCTGGTCATTTCTCAGCTGTTGTAATATTAATATTATATTGTGTGTGTGTGTGTGTGTGTGTGTAATAATATAATATCCTTCTGGGTACCTGTCGGGAAAACGATTTCACGCTCATAAATTATTTCTATCTTAATCATCTAGACGTCTTGCTATTTGAATACACCGTTAACAGAGAACGGTTCCCCAGACATGACAATCATCGTGTTGTTTTATCGTGCCGGTGAGTAAGTTGTCGTAAAACGCTTTAAACGTAGGTATCCGTGATACACTAAGCTCGAGACTGGGACTATTGTCGCAAGAAATAAAAACTAGGTATGTCGACATCGTCTTGAATTCTTTGAAATAAACGCAACAGATGTATCTCAATATAAATGATTTTTCGTGGTTGTGATAATAATATTATGGTATACACGCGTTTCATAGAAAATAAATTAATAAAACATTTAAAATATTGAGCAGAGTGAAGAAAACAGTGAGTGGAAAATAAATTGGAGAAACAGTATACGAAGTGTGTGCATGTTTTTTTTTATTTTTAGTCGATTTTATATTACGCGTGATTATATTTTCGTACACGAAGAGTGCTTCAAGCATTCCGTAGTTTTGAAGCATATTACGCACCTCGTAAAATTACGAGTTTTACCCTTTTAATTTTTAATTATGCGCTGGCACTCATCATAAAGATTTGGATATGAAAATATTCGAAAACGAACAAATTCTATTTCGTGAGCGTTTACATTATCTACTTGTAAACCATTATTATTCTATCAGTTATGATTTATAATATACTTTAATAACCAATATCCTCATCGGCGACATAAATTGAAATACACTTACTATGTGTGGTTAATGTCTCGGATTGTACCTTTCTTAACTGCACGGATTATTTATATTTATAAACTTTTTTCAAAAAAAAAAAAAATGAAAATTGAACCAATAATAATAAAAGTTTTAGTTCACTCAAGTGTTGTAAAATCTGACTTCTTATTATTAAAATCTATCTCTCACCCTCTTTAAACTTTTTGTCACGTTGTTAGGTCGATTAACAAATGGTTGGCCGCGAAATCGTTAAGACGTTTTATAATTTTGTGTACGTTAATAGTATCGTTACTCAAACAGTGTCCAACTGTCTTGGTGATAAAAAATAATTAATTTTAATAAAACAATATTGGTTACGCGCGTGTACGTATACAACATAACATATAATTTTTAAGCTTATGTGAGATCGTTTGTGTCTTCGAGTATACAATAACGGTAATGATAATGTCTGGTCGTTATCACAGTCGTTTTACAAGCGCACGGCGTGAGAGAAATAAAAACGGTGACGCGCAAACCAACCCGTCCGCGGGCACAGTCTTTTTGCAGAGCACCGAGACGTCTTTACAGTATACAGAGTGATTATTTCGACATTCGCAACACTCATTATCGTACGATTTTAGTTCCGCATTCTCAAACAGAGTGTTTTTCTGAAGTTTTTAATGAACACCAAACATACAGGATCAGAAAAATGGTGATGGATATAACTATATAAATAAATAATTATAAATGTAGAAGTTTGAAATTAAATACTAGCTAAATCACATCGATCGTTTAAACTTTAAATAGTTGAAAATAATAAATTGTAGTTAGGCGGTACAAGTTTTTATTTACCTGATATCAACTGAAAACTTGATTCTGATTAGGATTAAAAACTACGGCATCGTCTACTTATACTTCGAAAAGTATCAATTGTCAAGAAAATATTATTAGTATTATATTATATTAAAAAGAAATTATTATTATTCTTTTCAAGGTAAAGAGCGAGTGTGTTTGCCGTTAAAACCACGTGGTATGCGCGAACACTATAACCACTACAAGTAAATCGGCGACTGTTCATTTTCCATTTCGGAGTATTTCCCGTTATTTCCAGCTGCAGTGCGTTTAATGAACAATAGTTTTCTACTTGTTCCTAGTACTGGTGACAGTATCACTAGGTTTTTCTTGTTTTATTTACATCGGCTCGTGTGTGAATTTTACGTTTCGTGTAAATTACGTTTTTCCAACATCCACAGCGGCACGATAGTGTACCTAACTACCCGCCCCTAATACCGACCGGCTGAATTTAAACCAATTGCCGCTGTAGAAATGTATTAAAATGCTTTTGTTACATTAATTTTTTATTTTTAGTTTTAAAACGTCTATATTGCGTTACGTAATAAATAATAAAATATCAACGTATTTTACAAAACATTTTAACTGAGATTTTATGCGGAACGCGCGTGATTAGAAATAAATTCTTACTTCATCTTTACATCTCATTTTGTAACTTTAGCTTTTTACCAAAAACTGTTGACGTCTTGACGAGGTATAAAACTCGACGTTTACTAATGGAAATACCATAATATTAATGTATCTAGTGTTTGCGTACGTCTCAAAAGTCGATCACAAAGAATTTATCTATATTAAAGTTTTTTGGTTTATGTCACTCGTTTGACGTTTGGAGCTCAGTTCGTTTAGCTAAGACAAACATTTTTCATTCAACATAATTAAGTGCAAAAATAACTATGATTCCTAGTTGTGTAAATTTAAATACTTTTATATAACTTTCACTCAAAGTTAGATCATGAAACTATATAATATATCGATCGAATAAGATAAAAAATAAATAAAAATATAGTCAAATACAAAAGAAAAACAAAATATATTGCACTGTAAACATAGAGATAAGTGATGTAATAATTTATTTTTAAAATCTACATTTTTCTAAATTTGATAAACTAGGTATTTACCGTATAATATCGGCCGTTGAGTCAATAAAAATAATTATATACCTAATAAATAATGTATAAATAAAAAACTAAAAACTAAATAATATGTTAAAATAAGATTATTGAATTTTAAAGCTATTTCTACCGCATTATTAAATAAATCAATAATTGTAAATAATTGTATAGCGTATAGCGTAGTATAAACTTAATTTTTTTTCTTTTGTACAAGTTTTACATAATGTTGTTATAAAGCATGTAAAAACAATTTCTATTAATTTTAAACATGTAGTTATTTTTAACTGCAGTGGAATTTCATTTATTTATTCATTGAGTAGCGATGGCGTTTTAAACATATTTAGACCCTTCGGTGTGTTCAATTCTTGTCTTGTTTATAATTTACAATTTTGTTATAAAAGGCAGGTTACATTAATTTTTTAAATAATATTATTATTATATTACATAGGTGTATATATTATTTAACAACAAACTGTTATATTTTTAAAATTAAAATTTTAATTTGTTTTAAATGTTTTTTATAATATGATTATACGAGTGCAATATAGTTAGTAATGATATTATACTATGTTATTAATATATTATGTATTTCACAGTATATTATTACAAATTAAAAAGTTTTCCTCGTCGTCTTTATACATTGTATTGTTTTCCTTTTGTATCAATTAATTACCCTATGGAACATTGTTTATTAAGTTAAAATATTTTAATTATTTCATCTCAATATATTTATATATTTACGATATTTTAAATACCCCAGTTATATTATTAAATATTTTCCATTTAATAAACTATTTATGCGCTACGACAATTATTGAAATAGATTTATTATTTTAAAACGTGTTTGTTGTGCATGTTAAACAATAATATGCAACCATATCTTATAGTTCTCAAGTTCTTCAATAATTTGCTTGTCTACAGTGAATAATCGTTTTTAATTTTTATATAATTCGTGATCGTATATTTTTCGTCATTTCAAACAAATCACGTTTCGATGACTTGGAATCCGCGCCTTGATAAATTAAAATATAAATCCGTAGCCATCACCGCGATGCAGCCCGAGTCCGCGTATTGTAGCTTATAGCTAGAATTTAATTTCAGACTTTCTCCCGATCAAGACCGGCTCCGGTTCAGCTCCTGAAGAATATCCGCGTTAAAACTACCGCGTTCCGATGGTTCGCGCGCGCGGGCGAGACGAGACAAACGCGTAGTGCTGGCAATTATTGTACTCGTTCGTAATAAAGCCCCGGAAATTCACTGATATATACATATATATATATAAACGATATACTCGCGCGCGTATGATTAATGTGAGCTCAGAGTTGTCACTACAAGCTGGAACTCGTCGCGTGCAGGGCGGGGCGGGGGGGGGGGGGGGGGGGTGGTGGCGAGTCGGGTGGCGGACGACGGTGTGGACCGGCTGCTTTTGACGACGTTCCTGTGCCCCGGTGAAACCGGAGACCGGGATAAAGGTGAATTGTCCCACGTCCTTTTGTCGTCAGATGTACTCTACCGCCGCCGCCGCGCCACCCTGCACTGCCCACCCCTTGATCTGCGCCGCCAAAAAACTCGGAGTATATCAAATTTTCGGCCACTTCACGCACGAATAATAAAAACTGGAGTAGAGATTAAATTGTTTTCAGACAACATGCTATATATATATATGTGTGTGTGCAGTATATACAATATATTATACACAAACCCACACACACACGAATTCGTGTATTTCGTATTATAATGTGTGTGTGCGCGCGCGCGCGTGTGTAGGCGTATATGCATATAATATGCATCATGCAGCCACGTCTCGTTTCAAAGCGACTGAGAGCTGGGTTTCTGCGAACGAGTTGAATGACGAAATCCGGGAAACTTTGCATGTATAAAAGCGCCGGGCCGTTGAACGAGAGAAAATTATTTTAAATTTCAGTCGCTTTCTCGGTTTATTTTTTGTCCGGTCGGCCAGTGTTATTGTGCGACTGCGAATAGTAAGTCGGTAAATAAAATTCTACAGTGATAATTTTAAAGAACATATTATATACACGATTTGTGATATAATATTATCATCACTTAATCTATAAAAATAATATTAAAGTAGTAGTAAAATAATATAATATCATATTACATCGTAATTTCAACTGACCACGGTGTACATTTACTTTGAATTTTTTTTTTTTTAAGTGTGTAACTAAAACTTTATAATATGCCCTTAATAATAATTATAATATAGTAATATTATACAATACTTTTATGTTATGGATGAGTATACACATTATGCCTGTGTGTGTCTGGATTGTCAACATAACGACTAAAGTGTTACCAAATAACTCTTTTTCTGTATTTTTTGGCAAACATTATATATTTTTATAATAGTAAAGTTTACAATAAAAAATAAAAAATCTTGCTTAATGTTTAAATTAATATCTTAAAATATAATGTAAAATGAATTTTATTGTTTCATAATTATGTTGGTTCGTTATTGATGTTTGCGTAATTAAAGTATTACAAATCGGATGAAAAGTTATACATGTATAATATTACCAACAAATAAATTATAATGATTAACGAGTAATGACAAGTTTTGTGTGACTGCGTGACTTATCATTATAGTTTGTTATGACTTATGACTCAGTTCGATTATAAATTCGACACCTGGTCTTGGGTTTAAATCTATTCTTAATTGTATACATTTATTAAAATATATTCTACGAAATTTATACATAGGTAATTAAACAATGACATTATGATGTTATATTTTATTGGTTATTGTAGTTGTATTACTTTTTAACATTTGGATTAAAATAATATATTATATTCAATATAACGTAAATTAATTTTGACTAATTTCATATGATGTTTAATTAGTGCAAGATTCTATAATCAATAGTTTAAATGGATAATATCTTAAACAAGTCGATTTGTTTTACAGTATTGACGGACGATCCGAATTTCGCAGAGCCTATACCAAATGTTACAGTGTCGCTGGGGAGAGACGCGTCCCTTCCATGTGTAGTCAACAATCTCGGCACGTACAAGGTAAGATGCCACGTACATATTATTATTAGTAGTAGTGGTAGTAGCAGTATTATTATATAGAGAAAAGTACTTCATAAATCATTTCAGTGAAATGTATTTTCAAAAGATTTACGACCGACAATTTTGGGTTACTTACGTGTATATTATTATGTACCTCTGCATTGACCAATCAAAGGTTCTAGTATATATTAAGAATATAAATGACTATTATATAATATTTTTATAAGTGGAATTGGAAACAAAACGTCTATTATTAACTTTAATGGGTTTTGTTCGTTGTAGGAAAACGAAAAAAATGTATTTAAATACAAATCGCAGTAAATCACATAATAATATTATCAACGATAATGGTATTTATACGATTATAATTGATTTGTTCAGTGAATATCTAATACACTTGTTACACACAAAATAATGTCTGTATTATCAGTTATGCTAAAAATGTTCAATGATAACATCATTTAATATTAAAAGTGATATAATATTTCAAATACTTATGACTTGATTCAACGAGCTATTTGAACGGGAAAATAACTTTTATCATATTACAATTATTTAAACCCAGTATTTTTTTTTAGAAAATTAACACAGATCTGATGTGAATTTGAAATATTTTTCAAATACCTATAATGAGGTTATTATTGAAATAATAAAAAAAACTAAGATTATTAAACAATTTTTCTGATAATGTCTTTCGTTGTCAGTTACTTAATACATAATATTAGTTTTACAAGTATAATAATTGTTGTAACACGGCGTTAAATATAGGCAAAATAGGTACAGTTCAGTTAAATGCAGTTAATATTATGCTATTATATTATTATTATAATAATATTCGAATAAAAATTTTTTAACGGATATTATAAATTGATTTTATTATTAAACTAAAAGGTGTTTGTAATAAATCTATGATAAATAATCATACCAATGACAATTAATATAGAAAAATTAAACGAGTTTCGAATAAAATAATTATTTTAATTCAGCCAAACAACTTCTACGCATTTACTACCAAGGAATAAGAATAATACAATTTTATTATTATCGTTACGCATGCATGTATAATGTGCATCGGTTTGGTACGTTATTTTCTGAGAAAACATATCAATGCTCAATCACCATAGTTTGCAATGTGAACCGGATTCACAAAATAAATACACTGAATCATTCAGAATCGCAGTAATTTTCATCCAGACGTAAATCGTTATATTCTTGGTATTATTTTGAGTGTCTGATTTAATAATGCGCCTAGCGTATATTTTAACTATAGCATATGAAATATGTTGTACTGCATAATGTATAACATCATTTAAAATTAGGCATCGTATTTTTATTTTTATATTCTTAGATATATAAATATTTTTTAATACATTTATAACTAAGTTTAACAATCATAATAATACAACAGAATATTAAATAGAAAAATTATTACCTTAGTCTTGAATTAATGTGAAATAAATTCAAATTAGAAATATAGTTTATTTATCGATTTAAAATAAAAAATAAAATGTTTGAAAATTTAAATCAATTGTATCTTTAAAAATATTAAAAATCACAATTTTTGAGAAATATATATTATCTATGTTTAGAAAATTGGTATAGAAAAGTTACTATATGTTAGGTAGGTATATGTATGTAAAGTGTTTGGCTTCTTCTATTATATAAAGGCTCACTGATTGAATACGTTCATCAACACATCCCTAATTTTACTATTTAAAATTAATATATATATTATATATATATCATTCAAAAGGTCTAATATCTTCCTTACATATTCCTAAATAATAAAAATATCACATAACCTAAAGGTATGTTGTCTTAGGATAGGTAAATTAAAGTTAATTGCATTTGTTTGTTCGTAAACAAGGGTGTAATTATTGGCTTTATTTATATTCCATTTACGCTAGTTAAACTTAATTTCCATATCCTTTACTCTTGTATCTGTAATTATTTTTTATGTTTGAGTATACTAAATGAGATACGATAGAATCATCTTCTAGTTCCGGCTGAATCATTTAAAAATAGTTTGTACTCATCCTTTTTATACATATATATATTTCTTTTTACAGTTAATAATTATCACAATTTTCACGCGGTCATACTCACGACTTATTTTTGCTTTTATTATTTTATTATTTATTATTTATGAATTTTGTAAAGTTCCAGTTCTGGGAGTTCAGTATTAAATCGTGACAAATTAAAGCGTATTTTATTTAATAAATTTCTTAGTAATATGCAGCTAAGACAAATTTATTTAGCAGCAAACGTAAACAGCAAATACCAACATACATTTTAACCCGATTAAAAATATTATAAATTATGATATAATTATATTCCGCAGTTCAATATAATTCTTTGAATACATGTTTTATTTTTATTTTATTTTTTTAAAAGACTCAAAACGTAAAATTTCCAATTCAAAACTAAATGTATTATTGGGATGGCACGTATCATATTTATATTTACCATGTATATGATCTGTATTGAGATCATGTACAGGCATATAGAGTTTCCGGATGTGTTCTTACAACAGAGTTCGACATTACCCATATCAACCTCACTTGTGTGGTCACGTACCGGACTCGAGCTTGAATACATATGTTTTCGTTAGCTGGACAAATTGAACCGTTTTCCAGGGAAGACCGCGTATAGATTTAAAAATCTTATTTTTATTTTTTTATTTGCAAGGATTTTTAGACTTAACACATACGTGATAGCTATAGTCTGAAAATCGATAGTACATACATTATTATAAGATAACTTTACATTTTTAATTTGTTCAAATTAATAATAATATTAAATATTATACATTAAAAGTTAGTATTTTATACGAATAATTGATTATCTTAAGGCGTTTGATCATCATACTTCTAAAGTATATTATGAACTATTTTTGTAGACTTGTATTAAATATAGACATACTTTTACTTATTTTACGAATACAAGAATAAGTTAGAAATCAATAGAACATAAAAATTATTATACGATTAATCGTTTTAAAATTGTATTTATTTTTACATATTATTAATTTTAATTCTTTTATTCAAAATTTAAGTAAATATAAAATTTGTTTTCGGAAAACTCGTATATTATACAGGGACTGGCAGTTACTATAAATTATATTAAACAAGTAATGAGACAACATTTTTTTTGGGAAGTAAAACTAAAATACATAATGAAATATTTATTTGATATGTAAATAGTTTTATTTGGTATGTAACAGTTCATTTAAATTAAGTCAATACGAATTTAAATAGTTTAATTAAAGTGATACCAATAATATAATTCACAGTTTAATTAATTTAAAAAAAAAAGTATAGATAGGAATCGAAAAAAAAATCAATATTATGCTTATTTAACATTAAAAAATAGTAATAGCATTAGTATAATTATATTTACAGTAAAATTTATGCGTGTATTATTATGCTATATTCTTTAAACTTTTTATTAATATAATTTACGTCCTTGTTATTGCTATTTTTTTTTTTTTTTGCTTAATTTTATGTTTAACTACAATCGTATACTTTGTGAACGCGGGGTCACGGGTTCGGCAAATATACATGTTTTAACCAATTACCCAAAGCTTAACCACCGGTGCTTTAAAATTGTGCTTCTAAGTGAAGGTAAATGGCCAAGGATTATCTTTTCACATAAATCTTTCGTTACAGTTGTAATCCAAAAAAAAAAAAAATTAAAATCCTCAAAGCAAATAATCCGACATGAAATTAAGTTTTTGGACATTTGAATCAAAACGTCAAACGATTTTTTTAATTGCATCACATATAATGGTAGGACTTTAAATAAATAATTAGTATATTCTATACCTATACTTACGCTTATATTACCATTTAAATATGCATATGAGTAATATTAGTTTTGAGCATTCTCTGGATTAAAATCTAAAAGATAATGAAATACACGCTTTCACAAGTAATTAATGGGAAAGTATTTCTAAATATTAAATGAATAAACATTATGATTTTTAATCGACGATTGATGGATGTATTTCAAATCAAATTTTGTATATTTTTTTGACTTGTTTATTTTTTTTAATATTATGAACAATACTTTTTTTCTTTTAATTTGAACATTAACAAATTTATTATTTTTATTTAACACGACTTGTTATTAAAATCTAGAAATATCTATTTTGATATTTTTCCGTTAATTTACTCCATTACCAAAAAGTCGGACGAGTTGCACATAGCCACATAGGTACTGAATAAACTGACACTGATTTACCTTGGTACAATGTATAATGGTACTGGATACTTTGGCACGCTCTGACATAACATTTTTTTTTTATTTTACATAATGTAGTTTTAACAAGTCTGTATTCATTGTGCTCAACAACTATTATCGACCCATTGGCTATATATAATATTATATTTCTTCAACAAACTTATGTATAGTTATATATATTTTATTTTTTGAGTTGACTACAAAAAAACTATGTTCACTATTATAATATTTTTATCTCCATTTTGTTAAGTACTGCATCAAAATATTCATTTATGTAAATTACTCGTATGTTATGAGTATAGGTCAGTATGTCTGGTACAAACTAAAATATATATTTATATATATATTATATATATTATATAGTAATATATAAACAATATGCTATACATATATATATTATATTTTAATATCATAAAATAAACCATATTTTATTCAACGTGGACATAAAACGAATTAGGATCATTGTGAAATGTAAATTTTTATATTTTCTAAGATTTAAACATAATTTTATTGTGGTATAACAAAATTGTCTTCGCAAAATAAAATAAAAATTTGTATCTTCATATGACTTTTGAAAGTATAATATTATTATTAATAAAATATACAATTAAGTAGTATTGCTTTTTATAAACCCACAAACATGCTTACATAGTTTTTTAGCATTAGGTATATGCCACATTAATGTTTAACGTGGTACATAAAATATCTTATACGCACTGTATCTGGTGTTAATAAAATATTGTAATAGTTGCAGTACGAAGTTTAAAGAATTTATAATTTATCTTCTGAATCTCTATATGTATTTTTATTTATCAAAGAACTAAAATACAATATATTATTATTTTATTTAATTATCTAATGTAACGATATTTTGGATGATGATTTAGTTTATTTGTTCAATGTAAATATGTCTACATTAATAGATATATTTTATGCGTCAATTTTTTTCTGAAATAAATTGAATAAAAAAAAAAAAAACTATTTAATCTTCTGATACCTAAATATGGTTGTATTTAATTAAATTTTATCTGTATTCCATAACGGTTAATATTTTCCAAATTAAAAAAAAATCTTTTAAATTCAGTTTTTTTTCTATAAAATTTCATTATCATCGCAAGTCAATATTGTATTCAGAATTCAAAGAAAATTTGAAAAAAATTCTAAATCTCAATATTGTTAGAATATTATAAAACGATGATTCGTCATAATCTAATTTGTATAGAATGGATCAAAAATAAACACTTAACAATTTTGTTTTTTACATCATAACAGTTGAATTTTATTTGGTTACAAAATAATCAAGAAAAAACACCGAAGTGATTGTTTATTTTTTTTGTTTTATATACTGCTGTGATTTTTTTTTTTGTCATACTAAGTGGTGTTGTCAACGTCAATTCAAAATAGTATATAAATACAGATAGTGATTCCTAAACTTTTACCAAACAAAGTGAATTGGTTTTAGTTTTCGCTCTCCATCGTTATAATGGAACATGTGCGCTGCGCGCAATAATTATTCGTCAAGAAGATTTATAAATATTTTATCGGTGCTAAAAGGCTCTACCATCTTTACCTACAACACCGCGCTTTCTACTGTTGCTAACCTCTATCGTCCTGTCTTATTGTGTGTCCCTTGCATTCACACTTTCTTTGTCTTACTTCCGTGCATATATATGCACCGTGTCTAAAGTTTACAAGTCCAGACCCCGGGAGGCGTTAGTTTAATTAAATATAGTCAGGCCAACAAGCCAGTCAGGATGCGAAGCCACTGAATAAATAAACAAGCAATTTCGGGGCGAATAGTACTCTCTTTCCTTCTCTCACTCTTGGCCCGACGTCGGTTTAGTGCCCTCGCGGGAATCGCACTACTGCACACCTCTGCGTAGCCGCCACCGGTATAGTTGCCCACCAAAAATACAACCGACATAAACAAGTATGAAAAATGTATCAGTAACCTACGTATACTGCCGTACACCATCCTGACAGATAAATGCTATAGGGTCGACCACCGTCAATATAAAACCCTCGACAAACATATCTTATCTACTATATACTATTGTCTAATGATGTTTCTTCCCGGCTTACCCGGCTTATTTATATTTAATTATACACCTTATATAAGGCAATACGAGTTGTAACATATAACATTTCATTTAAAGAGTTATCACCGCCTGTCAATATTAGGAAAAAATAAACTTCTTGAAACTTCAAAGTACTGCAAGATAAAAATCACTTATTTTTTATTCATTTATATAAGACTTACCCGGGAAAAAAGTTTACTATAATATATCTGATGCATATTTAATAAAATAAACCCATTTATAATAATCGTAAAAAACCATAACGATAAAAATTAATTACATAAGATAAATTACAATGATAAATTATACACACACTGCATAAATGTACATAATATATATTCTTGAAATATAGTATTATAAATTATATTAATATAAGAAAAAAACATGATTACAACCTAATAACCATTTATTTGTTACCAGCTTATATGTTTACTAGTATCAAATGTGATCTCTTTTAATAAGAAATAAAACTTTTTTTAATAAACAGTAGCTGGAAAATCTCGATTAAAACTTTTGGTTTGAATTCTGTAATAATACATTTAACACCACTTGTATAAGTTTTCTTAAATTTTAACTTAATAAAAATACATTTAATCAACTTCTCTATTTTTATGTTTATTGTATACAATATTATTATTTATATTATTACAGATCTTTATAAAATATTGTATATGTTTAAAAATACAATTGTATTTATAATAATCTGTCAACATTAATGATTTTTAAAAATGGTCCAATAGTAATAGTAAAATACAGTAAATTAATATAGTAAACATACTTGATTTGATATTACATTTATTTTATATTTTTATGAAACTTATTTTTAATTTTAATATTTAATTGTATTATCTTTAGTATACACATTTTGAATAACTACTAGTTCGAGTTTTGCATAAGGTTTTTTAAAAAAAAAAAAAAATATATTAACTAAAAAATTTCCAGTATATAAGAAGAGGTTCTAAGTTGAAAAAATAAGTTTATATCATAGTATATCAAAATATGGTTTTCAAGTATATTTAAAGATTTCAAAAATCAAAATTTGACTAAATTTATTATATATAACGAAAAATAGGGAACAGTATAGTTGGTAAATTACATATATAATGTATTAGATTTTGATTCTTAGGTAAAATAATAAATTGGTATGAAAATTTAAGTAAATATTTACATATGTCATGCATGTTATATTGATTTTAAATGAAAACTAATTCAATTTGATTCGTGCTTTCCAAAAAGTAATTTAACAAAAATTTTGAGTATTTGTACAGTCCTCGTGAATCACAATTTTCAAATATAATTTTGCTGTAAAAAAAATATATATTTGTCACGTCAAAATACTGTTTTATTAATATATCGATCGAAAAATTAATCAAGTGTAAATCACATTTCATATTATAGATCAGTATCGTCTTAAAACAATATCCTGAAACTCAGGGTCCAATATTATTAGGTTTAATAATTTTACATTTAATAACTAGTACCTACGTTTATATAAATATATGTACGTCATATATTCATTGAAAAAATAGACTAAAAATGAAAACAATTTAAAATATTTAATTCTTATAAACAATATATTAACTTATGTAACTTTGTATTTATGGCTTCCTTTTTAAAGCAAATTATTTCAGATTGACTTGTATTTTGATTTAATTACAAATTCCATACCGTTTTCCAGCTATTTCTTGTATTCCCAACAAACATGTTATTGCGTTCCTAAATCCCGAATTACCATTAAAGAAACCATATCAAAAGCTATTAGTTATAATGAAAATACATTTTTCTTATTACATATTATTTTATATAACACTTGTATCATTTGTAAAAATTTATCTCATGTTTATTATGTACCTATAATATATAAAAACAAATAATTATTATTTAGGTACAATCAAGAACTAAAATTCTAAATATTGACATAAATATAACTTTATTGTTTGAAAGGTATACATTATCTAATAAATAAGGTAAATTTAAAAAGTTGTAAAAATAGCTTAACTAAAATTAAATAATTTTAAATTACAATTAAAAATATGCTATTTATATTCATAAGAATTTTTTTTAGTTTAATACACCAATATTGTTTGAATTAAATACACACTAATCGCTAATTCTTTTTTTTAACCTGTCAATATTAAATTATCATTTTATTTTATCATTCAATTTTTATTTTAAATAAATACCACAATAAAAAAAAAACACGTTTCTTATCGTATATTTATAGCGATGAATAGAATTAATACAATTTAGATTTTAATTAAACATCTATTTTTTTTCCACTCGACATCCTTGTTTTATAAATATAATATTAGTATGCTTTAAGAGACTACCATAATTGTTCAAATAAGACCCTGATTAAAAACGCACGACAATATATGGCAATCCATTGTACAAAGAACAACTCTAAATTGGACCATCGGGACCAGCGCTGGTTAAATACATAAAATATATGGTGTGTACAAAGATTTAATAGAAATATTATAATATAATATGTATTCATCTTAACACAATAAATTCACAAAAGCAAGTTAAAAACGTAAATAAATAAAATGTTAATACTATTTTGTGATTTTTATCGTAATGTGTACATATGAGGTATTGCTTTAGTTACTGTTTAAAGTTATTCATTATGAGCATTGTTCATATAAATGTATATAATTATTAGAATTATAATAAATAATTTGATTTTAAATTATGTGAATATTTTTGTAGATAACTATTCATATTTGTATTGCAAACCTTACAAAAGAAGTCGTAATATTATTAAATGTACCTAATTAATTAGGATATTATAATATGTATGGCTCGATTATAAATCATACATTTTACAAGATAAAGATCATTAACTTTTGTAAAGCTACAATGTACAATGTGCTAGAAAATGTAATTACAAATTTATAACCTCCTCATGTGACCTAATTATCTTATCCATATTAGCTTTTAAGTATAAGGTATATCATCAAATATCAATTTGATTGTAAACTATTCATATTTGAATTATGTGTTTTAGGGTACCTAAATTATTTTTTATCATAATGAGTGTATTAGAAAAATAGGGAAAAACTAAATGTTTTTAGTTATTAAGTCTTTATTTATTTTTTTTATAATGAATTATATTTTAGATTAAGATTATCGAAATTATTCATTATTCTTTGAAAATAAAAACACTGCACTGAAAACAAAAACAGATCAGCATAAGTAATTTAACAAGGACTTTATTGCTGCTTGTTTGATAAATTAATTTATTGCTTAAAACTTTAAACTATTATTTTGATGATAAATAAACATAATAATTTGATTTAAACAAATTGAATATTGATTTTATAATTTATAATGAAATATCTTTAAATGCTTAAAAATATTTGTTTGCTGTAAGTACTTGTATTTCATATACAATCGCTTAAATACCTATATAAATATAAAAAATATAAATTTCTGTAAAATGTTATACGATATAAAGTATATAAGAGACTAATTTTTGAAAATAAAACTATTTTTAGCAGCTACAAGTGTTATACATATAAAAATTATTCAGGTATAGTTATGATTTTTCTAATTTCCATGACCACTTATCAGTTATTACGATTATTATATGATTCACATAATTTAGTTACATATACCTACATGTACAAAAATATTATACATCCCTTGTACATATCCATTATTATTATTATTATTATACTAACATTCTTATACTTAAGAATAAAAGAGATTCAACACAAATTAAATTTTTTTGATACTAATAATAGATTATATGTATAAGAGGGAAAATAAGCTTAACAATAGCGGTCAAAAATTGAATATTGTACTATTTATTATTTGTATACTTAATTTTTTTTTTATGAAATAACATATCTTCTTGGTGAAAAATAAACTCATCAATATTTATCTAGGGAGGGCACTTTTTTTTTTTTAGTGTCTGATGCTGACTGAGCTTAACAATTTTTATTCATAATGTGATGTCTGGGAACATGGTTCCCAGAGGTTATTTTCCTGAAATTCAGCGGTTAATATTTCAAAGTGCGGTGGTTTGAACGCTATAATTTGTGCTTAACCTAATGTTGCTATTGTGACAACCACAGAAAATACCACAAGAAATTATTAAAATATATTTTTGCTATACTATTGACCACGTTTATACATAATGATACAGATATACTTTATAATAGAATAACCTTAAAATTACAATTTTTTTTTTGTATAAGCAACTACCTATAATAATGAAGAATACAGTAAAGAAAACTACATGTCTTAAAAAGCCACAAAAAAAAAACCTAAAGTAAAATAAACGTCGTAAAGCATACAACCACAGCTTTAATATCTTTAATATTTTGATATTTTTAAAAGTCCACTTTTAATTGAGATAAAATCTCGGTTACCTATATTAGATAATAATATAATAATGTAGGTTAACTATTTGCATATTATATTCGAATTTTTCAATGTTGTTGGTATACGTATATAATACAGAATAGTACTATAAAAAGAGTATACGCGCAATTTAATTTGCATATTTACGAATGATTGAACGTTATGCATTTTTTAGTTTTAATATTTTTTCATCAAATTAATAATAAATGTAAAAACTGGCACAGCACAGTGAAAAAAAAACATTAGTGTTTTTAATATTTATTGACTCCATAACACAATTCACAAATAAATTGTTATGCACAAGATATTATCTTGTATAAATTAGTTTTTAAAATATTAATAAAATTCTCTCTGAAGCCCGAATAATAATTATTGATCATACAATTGTACAGATATAGTAATTGTTTGATCATAGGTAAATACCAGTCAATATATTATTATTATATTAGAAGTATTTTTAACGGTGATTAAATTTTAATAATCATAGAAATCTTTATACAAGTATATATTATTGGGAAAATAAAATAATAATAATAATTCTTATAGTTTAGGGTAACTTCACTTGTTAGTCTTATAATTATCGTTCAAAAAAAAAAAAAAAATCACCTCATATAATTGTTAGTTATTAGATATTTAAAAAATAAATAGTGAAAAACAATACTATAGTATTAAAAATGTTAAGTCTAGAAAGTGTTTTAATCTACTTAATTTGTAGCGGAATCACAAATCACACACAATAACAAATAACGATTATTCAACAATAAGTTTCAAGGTTTTTTTTTTCATTATGTTTATTTTGATATACGGTGTGCACTTAATAAAACTGCAGTGGACAAAAAACTAACTTAATAATGTACAGATTACGAATAGTTTATCAACAAATATTTGGTACTTACCTTATTTATTTTGATGAATTTTTCACCAGACGCAATTTACAAACAAACGAAAAAGGAACACGGGCCGCATCTAACACCATAATATTGTGCGATTGCGTTTGATCGGGACACAAGATATCTACCATATAATGTTTAGTAGTTTAATAATTTTGAAGAAGTATTAATAATAATAAAAATTATAATAAATACAATATAATGTTAATCGATTTAATAAAAAAATTACCATTAGCCGAGAATCGAACTGCAAATATTTTTAATATCCATTGTTTAAACTAATACAAATATTTAAATAGCCATTATACTTTTTCTATATTATATACGGATGAAAAATTAATAAGGAGTTCGCTTCTAATCCAACTAGCTGACGTCAGACGTACAAGTGATCGAACTATTTTTATGAATATTCAAATGACATTAAAGGAGATTCGTTCTCGTGGTTACGAATAAAATAAGCGAATTATGTATATCTATGTATCAATAATATACTGAAAAAAATCACGGGTTTAATAGGTATATACAATAATAAACAATGTGTATACTACATTTTTTTTTCTTCGGAAGTATGTTTTACTCGATGATTCGAAATTAACGTTTCCTCTTTCCTTCTCCTCCCGTATAGCATGCCTGTGATCGATCAGTTACGCCAAATTTTTTCACAGCATCTATTATTTTGCGTATAACGGATAACAGTTGTACTCCCTAATACGAATTCAAAATAATACTTAAAAAAAATATGATAGGGTGAAGGTTTCACGTCTCCAAAACTATAGATATGATTGCAGGTACACGTCTTATTTTTTTCTATTTAAATACTTGCATTTAATGTTTATAAGAAAAGTTAACTAAAGTTTTGATATAAGGTGAAACATAATAATTACCGTCGATAATTATAAGGTATTGAATAGTTAAAGAGTGATAATTAAGTACTTATAAATGTACTTACATAAAGTGTATTTAAAGTTTGTATTGGGGGAGTCGAGTGGTACTGGGATACATCGCAAAATGTTTGTCCACTGCTCCACTCATCCAAACATTAAACTAACATAAATAACTAATAACTAAGTAAATAACTTGTGGTTAAAAATTTGATTTAACGTATTTAAATTATAAAAATATTCTGGCTCAGAATATACAATTAAAATAGTAGGTATGCCGTTATTAAATGAAGTAAAAACTTAAAAATTAATACGATAATGATAGTAAAAACATTTTATATTTTTTCTAAAAATCATTGTTTTGTTTTTAATTTAAATAATATAATAAAATATTTTCTAAAGCCTTTTTAGAAAATGACAGACTGCATAATCACTTTTTTTCATAGAATATTGTATTCTATAAAATGAGTAAATATTTAATACTGTAATTTGTGGGTATTTAGGTACCTAGCTAGTAATCTCGCTGTAATTTAAGTATTTAACCTTGTGTCATATGAATTAGGTAAATATTATAATAAGAACCTTCATTTAATTATTGACAATATAATTGAATTAATTTATGTTTCAAAAAATCAAACTATAATATATTTTAGTGTTCATGTTATGTAGGTATATGATAACTTTTATTACATTTTATTTTATTTTATATTCACTACTATTTGTATAGAACTGTAAAACAAATAGATACACATAATATTATATTATACGAAATAGTTATTGTTACTGTTATTACGATTTTATGATTTATCTTATACAAATCGGACGGTTGATTTTTCCTAATAATAATATAATGTGAATTATTATTTTTTACTTAGTTATTATTTATTTAATTTTTTTTTAATAAATCATACGAATTATGTTCATATATTTACGATTATAAAAACTTTGTTATTATTATTAGGTACTATACCATTATGAAAAAACTTTTTTATTTTAAAATTTCCCATTTTGTTCATTCCGAAACATTGAACATAACAACAAAAATAAAACAACACATACATTATAATATGACAGATGTTGGTCGAATTGCATTAGATCATAAAATCATTATTGTTTTGAACTCCGTTGACAATCACGTCAAGGGACGTTGATATAATATTTCGTTTCAGCACTTATTTCCCAAATCCAAATAATTTTTAATGCCAATTATTTATACTCGAATCAAGATCAGGATCTTTTTAGGCCCGTAAAGTATGAAGCATTAATGTCATAGTCAATTTCATGCACGTAATACTACATCGTGACACCCTTTAGATTAATGTTACAACTTTGTCAAGGACTTACTATACAGTTTAAATAAATTTTAATAACGGCGATACGACGAGGTGCTAAGACGGAATTGACAGATTCCTTTCGAGCGATAGATTCTAGAAACATCAATAACCGAGTGTCGTGCGCGTATTTAATTCTCTCCTTGTCCGCGACAAAAACGAAATTATTATCGACTACGCGCAATATATAAATCCACTTGGCCCGCGTCAGACGCGGGTCAATGTTACTCGACACTACAGGTGTCCGAGCTTAAAGCCGCTGATAATGTGATATCGTTATGCGGCGAGCTGCTCGAGTGGACACGTGCCGTGAAGCGGTGGGGAGGGGGGAGGGGTGGTGGAGAAGGTTATTATACCGTTTTGGAAACGGCGCACGCCGCGAACGGTCGTTATAGCCGATGGCCGGGGCGGCGGATCGCGAAACGTTTCGGAAGCGCGACGGTAATGACCGGAAATATTTCCCGTGAAACTCGTCCGCGAGTGCGGCGCCTCCGCTTTTCGCCGGTCCCCGTTATTATCCGGTCCGGATAAGTTAAGTGGGATCTATCTCGGCACAGCCTTCCAGCGTGCTTCCGCCCTCTCTCGCGCGCGCGGTCGTTATACGAACTTAAGCAAGATAAAACACATCTTAGCGGGCGGTGGTTTAGCCTATATTATTATTGTACTAACCGTTGTTATAGTAGTATTAACTAGTATTAGTAGTAGTAGTAGTAGTAGACAGTAGGAGTAGTAGTAGTAGTATTCGTTCGTTGGTTCGTTGTTGTTGACGGTAGTTGTAATTACGACGTGCTTTCCACTACTCCTGACATCCTTCTCCAGCCGTCGGCGCCCTTGGTTTCCGTTCTCCCCCGCGCGTAGCGTAAACAAACGGCAGGAGGAGTGGGAGGGGGTGAAAAGCGCGTTCTGCGTTTCCGGTAACAACGTTTTCGTTTTCGTACCCGCTGCCGTTCTAAACACGTAGTATTATTATTTATTTATTACTCTGACGCCGTCGGCTCGTTAATATTAATTAACGACCGCGTCTCGTTCATTAGCCTGCAACGGTTATTGCAATCTGCACCGGTGGTGGCCGAAGAGCTTCCGAAATATTTTCGAGAGTGCAGTTTTCGTTCGATGGTCCCCCTCCGGCCTTACCACGAGTATGATTATCTTATGGTTTCATTGCCAAGCATTTAAACCGCCACGCGCCGCGAATCGGGTGTAACGGGACGTTTTCAGTCATAACGACAAAAAGAGAAAACCTTCGATTACGGTAATAGTCTACCACGACCGCGGTCGTAAACGATACATTATTTACTGTTGTATAGTTGACACTATATACATAGGTGTTGGAATACTCACAAAAACTGCAATAAGTAAAGGTGTTTTGCCTTTGCACACCATTTCACTCGTCGACTATATTATGATAATATTAATTATTATGATAGCCGTTAGATTACCAAATTCCAAACACACATCGTTACGTCAAAAACTGATTGCCTTTTTTTTTAGACTATGGCATATTACGAATCTAAATATTATAAATAAATTAATGTACATTTATATGGGAGTTTATATTATATATACGTGGAAACTACTGAATTGATTAGCATCAGATTTTCTTTCAGTGGTATTTCTTGAAACTCGGGGAGTGTCCATAGCTTCGTTTTTTAATCCTATTGGTTGTCATAGCTAGAGTGGATCACGGATTGATTTGTGTAAAACTCAATATTATTATTTTTAATATATAGAATTGTATTGACATTGGTTACAGAAATAATAAAAACTTTTACATAATTAATATTTTATAATATAATTTATATTATATATGTACGAATATAATATGATTGTATGGCTCATATTATACTAAACAACTAGGTACTCGATCAATTTTGATGAAAATGTCAAATTGTTATTAGAGATATAAAGAAAGTTTAGAAAGTAGTTAGAACCACGTTCGAAAATATACCAAGTATTATATCCGATTCACTGCAGGTGAATTGCCTATTTCGGTCGAATTAGTTCACAAAGCAAATTACACAGACGCCGATTTGGCCCGTCGCTCATGAAGTGAAGTACATTAAAACCGAAGTACACTTATATAGTACACACCTGTATAATACTTCGCTATTTATAATATGTATATATATTATATTAATATACGTATTAATCAAAAATAAAATGGTAAAATTGTCTTTTAATAAACAATTAAATATATTTTAAATCTATATTGCCAATTAGTTGATTTTAAATCTACCATGAGATAACATTAATTTGGTTCCATACTTCACTTTTTAATAACTTATAGATTTTGAGTAGAACAAAAAAAAAAAGTAACATTATTTATATATTTTATTAATTTTGTATTTTATTTTAGTAAAGAAATGCTTCAATCTTAACTGTTTTTTTTTATTTTTTTGTTGGCTAATTGGATCTATTAGGTACAGTTAGAAAACAGAAGTAAAAATAACTAATACTTAAAAAAAAAAAATACAAAATAACTTAATCTTTAAATAAAAACAAGTTTCAGTAGTTTTCAATGTAAGAAATCAAAAATCACATACCTACTTAATCTTTTTTATTAGCATTTTCTACATATTACTTAAGTATTTGACTCTATAGATATTTTAAATACTTTGCAATTTTTTTTCGATTTATGTGTGATTATATAGATTATTATTATATTTTAATAAAGTATTTTCTAAGAAAAACTTAAAAAAGGGTATTTCATAAGTAATTTTTACAGCATTTACAACATATTGAATATTAATGAGTTATTTTTATAAATATCTAAAGTTAAAAAACATGGAATTAATATGTACTTTAATTTTTAATTAAAATGTATATATTTTTAATTTTAATAATAAATTAAAATCAAATAAAAGATTCATCATAAGTTTATTTAATTTAAATTTAACATAATAATAAAAGCTTGAACATTTTTTTTTTTGAGCGATGATTTAAATTGTAACAAATTCACATTTCCATATACATTTTAGTTATTTATTTTTATTTCAAAAAATATTTTAAATATTATGCTTATAGAATTGCAATTTTTCAACACTGTATATAATTATATTATTTATAAGTACTTAATAAAATTATCGAAATATTTTAATGTTTTTATTTAAAGTTTTCTATGCCACAAACGTATTCATATTTCCACTGTAAATTAATATTGATATTTACGTTTTTAAAAGTCAATATTATTAATTTTTATATTATAAAAATTATTTTAATATCCATGAATTTTAGGTGATTTGTAGTGGTTAAAAACAAATTCTGTCTATCTAATTACTAATAGTACATAAATATGTATAAGGAAATGTCATTAATTAATATAGAAATATAGAATGATCGATTACTCCATTCAAAAAGTTTTTTCATAAGTTACATAGATTTACTATTTAATTCAAATTCAACACATCATTTACAGTAACTTACTAAATAACAAGGTAAATTCAATATAATATTCAATATTCCAAAGCTAATTCCCCAGTTGTTTTATGTATATACATTTAATATTCTTTTTACAACTTACAATTAAAATTTAATTTTTAACATTTAATAAATGTATTGATAAAGTTTCTTACTGTTTAATCAATTAAATTTATACAATAAAAGTTTAAACTTAAAGTCTTAAATAATTAAATTATTCAAATACTTTATAAATATGTTTTATACGCTGTATTAAACATATTTGATGTAATTTAATAATAATAAAAAAAAAAAATTTATCATAGTAAACTAAATTCAAAATTTAATTATTGTCTATAAATTTATAACATATTTAATTTATTTTAAAATTTTTCCGATTTCTCAACAAATAGTATCCATAGGTATACTATATTTTTTTTTTTTATACATTTTGGGGCACCAAATATGTAGCTAAGTACCTATGTAGATTTTTTGCTCTTAGATTTAATTTTTAGTTCGTTTTACGATGTTATTTAACAAAATGCACAACACAAATAAACAAACGATGTGTACATTTTACGTCCATTCAATTAAAATATAATGACATATACAAAAATTGTTTTTTAAAAACAATTCTAAGTCTTATCTCAACTATAATTCAAAAATAATCAAAATTGGTTACATTTCTGTAACTTGAATAATAATATACCATCCGATTCAAGGTTGTCTACGTTGTGGTACATTACAATTTTTGCATTTTTTTTTCTAAAACGTTTAAAATAAAAAACTATTATTCCTACTTGATTCTAAATATAGAAATAACAAGTGCAAGGTGTAAAAATAAAAAGTACAGCACCTTTTATAAATGATGAACAGTAGTTAAAATTAATATAATATTATTATTGTTATTATATGTACATTTTTTTTTTGTATTTATATTAACACTATTATAACATGCGATTTATTACTATATAATATATATATAAGTATGCGTTTAATACAAATTCGTTCAAGTCATAAATGAGTCTTAATTACTGTTCAAAACATTGTAAAAAAAAAAGTGTGAGTATTGTTTTTTTTTGTTTTGAAAAATATAGTTTAACTGCAATTGAAAAAAAATATCGATCATATTTGTAAGTGGGTATACCTATAAGTGTATAATCAAAGCACATTTATGAACATTTTTCACAAACTGTAATTAAATTTAAACGTAAAGTCATAACAATACGCGTAACAGTTAATTATAGCTTCCCTTGTCCACGTCTACCGGTGGATACAATTATTTTTAATTGTGGTTGCTTAACAAAAATAATTTGTTTAAATACTCCCATTGCATTGCAGGTATTATATCATTCATTAATGAAACTAATCTTCATTAATCTTTATTAACTTAAAGTATCAGTTTATTAGTGCAAACTGTAAACTATAAAATATATTAAATAGTACTAACGATTAAAATCCGTACTGAACATTTTATTAAGCAAACTTAGTAACATCGACCACGATATTGTTTGAAATGAACTTTTAACACATCAATAACTCAAGTCTAAATAATTCGATTCACAGATAAATAATTACCAAGAAAAACAAGCTTCGATCTAAATATAATTGTAATAAATTATTTTTGTTTTATTGGAAACGTTTAATTCCAGGTGACAATACGCATTTAGCTCATCTCACTTCTCGCACCGTTTACAGCAGTATATTTAGCTGCAATTGCAATTTACTTTTAAAGGGTGTAATCGTCGAGCTGAATCCAAACTACACATTTATACACTGGAGATATACGTATATAAATATATAAATATATATATATATATATATATATAGGTACCTATTAGTCTAGTTAGAAAATTTTAAGCACTCATAGACAATTCGCTGTCTATTTCGTAAATACTATATAGGCATAAGAGTTCGATTTAGGTACACGATAACAGTTGAGTTTTGAGTGTATACCTATCGACGAATTAATACGATTAAAATAGATACATTTACATTAAGGGAACGGACAAAGTTATTCTAAGTGGATTTCTCAGTTTGTGGTTATACTCGTGAAAATCATAGACACAGTACAATTGATTTAGTGGGTTACTGATGTATTACGTTATTAAATTTATACGGTTGATTTTATTGTAAATATAAACATAATTACCTTAAAAATAATTAAATCAAAAAATTTTGTTATTTTTTTATGCAAATTCGTACTTGCTAATTATTGTAAAATAACTATTATTGACTACACTATAAAAATATATTTTTTTAATGATATTTTCAACATATAATTAATTCATTTTATTGAAGCATTATTTAATTTAGTGACAATTTACTAAAATGACTGCTATAAATTATTATTGTATTCAAAAAAAAAAAAAGCGGGTAAGTGAGTATCACTCTGCTGTACATTAGGGGGTGGGGTGGACCTCGGACTAGAGTAGGTTAAATTTGAAAGAAATGATAGGTATCATTGTATACGAAAAACGATTCTGAACGGAGATGATTTGTCAGTCTGGGATATATTATATTTAAATATCGTCATATATTCTATTTTGAAACAAATTTAAACATTTAAGTAAAAGTTTCAAGATCTTACGTCAAGTAATTTTTTAAAAATAACAAAAATCGAAAATTATTTATTAGTAAAACGTTATTTTACACGTGTATTTTTGATTTAAAATTAAAATCAAAACTTTAAACTCTCGTAAAATTGTTTAAATTGAATAATCATCAAACTTTTTTATAATTATTCTAAGCTTAACTTATGGACAGCATAGTATTAAATTTTCAATTCTTAGTTTTGATAGTAAAATATTTATACATTTTTAACTACCAAATAGTTAAAAATATTCATGATTTTGACGAATTTTTGTCAATATTTGAACTTCAAATGCTAATAAAAAAAAATTGTGCTTATGTATTTTTATAATTTTTGAATGAGAGTTAGAACAAGTTATGTGGACCCTTTAATTAAATTTTCAAGTAATTTGTCCTAGCTTAATTTTTTTTATCAACATTTATAAAAAAAAATTAAAAAAAATTGATTATTTCAAATGCCTATAAATAGCTCAAAAATAGTCAAAATATTTTGAAAATCAAATCACGTAAGGAAAATGGCGATCTAAATAACTGGTAACATTTTTAAGTATTTGCGACATATACTATTTGAATAACAACAAATATCAAAAATCGTTTGAGGCTAAACCGTTATTTAACATGGTTTTATAAAAATTTAAATTTCATACACTCATAAAAATTTTTGTTTTAGTAAAATAGAGTTTTTTTTACATATATTTGAAGAAAAATTTATGGAGAACCTTGTACCAAATTTTCAAAACTTAGTTATAAAAGAAAAATTTTTTACGATTTTTCAACCACAAAATAAAATTACTTGTACATTTTTGCAATTTTGACATATTTCGTATAAATTCCAACTTTAAGCACTTATAAAAAAAAATTGTGACTAACGATTTCAGATTTTTTTTTATCACTTTAAGAGCAACTCATAAGAAACCTTGTATTAGATTTTCAAGATTTTCTGGCCGGCCAAAAAAATTGTATCGTTATTTTTAAAAAAAAAATACTAAAAAAATTAAAAATTTCAATTGTCTATAAAAAACTCAAAAAAACTCAACATTTTTTGAAAATTTAACTGTATATAGATAACACTAATATAAAGATTTGGTGAATATTTCAAGTATTTACAGTGATTAGTTTTTGAATTACAACCATATAAAAATACTGATTTGGTCGAAAACTGGTTTTGTGTAAAAATTCCCATTTTTTTTTTCTCGACTTTTTTGAAAACTGTTGGAAAATGTTTCACCTCTATAATGCACCAAGGATTCCACTTTGCCATCGGAAACCACCCCCCATAGTTTGAAATTGAAGCATTATTTCGACTAGTTATGCTGTTCACAAAAAAAAAAAAAAAACACACATCATTGTAAAATCAATACATTCATCACTCCGTTCAGAATCTAAAATTCAATAATACCTAATAGGTACTAAAGAAAATTCATTGAATTTGTTTAAAAACCTTATTATTTATTTTAACTTTTTAACGCATTGGAGATCAAAATATCATCTATGTAAAGAGATAATTATATTGTAGAATTTATTTCATAAGTTGCAAAATTATATCTTATGACTTATGAGATACCTAAATAATAATAATAATAATAATAATAATAATAATAATAATACTTAAATAATGCATTTAAAAGTTTATGAAACAATTAAATCAGTTTAAAAGTTAAATAATCTGCAAGAAGCATATTATTATATTTATAAAAAATCTTATTTCAATAACGATAATGTCATTTTCCAAAACAAGAAATTATAAAAATATTTGTAAAAAATAATATGGGACTTTAAGAATTTTATACCTTATTATATTTTAATTAAAATCCATTAAAGTGATTCCTAAGATAAGTGTACTCAAACATTATTATTTTACTGCATTCACGCCATAAAAAATTGTTCAGGTTATTATAAACAAAATAATTGAGAAAAAAAACACAAAGTATAATAATATGCCTTGAGACTTGAATGGTCTTTTAGTGGTTTTGTTCAACAATAATTATAGAATAAGTTAAGTTTTTAGCCGATGTGTATAATTATTTATATAATATAATATTCATCAACGATATACTTTGGCACCAAAGAGTACACCATTATATATGTTCAACGTATATGATTGTATGCATTATATAGTTGACACGCACTTTTTGATTCATTAAAAAATATTCGAAATGAATAATTTATACTTCAGTACTCCGAAGTAGGTATACTAAAAAAAAAAAATCTTTTTAATTTTAAATATCAATTTTAATTTATAAAATAATTTGGTTTTATTTCTGTCTGTTAACGAACTTTGCATTATATACTTTGTATTTTTATCAAGATAAAGTCAATAAAACAATATTTCTGTTAGTATTTTTCTTTCGGAGTAGACTATGATTGAAATATTAATGGCAACTTCGACGAAACGTTGTGTATTTTAATGGAAGACCCGACTAATCACAAATACATATTGCATATTGAAATTCAAATTATAATAATCAATTTTGAATTTTTTTTTTTTGTTCGTTTAAAACGTCGGTATAATAAACATTTCACGTATTTGTACGAACTAAAAAATAGAGTTGTATAATAATATTATATGCATAATTATGTAAAATGATAAATTCTTGAAAGTGTACTGTTTCGTCATATTACAGTTTCACGATAAAAAATTTCGCACCTAAGCGGTATATAATGACAATAAATGAAACGTTGTAAAAATATAATAATAAGGCGTTTACGTTGTTTTTGGATCTAACCCTCTGCGCGTGTATGATAAACATTCGAAACTCTTTATTTTGTCTTCATTTTATCATACGCAATGGTCCTTTGTTATACAGCAAATATCTTACATTTCCATTTTGAGCCGTATATCTTATTGCGGAAGTCCCCCGAGGAAGCCGTTACTCATAAAAGCACTAGTTCGAGAAGGCGGTCTATACATAGTAAGGAGGTGGGGTCGCATTCCAGTAATGAAATTTTGATAGGAAGTCGATCGTGTATACTGCTTGATATTCCTATAAAATCAATAAATCATATCCAGCCATGTCGTTGTTTCTATAATATTCTACCATAGAGATTGTTCAATAATGACCCACCGTAAATACATACACCACCGGCGTGTATTGGAAACAGTTTAGTCTGATCAAATTAGTGGCACGAGGAGGCAAAACAAAACAAAAAAATAAATAAAAAAATTGAAAAATTGCATTAGCCGGTCCGCATAATTATGTATGGCCGCATTGGCAGCCCTTATAAATATGAAAACCATAACTGAACTGTAAAAGTTCAATCGATCTCTGGGAAATAAATATTGTTATACGCTTCGTAGCACGTCCGAATAATTACGTTTTTGAAATACACAATATCAGACCATTAAATATTTTATGGAGATATAAATGTATAATAATATTATAAAAAATCGTATTTTGTAAATAATTATTTAAAAATAAGTGCCTACGCTATAGTTTTTAATATTACAAACGGCGTAAAATCAGTTCATTATATAATTATAGTTCAATGTAATTTTTTCACAGAGTTGTTTCATTAAAAGGTCAATTTTCTAAATTTATTGGCTTTTTTCGTTGAGAAACGTTTTAACCATATAATGTACGTGCATGGCTCAAAGTCCCATTTTAGATCTATTATTATTACATTTATATATTTTTATTAGTAGGTAATTGTTAAATTTATAATAATTATGACTTTTATTATACATTAAAATATAATGTTTATTGTTTATACTAAATATAAAATAGTCTTTACCAAATTATAATTATATAGGTACCTAATAAATAGATACGCATATTTAAACAATGCTATAATACTTCATTTATATTTATTTTATTATGTACTATAAATAATTAATTATGATAATAATATAATAAAACTTAATATAAACTTAAGATAATCATTATTTATTTTATTCGCAGTTTTATGATTGCTACTTGGACAAAAACTCTTTTCGTTAAATGTGTTATTATATAATGACTATAATAAAGGTTTTATACTTTTATAGTAGGTTTATGTAGATCTGGGCAATCAATGTTTACATATTTACATAATAGAAAGATATAATTGGTTTGTCCTGTTACAAACCTGTCTATACCTATAAATTGATAATTATACATTTTATATGATTTTATTAAATTTAATTTAATTAATTAAAAACTTTTACTAACTCTTTTATTTTATCTTAATTAATTCTTATCAAACGATTTAAAATATAACATTTAATCTACCATATTACAACAATATGACAATATGCTCTAATTATAACCCAATAATGATTGCTTTCTATTTTTTAACTTGACTGTGTGTATAATTAAAATGTAGGCTAAATCTAGTTCATTAGTTCCTGGTGAATCTATTATTATAGTTAAGTAGGTAATATTCATATTTTAAGTTAGCAATGTTAGCATATATCAATTTATTATTAATAACCGTTATACATTTATTGTAAAAATACAATATTTGAGTTGAATTTTAATTTAAAACCAGTTTTCTACGGCTATATAATTCTTAAATGAGTAAATAACTATTTAGGTCATGAAAACTTTATTCGATTTGATTTTGAGAAAATAGTAACAATAAAATAAAAAATATTTTACGTTTTACGTTTTACGCCCTATACAATATAATAATGTTAATTAGATTAAAATGTGTTGTCTTTTTACTTATTACTTTTTAATTTCTATAGTTAACAGTGTAATAAGTAATATAACGTAATTTAACTTAAATCCCACCTAAAATGCACACGTCATGAATGACGTGTCATAGTATTTGTGCATTATGGTATAATATATTATAGTGTTTGGACAAAATAATATTGTATAATATGCGTTTTTTTATGATGGTATATTATAATACATTCATCAATTGAAACGTTTTTCATGTTTTTGGTCTTAACTCGAAACGCAAAATGTTAAAGAAATATATCGGGTTCGGGTATGTATTTCAGGGCCGTCCTTGCTAGAAAATTCCGTCTATACGTTATTATTATTGTTTTTCGATTAATTGTCTAAGCATCGGCCAACAATGGAATGGGGCTGGAAACTACCGCAACGATGATTTTTGAAACCGCAAAGTATATCAATGGAAATTGTTTTTTGTTTTCGCAGCCGTACAATGCGCTCTTTCGTGGACCTATTGTAGCCGTTTGAATTGATGTATGTGGTAAGAGATAAGATGCACCACACTAAATTTCGGTGTAGCCGGTTGACAATTATTTAACAATATATTATTATTATTAGTATTGTACACGTTCGTCCACCGGGCGCGATAACGCGCAACTAGACAAACTCGTGTTACAACAGTAACAAAGAGACACGATAGTAAAATTTATTGGAACTTGATATTTTTTCGTCGATGAAAACTATACACACCATACAGACAAGATATCACGTGAGGAAAAACAATTGAACGTATTTCTGTGACATGGAAATCAATAGAATGCGTATTTGAGTGTGTCGTGCAATTCCAGCGTAGACCATTTTCACGTCAAAAGACAAAACACCAGCAATTTACATATCAGATGTAATTCTCGGGTATCGGCAGAGCGAGGGGCCTTCAGCTAAACAACAACAGTAATAATAATAATAATAATAATAATAATATTCAAATAACAAATGGTGCGCTAATGTGTCGTTTATGATTATAAATTTCACACGGGACAAACGTAGAGACTTACTTGCGGGATGTTTTATAAACAATAAAAATGAAAAATTATGCATCGAGGGATTTTCCCTCCCCACCCGTGTCGCGGGCAATACTTCAACTCGTAAAAATAAGTCCCTAACAGGCGTAAAAAATATACTCGAAACAACTATACTCTGTCGTCGAATAGCATTTATATATAATGTTATTATTATTTGAATTCCGTGGCGTAATGATGTAATTCAATTCTTATCACTTGAAAAAAAACATAAAATAACATGAACTAGAAATATTTTTTTTTCGAAAATCACCTCAAGTTCATATTATATTATTATTGAATTGTTTTCGGAGATAACGATTCTTTTTTCAAAATCACGACGATGACTTTAATAGTTTAATATCGTGTATGTGTATTACACGTATAGCTGCGAAGACGGATTGGAATAATTATTATAATAACACTAAACAACTGCGTTTTCGTCGAGTCGATTATCTCGCACGTTTTAACGGGGTATAGGTAGGTACACATCGTCGGAAAGGTTTTGGCGAACAAATTTTAAACTTAAAACCACTCGTCCAGGCGCGATCCTAAACGATTTACCGAAAATCGGCCCAGCTGAGTCTCCGGCCAAATTGCCGTGTAAATCATTGACCGCACTTTCTGGTTATTATGCGTATACACTGTTACTGTTCACACACACATACACACATACACACACACACACATATTATATGGCCCGAGGGACTATCAACGATCCACGGCGTAGAATCGTTTGTCACGTGTCACCCCACATATTAATGACCGCGCGGACCTGCTGAGATTTATATCACTCGCCAGATATCATTCGTCCGACGCATACGCGTTACGCGTGTCTGCGTATAAAAATATAATAATAATGTGTATACACGATATTACAATATGATATCGTGATCGTGTGTGAAGTCGTACGGATACCGAAGTCTTGTGGTATTTTTGTTAAAACATTGGCGAAGTTCGAGGGTTTTCCCCCTCCTTGCGAATTATCGTCGGATCCTGCAGGAACGTAGTTGTATCGCACTAACGTCGATGTGTGCGTTTTATGTTTTTTATATGAAGAGGTTTTTTTTTTAACACTTCCGAGAGAGGATAAAAACAATCTAAAACTTTAACGCGACTGCACGTCTGTAGATTGGAAATCTAATACTCACTAGATTTAATTTGGAGAGGTCGTCTTCCGAATTTCGCTTCATTTCACCATGTAGTTTCTAGAAAATCGAATAAAATAACGAAATAATGAATGATTAATATTGAGCAAACCGGTATTTAATTAAATCCTTGTCGATTCGATAATTTAATCTCCACTATGCTTGTTCGTTTTTTAAATCCAATGACTTAATAATGATTTTAAAATATTAATACACTTTCATTGGGCTTAATTGACTTTATTACATCACGATAGATTGTTATATTGTGATTTACCTATGTAAAAAACGTTTCGATGGATTCAAAATTTATCTGAAAATTGTAAATAATTTACATAGCTTTCGACTCGTGACAATCTGCAAATAGTATGTATTTGGAGTTTCTGAGTTCAATTTTACAAAGAATATCATATAATTATACAGAGATACTAAATGTATATTAGCCTAGAGTATAGACCTCTAGACTGTAGAGGTCTAAGGTATTGGTTTTAAAACGTAAAGTAAAGTTAAACATAATGTTGGTAAATAGTAATAATTTCTATGTTCGAAGCACTTCAAATTATATTTTTTAAATTTTTTTTTATTAAATATACTCATAGACACCAATATTATATACCATACTTGTTTATACATAAGTATTATTTTTGCGTTAACTTTTAATATTAATTTATATACTAATGCATTTTCCAACCATGTCATATAGACGTATAATACATTAGAACCATCGCACATTATTTTGTTTTTTTTGCCTGTAGAAAACTATATCACGATTTATAAGTTAATTACAGCTGATTAGCTTAAAATAAATTAAATGCATTGTTTGTTTAATATTAATTTATATAGTAAAAAAAAAAATACATCACAGCGTACTATGCACAATAGGTATTGCATTAGCACTTTCACAACCAATCAATTTATTATAATTTCTACCTACCTATTTTTTTTCGTTACTATTATACCCATCTAACCGTAATAAATAAACATTTTATACCTGCATTTTTCAATAATATTTGGTTATATTTTTATCTAGATAGAATATGACTATAGACGTATCCAAACATTCAACGGTAGTTACCAATATTCTTATAATACAGTTATTAACAATATTTTTATAAAGATTTCTTGATTTTAATTTCTTAAATATCTATAACTATAAATAACACTGCAAGCAATACAATTCATTTGTAATATATCCAAAAAGTTTGAATAACAAATAAACTAGATTTTAGTTTTTAAAAAATATGATACTTCAAGGATTGTTAATCAAGTCCATTGGCAAAACTTAACAGTAAAGAACTTTAAGTCGAAAACCGTGTTTGTAATGGTGCGGGTTTTAATCACCACGTCATTACCATAGCTCTTTTCTCGCAATGTCTTAGATACTTTTATTGCTCAAAAAGCTTTTAGAAACGATTGGACCTGGTGATTAAACATCAAACAAAGAGAAAAACACCACGATACTGTCCAGAAATTAATTGAAACCCTATGCTGTTGCTAGTGGTGGAAAGCAAAAAAAAAAAATGTTTTATGTGATTAGAAACATCTTTTTATTTTTTATAGTTAATGTAAAATTATATGCATCATCGTTTCAATGAATTAGTAGAGGATTTGATTATAACGATGATTATGAGCATTTAAACCGGGTAAACTGAATTATGTGTAGTTATGCGTTTAGTTTAAATATTGTTTAATTTAAACCAAAAATGTAATATACAAATTAAATATAACATTTTTATTTTATTAAATCAAATCTCATGTTATACTAATAAATGATTCAAACATCGCGATCGTGACGAATTGCAACTATATTATATCTACTAGATACCTATACGGTTACTTATTATTTACATTGATTAAATATACATATTTAAATGTACCTATATATTTAATCAATGCTATTTATTGTCATTTGTAAATATCAATAAATCTACGTTTGAGTGCATATTTTTATGAACACTTTGATTATTGCTGACTAACATTCTTTGAATCTTATATAAATCAATAACCAGGGTGTTAAATAAGTTTGGAAATGGCAATTAAAATAATCGGAACTGATGATAAACGACAAAATTATATACCTAATTAATAAAGTCATTAAGTATTTTACATTTTAAATGTACTGCAGTGTTATATTTTATTATCACGTGTAAGTATCAAAATAATATGTATACAGTAATATTAAGAGTTTCCGAACTTATTAAACACCTGGTATTATATTGACATTAAACAATACTTACTTAAGTGTTAAATATCTTTCATTTTATAAATAACAAAAATTAAAATAATGTTATAAAGACAGATCATTTTGTATTTATGATTTATGTATTCATTGCAATAATAAAATCATATTCAATTTTCTCATTTATAAGTATATACCAACATTAACATAAAACATATTATGATCATCCTTCTAAAAATATAATAATCTTGAAAGATTAATCTATTTGGTACATAATCAATTGAAGACCTGGGGGCAATAACCAGACATGGCCATTTTTCATTTTTATTCAGAAAACAAAAAAAAAAAACATTAAAAATTCAAAAAATTAAAATTAAAATTTTTAAAAAATGGTAGATTTAAGTTTTAGGGTACATACAACTTATTATCTTGTTTTTGCACCAAAAAAACAAGACAAGTCCATTTATATTATAACTCTATATATAACAGTCGGAAATATCCTATTGTTGCACCAATCGATTCAGTTTTTTTTCCTATTTTATTACGTGAAAATGTGATTTTGACAAAAACATGGACATGTCTCGTTGTTGCCCCCAGGTCTTCAATTTATAGAATATACACGGTAATTAGTTTAATTAATAATGAAAAGCCATTATCACATCAAGTATGTATATAAACGTCCTTGAAAATATATTTTAACATATACTTTATTTAATTTTGACATAAAAAAAAATAAAAATGACAAAAGTAATAATATATTTTTAATTATTTTTATAAGTTATGATGTTTTAAATTTTTAGTTGTTTCATTTTCAAAAATAGAATATTTTTTATAAGAACTGTTATGTATAAACAAAGAATTTAGAACGATTCGTCAAATAAACATCTTTAAAGTTTTGATGAGCGCCGAATAGTAAAATAAAATTGTTTTGGGGTACCTATATGTACCAATCCAACTATCTAAACATTCTAAGCTAATAACTATCATATAATTAATGCTTTCGCTCAATGTAAAGAGTGAATGAAAATCACATATTTCGCTTGAAATAAATTGAATTTACATATTTTCTTTTTGTCGTTATACTTTAATTATATTGATATTTCAAAATGTTCATTTATATTAATGAAAAATTGTGGAGATTATCTGTATTAAAAAAAAATGTAAATACATAATAATGAATAAATATATGAACATTTCAATAAGTATTAGATAAGATGATATTTCATAACTGCATACAGGGTAGGTACTGACAGACATATTGATAGATTTCTGATTTATAATTTATGTATTTAAATTATTATACCAGAGTTCCGTTTGCTGGAGTAATATACATTTACCACACTTGTCAAGGTAGCACACCTATCTATCAATATATTTTATTATTTTTAAAACTATGTACCATTTGATATAAACACCATAATGTTTAGTGAATTTAATTGTTTGTCATTGGTCTATTAGTGTTTAATACCTGTGTGGTTCATACTGATTTAACGTTTTTATAATAATTCAAAGTGATAAAAAATTTATTTTTATTTTATCGTTATTACATTTAATATTTATGAATTTTTTTAACATTGATTAATAATAACTTCATTAAAATTTGTCTTACCTTTATTTAATTGTATAATTAGTTTTAATATTTGTATTAATAATACGTAAGAATATGAAAATATACTTTATGATGTATTAATATAGTTTGTACTTGTTGACTAAGTAATAAATATTTTTACAGTTCATTTATCAAATCGCATACATTTAGGCAGAACATGACAATTATTAATCAGTTAGCTATCAAAAAATTTTATCCAAATATAAAATAATAAATTAAATTAAACATTTTACTGGAATATTTTCCTGTCGTTCATGATTAAATTTATTTCAATTTATTAAATTGACATATAAATAAGTATTTAGTATACGTTTATAATAGGTATTCAAATATTCAAGGAATCATTTTATTCTTCTAAAGGAAATACAAAAAAGAAATTCATAAAAAAAAATTTGTAACGTCGAATAGATGAATGAAACCGATCATGTTAGCTGAATCTTCATAATAATACATGGTGAATCAACCTTGAGTTTTATTTATTAAATCTCATAATTGATTTTTCAAATAAAAAATCAAACCACTTAAATTATATAAGTTATATAATCAAATAACTATGATATTACAATATATAATGATTTCTTATACTGCGAAATTGCATAATGGTTTCCTATAGACGATCTTTTATTAGACTGTAAACAGCATAAATTAAATAATATAATTATACTAAAGAGACAGAAATAACCTATAAATCTTGGAATACGTTATTTTTACGACAAACAAGCTAGCAAAACTTTTAGAAAATAATTTAGTGTATACTTGTAACCAATATTAATTTAATATGCTAATCTAGCAAAGCAATAACAGGCATTTGTTTTATTATATAATAGCTATTCGTAAAAATGAAATACTATAAACTGTTAAATGAATACGATATTTTGGTGGACTATTTATTTTTATTTTTTGATTCAACACTGTTTGTATACCTATTTTTTAAAAAAAAGTGAAATAGTAAAGCTTACTCGGTTTCCTCGTAAGTATATTATAATTATTGATGACTTAATCTATATAATCTATAGGCATGAAATATAATTAGCACATTTTGCATACTTCGTGAATATATTTAATATTATATTAATAATCAAGTATAAAACATCTATGAAATTATCATAACACGAGATAATAAGTTAATAAACATGCTTGAGAATATAAAATTTACCTATTAAATACTTTATTTTCTAAAATAACAAGGCGTAAACATTATAAACTATTATTTTATTTTTTACCAATTATAATATTAATTTTTGTGATAAATAAAGTTATACTTTTAAGACTTTTGAAATCTTATTTAAATTTTTGTTTAAATTTTAAATATTTAACATAAAACTCTATTTAAAAGTACTCGTATAAGTACCTGCATAATTATATGTCTTGATCAGTAGAATTTTCAAAGTTTCGACTAGTTATTATGCTTCTGAACCCAATGAAAAATGCATTGTAAAATTGTATTCATATTTTCAACAAAGTAGTTTAAGTAGCCTTTTTTAAACAATTACCCTTTTATTTACGTTTAGTGTATTGACATAAAACAAATAAAAAAATATTTTAATATTATACTTGCAATGTATAATGCACCTATAATCTATATACATATTATACATATACAACTTGAAGTACATTTAATATTTTAATGCAATAATTTCACCTATTTATAAATTGTAGAATAATGCAGTTCTGTTTCCTTAAAATAATAATAATACATGTTACTAATAATGTTTAACAGTTTGTTTTTTGCAAGTGAGGATCATAATTGAAGTAAATAATAAAAATAAAAATCATTACAAATATGTGTATAATTCGTATTATTAAATGTACTAGATTTTTAGAACCAAATGCAATTGTACAACAAAAATATCTACAAAGTACCATATTTAATATGCATTTAATAAATAATGATATTATCGAGATAAATTTGTAAATTAAATTAGATCTTCTAGTTTTTAATTTAAATGTATTGTATATAAAATTTATGTGTAATTAATGAAGATTTAGTTAATTTTTGGATGGCCCATTCAATGGTAATATTGTACGAAACTACAATTTACACAGCAGTTTACCATGCATCTTTTATAATGTTTTATTTACTCATAATATGTCGTAATTTTGATTAGCCTTTTTTTTTTGAATTTATTGGAGTGTTATGAAGTAAAGTTGTTCATTCATTTTTCAACAATTCAATTATGATATAATAAATTGATTGCAATGGCTAATAATATTGTATATCGTATTGACATACTCTTTGACTTGAAATCTAATAAACAAATTACATTAATATAATGGTTTCCTGTTACCGAATTCTTTACTTAAAAAAAAAAAAAGCTATAACTTGAATTTTGTTAATGAATTATCTTTGTCTCGTTACTTCTAAATAACTCCCGCGAAAATAAACAACTGTGTTACTAATACATTATTTGTATATAGAAACGTATAGCTGCAAATTGTATCTAAGCGCACCGACTTAAAATTATTAAATTAACTGTTATTGAACAGCCTCATTTTGACATGAAAGAATTGTTCAGCCATTGTTTTCATGACCACCGCATCACCCATCGGTATTATCTCTGAAACTTAACTTTGACCCTTTTGTAGATATATTAGATACGGTAAAAGTCGAAAACAATGACATCGCGGAAGTCTGATAACACACTGTGTTTGTATACACTGTAGTTTGATAGTTAATTATTACGCATAATAATAATATTAAACAAATGCAAATTTCTATTCGATTAATACAGATTTTACTTATCTATTGGATGTTTTGATTTGGGTATAAGCTGTTTAAGAGATGGCTGATGCATTGGAACGAACCGAATAATCACGTGTCACATATTTGGGCATGCATCATAATATACTATGCATAATATTTATTGTTATACGTCTCATGTCGGTGTTTTGGTGTTGATGAATCTATCAGTAGCGATTTTGAAATCCGTTTAAACATTTTAAACTTTTCAAGACATATTAATTCTTTCTAAATATAATATGCATACATAATGATTGAGTTGATGTATTGAAACGAAACGCATAATCGCATATCATATATTTGAGTATGATATTATTGTTACACAACTTATCTCAGTGTTTAAGAATCTATCAGAGACAATTCTGAAATCTGTTTAACCATTTTAAGGTCGTTAGGTCATATTTCTTTCTAAATATATGCATAATACGTGTTTGAGTTAATATTTATCGAACGGTCGATAATAATTTTTGATAGTGGTGAATTTATATTTTCCATATACTTACAATAATATTATAAGGAAATATAATATCACCAATCTTCATAAAATATAAAAATGCATAATATACGTCATATAGTGCAATAATGAATGTATTTAAAGTAGACGGTGTCGACAGAGATACTTGTGAGTTTTGAAATAATTATAATGATTATTTACTAAAATACATGATCGACAAATACACGTTTATTTCACGAGGGGTTACCAAACACCACCCCATGCTAATTCGACCAGAATTTAGGCACCTATAATCGCTTAAAAGGACGTAATATATTTCGAATGTGTTGTCTCCGTCTTACACACGTGCGACATAGCAAATTTTCATTCACCGGTTTCAATATTGTGCTGTTAGTTTTGACATTATTAGAGTGAACTAACCTATTATATAATACCTAATTTAAAGGTAAGATTATTACCCAGGGCCCCACGTAGCCTTTAATTGATTTTGTTATTTTTAAGTAAGTTATGATCTTTTTGAAACTGATGCGTGTACTACGTCCTCTTAAAGTATTTGAAGACACAAAACGGAATAACGTAAATAAGGTATTATTTAAAAGATAAAAAAATAAACATTTTAAAATATAAAATGTTGATTTTCCGAATATACCGGAATCGACCACGTCACGTGATATTTTAACGTCGTGACAAATGGGTATATACGTAGGGTGAAATACGTTACGATTGCCAAGTCCCGCAACTTGTATAATATATTATTCATGAATATGGAGAACCCGTGAGGATTTGTGAGGTCTAACCACATTCAAATGGACTTTTATCCGAACGTATACGTTTGACGGCGCCCGTTCGCCGACGATCTGGTAATATTTTTCTGCGGCGGCGTTCGTGTACGACAAATAAACCGACAGGTCGCATTCGTTTACGGGCAATTTTAAATTTCGACAAGACACTTTCCAGCCGGCCGCGGCCACTGCGCGGCATTACGCGTAGGTGGTAGTGCGGCGGTGAATCCCGAAATCGGGTATTTGACATTTCCTATATCGTATACATCATAATAATATCATATAATATTATAGCCCACCTAATCTACGACGAAAAGAAAAAAAACAACGAAAACCCAATACAAAATAAACCCGCGGCCAGAGCGACCGGAAGCCGCATTTTTCGTGTCAAATGATCAGTATATATTATATACATTTAATACGTCTTATATTATATTAGGTATATATATATATGAGTATTAGGTATAATGATAATGCATATATATATATATACTGATATCCTCCTCTCGCTATTATTTTCATATTTTTCTTATTTTCACAACACGTACGCATAAACGCGGATTTGCGGTAGCTTATATAAATAATGATTACACGCGCGAAAATAATATTGTCGTTATACCTATACAGAATCGACATGCATCTGTCAATCTGTCTCTGCGGATCGGTCTCCGCCCGCTCCATCGCACTCTATTAAATATGGCTTAGACCGTATTTTCTTGTACATATATTTTATTCTTCACACATGTTTCTGTTGGTATTTTCCCTCGATCCATATCCACCACCACCGCGCCATCCGTCTCCACCATTAACCTTTTCAAATTACCCCAGTCGCATCCCGAGACACTTTCATTCCTTTTTCTTTCCCTTTCATTTTATTTTTTTTTTATTTTTGCGTTACAAGAAGTTTTCAAAAAAAAAATAAAAAAGCTTGCAACGTATTGGCTGGTGATTTTTTTTCCATCATTATTATTTACCCTTACATGCCTCGTGCCCCCGGGTTATTAAACCGCTGCCGGGTGGAGTTTCAATTGAGCTGCAACAATGCGTACAGTAATCGGTCACAATGTGTAGAGTATAAATTTACGCTCCGCAGACTTGACCCATATGTTTTTTGGAGACATAGTCTATAAGAGTATATTATTATTATGCACTTTCTTAAGATACGAGCGAAATAAAAATCAAATTTGTATTAAGTTAATAAGTGGTAATATTTGATAGTGACTTAAAATCGACGTTTATAAACAATGGTTAATTGTAGGTTAATTGATAGGTATTATCCTCCCCCCTCTGATAAAATAATTTAAAAACTATTAAATAATATTTATGAATTTTTATAGAAAATGTATTTAATTATTATACCATAAATAACATGTTCGCATAATATATGGAACGAATATATTGTTTATTTGTTTGATAATAGTTATTACTTATAGTACCTATTGTTTCTATACTCTTATAATATACACTAAAATATATTATATTATAAAAACAAATAAAACAAAATGTTTTTTTTTCCACAGAGCATATAATATTTTAATATGTTTATCAATGGTGCTCAATAAAGTGGCCGCAAAATTGTATTAGATACCTAGTCGAAAAGATCCGACACTAAATAATACAAACGTATATATTATTTTTTTTTTTTCAAAACTCGGCTTTATTTTTTCCAATATTTCTTTGGGAATTACCGGATAATTACTTTTATAAATATAAATACACTATACACTGCTCTATTATTTACCATATTTGAATATAATTTATCTTTATTATTTCGATAAGTATACTACTAATAATTATTAAAAAATGGCAATAGCTAACGTTTGGTCTCACTTAATTAACAGTTTAAAATCTTATAATTGTTGATTATATTATCATACATTATATTTTAAAATTATATTTCTGTAAATGTATATACCTATACATAATTGCATATTTTTTATCGGTAAATTTAAACCAAAAATACTTTCAACTAATAATGATAGTTTTATTACAATTAAAGTTTGTCAGTTATCAGCAACTTTGACATACTTGAAAATCAATAACAAAATATTAATAGAAAAAAACAATAAAGAAGACCATAAATACCAAAATAACTTTATAAAATATATAAGTACATCGAGTCCTGATTTACTTTATTTTTTAGATGAACAATGTGAAAATCGTCCTGAATGGGTTATTTATTTCAAAATATAAGCTTCTAAGAGTATGAAACCATAAGATGAAACGACATCTGGAAATTAATCATCTTCAGTTTTTAATAAAGTTTAATATTTTTTTAAGTGGTTTGAAAATTCATTTTAGGTTCAAAAAAAAAATGCTTTATATAATTTTTCTTTGATTATTCAGAAATCAATAATAATCTTTTGAAATTATTACGTAATAATTATTAGAATTTTAGCCAAAATTATATGGATATTAATCGAATAGAATATATTAATTAGATATAAAAGTAAATTTAACCAATTTTCAAATTAGTTTGTATATAAGTTTAATATATAATTTCAATAATTTTCAAAAAAAAAAAAAATTAAATAGATAAAGTATTAATTATATTTTAATACTGAAGAAATAAATCAAAATTTAAATTTAAAAACCAGGAAGGAACTAATAATTGGGCTATTATAAAATTAATATGTTGTATTTCTATTTAATTCAAATATCTAAAGTTATGTATCAAAACAAACAATGTTGATAAATTCCACTTATCTCATCTTATGTGCGTATTTTATAGTCGTTATGTAAAAAAAATAATAATAATTATAAATATTTAATGTTGAAGAAAATTTAAGAATCGGGTTTTCGAATATGATAAACTTAATATGAAAACTAGTATGTCAAACATCCAATCATAAGGCACTGATCAATATTAAAATTCATAGTATTATTGTTTTAAAATTAAAAATTATGTTTTTTGTACCTTTAAAATTAAAATTTAAAATTTTATTTTCATTATTTATTATTGTGTTAATTTTAAAATATATATATATATATACATACCTATTACATCGAATTCAACATTAATTGTCAGGAGGATTGATTGATAGCATTATTAAAATATACTATTTTGGGTGATTGTAATGCATAGTTAAAAATAAGTTGCAAACAATTTTTATATAATAATTAATAGTTATAAATTAAATATGATTTTTTTTTTATAGGAAGTAAGCTTTTTGAAAGATAAATTTATCCCGAACTTGATCTATGTGGAACTTAAATACAAATATTTTTTTATAGAATCATATTTAGGATAATCCGTACCTATGTAAATAATTATAGACTATATTATTGTGATGACACATCATTTTTAGTTTACTGGTTTGGGAAAAACCAAAACCAAGAAGTTTATTTTTTTCACTTTGCCGGTTAAAACCATTGTATAATTGCGTTAACAGTAATTACTAAGTATGTCTGTGTAATTATGCTTCGACTCCGAAAATAGGTACTTGTGATTATTTAATAATCAGTTAATCTACATAATTTGTCATGTTAAACACGTTATCGTAGTCGATATCTCGTCATCCATTATAAAATGTAATCGATAATACATTTTTCATTAAATAAATATTTATTTATCGACTTACCGGTAATCCAAAAACTGAAATTATTTGTATTACGGTAAAAAAAAATATTAACGTATACGATTTAACCGAACTGACGTTGTGCAAAAACTCTCTATTAATGCTTTAAGTGTATCTGATGTTTGAAAGCTCTAAAGTTCATTAAACCTGGCCGCAAATTGACTCTACAAAATGATGACAGAGTGTGTGCGTGTGTGTGTGCGAGAGAGAAAATGAGAATGAGAAAATGAGAGACGGAAACGGCATTTATTATATACATACATCTCTGTTGTCGTATATACCGTGGGAGACATCTGGCAATAATGGTTAAAGTTCCGTCCTTGACGGTAACATTTAACGGAAATTGTAGGAACATGCAGCCTTCCGCGGACATCTTTCGTTCGTTATTAATGGCGTTATGACCAGGGTTTTCCGCTGTATATATAGACGGAGACGCCGCACGCCCGGCTAAACGTCCGCGAGATATTGCACCGTCCCGTCTCGTTAACCGTTTGCAACAATATTGAAATCCTATCCGTACCCGGGCCGACTGTCGGGTGGAAATCATAATATTAAATAGGTAAAAGTGAATGCCGAAAATAATACGATATTATACGATCAGATATCAACGAAATTAAATGCGCGCGCGTGCCGCCGCCGTTATTTATATAATATGTTTGTCTCTGCAACAATTTTGACGTCGACCACTCATCCATAACCGCGCGTACTGTATTTCCGCCTAAAAGACGAATACCTAATATACGTGTACAGACATAAATATTAGCTGTCCTAACTTTAATGGCTAAGGTAGACCAATGATTGTGTATAATAGCCCACAAATAAATACTATTATTTTATTTCGGCAGCGGTGTTTTATGAGATATTAATTACTAACTCGAGATTTAACTGTTTATGATAAGATATAATATATATATATAGGTATACAGGATGATTCACTAAGTCTGCTTACCAACCTTTTTTTTATTCAACAATGCAGTTATTTAAAACCTGATTTTTTGGAATTTTTAAATATATACTTAAAGATCATATATGATATTCAAATTCGTGATATTTTTTGTTTTACTTGAAAAGTGTCTAGTTAAAATAGAAACTTCTATTTTTTCAAATAAAAGCACCACTTGTCTACTGTTGTACATTATTCAACGAAAAATTATTTTGAAATTCATTAAAAAAGTTCCAAAAATCATTATTTTAATTAATTAATTGTTCAATGAAAATAGTGCGTGATCAACTAGCGCACTTAGTAAATAACCCCTTGTAAATTAACTGTTTATTAATGATCATTACCCGTAAATTTATTTCATATTAAACATACATATTGTATTATAGGTAGCATGGATCCACATCGATCGGCAAATGATTTTGACTATTCATCGTCACGTGATAGCCCGAATACCACGATTTGGCATCACTTACGATAGTCAAAAAACGTGGCTGTTACATGTCAAGGGTGCGCAGCCTGAAGACAGGGGCTATTATATGTGTCAAGTGAACACAAACCCCATGATCAGTCAAGTTGGATACTTACAGGTGGTCGGTGAGTACGCTTTTAACCGTGTCATGTTCCGTCTTGGAAATATACCACCGGTCACTATTGCAATTATTCCTATAATATTTATTATATTACTATATTATACTTTCAACTGAATTAGAAAGTATAATAATATTCTCTAGCCATTTTGTAATGTCTATTTTTTCAACAACAAAAAATTGCCCGCTTAAAGAAATAATCACTCCAATTTGATATCGTGAAATTTTATTGAAAATGTGGACACATTCACTTTGTGGCATAATATACTTAGCACAGAAAAAACTTATTTTTTAGATTCTGAACGGAGTGAAGAATGTATTGCTTTTACAATGATGTGTGTTTTTTTTTTTTGTTTTTCTGTTTTTTTTTTTTGTGTCTGATGACAACATTTGGAGCAGTAATAATGCTCCGATTTTTGACTTCAGCCTCTCTTTGAATAGGAAAATTCATCTAGTTGGTACTTTGGGGAGGTCAAAAGTAAAATTTTCAAATAGTTTTCAAAAAAATCGAGAAGAACAAAAAAAAAGTGACAGAAAAACGGCAATTTTACGAAAAACCACTTTTCGACAAAATCGATTTTTTGATTTACGAATCATTGTAAATACTTGAAATTTTTACCAAATGTTTATATTATAGTTATCTCTTTACAGTTATATTTTCAAAATATTTTGACCATTTTTAAGCTACTTATAGACAATTGAAATTTTCGACTTTTCTAAATTTTTTTTCTTCAAATGCGGATAAAAATTTTTTGGGTATCCAGAAAATCTTGAAAATTTAATACAAGGTTTCTTATAAGTTGTTCTTAAAGTGATAATAAAAAATCCGAAATCGTTAGTCACAATTTTTTTTTTATAAGTGTTTAAAGTTCGAATTTATACGAAATATGTCAAAATTTAAATTAAATTTCATACGCTCATAATGCGTATGTTGGCCAAATACTTTTTTTATTAATAAACAGATACTATAAAGTAACCATAGTAACATATAATATAGTAACTATACTATTTGTTTCAAAATAGAATATTTGACAATATTTAAATATAATATATACTAAACTGACAAATCATCTTCGTTCAGAATCGTTTTTCGTATACAATGATACCTATCATTGCATTCAAATTTAACCTACGCTAGTCCGAGGTCCACCCCACCCTCTAATGTACAGCAGAGCGATACTCACCCGCTTTTTCTATATTTAAAATAGTATACCCAACCAATATAAAATGTAGACATTATAAAATCCTTGTGATGAAATGTAATAACTAATAATTGTATTATTAGTGACATATAAATGTAATTAACCATGTCGTGTTCGACCCTCTTTAATCTCTTAATAATTTATTTAGGTAAATTTAATTGTTGAAATTATCTTTGAGTGTACTTACTACTTACCTATATATGAACCATAATTATTATTTTCAAATATTTAGAAGTTTCATAATATAATTTAATGATTATTTTATAGTAATTATCTATTGACAATTATTCTTATTAAATAAGAAATCAACCATTTTTAGGTTTAAAATCAACTTAATAAAATATAGGTACTTTCTTAGAATATAAAAATAACTGTGTAATAAACATTTGTATGATTTTATATTATAGTATTATACACTTTTATAATATAGAAAGTTATAAACTCAAAATTGTATGGTTTATAAATGGATATCGAGTTCTTAATTGTTTGATTTTTACATTTTATTTTTTTTGGTACAATTTTAATCTATTTTAAATGACAGTGCCACCAAATATCATCGATGAAGAAAGTTCTCCATCTTCAGTATCTATCCGAGAAAATCAAAATCTATCCCTTACATGCAAAGCAGAAGGATCACCGACGCCAAAAATAAGTTGGAAAAGAGAAGACGGTATTAATATAGCGACGGATCGAAAAAAAAAAGGTAATTTTCATTTATAATTTCTGTTTTACAGTAATAATACTAATACAAATTAATGAATTAAATCAGTGTTAAATATTGAGACCAAAATCAAATTAAGTCATCTTTAATATTATATTTTACTGTTATGCGAATAGAATTATATTTATGTTGATAAAACTTTACATAAGACGTGGATTGTTTTTGTAACATTAATTCCATTAAAGTATCAGTAAGACGCCATTTAATTACTGTTGTACCGTTGAGAAAATAAAAACAAGAAAGTAACATTTTGAATCATTGTTATAACGATTTATCGAGTGAATAGATGTTTATTATTTATTTCATTAAATTTATTGAAATTAAAAATCAGATATAAATAAAAAATAATAAATTGATTATCTTGAGTCCCTGTTATTTAATTAATAAACAATTAAACAATTAAGTGTTTTTAACTCAAACATCTGAGAATAATTTTTATAATATGATATTATCATAATATGTATTTCAATAACTAATTCTGATAAAAAAAAACTTATATCGTATACCCACTTAATGTCATAAAAATGAGCATATATTTTATTTTTAATTAAAACAAAATATATATGACTCTCGAGTTATTTTTACCACTTGACCATTGATAAATCGATGAATTGGTAGCATAGAATTACCTACATGTTTTTTTGTGTAGGTAAAGAAAAACGCGTCGAAATACTATTATTTAGATTTAGATCTATATAAACTACAGCATATTAAATGAATCATGTACTTATATTATACTTTATTCGAAATAATTTTGTTTTGAATATATATCTCGATTGAAATACAATTAAGATATAAATCTTTACGTTTCAGTAAGGCATTGATTATTTGTACAACCACTTTATACTAAATTTTTAAAAATTAAATTAATTAATTTTTTCCAACATAGCTACCTATACGTTTATTTTTTTTAAAAGAAAATTTTATTATTTTTTTAAAATACCAATATTAAAGTTTTTAAGTTTAAAATATTTATTAACAATACATTGTATTTTCAACTAGGTTTATCCTAGAATACAGTTCTATTGTATAGAATCTTTACATCAGTAGTTCATTTTAAATCTTGGTAGAACGATTTTGGGGTAATTTTCTTCCGCTACCTTTTTATGTGTATATGTATAATACATAATCGAAAAATGTATTTGAATTTACTCAACCAATTTTAATAACATAGGGAAAATTTGCTGCAGAGGAATATTGTAATAATATCACAAAGAATAAAAGAATGAATAATACCAAATGTTTATTTCATTTTTCTAAATTTATTTGGTTCTTACGACAAGATTGCTTATAAAATATTTCTTACGCTAAAAATAAATTAAATATTCTCATAGGACCAATTAAATACTAATATCAATAATAACTCTCAAACTTTAAAAAAATATTTAGAATATCATGATTTGTTTTCAAAAATAGATAAGAAAAATCCATTTTTTATAAACTTTAATATTAGTATAATCGATTAAACTAAAATAAAATAAATATATTTTATTAATAGCTATTATTAAAATATAATAAATGCTCTTTTGTCTTTGTATTTTTCATTTAAGATAAGATTGGATTTCAAAATCTTCACCTTGTTTGATTTATTTATTTTTTTAATTTATAACTAGATTTTACGGCTTTTCGAGCTAACGTATGAGATGAATGTATAATATGCATGAAAAACTAATTCCATTATTAAACGATTTTTATGGAAATTTAAGCTTTACAGCATCTTATTTTTAATTATTTTATTTTTAGGTTTAAAAATGGTAAAAATCATAAAAAATTTATATTGTAAACGAATATGTAGCGCAAAACAAGTGTCTATGAATATTTTTTAAAAGACATTTTTTAAAAATATTGATTAGAACAAGTTATTTAATTTATAAGATCTCTTTGGGGCACCCCGTATACATGTAAACCTTGATAATTTAGTTATTTTCGATATGGTAGTTTGAAATACTGATGAAAAAATATTCTTAAACGATCTATTTTTTCTTAATTCTTTTTTCCATGCTTTATCATAACACGGACAATTTTTTGGTATAGTTGAATTGCATTTTTCTTCTTTCTCTTCTGGTTCTTCTTCTTTGATTAAATATTCTAGTGATTTTACATCGGAAATAAACGTAGACTGATCTGAAGTACTTTCTGATTCAAAAAACAATAAATAATAATCTGGAATATACCTTTCTGTGATAACGCCTACACCACTCATATATTGACGAATAATATGTCCACCACCAAATACATGATTTTCTTGTGGTTTGTGTCGGTCCAAATAATTAGAATTGTTTTTATTCATCATCAATGTTGTAGACGAATTGTTTTGGAAATGATTATTCATATCGCTCTTAGTTTTTAATATTCTTTATATTATTTAAAATACTTTGAATGTTTTGTAGAAATGTTTTTCTCAGTGGTGAAATAATAAAAAAAAACACTCCGTTGTCATAGTATTTATTACCTAAAAATAAAAAAAAATTAAAAATAAGTAATATTATAATAATATAATAAATAACTTATAGATAATTATATTATTTTTTGTTTCAAGAGCTAATCATTATTATTTACTTCCATATTTTATAAATTATCTATATTATTTTTATTACATTTATGTAATAGAGGTTACTATAGTAAGACTTACGAGTCGTACTACGGAATGATAAATATGTGTAAGAACTGAGTAAAAAAAAATGTTCTCTTAATTACCATCAAGTGTTTGGTCAATAGTTGATCTTAAAAACTGAACATTTTATGTTAGATTATAATTAACTTATAACTTAATACAGAAATAAATTAAATAGATAATTTTATCGGATAAACAATCAGATTAGCAAAGATATTGTTTTTATGTTTTTCTTTATATGAATGTGATTGTTTTTTAAATAGTGAAAAAGTACAGTCAATGGATCACGTACTAAATTATTTAATCCTTTGAATAATCAAATGACGTTGCTTTTAAAACTGATATAAATTATTTTTTACATTCATTATCAAGTATGCATGTTAGAAGCTATGAGTTACAATATTAATTCATAAATCATTAAAGGCATCGTTTATTTGATATATTTTAAATTTAAATATGAAATTAAAATTTGTATGCACATTGTACCTACATGGTTTATTATGCATAATTAGTAGCATGATCTGAAAATATTTTAAATATTTAAAGTATTCTGCTGGTGTCTAATTAATTTACCAATTTTATAAAAATGTCAATATTATGTTATTCTGAATTTAATATTTTTATGAAAAAATGTTAACAACAACATTTATTTAAGAATGATTCATTAGTTTTATTTAATAAATATTGATAGTTTTATAAGCTCGAATGTAAAACAAAATATGATAATCTAATATTATGAAGTTTTCATTTTTATTTTTTTTATTGCAAACCATTAACATAATATAATACTCTACATAAAATAGCTAAATTATCAACGCTGTAATTTTTTTAAATAATATTTTATTACATCTGAAACTCTGAGCTCTTTTTTATATAATTTTAATATATTATTGATCATTTCATTTGAATAAACCATGATTTAAAATTAAATAAACAAAGCAATCGATATTGTTTTAAATCGAGAATATTTAAGTAGAAAAACTGAAAAGCATTAAGTAGATGTACAGAGATTTTCAGATTTTAAATTCGAAGTAAGTGCACAAGTATTTCTATATTTTTTATCGTTTATCAATTTATCTTAAACCCACGAAACTCAAATATTTTACTCTAAGGCTTATAATGATCTAGTATTATTATTTTAATAATCTCTGTACAAAAACCTATATTATGTAAGGCATATCATCATGGCTGTATAAATTAACTCAAAGTTAATAATAATATTATATCGATATTTCTATCACTGTTGTTCAATGTCCTTTAATTTTTTTTCATATGTTTGATTGTCGTACGTGTATTTACAGCAGTGGAGAAGCTGTTCGGCGACACGTTAAACTTGACAAGAGTCAACAGAGCGGATATGGGCGCATATCTCTGTATCGCTAGCAACGGTGTGCCGCCGTCAGTTAGCAAGCGCATTATACTCGACGTCGAATGTAAGTATAGAACGATATCGCTCAACAATATAATAGTTTTAATTAAAACGTACGGTAAACTTCATACAACACCAGTCCACCTAAATTGGTATGTACATATAATATAATAAATTATGTATTATTATCATGTTAGGTACACGTGTGTGTTGCGCTGTACAATAGAATCCAAGAAACAATGTCACACGCCATTGTTATGATAATGTGTGTCGTCTACTACAATAAACTTATACTGTACACTGTACAGTCGATATCGTGATTTTGATCATTTATTTTTATTTTTTTAGTTAAAAGTATAAGTACGCAATTTAGTTGTTTTATCTGACGCGGCCATGTTTGTGCTACGCGATCAACGAACTCGAGAGTATGTGATGTCATCTATGTTTTATGAAGAGGTTTTTTCTCTATATACTATATATTTTAGTTATTTTTATTTCAATATATTTTGCATAATATATTTTATTTTAATCCATAGTTGAGCACTTAACAAAGAACAAAAAAAAAAACAATTTAAATAAAATAAAATATCATGTAGCAAATGACCAAACATAGTAATAATTATAAAAAAAATTACACAGTTGTCTACATTTAGTAATATATTATATTGCAATTTATCATTGTTCGCTTTATGGATAACTTATAAAAACTAAATCTTTAATATGTAGGTCTTTTTGTGTGGTTAATAAAAGTAAATGCCAGTGTCTTATAAAGAGTTAACAATACAAGCTGAAGCCTAAAACATTGAGTAATACATTCATTAATAGGTATTTACAATAATAAATTAATTTTAATAAATAATAAAAAATCAAATTGATAAATAGTTTATAAAAAATTTAATTTAGGTCTTAATTGGTAAAATGTATATTATGTCAATATAGAAAAGAGATTAATAAATAATTTTATGAAAACATTTCAATAAAAAAGGAGGAGTATATTATATTATTTATATCTAGCATAACGAGTTAAAACTTTTTTTTAAATATATTTGTAAAAGAAGGGTAGAACAATCAGTTAAATAATTAAATAAATTAAGTTAAGTAAGAAATCAATAAATTCACAATATGTCACCGATTAGGAAAGCTGATCAATTTAAAATGTATGTTATTTAACTGATTTTAATTACAAAGTAATCTAGAATTTAAATCTTAGTGACAGTTTTCAAATTTAAATTATTTTTTATTTTTAAAGTTTACAAATTTTTCTATTGCGCACAAATCACTTTTGAAATTAATTAAAAATAACAGTATTTAATTTACTATATAAATATATTCTTGTTGTGTTATAGGCTCATAATAAACATAACGATTTGAATGATTTGATGGCTAATTTATGATTTTTAATTTTCTAATAACCAATATATTTTAATATTTATCAAAACTTAATTTATTTTTATTACAAAATAATAAAAAATTCTAAATTATTAAATAATACTCAATACTGAATTCAATAAATTAAATAATATATACCTATAATAAACGCATATAATATGAATACAAAACTGTATTATATTTTTCGTCCAATACATTCATGTTGAACACATTAATCGCTTCTCAATAAATAGTTGATGTAGATTCTATAACAAACTTCACCGTTTTACATTATATAACGATGACTTAAACAAAACTTTGATGTATTAGAGATATAAAAATGTAAACTAAAAGATTTTATTAAACTGGGAACGTATCATCGTCGTTTATTTTACAACTTTAAAATTAGCATTTTTCAATCAAATAGCTAGTACCATTTAGTATATATACTCAATGCTAGTACGTAATATTATGGCTAGTAGTATAATATATATATATAAAATAATAATAATAATAATAATAATAATAATAATTAATAATAAAAATTAGTAATCAATAATAATAATATTTATAATGTAAAATTAAATGTGCTATGAAATAAATAATATATTTTTATATCATTGTATAAATAAATAACATAATGTCGTATCAATAACAATTAAAAAAATATTTGTTTGATTCAAATATACGAGTAATCGTATAATATAAATTATTATTATTAAATATAATTTTATTAGATAATATGAGAAACTATTACCTATTATTCAATAAGCATAACAATTACTTACTTGATAAATGACAAATGATACACAAATAGCAAATTATAGTTGTTAAAAATACTAAAAGAGAAAGATACGATATTATGATGAATAAAAATTGAATTTATTTAATGACAATTTATTATTTTTTTAATTTAATTTAAAGTCAATAATATAATATATAATAAATATACATAATATCATCAAATTGTTATCTGCTGAGCATTATAAAATTAAATGTTTTCTTTGATTCTTTGATGTTAAAAAAAAAGTTGTTGATAACTAAAGAAATTAATTTACTTTATTAGAATTTTCAGTTTTCGTTAAATAAGTATATTATAATTGTCAATACAATATAATTATATATTTGGAAAATCATGGCTTACTTTAGAACGGTCCAAATGAAAATCTGGGAGCGTTGATAACATTCTCAAACTAGTGTAAATAAAAATTGTTTATATGTTTTATCGAATATAAACACACGGCCGGTAGGAAATGAGTTAAATAAATCGATATTTTTTCCTCGTCACAGTTTCATGACGAGAAAATATGAAATGACCTAACATCCGGTGGTCTTATATGCCCTATCAGTAAAATCTTTGACTCGAATAGGTAGCGACGCCAGACATACAACGACGGTCTCCAAATGACGTTTTACTTAACGAACAACTGGATATAAACCTCATCGGAAACAACAGATATAAAATCCACTCGGTATACGAGTGATGGGAGTGGGGCAAGAGAGTGTATCAAATACCTATTCCCGTGTGCATTGGTTTATTGGCTTTGCCGCAATCAGCCTTCCGTCCCTGTTCTACGCACGAAACCACGAAATCAACTCGAGTATAATACGTTATTGAACAAATGCACTTAACGATACCGAATTTATTGGTTTTACTCAAATAATTTTTCCTGTTTCAACCTATACGTTCAATTTTTGTTTTTATTTTTTCCTCATGATTTTTTTTTCTTTGGACACGTCGATTGTCCGGATAGTAATGCAACAGATTCACGTCAATACGGTGTAGTTTATTTACACACTTCACAATAGATTTGAAAAAAATAAATTCATATCGCGTGATGGTTATTATAGAGACTTCAATGAATACATTAGCTGCGGATAAAACGCAGTATTTAGTCGGCGGCAAAGACGAATCCGTTATTAAATCGTTTTCGGTTTTAATCTCTCGCTTCCACCACCTCGTTTCTCTGTTCTAACCATGTGTCTCCGAAATATGTTGAATATGATTAATTATTCATCTATAAAAGGATTACGAACGTGTTTTATCTAAGGACGCGATGCTCGTCCAAACGCCGTTGAAAAGGTCCAGGGATTATGAGTGACGACACGCACATGATGGTAGTTGATGAGAGGGGAAGCATGCTGAAAGTGCTTTTTGGGCGAAGCTAATTGCTGGTGGTTAGGCTAGAAAGGGGTTGAATAGCAACTATAAAGTTCAATTACATTATCTCAGACCTAACCCTCTATGGAAAGTTCATCCCACGCTGCACTCAGAATGTCCGCTTCCGTTTTCAGGGCCATACTTTCTTTATGGTTTTTACCCCCGTACGGTCTTCCAGAGGAGTACACGTAACATGTGTTCCACAAATAGTTTACTTTCCCTTGCTCTTCTCCCGCCAAACATTACGCCCACGAAATAAAACTATAGAGTCGTTTTACACGCAATGTACCTATATACTACTCGTATATTATACTCACAATAATTATGTTTCGAGTAAACTTACAAGTAAGCACCACTTTATATTAAACGTGTATGTACTTTCAGCTAGTTTGAATCATCGCACGCATGATATTTTGTTTTTTAACCTCTAGGTCTGCCTGCAGCTTTGATTATAAACTAAAGTCGATTCTTTGAATTTTATTATTTTAATTCTTTAAAGATTTTTGACTTCATCGCTCTTTTTTTAAATTTATTCTATATTATGTAAGTATTAAAAATAGTTAGCCTACACATAGTGTTGCTTCGAGCATACATTTTATCATTATAATACACAACTCTTCCAAATAACTCGGGACAAGTTTGACTATTTTTTTTAAATTTATATTTTAATCTCATCAACAGAGGTACGTTTTTCTTTAATAATTTCCAACATCTCTGTAATAGTATGAAACAACTATATTTTGATATATTCTGATAATAAAATCTTTGTGCAGGGCGCAGACTGTAAAACTTATTATGGCATAGAAAAATAACCTAAATAACTGTAAATGGATGATTAATATATTGATTTAATACAATGAATATTATTTTTTATATTTATGATAAATATATGACCCTGGTGCAAAAATACTTAATTCTAGTCCTCCACATTCTATAAAATTTCAAGGCTCAAATATTGGAAAAATGTAACTGTGAAATCATACCTATAGTATTTTAAAATATATAAATATTGTATTCCGTGTGAATTATGTTAAACGCAATTTAAAAACCGTAGATAATACAATATACCTATTGTTATCAACAGATCTCTTATTGAAGAATTTTAACGAAAAATCATGATTGTAATAATCATAATAAAATTTATCACATAATCAATATATTACTAGTATTAGTCAAAATATTATAGTATTAAGTTGTCGTGTCGCGTATATTTTGATACTTAAGTTTCTGAATAAAAGACAAAAAATATATATATCATAAAAATATAAATACCCCTCAAGTTAAGAGTTAGTAGTATTTTTTTTCAGTATGACGTTTTTTTTTCGTCACCCTTTCAACCCGTCTCGACTGTTTTGACAAAACTTTTGCATCGCCAACTCGAAACTAATAAACGGCAGGATTAGAGCCGGATTACACCCCCGGGAGCACTGAAGACATTGCTAGTAGAGTATAAAGTTTACAAACATGGTGGTGGTGGTGGTGGTGGCGCGGGACGGTGAAGAGTACACAGGCACGCCGGGAGTATTTAAGTAGTTAAAATTCAACACGAGTCCATCTTTCTCCGTCTGCACGCGCGTATATAGATCTATATAGTGGCGGGTGACGTGAAATTAAAGACGACCATCGTATTCCACGTAGATAATTTTGGCGAGTGCCCGTCCGCCGGAGAAAGATACTAAATATAATAATATATACGTACGCGCCACTTGTTTCTCGTTCTTGATTTTATAATGTGGAAGAAAAACCCAATTATTATGATGGTCTTTTCACTCGTTCTCGTAAACGTCACGTACACTCTTTGCAGTGCACAACACGAGAGAGCAGGGAGCACAATATATTATGACTGAATAGACGTTTAGAGTTGTCAAGTTAATTTAATATTTAAAAAAAAAAAAAGATACGCGTTTCCGAAAAGAGACTTATGAGTTGTTTTAAAATTAATCTTCGAGTGTTGTCACAATCACACTTTACATAAATTTCGTTTCTCCGACCTTTATTGCCTTTTTGTTTCAGAAATGCAAATTAATGTCAAGTTCTTTCAATTCTTCTGTATAAGAAGACGCTCAAAACGAATATTTATAATGACGTTTAAGTATAGTATTACTAATGCACTCCATACGTCAAAACGTCAAAGAGTTTAAGTATATAATTATAAAGTTTTAAAATATTTCTTAAATCGAAAATTCATGCCTTCTGATCTGTATTTTCTAAAACCAGATTTAAATCGTTTATACAATAAGTATAATATACACATTACACACGTCTCAGTAATATGCATCGCACTAATAATATAATGTATACGATTCTAAACGCTCGTTATAAACTAACATGGCACACAAATAATAAAACATAAAAAAATCAAAAAAAAAATCTGTCATGTCCGTTTCGCTATACAAGTTTGTAAGGATGGATTGGGCCGGCTGGCTACAAAGAAAATCTCGGTGGGTCTATGTGCTGATAATGAATGTTTGGTCGTATCTAATTTTATTTTTCATGGTTATAATTAATTAGTAAAAAAATTTATCTAAAACGACTAAAACATTTGAATTGATTTATTAAACCGTTTTTGTATTAGTATCTGTAGCTATGATTAAACGTTAGAAATCCTAAAACTCGGTAGACCGAAAACTTCCTATTCAGCCCTGAAAGTTTGATAAGAATGGTCTTCTTACACTGCCAAAAATAATAAAAATAATTTAATAACATTCTATTTGATAAACTTATATTATGACCGTTTTTTAAAGCTACCGAAATGTAAAGGTATTATTTTAAATACTTAACGTTTGATGAAATAATAAAAAAATACCATCACATAGAGGTGAATATTAATGAAAGTTTTACTGCATAATATAATAATATGTTCATGCATAGACGTTACAGAGGTTATCGTTTGCGATTCATACGCGTTACCCAGTTTTGTAAAATTAATCTCTGATACCTGTCGAAATTGTGATTTTCTTGAACGAAGATATGCATATTTAATAGATTTAAACATTAAAATTGACTTTGCACATCATTTTATAAATATAATAACATTATTAACATAACCAATTATAAACATATTTGTTTAATCCACACGTTCGATTTATGAATAGCTAAAAAAAAAATATTTTTTTTTCCATATGAATGTCAATCAAATTGTATAAATACAGATAACCCTAAAACGTATTTAAATTTTTATTTTATGCTAATACATATATTTTTTTTTATTAATGGTGAAACTTTCGTTTCCCATACAAAGTTGGAATACCAAAATCTAGCACTATACGAACAGATTTTCAAAACAATTTTACAAATTACGTTAGCTATAACTTTTTTAATAAACTATCTAATGATAGACGTGTTCAAAGTGTTTCCTCTGAATAATAACTATATATATAAAAACTACAAAAAACTGTCATAACGTAATTTTTATGTAAACTAATTGTTTTTTATTATTTAAAAGAGTATACTGTTTTTTTTCCATTTATCTACGTAGCTAGAACTAGAAAACGCTATATTTCACCCTATATAATATCTCAAAAAAAAAAAATAATGTTATATACAATAATAGACTTGGGATTTTGTAGTGCGCAAATACATTTTTAAATATGTTTTTACTTTTAGCACAAATTATCATTAAAACATTATTTAAAATTATATATAATAATATGTAAAAAGTAATATTTCTTTTTAATATTAACTATATTATGTGTTTATTTACTATAACAAAAATTTTTAAAAATCTTAGGTTATAAATATAAATAAAATCTAACATATTGCAATTTAAATTTACCTAAAAGGAATACATCTATATAATACATGTTATGATAAACACTATATTATCTAAGTAAATGAGGTATAATTTATAGAATTATGTAAACGTAACTTAAAAGTAATAACTAATAATCCAATATACAACTATATGCTACATTATCATACTATTATATATTTAAATTTCTTGTAAGTTAAAACAAATTTGTTATTTAAGTACTCTTTACTGGTTTTTCATGGATATATAGCATTAAAGTGATTAACATAAGCTAGAAAATTTGATGTAAATGAAGATAATATACAATACACATTATACATAATATATATTATATATTATACCATACATTATACAAACAGTGTACACTGTACACATATTGTATTATGTGATATATACTGATATGCATAAAACCAAATTACTAATCATAATGCAGAATATATTTTATTGAAATTAGACATACATTGTTTTTGAAAACAATTTACAAGTCTTGACGGTATGTTACACATTTATTATATTAAAACAACAGAAATTTAAGTTTCAAAAAACTTCATCTAAACAAATAATAGTTTAATAAAAGAATGAAACTGCTTATTTAATACTCCTATTGTTCTTTTGTTCATTTCAGTTTTTGTAATTTAACTTTTAGCCACTATATAGAAATAAAAATGATTTAATATTTTCTTTTAGCAAATTATGAAACCACTTAAGTCCATATAGACCGTTATAGTGTCAAGGGTACTTATTTTTTTATATTTGTTATAGAAATGACCTTTGCTACGACTTATGTTTAATTTTATTGAAAAAGTTCTCTAAAATACTTTAATTTTTAATTTTTATAGTACAAAAATGCATATTAAGTCGCGAGTATTAAAAAATTACCAACATTTACAATATTTATAAATATATTTTTGTATTTAAATTGACACAGTTATTATAAGTTTATAATAAAATGTAAATTTAAATTTTAGACTCCCACTCCACCATTTATATTAATTAATGTTTTATTTTTTACTCCTGAAACAATAATTTAAGAGTACATCATTAGTATTGTCATTAACGTTTTTATAACGTAACTAATAAAAGTTTAGTTTTGATAGAAATTTGATGAAAAGAATAAAACTTGAGTTTGTCATAAAACCAAGATAACTCTCTTATACAGATTGGTCAAACAGCTGAGTGAATAGGAAGTGATCACCAAAATTGTTGTATTAATTTCAATATCTATGTGCTAAAAATTCACAAAATTTTTCATAATATATTATAATACTGATAACTGATATTATGTTCAAATTATTTTTTTATGCAATAAAATGTCAAAATCTACAATTAGAAATAAAGGTCAATTATATTAAACAATATATTGGTACACCGTCGTCGGCGTATTAAAATTAAGTCCGAGATAAGCAGTACGCGTATTACAGCTGCAGAGCTCGAGTAAACACTTTTATTTACACGGTTAATTAAACGCTATCGACTAAATAAAAAATCAAATCGCACACGGCAGTATTTGTTTTCCTCCGCGGACATTCGTAATTCCCGAGAGCATCATAATACGGGCAAATAAATTTAAATTTTGGTCGTACGCGACTGCTCGCAGAATGTTTACTCGACGCGTTTTATTCGCGCGGACGGTTTCGAGCGTTTCGACATAACACGATATCATATCTTCGCCAGTCTATCGCGGACCGCGCGATGCCGACGTGCAATAAATGCGGTCGATTAATATTGTATAGGTAATATCGTCGTCGTCGTCGTATTAATATTATTGGAAAACGGCGGTAAACCGAAAAGCTCCGGATAACGCGAATGCAACACGACCGTTGGCAATTTCCCGTATCACATGGTACATGCATAATATTAACAATGCATTATAATAATATTATATATGTTATTACGTACGTACTATTATTATATCGTAGAAGGGCACGTATTATTGCACGACAATAAACGTTGTCGTCGTCGTCGTCGTCGTCGTCGTCGTCGTCGTCGTCGTCGTCGTCGTCGTCGTCGTCGTCGTCGTCGTCGTCGTCGTCGTCGTCGTCGTCGTCGTCGTCGTCGTCGTCAATTAAGCACGAAACGTTTTCCGCGTTCGGCGATAATCACGTTATAATAATATAATAATATAAACATCGTGATTACACTCTTATTGCGCGAAAAGCGAGCGCACCATGACATACATAATATTATTATAATTATTATTATTAGTTAGTAGTACACTGCGATGCCGATACAGCTATTATAGTAGGTATACCAGACGAGTCTCGGTGATGTCCGGGGTACACGATAATATCGCGGGCCGCAAACGAGTTGTGTCCCAAATACTGAATAATTGTGCCCCTAGGTTTTTTCACGTTTAGTCTGACTAACGTAAGTAAAAATTAAAAAAACAACTACACAAATAGTTTCAATAATATTAGGTAAAAATTTTAATGATACCGTTTTTATACATTTTGTATACATATTTTATTCTTGTGTAAAATATCATTTTGAATTTATCAGCATACAAATTGTATAAAACTACATAAAACAGTTGGGGCACAACTAGTTAACTACGATATCACGGGACCAGAATACTGTAATAAATCGACGAATTCGTCTGAGATTTAAATTTTGTTCATCTATCCATATATTATGCATAAATATAATCATCGTTAGCTATATTATTACAAAAGATTACGAATAAAGAGCAAACACGCGCTACGGTACAGCTGAGCTTATTTTATATGCACTTATTGTAGGTATTACTTATGTCGAAGGCTGCAGGTGTTTGCGTATTCTATAATAATATGCGCGCGTGTCCTGTTTTTGTAATAATTGTACGGAGACAAAATTGTTGTGGGTGTATGAATAAGGATATACTTTTAAATGTGAGGATGTGAAAATACCTGTTTTTAAATGACGAGTTTTTATAAGTGATAACTGTATAGGAACTTAATATATTATCTTGATAATAGTATATGTATATATAGGTACTTCAGACTGTAGAATAAGGTTTTATTTATATGGTTTATTGGTAAAATTATGGCTAAAATCGAAAAATACATTTTAACCGTTTGTATAGTTTAGTATATATAGGTCTTGTATATTTTTTTTGTTTTTAACAATATATTTAAGTATAAATATTATTTTATTTGTTCAATTTTCATTTTTTCTTAAAATGTCATTAAACAACCGATGCGTATTCTAAATCGTAATTTTAATGTACACCATTAAAAAAAAAAATCATCAAATGTTTTTTCAAAACTTCGCTTCGTAATAATATTATCGCGAAAAAAAAATTAGGTCTCCAAATGATGCGATCACGATATCGTCCGTTCGCTTACTGCACTCGGCTCCGATATTATCACAGAAATTAAATCTGAACGGACTACCAGTCACGGTTTCGGATTAATATACCGTATATTATATGTGACCGGGTTTCCGGGACCCCAATCACATAATGATATTTGGTGTAATATATTAAAACACCATTTATAATAACAGTACATCGTTATAATATTATGTATTCGTTGTTATAGTCTCGCCGATGATATGGGTACCGAATCAATTGGTCGGAGCTCCGTCCGGCACGGACGTGACGATCGATTGCCAGACGGAGGCGTATCCAAAGTCGATAAACTATTGGTCGTTTCGTGACTCGAAAACAATGCTGTTCCCCAACAAGAAATACGTGACGTCGGACACGGAGAAAAGGTACCACATCCACATGCGACTCACCATCAGGGACCTGAGCCAATCGGATTTCGGCAATTACAAGTGCATATCTAAGAACTCGCTCGGCGAAACCGAGGGCTCCATCAGACTTTACGGTACTTAACTGCCACACACGTATTATTACAATTATATTACAGCATACGTGAAATGTCGAGGTTTAGCCTCGATTTGTTCACGTTAACTTGTTTTACTTCTGATACAGCGAAAAACCATCAATGCTCCAAATTATTTTATCTGATTTTTTTTTTTTTTAATAGATATGTTTATTTGTATTTCATCGAATGCAAATGTTATACATCATTATTATTACAAATGTATACTGAAAAAAACACACTAAACCCAACTCTAAAAGATTGGGGTGTTCCCCTACTATAGAGTCCGTATTGCGCTACACATACCAGCAATAAGTATGACGAAAGTATCACATCGTGGTCGTACTCGAGATCATTACGATTCGTGTAGATGCTGTCCACCGAGTGTGGTAATTGTCCCGACCTAACTACATGTCACGGCAATGGGCTTATTTTGTTTTTATTTTATTATTCATTTAATTTTTTCATTCCATTTCTTGTTCACCCGCAAACGTTAACTTCATTCCATTCTGGTTCCGGGGAACACTTCAAAGTCGACGACGCCAATTATTAACGGTTCGTTTAAATCCCATTTCCCGTTGTTCCTCTTCCCAACAAAATATATGAAACAACAATTTCCCCCTTACGTGGCCGACATCGATGGTACGTCAAAAGACCGTGATTGATTAAAACAAAAAAAAAAAATAAACAAAAAAATAAATAAATAAATACTAATAACGAAAAAAAAGGCAGGAATAAAATGATTATAAATTCTTTCGACTTGTTTACAGACCATTCGTCGACAAGTATAAACACAGAAAATAAGTATCTACTACCCTTATTCAAAGTTAAACAAGACGACAATGTTAACTGTACATAATCCTAAAGCAGTGGAAATTTTTCTATCTGATTAGATGTTCGATACTGTATACAAAATAAAGTTTTACTGCCTCAGAGATTCTAAATAAATTATACGTGTCGCCTCCGCAGAACTGTGGTTTTTTTCCCAGAGTCTTTCAATTTACTTGTATAAAAATTCGGATCGATTGTGCAATAAATTACATAAGCCGGGGACTTTTTCTATGGTGAAACGTGAAAATTCATTATTGTGATGTCGTATAATGTTTTATACATTTTGATTTTGTTTACTATTTTCCACCATTTATTCATTCGTGTTATTTTTATTTTTATATTTTTTTTTATCATTTCAGAAATACCAAAACCTTCTTTAGCCCCAAAAAGTGCGTCCGAACTCAACCGGGCGAATAAAGAAGGTAAGTCCATATCACTCTGTCTGCTTATCAAGCAATAATAACAGTAATAGTATATAGAATAACAATTTACATATTTGAATGAATAAATATGTTATATTACTGAAGATTTATTATCTTCTGTGTAAATAAATACTAGTACTTATTTAAAAGAACAAAATATAAATTAAAATTACAATGGTTGTTAAGCTACTATAAAAATTAAATAGTATAATATTACATAAATAAAGAAATTGGCTGTAAAAAAATATTTAATATTTTAGATTAATTTTTTAAAAAAAAAAAAAACAAAAAAAAGGTATAAAACTGTACAGACAATTAATAAAAAAACTGTTTTTAATAAATCAATTATTAACTCATTTATATATTTGTTTAATGTCAATTTTACTGTTAATTTCAAACTATGAATAGCTTATCTTTACTATAATTTGAAATAACTTATTTCTAGGTAAATTTATTATCTATCAAATTATTTAATTTCATACTATAAACAGTAATATTATTTAATTTTTTTTAAATTAAATTCATGAAAAAAATTAATTACGTATCTTCATTTAATTAGCATAGTATAAAATTTAACCATCGCTGTATTATGGATATAATATGCAATTTAAAGTCTAAACATAATATTTATTCATTATTATAATAAAAATAAGAATAAATATAAAATGATTTTATAATCAATAATTTTTTGTTAAATACTTACATCTTTATACTAGAAAATAATTATATATAGAGGTTTCTAACACGATTTTACGATCTTATCCCTACCTACTTATTTATATACTACACAACTCTGAAACGAAATATCTAACATATGTATTATGGATACTATAATATATTACTGCAATGAATTTTATGTTATAAAACCAATATTTTGACTATTTTATTTCTATACAAAAATAATATTTTAACATTTTATTGATAATTCGATTATCAAATCATTCAGATCATAATAAAAATACATTTAATAAAATCATTTGCAACTAGGTATATAAATAAAATAAATAATTAAATTTCTATTGATTTACAATTAATTCGATAGGTTTATTCTTAAATATTCAATGTATGTAGTTACTTTTCATTCCTATAAAATATATAATTATATTAGACTATCTATCTATATAATCTTTCTACCAAAATTATAATAAAGTCATCTTCTGATTTTTATACGAGTAGGTACCCAGCTTAAGTAGGTAGGTAGACCTTTTATATAGATTTTCAATAGACGCAAACGTGCCCGTTTAATAGTTCGGTTATACAAAATTTATCCAACTAAAAACATATATTATTAACAACAAATTTAATTTAAATACTATATTACAACCAATAAAGCTTCTGAGAAAAATACTCAAACCTGGTAATATAACATAGACAATCTATGTTGTGTACCGTATTCTATTATTCTCACCACATTAAACGGAGCGTCGTGTATAATATTACATGTGTTTTTTAATTTATTTTGACATCCAATTTCGAGGATTGCTTATGATATAAAATTGAATCTAGCATTCTAGCTAGTATTATATTAACATTATTTTAAAATATTTTATAATTCTTAATTTAAAGTATTTTTAACTTTAATTGCTAAGACTGGAATATGTCACACAAATTTCCTCATGAGTTAGTTGTTCTTATAGAAACTTAAAAATACAAAAATAAAATATTTACAACTGTTTTTATAAACTTTCTAAGTCCAAATGTTTAACAAAATTGGATATGAATAAAAATTAACGAATTTAATTATTGTATTTGTACCTAGTTCAAAAAAATATTATTCGTAGACTCAATTTTGTTGTTATCTATATGTTTATATAGCATTTCTACATATTATTATCATGAAATTCTCAAAATACTTTGCTTATTTTTAAGATTGATTTGTACCATTAATTTATTCACATCGTTCAATCGCAATACGGCCATATTGACTTATAAATTAATAAAATAATAATACGACTAGTAATATTATACAAAATAAAATCAATTATAATATAGTATATGTGAATTAGTTTTTGATAAAAATTATTTCAATCAATCACATTACTAATAGAAAAATTAATTAGAAATTGTAGAATAACTTAGAATAGCAAAACGATTTATAAAAAATATTAATTAATCTTTGAATTAAAATATATCGCATCCTATACCATAATTTAAACAATGTCAAAGAACATTAGATAGGTACCTACTGAAACTATAAAGGAAAACATCTTTTCCGACTTCATTTTTAGACATACTTAGACTACTTGGATATATTAAATGTGTATCGTAATATCCTAAGTGTAGTATTATGCTTATATTTTAATTTAACACATCAATTTATATAATATTTTTACTATAAAAATACTTTAAAATACTATTATGAATATATTAATCAGGTCAATAAGCTTACAGCAAATTGTATTAATAAACTTTCTCTTGAAAAATCATAATAAATTAAAAATTAAAACAATTCTTAATAAATAAATAATAGTATGCAGTACATTTTGCATAATTAACATAATTAAAAATTATTTATTCAATAATTTTAAATTATTGTTTATGATGTTTATTATCTTTTATGTGTTTTTTCTGTACATTTTTTTAATATTTACACATCATAAATAATATTAATTATATTATAATGTATCAAGTACTCGTATGTTCTAAAGACAACTTGGAAATTGTCTAAAAACTATAAATGCATCGAGTCGATGCAATCGACAAAACGTTTAAGGTCCATAAAAATAAACTCATAAATGCGTGTGTAATGATAATATTACAGACACATGAATGGTATATTTTACATAATAGATATTTATATATTGAAAACTAACAGAGGTGTATCTAAATAAGTAACTTTTCAATATTAACATCTACAATACTTAAGGTAGAAAACAGTATAGACGATACGTTTCGTTCGCCAAAAAATATATATACGAGTATGACGTATGATACAGCACACTACGTGAGTAGGTACGTTACTGCTGTTTACCAGAGGTGGTATTTGCGTTGAGTTCAATAAAGGATACAATGTACTAAACTAGGAAGGATGAGCTAAAAATTCGGTCTAAAGTACTTCGTAACTCGTGGTTAAGCTCCTCAAAAGAACGAAAATAAAAATCGCGTTAGCTATTACCGATTATCGTGTTTCATGTTCCATTACGAATTTACTTAATGGAATGATGATTCTATACATTTCCATTTATCGGAATATTTCTGAGTGGTCATATAATTCCCGCAAAGATAAATCCTATAAATAAATGACTTGTGTAGTTTTACTAAACATGTTTAACTAAAACCACGTCGTACTAAACAAGTTTAATACTTTAAAAAAATCAAAGTTTTTGCTTTATAAAATATTTTAATCCATATTTAAATTGTTAGTTTTCTAGTTGTAATTAAATTTGCTAATGAAGTCAAACTGCACATTATGTCAACTTTATTATTCTTAACAAAATGTTATAATACTGTAACCTATAGGACAAAATACGATAATACCTTATCACAAATGTACGTACTTTATAATAATGATATAACTGCGTTCAATATCACAAAAAAAGTATATAATAATTATTATTTCAGGTTCTTTTTAGTCACATTTTATGACGCGCCTTAAAATACAGTTAATTTCTATATTCACGCTGAAATGTGTTGAAAATATATTTTAGACTAAATATATCAACACCTTATCCGAAATCACTTTTAATTTAAGTCTAAATATGAGTGAATGATAAAAACAATAATGATGTTGATATCAATCAATGACAGTGACTTAGATACAACATGGAATGTAGATAGTGAGATGGCTAGTGAGAGTGGATAGCGTGGGCATAGGGCTATCTGTTTGTGGAATTCATTGTTAACCAATCGCGTTGTGTTATGGTTGGTTTGCAGTTTTGAAGCAACCGAAAGTGTCGGTGGTGCGAAACACGACTGGCCAGTCTGTCCGGGACAACCGGCAGCATCAGTCACGTCCCGTCAGGCCCACCGTTCCTGGGAGACTCGAGGCCTCAGGTGGGCAATCGCGTACGCCTTTTTATAAAGCACATTTTGTTTTCCTTTTTATTTCATTTTATTTTTACGAAAATTATTGCACACATTTATTATGCTACTTGTATTTTTTTTTTATGTAACTCACTCGCAATTTATTTAACTTTTGAACACACTTTGATTACATTTTGTTTTGATAATATTATATAATATATACGCAAGTTATACATATTATTATTTATATGGTTTGTACAAAAATATTATTCTCGTTTATTATATTCTTACTCAAACAAGATAATTAATCATCGGTTTTCGTGATAATACAATATAAGCAAGACGATGAAGATAACTGAATTATTGTTTAATAATTATAATATTTGAAACTACTAAGTACCCATATATGATATACTATTAGTAGCTACTAGTATTATGTAAAAGTAAATAGATCAATAAATATCCGATTCATTCGTGAACAAATTTTTTCAATAACCTTTGCATTAAACGATTATATATTACTTATGATATTTGGCATAGACAGAATAAATAAAGATACGGCTAATAAAATAAATTTTATTAATAACACTTTGTTGGTTCGAAAAATAAATTACAATAAAAACGTATTTACTAAGCTGAAATTAAATAAAACGAGTTAGAAAAGTGCGAGATGAAAATATATTTTCTCTTCCAATTCGGTGTGGCTACAACGAAAAGCACATGAACGAAAAAGAAAAAAATAATAACGACACTAGAGAATAGTCTACGTGACTCGCTTTTATTTCCCTACATCAGTATGATTGAAATACAATTTTTAATTTCATTTTTAATACACATGTACAGTATTATACACTCTAGATAGGTGATTTGATTAAAATATATAAATTCAAAAACAAACGAAATATTGTGATAATTTTGATATAATATTATACATATATATTTTAAACCAAATAAAATATACATACGTAGGTATAACGTACATAATATTATTTTATACTACCTGCTTGTTTGTTCACGTTTTAATTTTAAATAAAAAAAAAACAACACTGCATGCATGTCTGCAAAGGACGAAAATATTTTTTTACTGTTAATATACGCGAATGTAGCGAGTCATATATTTTTCAAAAGTAAAAAATTTTCTAATCGCTTAAACACGATAACCATTCGCTTGCTAATTTTTATGTGTAAACATTATTGAAATCAGATGGGAATAAAAAAGGCTTATTTGTGGGGCGAAAACTATAATACTAACAGTGATAAAAAAAACAACCGCAAACTACTTAATAATATAATAATATCTATTTAATTACTTTTCGTCATACATTTTTTAACGTTTTAAAAAACTTTTTAGAGTACATCCTATATATTTTATATTAATATGTTAAGTTTTTGTATTGCTTTGTGAATACCATTAATAAACCATTGCACTGCAGGTTATGCTATGCGATTTTGAACATGACATCCATTGTACGCGTTTTGACTTGGTCTGTTGATTTGAATCATATCCGCTTTGAGTTTGTTTTAATATAAAAGTCTCACCTACAGAGATTTATAAAATACTAAAGCAGTTTGAAAGTTGAAATCGTTTTTGTTTTAGTTTTATTTTAAATACATTATTGTGTGCCCCGTTGAAATTTTGTAAATCCATTTCGAAATGCCTCTCGGCAGCATCATTAACGGGCCAGCATTTTTTTCTTTTCTTTTTTTTTTCACACGTTTTGTTTTATTTTACTATTGTTACTGTTCTTTTTTTTTTACATATTTGTATATCACATAATATTTTATCCATCGCAATATCTATGTACCTACTGTCGACCACCGTAAATATTTGCTCATTGGTTCACTAAACCCGATGCGACTCGGGCCTTTAGAACCAATAAATCTTATTTCTACAACGCCGATGTTGCTGTTATTTTTATTTTTTTGTTTTTCAGGCAATTGGGGCCCCAGCAGATACAGCCGGTCCCAAATCGCAATAACCGTGTTTGGTGTAGTCACGTGTCTCACGTCTTCACATCACATACCATCATGAACGGCTCAACATCCTTATTATATATTATTATCATAACATTATTATTAAACAACAATTATAGCTGAATTTTGTTTTGTTTTGTTGTACACATTTTATTATACATTATTATTATAATTATGATTTTTAAGTTAAGTATGTTACGGAACTCAACATATATAATTGTTGAAAATAATTGAATAATAAATAACAATAACGCTTGATAATATCAAAATGCTATAATAGAAAATAATTTTAGCAACTGCTGACATTTTATGTTTTGAGAATGCATACTATAGTCATGATAGAAATTATTGAGTTCTAGAACTCAGTATTAAAGAATCGAATATCTTCATAATACTATGTCAATATAATAAAAAAAATTTACATTTATTTGTATTTTAATACCTACTAATTTAAAAACCTATCAATCTAATTTTCACTTCATCCATGTAGTGCCGTGTGTTCTTACTAATTTTTACATTTAAATATTCAATCTATTAGGTATCTAAAAAACATTATAGGTGCAATCGTTAAAAAAAAAGTACAACAAAATTATTAAAAAAAAAAATACAATACAATGATAAATTATAATTTTGTCTTAAAATATAACCGAACTTGTAGGTTGTAACTGTATGCAACATACAAATGAATTATCTTTATATTTGTTATGATTTGGAGGGTAAAAAAAATGATAACGTTTATCGGACTACCCCATAAAAACGTTTGGACATTTCGAGTGGCGAAGGAACTATGTGTGTTAATAGAATATTTATTAACTATATATAATAAATAATATCTCAAGTGGAAAAAAAGGTCCTATCGCCGTTCTGGATGTCATATACAATAGATTCAATAGAAATAAAAACACGCATAGGTAAGTTCGTGCGCATTTTTAAATTATTCGTATGTTGTACTGCTCTCACAATGTTGAATACGTAAACGACGTAATTTTCAAATCCTTTGGAAAACTCGAGTTTAATAAATGGATTTGGTACGACATGTTATCATAAGTGCATTTACATAATATGGTTTATTTGATCAATTTATAATGATGTCCATTATATTAGTGCCTTTATTGAACTATTCAAATATCGCTAAAATCGGTTAAAAGTAATACACTTGCAGAACCGTTTTGTATAATATTAGAACATAGCCTGCTACACATAATAATGCTTCATCGGTTTAATGTTTTTTTTTATGTTTTTCAGTAAATTCTATTCGTTGCCAAAGATGACACATGACGTGACAATATTATTAAAAAAAAAACAGTTAAAAATAGCGATATAATATTTTAAAGTGACGCGTCGGAAAGAGTACTAAAAAATGTAAATAAAAACAGAGGGTACGTATGTATTAATAATGTATTTAGTTATAGCATATGCTCTTGGAAATTCATAATATGGTTAGGGTACCTACGCTTTATTTTTATGCCCACGCGTAACGCAATAAAATGCATAAGCAGAATATTGTTTAAGTCACTAATAACTCATGGACATAATAACATACCTGCAACAGCCAATGATCCTTAATAATAATCATTGAAATTATTTACCTGCGAAATTAAATGAAAATATTCTCGGAGTTAGATTAAATCAAACCATTCGGGGCAATCGCACGAATATCATTCCTTATTATATCTGCTGTAGTTTCGCGTACAACATAATTCATACGAAAATGATAATGATTAAAGGAATTTCAAAATTTCAAAAAATTCCCGTCATACCAATTCTCTGAATGTACTCGCCGATCCAAACGTGAATAAATTAAATGTTTGTCTTCAGACAATGTGTACTGTTAACTAATACATTTCCGCATATTATCCTTATTACAGTTCAAATCACCTAAATCTACATCACGCATTTGCATTAAACACGCGTAATGGATAAAATATTAAACTTTGTTTTTCGTGGGCAGATCAAAATATAAATACGATTAGATAATTATTTTCAAGTTATTTCAAACTTTGCTGTGATATAACTAAAACGGTGACTATGATTAAAACGCGATTTGAAATCATTAAATTACATGTAAGTTGATATTATAAACAGTAGACTAGACCGATACATTTTATTATGGACGGAAATTCACATACTCAGGCCGATGTACCATATTATTATTAGCTTCAAAAATATTCAAAATTCCATGAATATCTCTCAACTTTCACACAATATAACAATATTATAATTTAATATACAGGACACAGAAGTATGGGAAATAGATTTAAAGTCTGAAGTATTTCTGTTATAGTTGCTATAAAGATACTGATATTATGTATGAAATATTTTTTTCTATTAAAACAGAGCAACCATATACGTCTCGTAATAATTGCGTTTTTTTTTTTCTGAAAAATTTTGGAACAGTAAAACGCTTTTAATGTCACAAGATTGAAAATTCAAAATTTTCAAAAAAAGCATTTTATGTTAATTTTTAAGAAATGTATACAAATCTATAACTTCAATACTATTTAACATAAAACAAAATGTTGAATTTAAAAAAAAACCATTCCACTCTTGGTTAGATTATTAAATGTTTTAAGATTCCGTCGCCATCTCTAAATTTGCATAGTTGATCTTTAGATGTTTCTAGTAGTTATTTTTATATAATTGTTAAATGGCGGTTTTTTAATCATTCGTCCAATATTATTTTATGAACTATTATGTTCTATTATGTTTCTACATAATACATTTATATAATATATAATATTATATACGCCATAGAAATACTCGTTAAATTAGTATATTATATTATTTACTTTATAAGTAAGTAAAAATAACACATTATATTACAAAACATATTATTTTCAGTTTTAAATAATAACCAACCTGGTCGTAAAAACATAAATTATAATATTTTATGAATAATAGTCACACTCAATATGCGCACATAAAAATAATATAATAAAAATAAACTATTTCCGTTTAGTGACATATAATAATAATACGTTACACAAAACTGTTGAATTTAAACATCAACTTTTATTTATTAAAAAATATAACAACGTTGTCTGTAATTAAATTTTAGTTTTTATTTTAAATCCTCATTTTAACTTGTTGAATTAAAATTAATAATTATTATTTATGACACGTGTTTGAAGAGAATTCTTTTGATTTTAAATAATTGCAATGCAATAGTTTAAATCATATTTAAAAAATAATTGAACACGACGTAAAGTATGATTGGAATATTTAAATCTGAGCTTGCAGAATAGTATTAAAATAATTAAAAAAATTCTTAGAAAATATGTAGTAATTATACTTTTTCTTCCTTTGACTTAAATAATCAAATTAAAGTTAATTAACATTTTACGTTTATATGATACATGATGATAATATGTATTTTGTAAAATATATGTTTATTATAATACATAATATACCTATTATTATTATCCATTAAAAACAGATGAATTGCGTTTTAAACTAATAATAAAACATAACTAATTAATCAAATAATATATTAACGTACATTTCTAAATTAAATTGTCACCTTCGTTTATTTGATTCCGACTTCAGTAAAAATACAATTTTCTAATTTCATGAAAATTGTATTTAATTTTCGTGATATATAATATTATCGTTATATCTTTTAAATAAAATAAAAAATTATAATAAACATATGTATGGTAAGTCGTACATAGTATGCAATTTATTAAAATGTCTCCATTTATTATACAAAATTGATCTAACAAGAGCTTTTTTACTGCAAACAAAATTTAAAAAAAATTAATATACATTTTTTTACTTGAATTAGACAATTTTTAAAATTTAATATGCACATTATTATGTAATAAATTCTATGGTACTACAATGTACACATTATGAATACATTTCAATTATTAAATAATGTAAAAATATTGAATAGGTAGAACAAGAAAGTTTTAATATAGCTAATTTTTTCTTATTATAGCAATTATTAATTTTTTTTTTTCAAATAGGTACTAAATAAATAAATTTTTAAATTCACCCCAATAACTAAATAATGTACAAAATTGTGTAAATTTTTTTTTTTTTAATTAATTTTCAAAAGTATAATTACCATTAGTATTAAACTAAATATAATATGTTGGCGACAGAAAAAAAACAAAATTTATGAGTATATTTTTCCCAAACCAACAACCTATATATTAAACAAAACGTATTATTAAGCAGAATTTATAAAACTATAAAATGGTTAACACCTCATAATAAATTAATCGAATATCGTTTTTATTAAATATTGTTACAAGGTACGTAATAGACATTTGACATATGACATTTTTGACATTTTTTCTCATAATAAATTTAGTATGAATTTATTAAAAACACACGACACTACGAATTTGTTCACACTTTTTTTTTTATAGACATTTTACTATTGTGATATATTTGTTATTTTAAAACGAAGCTAATTTATAAACTATTGTTACTTGTCAACCGTGTTTTACGTGTTACCATATATTTTATTATTTCATAATAAAACGTAGACATTTATTTTATTTCATATAAAAAAATTTATCGTTGATACCTATGTATTGTCTTTAGTATGTTTTTATAAATTATTTTAAAGTTTATAATAATAATATTATGTATTTTTTGATGTAGCTTCTTCATTTTGATAATCAGTAGTAGTATTAAAGGTTTTTTTTTTTTGTCAATGTAATAATTCCGATGGACTAAGTTTTAAAGTTTTCAAGTTTACATCATAGTGTTGTATCTAAGGGAACACGTTCATATTATTTTCATCAACAGATGTCCACAATGTTTTAAAACGTGTGAACTAAATCCCACAATTTCAATTTTTAGCAATATGTTTAGGTAAACGAATTTAAGAGCGGTAATTGTTAGGTAATTGATGGACAAAGTGATGTTTCCAAGTCTTGAGTTAACCACATTACTGAGTGCTGCATTTATAATTTATATTCTTATATGTTCAAAATATTATTAGTTCCATAATATTTTTAATTGTATTACGAGACTATGTCCTTTAATACATAATTCATTATTTTAACACTAGGTTATAGTTAATTCTTCTGAAGCCCATAGTTTCATAGATATTCAAATTTTTTAATTTAAAAACATGAAACATTATTAACATTGAAATATGAAAAAGTTTGATTTGTTTCAAACCTGAGAAAATTTCCTTAAAATTGTTCCTGTTTTTTTTTTTCTTTGTAAATTGTAATCAATTTATTTAGTCTGATACTAGTACAATTCGTCGATACACACTTATATAATAAATTATTATGTGTAAATAAACACGTCAATCGCGTGTGTGTATAGATTATTATCGTTTTTTATTCTTATTTTTTTTTATATAAAAAATCAAAACGTTGTTATTACTTTAAAAAATAATATATAATATATATTTAACTTTATGAATGTACAACGTCCATTTTAGATTCCAAATACAAACTATATTAATTATTCTATATTGTTTAATTATTGCTTTTATATTTCAATTAAAACTTTTTGGGACAGTTGCTAAACATATTTTACATTGCATATTTATACATAGATTTTAAATACCGAACAGTAACTGTATATTAAAATTATTTACCTACATTATAACTTCCAAGTGTGATATTAGACAAATTAAAAACAACTGTTATAGAAGGGAATGTGCAAGCAATGTAACCGTTTTTAATCAAATTTATTTCAACTATTTGCATCGGCTTAGGTAAAATGTTGTTCAAAATTCTATTGTTTTCAGAATACGGTTTACTATTGCATCACTAAAAATTTCAGGATAAAAATGTACATCTCTCAATTATCCTTTTTAGCATTGAAAAAACATGTCAAATGTCACACAACACTGTTATGTATAATATATTTTAATACATAATACTTCGATTAAATTTTGTAATTTCGTTGTAGCCGAAAATGTCATTTCACTGTCTGTTATTCCCGAAATCGATTGTACATAAATGTAGCTCTACGCACACACTATGTTAGGATTTGTGCAAAAAAAAAAACTGCTCTATTTTTATTCATATTGTATCGTTATGATATTATGTTTATTATTGTTTATGTTATCGTAAATATATGTATTCTTTTGGGCGCCGAGAACGTCCCGAGTGTAAATAATATATTATAATTTACAACAAAACATTATTATATTATTCACTATATAACATACTATTATTACTATTATTATTATTATGATACGACTATAATACAAACATAATGTAAAATAAAACAAAATTCTATCGAACGTGTGTGTTTTGTATTATTATGTATAGCACAAACACAAACCTTCTGTTTATCACCCGACTTAATTCACTCTACACGTTATATAATAATATAATACATCACCGTCGCGCGAGTGCAAAGACCCCCGACCACGAATCCCGACAACGAGAGATGAACAAAACCCGGACACCGCCAAATAATATTGACGATTGTAATTATTGGAATACGGCGAAAACGGAGAAAAAATAAATGTCACTCGTGACGGTGCATCGCAGTGACGTGCAACGTGCATGTACGTGTATGCACTCGTATACGCGTGGCGGCCTATACTGTGTTGTATGTGATATTTTGTTATACGTCTCGACGTCTGCCGCAGAGCTTATACGGCGGTGCGACGCCGATGGTGTGGACTGCGGTTTGCTGTGCCCGCCTGTCCGTTTATATCGACGACCCGCGGGTAAACATTATCGGCGGCGGCTGAAACGTATTATTGACATTTGTATGTTTACCTCCCCTATTTTACGGGCTATATATTGTAATCGTGTATATGTTAACATGTGAGGGCAACTGGTACATTCGGTTGGGGGCAACTGTTACATTCGGTCGAGGGCAACTGGTATATTTTTAAAATCCTGATAACAGTCGTGGGGGGGCAACTGGTCAACACCCGAAACGTCTTAACGTTTTAACACACGCGACTCGCCATTAATTTCGTTCGCGAGATATGTACGTCTATTACGCGCACCGTATATTATTATAAGCACCGACAACACGACTCGTGTGTAATTTAAGTACTCGGCATATTATGGTATGTACCTATAATAATATATGTATATATAATACGGTGTAGCGTCGAAATATTATTAATAACTTTACCCTGCACCCCTCGACCCCCCCCCGCGTCGCCAATTCGAAACACTGTACATTGTATTATCCCTCCCATAAAACGACGACACTCTGACATCATATCATGTTATGTACACGCACACATACACGTCATACACAATATTAATACATAATTAACTATATTATATATACCGACCCGTCTTAATAACTAACCAACAGTTTAGTATATTACATACACGTCGTGTTCGGCGCCACTGCCGTACTGTATATTATTATAATATGTATGTTTAACATTACCGCGGGCATTGTTTGTAGAGTAGGTACCTGTATGTGTAATATATCGACTCGTTTCGATGGACATTTTTCCGGCATTTTAGCAAGCCGTGTTTTATTTCTACCACAAGTCCGCGCTTACATAAGTGACGTTGTATTGGCTTTCTTCTTCGTATTAATCCGACTTCAACGATGACACGGACGACGAGGTTATCTATAGTAGTGTAATTACCTATCAATACGAATTTGTAGTAAAAACTTCGATCGATTTTCATATTATAGTTTTATTATCGTGAGGTATGTTATTACAATAATTAGTACTGCACACCGGATACGTGCGGTTAACTCTATTGGTGCAACCTCGATATAATTCGAAGGATCAAGATACCTTATACACATTTTTGTATCACTTACACCTCTTTTAAATCGAACGACCACAAGTTATGCACTCCGGGACTGTTGAATTTGTTTAGCGTGAAAGCGTCACGCTCTAACCAATAATTGCCTTACCTTATAGTAAGTACTCTCTTAGTCAACGACGAATATCTAATTAACTTGGCCCGCACTGCTAACTAAACTTAAGGTACGATAGTATACGTATATCGTTTCATTTCGTCCGCGCCGTTTAGACTTCGTCTACCACAGGTAATAATATTTCAGGGTAGTTCGGTCCTACAATGGACTGTTATCGACTACGAGAAAAAATAACACAAAATATGGTCAGTAAAACATTTATTACAATTATTAAAAACTATGTAAAACAATTTACTTGATTTGTATCACAGTTATAGCTTGTCAACGTCAACTGCATGCGTACCACAATACTACATAGCAGAAGAAGGAATCATCTTGTTTGACGTGACAGCGACTTTGTATTACACATTGTACGTAGTCATTATAATAGTCTCAGCACATTACTTTGCTTAATTTTCCTTATCTATAACGTATTAGTTATTTATTTTGCTACAACCTATTTTCCCGCTTAACTACATGTTGTAAAATAATAATTATTACAATATTATTGTAATGATTGTAATGACTGGCAATAGACAATGATAGACAACAATAATATATTTTTTAAATGTAAAAAAACATATCCCCAGCCCTAACTCCAGACCCCGCCTCTTCGCCTCCGATGTGTGAATAACAGTCTTGCTAGAACGGCCTTGAGTTTTATTTTTCCGATACAATAAGACAGGACAGCCAAACCCGATTTACTGAAAAATAAACGATTTTATTTGACATACCAGAGACTTCTTTAAATGTTGTATTTATACAGTTTTTCAAATTTAGAATAATATTATAGGGCGGCATTTGAAAATCTGGCCCAGACACGACACCGGACTCCGGCCCGATAACGTAACTCACCACCGCCGTATGCGTATCGATTGGAAATTCTTTCGAGTGTCATTAGAAACGAAGCACTAAAAAATACATTAAGCGTTGAGATTGATTGCACTTTTACATCCAGCAATGCGTTTTAATCAGACACGTGGTGCGTGTGCCGCGTAGATAACGCATGCCTATGAAGGTATACTATACGAGTACGTGATCGTTGTACGTAAAACGATTTATGCAATTTTCAAAACTGTTTATTTATATATTTATAGAACAGCAACGGACATGATATGTATCTCTGTGGACCAAAAATCGCAAACGATTCCAACCCATCCATCTCTTCACGCGTAGGTATACCTACTTAAAATCCGTCGGCGTTCAGATATATTATTGTACCGTAGGTATTTCAATTAAATCCTTCAGAAGGGGACTTATTTTCGTACGCCACTAACGAAGAAAATTTCGATTTACCATATCACAACGTAAGTTGAGTATGAACTCAGTCAGTATAATATACGCGTATCCGTAGTAACACTATTAGTTATTATCATTATTTCATAAAATATAACCATTATCATCGCTATCGTCGTTGCCATTATATAGATGTCGCAGTTGTCATCGAGACAAATTTAATGTTATGCATAAAAACTCTGTCGAAATATGGAAACTTACCCGGTAGGTATATTATATGAATATCAATAAAGTACTGAGAATGTTTTGTGCCTCCACACGCCACTGTAACATATTTGGACCGTTTCCAGAACACTCGCACGTCCTCCTGTCAACGCAAGCACACGCATTTCGTGTTAATGCGACCGCATCGGGATTAACAAATTTTCCTTGTCCGTGAAATCGTTATGATAATACGTTTATAATACTAATACTATAAGATAATAATATGATATATTACCACCACTGTATAATATCTCAATTGACTATATCACTAAAATTATAACATAAATATGTTATAGCATACTATTTTCCTATTTCTGTACCAAGGGGTAAGGATGCGTACCATGGTTTTTCCTTTGATAATGCATTTTTTTCCTAAAATTATTCATGTAATTAAATAAATTTCTTGGGGTAAAACAAACTTTTTAAAAATTATAGTCATATTACTATAAATTTGTTTAAATTATACAATTTGTAGAAATGGTAAGATAATAATAATTAATAGACGACTAAATATTAATGTGGTGTAAATTATACGTCATGATATCATGATATAATTTATACTTTATACTTTGTATTTTATATGAAACCATTACTAATAGCAGTATAGATTCGTTACCAAAAAAGTAAATCACTTTGAAACGACTTGTTATAATTTCGATTTAGACGTAGTAAAAAAAAATCATCTAAATAAAGTAAAAAAATGAAACGAATCTCGTTTTAAAAAGTGTGTATCACCACAGGATTTTCGTTAAATACTGTAAGAAATTAAGTGCACAAAGTATGCTGTAATTATAAATTTTAAAAATTTGAATTAGAATTTATTATTTATAGTAAAAAGTTAGGGGTAGCACTAAGTATATATTCTTAGTGAACCACCTGATTAAGATATACTTCATATATGTATTATTATCACAAAAAAAAAAACATAATATTTCTTTATACTTTTCAAACATTTTCTAATTTTTTTTTTTTTAGAAACTCGTAACTTCTCTAATACATTACATAGTCGTAAAATACAAATAACGTTCGTGATACTTTTTTGCTGACGCGTATTACTTTAAGTACATTTTATCCAATACCTACGTAATATGTGTAACAAAATGTACGAACTATAATACTCCGTGCTTGTATTATTATGTGTAAATGTATAATGTATAGTACGTCATTATTATTGTTGTATTTTAATATATTGTGTTTATTATCAATTTTTATTATTCTTTATTTATTGAAATAAGTAGGATATAGGTAGATATATATATACATATATACATTGTTGTTTTTACAAAAAAAAATTAATAATAATAATAATTCACTGTGATATACGATTGATTCCGTTTTATAAACTTTCATTATTATTATACTATACAACTTATTAAAAACAACTAGTCAGTACGTTTAATGATTTAATGAACCTACTACAGATCTGAAGTTTTAAATTATTAAATCCGAATTTATATAATGACGCTGTGGTATTTTTTTTCTCATTAATATTATGTCTATAAATTGCACATTTATTTATGTTATTTCTAATACATATATACCTATACTATATATACATATAAATATAATATATATGTATAATTGTGTTTATTCAAATTTATAAGAACCGTAATTAATAGGTATTATTGTTATTCAGTTAATAATACTTTTAATTAGTCTAAGTACTCTATTTACTAGTACTATACGCATATAATATAATATATATATTATATATTACATAAATATATCTTCTGTATATTTATTGTTTTAAATCTTCAAATTAAAAAAAAAAAGTTTAGGAATATTTGCGTAGGTATTGTATATTATATGTATATATACGTCATGCTTACAGCACCTACATACAATGATTTTTACACAGAATACGAATATAATAATATAAAATTCTAGGAATTTTTTTTTTGTGATTGGTATTTATCATTTATGCACTATACATGTATAACATTAAATGGTCAATTATTATTATTTTTTTTTTATACATACTTTTGCAGATTGGCAGATGCATCATGAATCATGTGAGATTGATATGATGTACGATGAGAAGTCATCTATAAATGTCCAACCTCAAAAATTGCGTGACACGTTTTATTATTATTTAAAGTTAAATATTAATCTTTAACTAACTTTTTTAAATTGTAAATTTAACCATAATTTTAAGAAACCAACATTTTAATATTGATAAAAAAATATTATTTTTATATTAACCAAATGTTTAATTTTTTTTCAACTACTGTTTGGTTTTATATTATTACAAAATTACACTTAGAGTTTAATTTAAAATATATTGTATTATTATAGTATAGAATAGAAACTTGATAGTCTAGATCAATTTAGTCAAAGTTTTACCTGAATTAATAGAAGTTTTTTAACAGTTCTTAAATGAATAACAAATTTATTTTCACCACTTTTATTCATTAATTCTGATAACAACTTAAAAAATAAATTTTTCGTAAACAAGTTAATGAATACATAAGTAATTTTTTGAGAGAAAGATGTGAAAGGATCCTGTATAATGAAAATGTTTTAAATAAATTTGTTTTTTTAAATTTACAACTGTTTGTCAACTTAATTTAAAGTTAACTTTTAAGATTTAAATTTTATTTACTTGACATGAGACTTTTTTTAATAAAAAGGGCTTAAGTATATGTACAAATTTGGTAAAATAAAGCGTTAAAGTTTATCTCACCAGCTTTAAAACAACAAATGAATTTGTATTTTTGGAATTAAGTACAAGCAATAAAAATAATAAAAAGTACCAACTATGAAGTCTTAAATAATCAATTAATTATCAAATAAAATATCAAACATAAAATCAGTATCAGTACCATAAATGTTGTTATTTTTTTTGTATTTTATGATTCATGAATATGTTAAATATTATCTATACTCCACATAATATGAAAATTAAAATAATTTAATTCTATTAAACTAAAATCAAAAAAAAAGATGTTATTACTTTTTTAAGTAATAAACTACATTCATGACTCGCCCATTAATAATTTTACTGTCGAAACATATTATACTACAACAAAAGCCAAATGTATGAACTTCAGGTCTAGACGAAAAGGAACGGGGACACAATGTACGGATTCCTGCGGAACAGCATATTTTGACTATAAAAACTGATGAGTCCACAGGGTACAGCATCAATCGTTTCAAATTCACGATTTAAAATAATAGAAAAAATAGCAAAGTCAATAAAATTGACGTATTTATAGTATATTTACACAACAAAATGTTTTTTTAGGTATACGTGTGTTATGTATGTCATATTAAACTAAATTATAAGTTAACAACGTACCACGTACGTCGGGCAATAATAATATTATTTTTTTACAAACAAAATAGGTACTAGACATCAATCAGAAAAACTCGTTGGCCCATGACCATATTGTTTACTTATTCTATTTTTTATTAGTTCCTTGGTAGCTGGACCATTGAATTGTGATTTATATTTTAATTGTTACTTCCATGGCCATGCGTATATTGAATATAAGCAATTCTATGGCAGTTTTGTATGACTTTATTTCTCCGACTAACTGTCGTCAGTTTGTTTCGTTTTTCATTTTACTATTTATTTTTAATCGATTATTGAACATTTTAATGTCTCTATCTGAGTTTGTATTCCAGAGGTGGCTTTACTTAGCAGGTACGTCCGATTTTTCATTTTCAACTAATTTTTACAATTTTTTTGGTATACATATAAAATCAGTAATATTTTCGTTATTATATATTTATCAAGACTTTATAAAATGCTCATGGAGTCAGTTAAAATTATATATTCTTATATTATTTTTATTTTTTAAGTTAGAATTGATTATGTTTATTATACGATATAGCTTTATATTATATTTCTAATACTTTGATTGTGTATTTTTACTACTTTTTTTTAAACATCTATAAATGTAATATTTGATGTGGTCCGATTTTTTATGAATTAATTCTTTGTATAAATGTTTGAATGGCTTGAGGTTTATTTTTTACACTAGGACACGAAATCAAAACCTAAAATTACTGCTTTTTTGTTGCCCATTGTGATTTTAAGATTGTTTCTGTGGTCATTATAATATTGCGTTTTGTTTTTCTTTGGATATTTTGTAAATAGGTTATATTCCATTTGCATCCCGCATTATTAACATGAATACGTAAATTTCATTCGGCAAAAAATCCGTCATAAATATACATTTTAAGATCAATATGACAATGTAACATCAATAATTTGTATACTCGTTGATAACTAATAATCTATTAACTTTACGTTAGGTATATTAAATTAATAGTTTCAAGTAGCCGTTTTATTGAGTGCACATGTATCAAAATGAACGTAATAGATAATAAAAAAATAATAAAACCTTAAAATTGACCAATATACCAATATAATAAGAATAATATTGACTTTCCTGAATTTTTGAAAAATGGTAAGGAAAATATTGTTTATTTAAAAAAAACTTCAACACTTTCTTACATTTAATGGACGCAATTTACATATATCAGAAAAATATTCGAGATACAATTTACATATTATATCCAAATAATACCCGAATTCAATTTACGTCCACAAGTTATTTTGGAACGTAACGTACACTCATCCTGCTCTATTGATTGGATATCAATACCCACATTGAATTTTTTTCTAAAAATTACATGAAAGTTTTTAATTTTTCGATTCATATTTTAATCATTAAATTATTTTCAAGTATCGTCGTAATCATATAGCTAGACTACTTAGACTGGTATGGTGTACATCACTAGTATTTATTATTGTAGAAAAAAAATGTTTTGGGCAGTAAACATACATACAATATGTTAGGTTAACATAAGTATATTTATTATATTTCATAACATGTTCGCCAATTATAATTTAACTATATATTATATTAAACTCGCTGTTATTAATTAAATTATACACAGCCGCGTAAAAAAGTTCCTAACCAGTTAAAATAATAATCGTAATTATAAATAAAACAGTTTGTACAAGATAATATTAATTTTTATATTGGATTTGAAAGGATAGTTTAAAGAAAATGTTTGCTTTGCCGTATAATAACATCGTGATTTGTCGAGAAAGTTTCTCGAGATAACTACATTATTAAGTCAATGACGGTCAATAATCGATACTCAATTATAGTACCTAGAATAAATAACGGATAAACTTTGTTAGTACTTATATATTTTACGTTAGAAATTACTCCAGCTTAATATTTGAAGTCGTCAACATTAAATATCGGTTGTTTGAGTTGTAATAATAATATAAATGAGATATTTACAAACTTCAATATTATATTACACTATACCTATATTCTATTGGAGTTAGGACTTGAGAAGACGACTTGGCGGTGACCAGTTTTTGTTGGGTAGTGCCGTAGTGGTCAGCCAACACCTGTTTGTCACTCCTATCGAGTCAACCATTTATGAGCCTGTTGTATAATTAAGCCACGTCACTGTACACAAGTCTGTCGTTGATTTGTCTTTTTAACTTGAATAGATTATAGTGCTTCTTATAGTTTTAGCTCGACTCCCGGGGCCATTATGGTTATAGCAAAGGCCAAAAGGAGCAATCGCCATTACTCATTAACCGATTTATAAAATATTCATAATAGTTCATACACACTTTTGGCGTTAGAAATGCCGCTAAAGCCGCCGCGCCGTAGAGATACTGTTTACGCGACGGTGGTAATAATGCCACCTAACCTAAACACGACGTTAGATTATTCTCAAGCACACTTAGGAAATAGAATATTTAAGATTAGACACGGAAACTTCACTCTACGACATCGAAACAAGCGTCCCCCAAGGTGTAGCCACATTGATTTATATAATATCTTTATTACCATGAGAATCCCTTAGACCAATATCTCCTTAACTACATTTTGCCGTCGACACAGCTATATTATTATTAACCAATAATGACATCTTTACAGCAGTTCAATACCTCCAAAATAATTTTGGATGTATATAAAATTGCGTCGATCGATATTATAATGTGATACACTGTTGTATGTCGACTCTGACGATCGATTCTCAAAAACATATTATATTAATATATATATATATAATATTATTGTCTGTTACCATTAATTTTAGTTTTTACATATAAGCCGTGTTGATTATTTTTATAAATTACTAATTAACAAATATGTTTGATGACAATGATGTTGTAGATTTTGATAACTATGAACTGTTTTACGTGTGTTGGATTCCATAGTTTTATCTAAAAGTTTTTAAAATAAATTTTAAAAATTAACACGCAAAACGTTTTCGTGCAATTGTGATTGTGTACAATGCAAATTGCAACGGCTGTACAGCACGATTATTTTCGCAACGTATAATATTAACTCCGGTATTAACGATTTCATAAAAACAAAAAGTTAACTATAACTATAACTACACTACGAAAATTGTATATAAACTTAAACTATAACTAAGACGGTTTTATAATAATATGGGCTTACCATTATTTTTGAATGGCAATGGCTCGATCGATGTGCATATGCCTTTTTAATTTGTCTAAACAGCGGCCGACATAACAGTATACTTTCAATGACTGAAATTTATTTATTTCTTCATACACCTAAAGTACTAAAATATCTTTCTTTATATTACTTTACTATAATCAATTTATTTATTTTTAATAATAGTTGAATTTGATTCGTATTACATTTTAAATTACTGTCTATGGAAATTATTAGTTTTGATTGAATTTATATTCAATTTCCACACAGTATGATATTATTATCTTACCGTGTATATTTACCGGCATCGAAATTCAAAAGGGCTGTCGATACCAGATTACCTATAGTTGTTAATTGAACATTCCATTTTAGTACTACATAATACTATGTACAACCTGCCTACGTTATAGTATGTGGAAAACGCGAAACTGTAAATATTACCAACTATAATATCGTTTTAATGATTGAAACTGTAGCTAACTCTTCTAGTATAGGGACAATGAAGCTATAGCATATCCCCCTTAGTACTTACAATAAACAAAGTTAGGTCATGCAAGAGTTAGGTAGATGCTTATTATTAGTATTCAAATACTGTGTGTATGATGTTATATATCATATAATAATATATTGTCTCCATAAATAAACATACTGTACTACTATAAAACATATGGTATTATTATAGTGTGCAAGTTATACAGATTACTATATATATAACTGAATATTATAGGGTAATTTTCAATATGAGACACAGACTTAAGTTTAATATTTTTTAAATATTTCATTGCTTCGCCTTAATATGGTCATTTATAAAACACCACATAACTTAGATGTATATAAAAAAAAATTATTTTTTATTTAATAAAACATATTTTTCGGTGTTTTAAAATTAATATTATGCAACTATATTGCTTCTTCCTTCTTGCACCACTCAACGGAAGTACGGAACTAGTCTAAAATTGTCAACCATTTATGAAAAAGAATACTTATCCAATTAACACAGAATTAATACAATTACTTCGACTAATCGAGAACAATCAATTAAGTGTTCTGTATTTGTGTTATCGTTTAAATTAAAAACACTGCTACCGAAAACTTACTACTTCATGTCGTATGGAGTTCCAAGTTTTGATGCTGTTAATTATGTTTTCCGTAAAACGTCAGTAGGAATTAAAATACATTGTTTTAATAATTCTTGATTAAACAATTTACCTACGTATTATGATACATTATATACTTGTAAATTATGATAAAAATAGTATTCATATTAAACTCGGTATGAATTGCTTTATATTACTATATTAGTTTATTTGGATTTAGTCCATTGGACATAATAAAAAACTGAAAATAGTAATAAATGTACAGTGTATTGATAATTAGTTCATGACAACATACTATTATTAGCTCTTGTTTAACACATCAACGTCGTTCTTTTTTTTTGATTTGTCGATCTTTATGTCGTTATTACTTATTGTTGTTTTCGAGTTTTTTTCGTCATCACTGGTGTCATAGATCTTCAGGTCCTTTACATGATACCAAACACCAATGTCCAGTATCGTTCCGATCAACAGAAAACCTGCAGAAATCGTATTCAATAATGAGACGTGAAATAAAACAAGAGCAACTTAAAAATAACTACCTATAATATATTATGTGACATGTTTATTTTGTTGACAATTCATAATTATTATTGGACGTGAATTTAAGTGTCCTAAATAACTTGTAATAAATAAAAACAATTCAGCCAAAATATGCTTGTTTTATTTAAAAATTATCGTATTTTACTATACAATCAATAATCATAATTTGTCATCACCAATTTTGATGCAAGTGGTGAATAAAATGATCCATCTTTATAATAATATACAAATATACTCATATGTATTAAACCTATCTAAACAATTTGTCTGTTCGACCTTTGTACATACATAATATATAATGCGTTATAAAAATAATATAAGAAAACAAATTAAATATTATCTATTGATTTTTATTTTCTTTTTCAGTTAAATATAATGTATAGTAAATTATTATCAGATTGTATTCGTCGTTTTTACAAAACATACGAACTATGTACTCAAAATATAAAAATATTATAAAATGTCTAAAAAAAATAATCAAATTTAATGTTTAAATTCTTTGATGTATGAAACAAATTATTTATTGCTCGGAAACAATTTTTAGGACATTTAGAATAACAGACAATTTTTATTTATATATTATATCTGTGCCTAATTATCAATTAGGGGAAACAATAAATACTTATAAATAATAATTATTAATTGTCGATACATAAATTAGGCATTTGTCATAACTATACTTACTAGCTCCGGTAAAGTTCAAGTAGTACTTTAGCCGCATACCGTCGTAAAGCCAACAATTACCGTCGGTACCGCATTTACCACCCCATACCATGCATGTGGCGTCTATAGAAAACATTTAAAATCAATACATTTAATATGTTATAGAAAATAATTTTTTTTCACACATGATGTGTAGTTCACAATACGTTATTATACTTAGACTTCGACGCCATAATTAACTTACCGACAATCGTGCCGTACAATATGGGACCGGGCATGAACGCCACCAGGGCCATTACCATTTCAGAGAAACCCAGCGATAGTGACTTATCCTCTTGTTTTACACATCTATACACCAAACATATACACAAAATATCAAGACTGGTAAAAACGAGTAAAACATTTAAAATTAAATTACTTTTAACTAAGTTTCATAACAAATTATTTTATTATGTATCTTCTAGATTTCTTTTGAGTTTTCTCTAATATGCAATTTATCACCAGTAAATTCCATTTTATAATCTTAATTAATTTTTTATCAATTTTTATAAAAGCTCCATCGATTTAAAATACAGATACACTTCCCTTGATGGACACTTCCCAGTAACAAGCAATTTTTTGGAAACGGGGTATAAATTTTGGGGTCATTTGTATTTTTTCAAATGTAAACCCTCCGAACAGCGGACGCCTAATTAAAAAAAAAATAGGAATAACCGTAATTTTGACCCAAAACCAGAATTTGTCAAGATTGATTTTCTTTTTTTTTTTAGTATAACTCAAAAACAAATAACTGTAGATACTTGAAATTGTCACAAAATATTTATGTTAGCACTTCCAACTCTTGAAATAGTTTTTTAAATATATTATTTTTGTTATATTTATAGACATATGGTATTTTTCTTTAAATGATAATAACTTTTTTTTCTATTGAAATATTTAGAATATGAATATAAGATTCTTTATAAATCGTTAATTTACCAAAATTTCATATTGAATGAAATAAAAATGAATTTAAATTGAACGCATCCATTACAATTGTCCAATCAGCACTTTTTTATCTTTGATTTTTTTAAAGGAAACTGGTTGTTGTATTGGTATTATATTATATTTTAAATGTTAACAATAATATTAATTTATATTTTATTTGATTAATTTGTCAATTATTAAACCAAAAATTTAATACATTGCATATTAGATTCTGAACGGAGTGAAGAATGTATTGCTTTTACAATAATGTGTGTTTTTTTTTTTTTGTGTGTGTCTGACGTCTGACGACAACATTTGGAGCAGTAATAATGCTTCGATTTTTGACTTCAGCCCCTCTTTGAATAGGAAAATTCATCTAGTTGGTACTTTGGAGGGTCAAAAGTAAACATTTTCAAATAGTTTTCAAAAACATCGAGAAAAACAAAAAAAAAAATGACAGAAAAACGGCAATTTTACGAAAAACCACTTTTCGACAAATTCGATTTTTTGATTTTGCTGAAACTAAAAAATTAATTATTGTAAATACTTGAAATTTTCACCAAATGTTTATATTATGGTTATCTTTTTACAGTTAAATTTTCAAAATATTTATTTTTAAGCTACTTATAGACAATTGAAATTTTCGACTTTTCTAAGTTTTTTTTCTTCAAATGCCGATAAAAATGTTTTGGGTGGCCAGAAAATCTTGAAAATTTAATACAAGATTTCTTATAAGTTGTTCTTAAAGTGATATGATAAAAAAAAATCCGAAATCGTTAGTCACAATTTTTTTTTATAAGTGCTTAAAGTTCGAATTTATACGAAATATGTCAAAATTTAAATTAAATTTCATACTCTCATTATGCGTATGTTGCCTAATACTTTTTTTATTAATAAACAGATACTATAAAGTAACCATAGTAACATATAAAAACTATACTATTTGTTTCAAAATAGAATATATGACAATATTTAAATATAATATATCCTAGACTGACAAATCATCTCCGTTCAGAATCGTTTTTCGTATACAATGATACCTATCATTGCATTCAAATTTAACCTACCCTAGTCTGAGGTCCACCCCACCCCCTAATGTACAGCAGAGCGATACTCACTTACCCGCTTTTTATTAATAAACAGATACTATAAAGTAACTATAGTAACATATAGTAACTATACTATTTGTTTCAAAATAGAATATATGACAATAATTAAATATAATATATCCTAAACTGACAAATCATCTTCGTTCAGAATCGTTTTTCGTATACAATGATACCAATCATTGCATTCAAATTTAACCTACCATAGTCTGAGGTCCACCCCACCCCCTAATATACAGCAGAGCGATACCCACTTACCCGCTTTTTTTTTCTTTAAAACATTTATTTTTATGAATTTAAAAAATCCCACCCTGAATAGCCGCGGACACCTCGAAATAGTGGACAAAATAACCTGACCGATAGTATCCGCTATTCAAAGTTTTCATTGTACCTATTATATATTATACATTATTTTGTACAAATAATTGTTTAAAAAATTAATTATATTAAATAATCAGATGTATTATTTATAATTGTATACTTATTACCTTTTGTAAATTAAATGTTAAAATGTCAAATTTCTGAATGCACAATGTCTGTAATTCAATAAGGATCAAAACAACGTAAATACTATACATTATATGAATATAACTATTAACTACATATAATAAAGTTGTAAAATGGTAAAAGAGTAATTAATAATGAATAGGTATAATATGATGTGTAGTAATTAGTTATTATAATACGTATAGTAGTTGTAATATTATATAGTAATTATTAAATTTGTATTATTATTATTATTATTAAATATAAATATATATTCAACAGATAGTGATACGGCTAATAAAGTTTAATTATTATAATATTATGTATTATTTCCACTGCATAGTTTTGTTTTTGTGCATATGCTTTCATCGTATTACTTTATTATACTTTAACATGTCCTGTAAATATTAAGTTAAACAAAAAATAACTAATTTTTAACTAAGCTAAGAAAAAAAATAATGAACACTTTAACGTTCAATTTAATTAATTTATTATTTGTATTATTTAATAATATATTTTTAAAATATTTAAACTATAATTGTAAGCTACGTTAACCATTTGTAGTCTCAGGCATAAACCTTAAAAATGTACAAGATTCTATGGTAGATAATTTGTTCTTATTGTAATTTAAAAATATTGAAAATATTATATAGGTGCCCAGACATTTTTTTTTTTTGTGTGTAATCGTATAGTTTCAAATTTTGACAAAATTCGTCAAAACTACAAACATTAATTTATTTAGTTGTTATTTATTTCCACAAGGTATCTACTATTTTGACATCTACTTCTTGTGAATGATGTTTGTATTCTTAGCTGTACGTTTTTTTCTCCTTGTCCACCCGACAATACAATATATTATATAACAGTTTTATCTTTGCTTATTGACGTAGGTACCTATTCGATATTGGAACATATGATAATATGTAAATGAATTTTAATTCAAATATAAAGTAAAATTAGTTATTAGTACTATATAAACTAACTATGAAAAAAATAGTAGAGACCATTATATTTTATACGTTGTGTAAATAAATAGTGATTAGTTTAATTAATTTTTAATTTTTATTTATTATCGAAATCAATATAATATCAGTTATTTGTTTTAATTATCATTTATATATATATATATATATGTAAACCTATTAATATATAATTCAAATTTTCAAACACAAGAAATGTATGTTAATGAATAAAATATGTATAATTTAACCTAACCTAATATTTAATTTTTTATAACTAGTAAAAATCATACCTACTAGTTTTTGTAACGAATTAATCAGATTATCAAATAATGTTTTACAAAATGGTTTTAGGAAACCAGAATAAAGTTATGCTTTTCATATTTTATTGAGTATATGTTAATCATAGGATTATGTAATAATATCCGTTCATTAATCAAATTATCTTTGTAAATAAGGAATATTATCAAATATTGAATATTTTCATTTCAAAATTATTAATATAAAACTTTAAGCTTTCGTTTAAATTTTGATTCACGATGGTTTTAAAATATGTATTTCACATTTTTTTCTTAAAACTGGTATACCTACCTGTACTGGCTAAGCTAATATTATGTACCTCAAATTCAAATTCGTTATCTAAAACTAGCGCAACGTACAGACCTGAACTGAATTATGGTATTGCCGGAACGACCGGTAGACGACAAGAACCGCATTACACCCATCAAAGCAAGAAATATGATGAAGTCGTGACCGCAATCGACCGGACACATTCCTTCAGTGGCTGTGCCCGAGCCACCTATACAGGTGCAATTGCTGTAAGCCTTACGAGACACAACGAAAATCACATTTATATTCTAAAATATACTATAGCGACACTAAATAAATAAAAAAAAAAACTTCTGTTCACCTTCATTCCACCGTCGATGATCGTCTCCAAAGTACATCCCGCGTAGCATGGAGAATAAAATGTGGTTGATCCATCATACGAACAGACAGGATTGTAACTCATCGATTTCCCGCAATTACAGCCCACGTTGCAGTCCATCGTCAAGTTCCATCTAATGAGAAACCGGTAATTATTATATTATAATTATTATTATTATTGTGCCTATAAATGTGCCTATAAAATATGTATATAGGTAGAGTTAATCACCCAGCAAGCTCATTCATCTAAAATTAAACCCCTATCAATTTTTACGAATTGGTCCTCTATAGTGAAAGTATCATTTGAGAAAACTTGGATATTCTTTCTATTAAAAACCAATCTATTTAATAATAGAAATAAACTTTTTACCATAGATCAAGTTCATCGTATCACAAACGTAATAAGCAAGGCAATAGAAGAAAAAACAGTAATGCAGTGCAATATTTCTAGACGTAGCCCAAGATTTCAATAGGGTTCGGTATAAATGACTATTCTTAAAATTACAAAAACAACTATGACACACTTTTTGAGCACTCCTAGAATCTTACTTCAGTGAACAATAGTTCGACTCATGCATGAAGGAGTGATGACAATTTGGAAAATTATATCAGCTGGGATAACAGCTACAGATATAGTGTCATATTATTTATTTATTACTCTACAATGTATTGATAGCAGGTTTTATTTTCGATGTAGAAATTCTCAATACAGCGTTTAAGTGACCATCGGTTAATCGCGAAGCATATTTGCTTTTCCGATATTTCATTAGGGAAAAAGTTTGTTCACAAATATAAGTGCTCCCAAATATGGTCAACATTTTTTTAGCAAAATATTTTATTTTGCTAAATTTTGTTTCACAGAGACTCGAATAAAACTGAATTAAATTATTACAATCACGAAAAGCGGTTTTAAGACATTCGTCACTTTGCAACTCAATAATTTCCATTTGTAAACAGCTTTCAACGTCATCAATATCAACTACAAACGGGTTCTGAAATAATTTAATTTTGAAGTCAATTGAATAAAAATCAGAAAATCTGGTTGAAAATTCATTTTGTAACTTTTCAATGATACTCATAAATTTTACTTTAACTTCTTCCCAGTTACATTGTTGAAATGTTTCCATGGCTTTTTTACAACAAACAAAATGATCTAATTTTTTTTCATCAATATGCTTGTAAAACAATTTTAATTTCACCGTAAATGATTTTATATCAGAGTACATATCCGGTAATACTTTTTCTTTCCCTTGTAATTTTACATTTAATTCATTTAAAAATGTGGTCATGTCAGTTAAAAAAGCAAGGTCGAGTATCCATTTTTTATCCGATAATTGGGGAACATTTTTTTCTTTTTCATTCATAAATATATTTATTTCCTCTCTAAGAGTAAAAAAACGTTTTAAAGCTGCACCCCTACTTAACCAACGAACTTCCGTAAAATAAATAACATCACCATATTCAGCTTCAATTTCTTCCAAAAACTGTTGGAATTGTCGATGAGCTAACCCATTTTTTCGTATATAGTTTATGGTTGATATAACTGTATCCATGACATTTTTCCAAGCCATGACTTTGCAACATAGTGCCTCTTGGTGTATGATACAGTGAAAAACCATGGGCATTTCCAATTTATTATCAATCATTTTAGTCTTAATTCTCCCAACAAAACCTTTATGTATGCCACTCATATTTTTTCCTCCGTCAGTAGTAATACTTATTAATTTTTTCAACGAAAGCCCTAATTTTTCGAATGAATTTTCTATATTTTTAAATATATCTTCACCTGTTGTAGTGCCTTTTATACTACACATATCTGCTAACTCTTCATAAATATTAAACTCCTTGTCTATACCACGTATAAATATTAAAAGTTGAGCTGTGTCAGAAATATCTGTGCTCTCATCAATAGCTATCGAAAAACAGTCTAATGACGGTATGATATCTTTTAATTGGGAAAATAAATTATTTCCTAATTCCTCAGTTCGCCTCACACACGTTCGAGTCGAAAGACTAATTTCTTCAAATAGTTTTATTTTTTCTGGACATACTTCATTCGTTACAGCTAACATGCACTTTTTAAAAAACTCAATGTCAGTAAAAGGGCGATTGTTTTTTGCCAACATTTCAGCAACTACATAACTTGCTCGTACAGACGCTTCGTTACGTGTATTTTGGGATTTGAAAATATTTTGCTGGCTACTAAGAGATGTTAAAAAATGTTTTATTTTGTTTTGTCTTAATTCACCAGTTAAGTTTTCAAATTTTGCTTTATGCTCATTGTCGTAATGTCGCCTGACGTTGTATTCTTTCATTACTGTTATGGTTTTATTACAAATTAAACATAATAACTTACCACCATGTTCGATAAAAAAGAAAAGTTCGGTCCAATCTTCTTTAAAAATACGATGCTCATCGTTAATTTTTCGTTTAGGAGCCATAGAGTTACACGTACAAAAATTTTAAACACAGAATTGAGACGATTACACTTCACTAGAAAATCAATTCAGTAATACTAAGTCGTATTTCGTTTTGTATAATAAATTATTATCGATGTTTAACGAAACGTAGATAACGTGTACAATGTTTCTATACATAATATCTATTTTTGTTCAATAATTGTATAATTAATTTCTCGTGACAAATCCCAATGTTTATCAGCAAAGATTACGAGTTGTATAATATTTTTAAACTAACTATAAATTATTATCGCGGGCCGCATAAAATTGCTACGCGGGCCGCATGCGGCCCATGGGCCGTGGGTTGCCGACCCCTGCTCTACATCACTGATATCTCAACCAACACTGACACTCTATGGCCCCTATTATATTTACTGATGAAACGGTAATTTCAACAACAAGTAATGATCAACAGACTATGACTGAAAATTTACAACCGACCGCGTTTTAATCGGACTAGGCGTTCGAAAATAAAGATCAACGGTGACAAGTGGGTAAACGTGAATTTTATTGTGGTAGTTTAATAGTTTAAACAAAGATACCTTATGACAGTTAAAAAAAAAATGAATCAGTCATTGCTTTAGGAGACCAGTACAATTAGCGAATTATCAAAAGTAACGGAACAAAAAATTTGCTTACTAACGTTTTGTCCGCATTCCAGTGCCCGTGCAAATCTTCCGCCGCGCACCCGAGAAATATGTATGCGAAGTGACCGACCACTTCCAAAGCCTCCGAAATGAAGTTCCACATGGCCAGCGACTTCGGTGACGGTTTGAATTTCGATATGACCAATCCGGAAGTCACAATGCCAAAACCGGAACTTAAAATTCCTATGGCGCCCGATGCAAAATTTGAATTAGCGGCCGTCTGTCTGAATTGGGTCTCCATGTACTTCGGCATAAACGTCCAATATCCAATCAAGCCCAACATGAAGAATGAGTTGCTCGCCGTATTAAACACCAGTATTTTGTTTGTCAAAATCCGTTTCAAAGACGTTTTGAAATCTGAAACCAAACAATTAATCAAAATATCGTTAATACAAAATATAATAGTGTTATTGAATATAAATTGTATACAAAAAATATGTGTAACATGAATTTGAGATTTATATCACCAAAAACTTTAAAATGTAACAATTTATATTTCATTATACTTCCAAAAATGTAATTTCAAAACATAAAAGTACATATTAATACATACTTTTTTTTTTTTTGAAATAATTACATTTCTAATTGATTTTTAAATATCTCATTTGAATATTGCAACTCTGGTCATAATGTTACGAGATCGATTATAAGAAGTATATTTGGAATTACCGGTCGAAATTTGTTCTGTTTTTTCTTCTAGCTGTTTTTCCTTGCGGGCCGCCGCTCTCGGAAGCACTCTTGGAAAAAACATCATCATTATCGAAAAAACTATGCATGAAATACCAATGGGCGTCCATCCTGCAAAGAAAAAATAACACTTCGTTAATACTATGACCTGACCATAGTGCAGTATAGAACAGAGTTTCTCAAAGTGTGGTCCGCGGACCCCCAGGGGTCCGCGAGCCCATATCAGGGGGTCCGCGGAGCTAACCCAAACCCAACCCAACCCAAATATAGGTTGCTGTTAATAAACGTTATTTTGTGTTTGAAAGCACTTTCTATAATCTATATTATATCTATATCTATGTATAGATTCTATACGAAAATTTTTTTTTTGAAGATCTTTTTTTTTGCTTGTTTTCCGAAAAATAAAATAATGATGAGCAAAAAAAAATGTACGCCTGGAACCCAACCCAACCTAACCGGAGGTCCTCGAAGACTGTATATCTTTAAGTAGGGGTCCGTGATTAATTTGATTTTGAGAACCTCTGGTATAGGATATAGTAAAAAATTTTTTTTAAGAAGTTTTACATATTATGTACATACATTTTGTTGTTATATCTTATAAAAATTATTTTAATTTTCTTGTTTTCTACACTTTTTTGAAATAGCAACTTTATTAATTAATTATCGTGATCTTTTATCGGAAAGGTAAGTTATTTAATTTTTTTTAACCCATTAAGTTAAGTTTATGTAGAAAATGTAAATTTGATATAAGTTAAAAGCTGTTTTTTTTTATTTTTACTTGAAAAAAACTCAAATTAAAAACATAAAGTAACTTATTACTAAGTTAGTTTTTTTTAAACTGATTTTGTACAACCCATTATATCAAAATACAAAAGAATAAAAAATAAAATCAAAATCAAAATCTCGTCAATGTCGAGCTTTTACATAATATGTGTAAGAAAATTAATGTAATGTTTTACCATGTAACATACAGTAACTAAAAATCAAAATACATTGTAATAATATTTATACTGAGGAAACGAGTAAGTCAATTAATAGAAACTACATTACGACAACGCATATAAACGGAGTGGTTTTCATTAATACAAAACAGACATAGTCCGCAGTGCTAGGAGAAGTTAATTCAACTTTCATTTTCAATCAGTACACATAACTACACATAACTACGAAAACGAGACGACAACTCAGATATCCAAGATTATGTCTTGGAACAGCTAAACTAACACGATCCTTTTCAGGATCATTGCCTAATCAAACCTCGACCTGCTCAGTAAAGAATCTAAGAGCCACTTAAAGTTATGCGCACTCGTACCGATCAGTATCGTCCAAAGCTTTGATCGTTGCTTTTATGATAAGGACATAATTTTTCCGATTATTTTAATATTAGAAGATCACGCTCACGTCTGTCTGACACTATAATTACATTAATTTTGCGTTTCGCTTAAATCACTTTACACAGTATAATATATAAAATAATAATACGTTAATAATAATAATATGATTTATGAGTAAACGTCGTAATAATACTGAAAACGAGTATTATCATTTCAACATTTAAGACAGTCCTCTAGAATCCCGGTAAACCGTTTTAAATATTTATTTTAATATTACAATATTGAATATAGTAAGAGTACTCACCCATCCACCAAGCACCGATCCACCTTGGATCTTCGTTGGTTATGGTCGGCGTCAGATGAGGTTCGATGAAATTAGTCAGCGCGTACGCCGACAGCATGTATCCCAACATGGGACCCGACATTCGTATGCATTGGACAATCGCTGTGAATATTACATAAATTATTTGATAACATTTTGCACAACAATAATTGGTCAAATCAGTTTTCAAGTTTAAACGTTGAAAAAATATAAAACCCAACACGGAACTAACACGGTTAGTAATTATTTTATGATTTATTTAAATGTTATTAATCTTTAAAAACAATGACCGTACAATGTAAAGTTAAACAATTGTTTTAATTAAGACTAATTATCGGTGTTACATTCTATACCAAAAAGATCATGCCTTTTCGTAGATAAAATTCCGTCTTAACGCTTTCTAAGCAGAAACGTAGAAAATTTGAATTATATTCATATTCAAATTTCAAATACTTTATCTTTATTTGAGTAGTATTTAAATATTTTTTTGTAGTATTGAACACTAAATGAATCTTAAATATTGCAATATTTTGTAATAGTGTTTTATAAACTTGTTTATCACATTTTATAATTAGAAATATGTAGTCAAATTTTTAAAAATATTATGTTTACGACTTTTTATGAATAACCGTAATGTTAATAAACATTTAGGTATATCATAAAACTATTGGTAATACAATTAATAATATTAAAATTATTTTTGTACTTGGAATATTTTTAAAATGTTCTCAAATATACATTTTATAAAAATATATACAATTATTATTTAAACACTTTTTTCAATGTTATTTTATTTATTGTATTTAAACATTTGTTCAAAGTATTTATTACAACTCTACTTCTAAAGCATGTCAAGTCCAATAAAAAAACAGTCATATAAGACCATTTGATAAATATTTTTTTACATCGTATTTTACGTCCACCAAAATACTCGAATCTCTAATATCATCACATATAGTCGTGGCCCAACGATCACCTCAGAATACAATTTTGATTATTTTAAATAGAAACCTAATATTATGATTTTCTAAAAACCACGATCATTCATATTTTATCATCCACAAAATCATTTTCTGTAATGTCAATAGATTTTATATAGCCCTAATTTTTTTTTTTTGAAAACTTACCTAAAAGCATGGGTACCGCATTCTTACGAACGTTGTCGTCCAAGTACGCCGCTCCGCAAGACCAGTATAACGAACCACCCAATCCTAACATCGCATGCGCTGCGCACAACAAGAAAGCAGCCACGTTCCAAAGTTGTTCGTTATCACAGTCTTCGTACAATGGTTGTCCGTCACAGATTTTCTCGTTTTGTCCTTTATTACACATAACACCGTTTTTATTTTTAGTGTTTTTAAATTTTTAATTGTCAATAATCACTATCAGTTACAAATATTATAGTGTATATAATATTTTATACGATAAAGAACAACTACAATATGACATATTAAATCGTTAATTATTAATAACTGTCTATTTAACGATACAATTCAAAAGTGAATATTTTTCCTAACGTTTAATAAACTATCAGTCTTAAACCACAGTGATATAGTAAAGAAGACTTAGAATTTATTGTTCATATTTTATTTTTATTCTTTATACTCACGCGATATATTACTAAGCAGAGAAGTTGAGTTCACGTTGTTACCGTACTCAACAGTGTACTGAAGGATTTCTTCGCCTGGCCCGTAAATAATGTGTGGTAGGAGACGAACAAAACAAGAAAGACCTACGAAGAAAGAACCTATGGCCAACCAACGCGTCCTATATCCTTTACCGGCCATATGAGACGTCACCATGAATGATATGACCGAAAAAAGATCCCAAGTACTCGAAATAATACCTAAAAAAAGTATAAGTAAACGGTAATTAATAATTATTACCGAAAACAAAATTTAAATATTTGTTACCAAAAATTATATAGAAAATAGAAAAATCTATACATAAATAAAAAATCGGTAAATAAAATATTATATTTAGAGGGATAAAAAATAAATATACTTACTTAAGTGAGTGCCTGTTATAGTAAATATTAGTAAACATTTACAGATAATATAGAATAATAAAATATAATATTATAACTAAAATGTATAAAAACGTATAGTTAAATAATCTTTCATTTAATGTGTCGATAAGTATTTTTAAAACTACATTTTTATTTTTATAACTAAATGACCAAATATGATCTTAAAATTTTAAAATATGAATTAAAAATTCATGTTTAAATTCACATCATTATTAAAGGTAAAAAGTATATTTTTAATATGTATATAACTTAAATTAAATCCACAGTGATGCACTAATGCATCATTATTTAATAAAAATCTGTATTTTTATGTTTTATATTCACTGAACTCATGATTTAAATATTTTTCTGTGTTGAATATCGTTGAATCATGGAAATAAAATATTAGGGATAACGACCATGTCCAGGATCTCGTCGAGTGATATACTCTATGATGTATTTTCAACGATTCGATTAATATATTTTGTTAAATAGACTACGCTTTACTTACCACTCATCTGACTGGAGAATTTAAATCTCTTCTCCATAGTAGTTAGTGTACCGTTGAAATACGAGGACAACATGAATTGATTGAGCCCCAACAGCCCGTACACGATAACATATACCTTTTTGCTCGCAAATATTTGAAGCCACTTGGGTTTGAACAACCATATCCCGCAAGCCGTGTCTTCGACTGCCGGGTCGTCCGCAGTCTTGTCACTCATTTTGTTCAATTATTCTAAACAAAATTAGATTTCGACGATAAACACAATAAACGTACACTGTTCAATCATAATAATATTATTGATCGATGGCACGTGATATTCGCAAGACGCCGAGCAGATAATATCATTATAATATCACTATTTTTATAATAATTCCACTTACAAAATATTAATAATAATTTTTTCGAATACAATAAAATGCCAGACGTAAGAGTTTCACGTGAGTTACATAATATTAACCGGCATTTATTTAAGTTACTACGATACAGTTGAACACAGTACAGTATTTTACGTCAACTTTACGGTCATCTATTACCATCGCGGCCCGACAACATAGACACACACACATACAGCATATTATTATGCATCGCTATTTATATACGGACAAGCACTGTTAATGCGTTACCATTATTTTATCTCAATTCATTTAGTAGTATATTGTAATGGCGGTTAAATAGAGGCATTGATATTGTAAGCATTTTAAAATTAACTAATTTACCAACTATTTATAAAGAATACCAGTCTTATTAGGTGTTGGCATGTATTTTAGTCAAACATTATCATAAAAGGTTTCCGTGTTGTATCATCACAATCACTGCCGCAAATTCCGATAAAATAATATGATGTAAGCATAGGGAGCACGTCATGTTTTTCACAATACAATAGACAATATATCAACAAGAATCATCTGCTTAATAATTTACAGTAAATAGCCGAAACTAATTTAAAAATAATAAGTTTGTGTCAATGTATCACCATGAAATACTCCTAAAAAAAAAAATGTAAGTACTTAAAAATATGGTACTCAAAAGTATTATGGACGTTATTGGCAATTATAAATTCAAAAAAACAAGGATTTAATACATATTTAAGATCGAGTGGGAAATGGAAACATTTACAAATATGTGTTTTATCTACCAATGCCATTAAAAGTAATTTTGAACTTTTATATATAGTAAAACAATCATATGTATTAATTCTGTGAAAAAAATCACGAAGAGTAAACGTAGGGTTATAAATTATACCATATAATATATGAGATATAAATGATATGCAATTTATATATTATAAAAAAAATATTCGTTCAATATTGTTAACTTAGGACAAAATACATAGTAAAATTACCAATCATTTCTAAAAGATCGTTAAGAGAAAGTAAAGCATCTTCTAATTTTAAAGGAAATTGTATGAGATAACAAAAGTTACTTTTAAAATGTATGTGTGAAATTATTAGCATAATAAAAAGCAGACCCTATATTATAGTATTTGATTATATTAGTCGATACGACACAATACATTAAATTTATGTCATGTTAGTGTTTACAGTCAATATATGCGAGGTAAAAAATAGTTAAACTATATCAATATGAGGGAATTTGTGCACAGCTATTATTATGTAAAATATTATTTAGTTCTAACTAACCAAATTTATAATTAACGATGTTTCAAACAAAGATCCTAGCCAGTATAGTCATTATTTTGTTTTATATATTTACTAAAGTATCAAAATAAATATAATAAATTTTTTTTTCTAAAAATGACTTTATTTTAGTCTACATATAGTTTCTTATATTATAGATATCCTACTTACAAGATCACGTTCATAGCTATTCACACATTTTAAATAAGAACAGTAATTAATGAAATTTTAATATCTAACGGCAACGTGCAATGGTCAGCTTATCGGTTACATATTCAGTAATGACGGCTAAAAGTCGTTACCGCAATCGGTATAGGTAGATAAACTAAATGGTTTTTATTTTTTGAATGTGTTAAATACACGTTTTCATAGCATACATGTGATAACAAAATATTATAATATTATATAGAATCGCGGAAACTGTGTAATAAGTATTAACTATGACGGACACGCGTTCTTGCCTCTTTGCGTGTTATTATTATAATATATATATATATTATAGCCGATTATCTAGATAACCTTGTCACGACGATTACATACATTTATACTATAGTAAATACAATATAGGTTGAGACCTATATTGTTCTTTATCGAACACAAAATCACATTTACCTTTGTATTTATAATTATTTATTGCAATCGCGTTATACTATTCACCTATATATCATCCAAATTAAAAAAAACATACTATATACAGGGTGATTTTTTTATCAAACAAAACTCATTATTTCCAAAAGTATTCATGTTTTTGAAAATATTTTTTTAAATAGTTTCAAATTGTTAAAAAAAAACGTTTTTATAAAAAAAAATTATATTTTTAAATATTATTTATTCTTATAATTTTTTAAGTTTTTTACTTTTTGAATGACAACATAGATTTTTAATTTCATATACCAAAGCAGAATAATTTTCTGAGTATTTCGATACATAAAAATCGAATTTAGGGCGAGTAGTTTATGAGTTATACGTATTTAAAGTTTAGTTGCACGGAGTGGAGTAGTACGGGGTTACCCCGCAAAATGTTTGTCCACTACTCCGCTTGTCTAAACTTTAAATAAGTATAACTCATAAACTACTCGCGCTAAATTCGATTTTTTTGTATCGAAATACTCAGAAAATTATTCTGGTTTGGTATATGAAATTAAAAATCTATGTTGTCATTCAAAAAGTAAAAAACTTAAAAAATTATAAGGATAAATAATATTTAAAAATATAATTTTTTTTTTATAAAAACGTTTTTTTTTTAACAATTTGAAACTATGTGAAAAAAATATTTTCAAAAGCATGAATACTTTTGAAAATAATGAGTGTTGTTTGATAAAAAAATCACCCTGTATTATACAGTTCAACAAACAAACTATTACCTCCGTTTTTTAGATTTCAAGGAATCGATTTATGTTTTGGTTTTACAATAATATGTGTGTGTGTGTGTGTGTTTTTTTTATCTATCATAAACTTTGGGATAGTTTTTAATAGTAAATTAAATCTGTTTGGTAGGTTAAAAATTAAAAATAATAAGGAAAAACGGATATTTTTACGCAAAACTAATTTACAACCAAACAGATTTTCTTATTTTGTCATAATTTAAAAATAAACAACCCAACCGTCATTACACTTGATATTTCACCATAATTTTATATTATTACCTAGCTACTTCTTTTATAATAATATGGTGAAATTTTCAAAAAAAAAATAACTCTTTTTGAATTATTTATAGAAATAGTTATGTCATATAGGCACGAGCACGGTTTTTTTTTATAGATATTTTTTATTTAAATTTAACGGAAAATAATAATTATATTATTATAGTTTTAACACAATCGTGTTTTCAACAAAAATTAATTTAACCTACTGAATAATTGCTTGTAAAATTAATTACTTTAATAGCAATATAAATATACCATAAAATATATACTTAGACGTATTTATTCAGAATAGTTTATCGTGTTTAATGATACATTATTGATTTCAAATGTAATACATACGAGTACATCTCGATTACTATTACGCTTCAACATGAGGTACACCGAAGTACACTCGACATCTACTTTATAGCAGAGTAGTTATATCTACTTTTCCAATTTATTTTCTTTCTTTAATTCGGGTCGATAGAATTTTTTAGCATATTTAAAGGCTATATTTTCAAATAATAACCTACCTATAAAGTTAGTTATTTTGGTGCTAGAAACTTTATTTACAACTCGCGATAAAAATCTTAATGATACTCATTTAAAAAATGAGTTCGCATCACCACATCATGATGCTCTTGAAACACCATAATATTAACAAAATATAATCAATTAAAAAATATGATCTTCAAGTTGGATATAACTTAAAAATTTCAGAAATAAAAATTTTAATATTTGTTTGAAGGAAAAAATGAGGGGGGGGGGGGTGAACATGCTTGGCGAATCACTCTGTAAAGTCTCGCGAATTATTGTGAAACGTTTGGATGTACCTGTGTACAAACATTCACGCGTGTTGCCGTTTCTAACATTGTCGTGCATATTGGTAAAATATGTCATTATACACTCAAGTATTGTGCATACACACGTTCACCGCAGCGTTGTAGAAATAACATATCGTTGCGTACTATTTTCAGTATTTGTACATCGTTGTTTCACTCGTGTATCTACCTCAGACCTCTATACATATTTCAAGTAATATTTCGTGCTTCGTTTCCCCTTTACCGCGCTATACACGACGACGGCATTTTATCTTTTGGTTTTTCCGATTTCGAAGTAACCGGTCGAAAAACGTATATCAACGTTTTGTGTTGCCAGCTCAGCACATACTTTATATGCACGCGTAGGTATATAATAACAATGATATCGCCGAATAGCAGTCGCAGTAGGTCTTAATACAACTGTTATACGTCACGGAGATAATACGGCGCAAATTATTATATAAATCGGTTAATATGGATGCGATTCGGTGTCGGCGTGCAATTGTTAATCGCTGTAGAATGTAGACCATTGTGCATTTAGTGTATTATAACGCTAAGTATTATAGTATAGACATACAATAGTATACACGTTTAGAATAACTGAAAGCTGACGGAATGCGACCAGAAAACCAAAATTAAAATGCACAAGTCTATTGCAAGTACGACTGGAGCACCAGATCTTATATTTATTATTATTATAAGTAATACTATACTTTGTGTTGACAGAAAATAAACACGTATATACGATATAACGGTATTCACTTGCAGCGTAACAAATCATAATATATTACTCATTATAATATATTTTTCATGGAAAATCAAGGATTGTATAGTTATGTATATTTTTCATTTGTCGACTACTTATATGTATAATATACCTACTATAGTAAAACACAAAATATACTAAATATTTTTGGGATCGTCGCTGTATTATAATAAGTATTATAATAGTTGTAGTGACGAGTTAGTAATGAGGAATCCGAGTGAAAATCAATGGTCGTTGACAGCAGAAAAGCGAAAGTATCGAAGGTTCGTGCTGCATACGAGTGCTTATATTGTCTCACAGTTATAATATAATATAATAAATGTATTATAATATTGTTTTTTTTTTTTTTTAATACTCACTAGTCTCTCAGGTATTATTTTATAGGGCGATCCTTTAACGTTATATTTACTCGTTGTCTCGGAAAGTATGATTTTTTTTTTAACAATATTGTCAAAATTCTATTAAACATTAATCATAATGCCATCTAAACCAATTACAATATGATATCAACCATAAGAAGGTCGTCACTCCGCTTTCACAACTATTCGGAGCATCAATTTAAAGTTTAATTATATATATCTGAGCTTAAATGTTTTAAATTATTTTTTATTTTTTTATTTATACTGTACTTCTTTTGGTCAATACATATACAACACCGATATATTATATTTATTGTAATTATATTCTAAGAAAACGATTTTCAAGTCACTAATGTTACACGGCTTCATCCAAAGTGGTCATTATTATCGTCGTCATCGCGGTAATAATATTAGCGTTTCAGAATAATGTAGATACAATATGTAATTTACCTAACCTATATCGAGGTAAACTCACACACACACACACGTTACTGAGCGAAATTGTCATATTATGGTTACATCTCGTTGCACAAGACCTCGACCTTCTATTCGTGTACACGATAACTGCACTGAATGCGGTTCGACTTTTTTTACTGGCAACGGCGTAAAACGCGATACACAGGTACGCTTACCACCCATCAGCTCTGAAAATCCACCGTTAGCAATAATACTATTATGTCGAAACATTATACATAATATTATTTTTATTACTATATATATTGCAACAACAACAACAACAACAACAATGTGTTTTCGTAGAACGTCATAGCATATTAGTCGCGGCGGAAAGAAATTGCATACATATACGTCGTTTTATTAACTCCCGATTTTCCCAATTTCCTTCCCCCCTCCTCCTCCAAACTTCCCTCTGCCACCGAGGCAGCAAAGTTACAAAAATTATTGTGAAACACGCACAATATTATTATTTTATCGTATTGTGTACTGTCGTTAATGGTTTCGCCCTTTCAAAGGTCTAAGACCAACGTCAATATTATAATATGTGGCAACATCTACGAATGGTATAATAATCAAACGTCCATAGTGCAGTGGTATACGATAGTTATTTATACGCACAACCTAAATCTTAAACTGTTATACGAAATAAACGTGCACAATATTATATACACATGTTTCGATATTCTATAATATTCAGATTTACAGAATTAAATCGCCTAAAAGAAAAAATGAATTGATACACGCATATTTACCCGTGAAACAGTATTTGTATTGTAAAACGTACACACTACTAAATCGTTATAAATTTATAGTATTATAGGTACGTCATTATGTAGTTACAGGCTCACACTGGTGATTTAGTGATTGTTTTGATTGGTGAACAATCTAACTTCAAATGCTAATGATGATTACGTTTATTTTCGTCATTTAAATTCATTACAAACAACATTTTCGTTTTTTATTTTTTTTTATTTATCACAGTGTTGAACGAATTTTATTAAATTATTAATAAACCAACAAAGTGGTTAACTAAAATTTTATGGAGTTCATACATCCTCTTTTTTAAACATTAAATAGGTATAACACATTTAAATTACTCATCAATAAGTACTAGTTTAAAATCAGATGTCTTCAGTAAATTAAAAATTGTTCTCACTATTTAAAAGTGTAAACTTCAAAAATTAAACAATAACAAAAATAATAAAAAATATATAATATTTTCTTAAAAATTAGTTTTTTTATAAATTCAAATTTTGCAGCTAACAAAAATAATTTCAGAAACTTTTTACTGTTAAAAGTAATAGCGAAATCGCTTAAATACAATACATATTTTGATTTCTAACGTTATATTTGAATACCGACGAGTAAATAATATGTTATCTATTATATTATATTATTGTCGATGATCTCTCTTAAACGATAAGAATACCCGGATGTTGGGTTTTTTTTCCAATTTTGATTCGTCATCGTTATAGGTAGGTACAACAACTATTATTTCACGCATACTAATTTATTGAGCACTGATATAAATATTTTAATATCTGTTAGCCATTGAAGCGAATAATTATCAACTATGTACAAACTACATCACTGTAATTACCTATTATAACCTATTTATAGGTATAATGTTATCTATTATAATATAATAATGTAATATATTAATTTAAACATTTGAAGTAATTTTTTAGATGTTAATAATCATATTATAATGAGTGATTATTCTTTTATCGAACAACACTCATTATTTCAAAATATAATTAATATAATATAATTAACGTTTATGAACATTTTTTTTATGTATATAATTTCCAGTAGAAATAAACAATATTTTTTGTTGGGTATCCCCATACCATTCAACTCCGCTCACCTAATCTTTAAATAGTAATTAACTCATTAACTATTCATCCGAATTTCGATTTTTAAGTATCAAAATGCTACCAAAAATTGTCTATGTTAGAGTATGCAGTTAAAAATGTATGTTTTCAATCCAAAAAAGTAATAAACTTAAAAATTATAACAATAAAACATATGAAAAATTATAAATTTTTTTTTAAAAAAATTGTTTACGTAATATACGTTAATATATTTAAAAATAATTAGTGTTGTTTGATATAAGAATCACCCTTTACATTAAGGAATATACGGAAAATATGATGGTTTGATATGAAAAAGAAATTGTATTAATTAATATTAATCTAATAATCTATATTAATATTTTATTATTTTACAAAATTATTTTAATTGTGACCATAATAAATATCAGTCATCAGACTAACTATAATATATTATATATTTCATGTAAAATCATTATTTATATGATGTAGCGACTATAATAGATTCGTACCACAATCAACCAATTAACTATAAAGGCTTTCTTTTTCACGTTAGTACTTCAGTTTTGTTTTTTTATACCTAGTAGTAAATTCATGTTAAATGTATAATAACTTAATATATTATTTTATAGTAAAATTACAGGATAGTTTAATGATACGCAGGTAGTATAAAGTTAAATATTTAATAAGTTTATCAATTTCAACTGAACTACGCTCAATCGGACAAAAAAAAAACGAAAATATCCCTCGACTAGCTATGCAACACCACCTCAAGTCCCCACCGGATTAACGATCAAATAAATGTCCCCGGAGGACAATTTGATCCAGTGGGGTCAATTTTATCCACTTAGGCATTTTTATTTTTGTAGAAAACGGATCAATATGTCCCGATACCGTCCAGTATACCAATCGAGCGATTTCAATAAATTATGAGTATACGATAATATTACATATTACTGGACGTGTTTTATTTTATCGTACCTGTATTATAATAACGCGGTATCGTACTATCGTTATACTACAACCATTGTGGCGTTGCGTTTAATATAAGACGGTCGTATATTTTCGCATGAATTTTAATGCGAGACTTCCCGTCGACGGCGCTTAATTAAAATAATAAAAATTTAGCGGTCGTCGCTGATGGGTACACTTACTGCAGCAGTCCTCCCGCGCGGCGTGCAGGTCGCGTACACAAATTATGTATATATATATATATATATATATATATATATATATGTATATTTATATATGTTATGATATATACGTAGATATCACGTATATAACACGACAAACGGCGAAATGGACACGTTATTCGAGCAGTACGGCCGGTCGCCGAGCGAACACATATTTTACGACGACGATAGGTACCGTCAACGACCACGATATAATATAATATATAATATTGTAGTCGATCGCGATATCGCGTATCACTCGGGCGCTCGAAAAAGCCGAAATCTCGTCGTCGGTATATGTTCTTTTTTTTTTTTTTCTATCAAAAAAATAAACGAATTCGGACGGAAAAAACGATATTATAATATTATTACGTATCACTGCAGAAATCGATAACGGCGGCAATAGCGCATAATATACGGACGGCGAATCGCGACTGCAACGCCCGACCGACGACGAAGATCGCGGCCAGTATTGTATACTTGTAATGCACACACAATCGGCGGGCGTGATGCGTATATTATATTATGTGTGCGTACGTTGCGGCGGCATTGCGCGTGTATACAATATACGATAATATTATTATAATACGTCGCTGTGGACTTGTGTAACAAGGTGTATGTGAGTGTGCGAGTCGTGTCGTACCGTCCTGGCAAGGCGCAGAGAAGAGTCGGGGAGCTACAATGTAACGGATATAATATGTACAATATACGGTGCGATCGCGGTGACGGTATTATTGCCGCGAATCGGCTGCAGCGCGTTCAGCATTTTCGTCGAGTCATCTCGCGACCGAAAACCCGTCGTCTATACGTTATATACGTCGGCGGTATTATGCGCGTTCGCTACGTTTTTCCATTTCGAAGTTCGAGTGGCGTCGTACTAAGAGACCACTATAACGCGTATTCTGCAGCTGCTTGCACTCGCTGCACCAGGCGACGGCGATGACGATCCGCGTATATAGAACGCGCGACGAGCGTCTGTCGCGTTACCGCCGGTGAATTCTCGAGCGAATTCGGTACAAATAATATTTTGTAACAATGATGAAGTGGATATATTTAATAAACCGATCTCCAGTCCCGTTAGCGGTATAATAATGTCAAACAGCTGCACGCGTGCAAGTCATCGGATTAATATTTATAATTATAGTCTATTATAATAATATACAGTGTATAGTAATCACGTCGTACATAGTAGTATACTGAGTTTCAAACGTAGCAAACAAACGAGACATTTGACGCTTAAAGTTTGAAGTTAAACATTGTGATGTGAAAATATTGATATTCAACCAAATTTGAATAATTGTTTTTGAATATTTTCGGCAATTTTAATAATATGATGTAAGTATGTCATGCTTTCATCATTCGTCATAAAATGCCCTTATTTTTCGCTTCTTATATTTCAACTTGAGTTAATAATTAATAATTATTATGGATCTTTATTATCATATCATACAAAGATTAAATTTCCGGTTATTTTTAGTGTATTACAAAAATGCAAAGTTATTAGTTACCACAGTTATACCACAATGGTAAATTTAATAAAATTAACTAAATAGTTAGGTAAGTTAAAGTTAAAAGATCGAATTCACGTTTTAATAATTTATTTGTCCACTTAAATAATAATATTATAAAATATAACTTTTGCTTATGATTAGTTATTCACTTATAACACATAATTAACTTTCATGAGAAACTAAATAAAATGTTATATTTAGTCGTGTTAAGTTTTGTTTTTTTTTCGTCCAATACACGTAAACTAAAATTATGATGTAATTTATTTTTTGTTGAACATTTTTAATTAATAAAAACAAAATCTTACCCCTATCAAAATAAGCAAACTGTTTTGGAAAAAGAACATGAGACGTTTATATTTATTAGAACTGTGATGACTTTGTTAAAAGGTAATAACAAAAATATATATTTTATTTTTATTTTAATTCAATTTATTCTAAATTCTACAGCATAATAATAACAATAACAATCATGTGTATTATCTATTAAATAATACATAATCAATCACAAAAAATGACAAGATAACTGCACGGTTTTCAAGTCACAGCAACAACACACTAGTCTGTAAATAGAAAACGGTCACGATTAAATCGACGAATTAGATATTTGTATTATTATTGTTATTATTGAAGTAATAACCTTAGACTCTGCCGTCGAATCCCTAGTACTGGAGTTCTTTGATTGCGTCGAATGTCAGTTCCCTGATTTCTTTGGCGCTGAGTTCGATATTGAAGTCTTGTTCCAACACTTGTTTGATGTCGGTTCCCAACAACGAGTCCAAACCAAGTTCGGTCAACGTAGATGTACCCAAAACGTTCTTGATGTCTTTGATACCTGCACGTACAATAAAAAAGTACAAAAATCAATTCAAAATGTTTCGATACAGTGGATTTCTATTATATTATTAATTATATAAAAACCATCCGGTGGTAGGTAAGTATAAGTATTATATATGGGTACCTATAATACCGATAAAACAAGTTAAATATAAAAGTCTAAATAAAATACAATTCTGTGTGCGTTTTTTTTCTATTCCACTGACCTAAAACTTTAGCGATGGCGTCGGCAGGTCCAGCGGACACAGCCTCGACGTTAGCCATCTTCTTTTCCACGAGAACCGAGCTCGATAGGACTGCGTGTGGCTGATTTAGGAAGTTGTCGACTGCATTCAGACATGAAGCGATTCTCTGAGGCAAAGTACCGTTTACGACCGCATTGTTATCGTCAAACGAGTCCAAAATCGGACCAACGTCTCCAATCGCTCCCCATTCAACGACAGTCTAGAAAAAAAAAGTTTTTTTTAACAACTTTACTACGGACGAACAACTGTGGAATATTTTTTTAACTAAATTATAATGATTCAATAACGCATTTAATACAACAGTACTATTATCGATGCATTAGGTATAAATTATAAAATATTTGTCACCGATCTTTCCTTAAGTATGACGTAACTGGTACACACACTAACATAGTAAACACGAATATTTTTTTGATATTTTAGTATGGAAAAAACTCGAAGATACAAAATATTAACAAATATACTACAAAATATTCATATTTACGGTTTTTTCATACTCTATAGGCACTGGTGACGACTATTTACATCAAATAAATATCAACTACTTTAAGATTATGTCTTTTAGATTTACATTTAACAAAAGTAATTTCAAATGCATTTGTAAGATTCATAGGACATAATTATTATAAACACGAAACGCTTATCGTATTTCGGTTAACATTGTAAAAATCTATTACCGATGGGTATCCCGCTGCTTGTCGAGCTTCTGATATCTTTCCTATCGCTGAGTCAGTGTAACCGTGGTCGGCCTGGCCAGCTGTACCATGTCCAGAAGTTCCCGAAGACCAGACTAAGAAATGTTTGAGTTTTGGACACAGTTTTTGAGAGGCCGTGTCAAGATTTTTAACGGACGCAGCTTTCTGATCGAATGCTGTGCGGAAATCGGTCGCGGTAAGATCTGTAGCCGAAACACTGTGTAACACAGAATCCACGTGGAATATTCCAGCGACTGGTCCCATTATGTTGGCTTCCTTCAACAGCGCTTCAGTTTCTTCCGGTTTGGTCGTATCATATTCAATGACGGCAACCTCGATGAACTTTTCTTTCCACCTGCGCATGAATAACGATTGGAATCCGGTACGAACTCCACTGCTAGACACCAATACTATTTTTTTGGCACCTCTCGTCACCAAAAAGTTGGCCATTAGCAGACCAAAGTCGCTTAGACCACCTAAAATATTGATTCGAAAATTAAAGAAAACCATTAGAGGTCCACACAATTCCGATGTCAAATAAAAGTTCAAATAAAATAGTTTTAATAGCGAAGCATAGATACTTCAATACTTTTGTTTTTTGTACACAAATTAGATTACTATTTTTTTTTTTTAATTTAAGTCCATACACACCGATTACGACATATGTATTTTCTGGGTCAACAAATGTTTTCGGCACTGCTAATACTTTTTTGGGCGCTGGAACGACTACTTTTTTCGATTCTTCATCACGGACTTTTAATACAATTTTACCGAAATAGTTGAAACTTACGGTCTTACTACAGTAAGTAAAACAAAATAATTAGATAATAATTTAAAAAAAATAAAGTTCAAATGTATCGCTTACTCAAAAGCTTCTAATAAACTCTCATCAGTAGAGTATACTGTCGTGGGTAATGGTTGTACTTCGCCGGTTTTAATTCCATTTGCTATGAGTTTATAGAGTTCCTGTTTATCAATCAGTGAATATTTTCCGTGGAATAAACTCTTCAAGTTCATTTTTATGATTGTAATGTTCTTCAAGTTTCCGGTAACACCTGATTTAATTTTAAATCCCACAATTTAATTAGTTTGATTGTTATTAGATATAGTATAATTATAATTCTTACCGATGGATTCGATTGCTTGCTTTTGTTTTTCAAATTCTACGATACGTCCACTTTCCGCTACAGTATGGATGAAACTCTGTAATTTAAATGGAGTGGATTCAAGCGTGTTGAAGATTAAATTCACACCTTTTCCATTGGTTTTTTCGAGTATCTCTTGTTCGCCGAATTTACTGTTGACGATATTGTCTTGGATCTAGAACATGGTATGTTGTATGTTTAAACAATAAACATTGAAATTTAACATAAAACCATCTAATTATGTAAATAAATCATAATATTATAATCATATGACAAACCTTCGGGTACATTTTTTGTAGATATGCTCTTTGAGATTCGTTGTCTACTCCAACGTATACTTTTATGTTGCTATCTTTTAAGATACTAAGAGCAGCTAATATCGTATAATTTGTACCAGAGTTAAGGTACACTGATTCATTTGGTTGAAGTTTACCACGTATAAACAGTCCATAATAAGCCTGTAATTCAAGGAAATAATATCTAATCAATTAAAAGTTGAGTATTTAAAACAGTGAATTGATTTTGTAATAGTAATTTTTTAGTGTACATGCAAGAGCGAGTGTTTAGAATTAAAACAATTCATATGATTATTCTAGGTTTAACTATTATCAATAATAAGATCTAAATATTTAACCTATTCAATAAAATGTATAAATATTTAAATTATTAACTATTATGTTGGTCAGATACCATATTTAAAAACTTTTGCAACCGAGAAAACTAATTGATTAATAAAAATCAAGTTGACAACTAGAATACTTTATGTAGCATGCTAATTATAAGCATCAATTTAGAACAGTAAATATAAAATATATACAGTTTTAAGGTACTCGCGCAATTAATTGAGTTTGGAATATCTAAAGATTTATACTGTTTAAATAACTTAGTTCAATTTAAAACGTAAATGCATATATATATAATTGTATATCATAAATTATAATATAATATCTCTCTATAATTTACTATAAACATGAAATAGGAAAATATTGGCTAAATGTTCTAAAAACTTACCAAAACGTATGCAACGGAAACCGTAGACGCTTGCTCGAGAGTCCACTTGTCGGGAACTTCCCATAGAGTTGAGCTGTCAGCTAACACGTGAGTGGCGAGAGCGCTACCGGATACCAGTCCAAACACTCTTTGGCCCTTTGCGTTGCGGCCAGCAAACTCTCGGCCCAAAAATGCACCCTGGTCGGCGGTGTCCGTGTTGAAGAACGGTAACCACGAACGTTCTGCGAACAGCACGTCCATGTGATTCAACGGTGCATAGTACACTGTGCACAGCTCTCGTCCTGGATAGTCTTCAGGTCTGCGGAAAAATGACGATTCGGTTGAAGAAAAAATAACTGTTCGATTTCGCTGTATTTTTGAAGGCAAATATAATTATTGTTTGCTTACTTGTAATGTTGTAAGCGACCTTCAATCCAGCTTAGTGTTGACAAATCTCCAATCTTCCTAGTGGATATGTATGCGTATTCTTTTGGTACGACCACATCGTTAGAATCTTCTGACAACAGGAAATGTCGGTTGCTACCCCAGACACCGTCGCGATAAACGTTGATTAGCAGATCTTTTTTCAATTGCTTCAGGTAGAAATCGGAAGTCAGCGAAAATTTCGGTGCTTTCGGGTCTTCGATGAACAAGCATCTAAATATTTACGAAATAATCAAGTTTAACAATTAAATATAATTACATAAATATATGATTATAAACAAGTCACCTCAACGCGTTTCCGTTTTGTTCCAATCTAATACAATTTACAAAACCTAATATTCCGGAGTACTTGACTCCTTGGCTAACTAAGAGCACTTGTTTAGATTCTTGTTCGGCCCGTTGGAGTGCCGATTTGAATGGTTCAATCCAAGCAAAGTCATTTCCAGTGCAGTTCACGACGATCGGTGTGGACCAGTTTACATTCTAAAAAATCGAATACCATAAAATTTTTTTTTACTGACCTATCATACGTGTAAGATAGAAAATAATGTATTCGTTTACTTTTCGGAGGAGAACGAATGTCTTATTATCTTTCGATCTTAAATTGGCTACCAATTCCAATCCCGTCGAGTTGAGTTGTTGTTCGGATGGTTTTTTGCTTTCAACAAACAGTACACAACCGCCAACTTTTAAACTGTCGACAGCATTTTTCGCCAACACCGAGTTACTCAGTTGATCAACGGCAATTACCAAATGACAGTTAGAATCGATCGGTTCCGGACTGAACACATCCTTCTCTACGGCTCGAACACCAAATTCATCAAATTGTTCCGTGACAGGAGCTGGTTGGTCGGTGAACACAGTTACTTCCACCTATTGAAACATTGAATATTAATTTTTTTTTCTCCTCATACTTAAATAATATACTCATACGCTTGGCATTGGTTCGGTGTTGATCACATCAATGACGGATTTTGCGTACAGCGATTCTGGTTTTCTGCCAGTTCCTACCTCAGCAACTTTAAGCTTGAAAGCACCTCCACTGTTTTCAAAAGCTAATTGAACACATGTGTCTAAAGCATATGTTGTTGGCTGAAACCAATGGTAAAAATAATAATAATATTAAAATCAAATTATAATAATATAACATTACATTAAAATTGTAGTACAATATTTATTTAATATTTCCTTGTATATCACTATATTTTTAACCTAAATTTTTTTCCACCATATTTCCATGTACAAATGTTCATTTTTAATTACGATATTATATAAATATAATTTTTTAGCAATTTCATATTGATTTATACTACGTGTCGCAAACTTTATAACATTGAGCCATTGAGCAATGATTACTTCATATTATATTTTACTACAGGCATGTCAAACTCAAAGTATCAAGTGGACCAAATATATTGAATAGCTTACTAGCTTACTACGCAGGCCGCACATAAAAATTTAGCGAAAAAATAAATATTTTGTACAAATTTTTCAATTTTATTCTTTATATTATGTTCACGAATACAGCAATATTACAATCATGGCTTGCATTTCAAAAAAAAAATCCGTTGTACGTTATTTACGATTCAAGCCCTGATTACAATGTATAATGAATATATATATAAACCATCAATAATCCCTATTCGATAATAGTTTACCAGAAGATAAGACAGTATATGAGTATAATAATGTATACCAAATAAACCATTCTGACATTCTGACCAGTTGTGACACAAATAATATTATTAAAAATAAATAAATATTTTTTCCATTAATATTGGTAGCCGATGGCCACAAAAAATGAGCCACGAGCCGCGTTTGTACATGCCTGTTCTACTGTTATCTAATATGTATTTACCGTATCAGAAACATATGGTTGGAAAGTGTAGAACTCTAAATTAGGATCTTTTTGTCCTTTGTTTCTCAATGGAACCTCTTCTAATTGTAATCCACGGACTTCAACGTTTCCGGCCTTAATCACGTCAACGTACTTATAATAATTAGCTGGGATAACTAAAATATTAAACATAAATATTAAAAAAAATTTAATTATTTCCTATTAAAAACCTAAACAATTGTAAGGTTATTTACCATTGTCGTTGTTTTCTGTTTGTAATTGTTGTTTTGTAGGATCGATGACTACTTTTTTTACGAATTTCGGAATGTACAAATTATAATTATCTAATTGCAACACTGATATTTGGAATAGATTTTCTAAAAATGCTAACCAATTGCCATCGAAGTTCACATAGTATCCTATATAAAAACAAAAGTACATTTATTTTTAATAATATTTCGTAAGTGCAATTTAAAATTGTATCGTTAGAATTTCAATGAGATTTTTTTAGTTATTATAATATTTATCTAAACACTTAATATATTATTATGTACAAAAAAATTTCGATTTTTAAATTAAATTAAATAAAATTAATAATTATTTTACCTGTGTGATCTACTTTTTGGATCCCTCTGAATGGACCTTTGTAATCGTAACCTTTCAAACGCAATTCTTTATAAACGTCAGCTGAATCCAACGGTAAGTATTGAGGTTTTTTGTTTTTGGGCGTAACCAATTTCGATAATTCTTTTTCAATTGTAGCCGATGTGCTAATTTGGCCAGAAGCAACAATCTTACCGGATTCTTTGAGTTCAAATTCACCAGATGCTAATACGCTCAAATCAAACTTAACTACACCTACATTTAAAATTTAAAATATTATTATACGGCGGATAGTCCAAAATATAACATTTTCATCTCTTTACCTTGTTCTGGGATGACTGTCTTTCTTAAGAATTCCACATTCTTGAACACAACTGGCAGTTCATTTGGATCTTGGTACAACAATTCAGCAAAACCTTGCCAAACTAATGACTGAAAATAAAAGTTATTTTGGTTTTCAAATAATAGTTCAATATTATTTTTAACTGATTTTGCTACCAGGTTTATTTTTTAATATTAATGATATTCAACTCTATTAATACAATAATAATCAAACCGGAAGTAGAATAATATAATAATTTATATTTTTAAATGTATTGATATCAATTAAACTCACCAGGTAACCAGCGTAAGGTAAAATGAATAAGTCGTCAATTTTATTGTTTTTCAAAAAACTGAATTGATTGGAATTGACATCCACATTTAATGTGACTTGGCCGGCTTTGGAAACTGGCTGTAATATGAATAAACAAATTGTTGTTTGTACAATTTTAATTATAAATAATGTTTATAAGGTTGAAATAATTACCTTGCCCCAGAATTTAACTATGCCCCATTTAACAGAATGATCCCATTCGATTAATGATTGGATCATAGGGGTACGTGCGGACACGGGGAATTTCACTGGCGGGTATAGATGTTCAATTTGAGGTTGAAGGCCGAAATTGAACATGCTAAAAAATGAATAAAATGAATAAATAACAAAACTATAAGTACGCTAATTTTTCTCAAAAGTATATTATTTTGATTTACGTACTCTCCTACGCTTAACAACAGCTGTTTGTGCATATCTTTAGCATCTGTAATTAAGTTTATGTGTTTAGCGTCAGAGTGTAAATTATTTACAATGTAGTTTTGCGCTCGTGTTTGGTCGAGGATTTGAATATAAATTGATTTTTCAGGACATTTTGCCAACGAGTCCTAATAAAAAATTTTAAGTTACTATTAAAGATACCGTATTTTATATACGTAAATTATGTACATACTTGAACAGATAATTGTGTAGATAAGCTATTGACAAAGTATGTCGATGACAATGGTTGGCTTCCTAATGACTGCGAAGCTCTAACCCATCGAGACGATATGGTTTTTGGTTTGGGGATGATCTAAAAAAAAAAATTGTATATACAATGTATTAATATTATAAAAGTTGTTAAAATGTATAATGAATACTAATGTTACCGGTGAATTTTAATGGTACCTACTCAGATACCTACTTTATATAAGCATTAGAAAAATTTTACAAATTTCAATTTCTCTTTAATATGCAGGTTAATTTTTCAAGTTTATTCACTATCATTTTCCCTTTAATATCGCATTTAAGAACACACTGTTTCTACTATTAATTATTGAACGGAAAATATTAACTACCAAAATAAAAAAGTTTCTTATTTGAAAATTATAATTGTACCACCATGAGATACTCCCTAAGCAGTGCACAAATCTCAACAACTTAAAAATATGATATTTAGGTATAAGATTAGATTTAAATAACTGCATTATCTAAGAATAAAAAATAAGATAAGCATTGAGCAGTGAGCATGCTTGGTAAATCACTCTGCAAGTATATAATGATAAAAATATTAGAATAGCTAGTTATTCTCAAAAAATTTCAATTTTGGAATTATATATATTTATATACGATCCGTTAAAACGTTATTAACTAGGGTGGTCATTAATTGGATACAGTGATAAAATAATACTTACGGATTGTAAAGCGGACTGCAATTGTTTGGATACTTTTGATACGTTCTGAGATGATAACACGGGTCCTAGAAATAAAAATCAAAAATATTAGTATTGATTTTTAAATTTGTCGAAGAAATTGCTCACCATTTTTAGATGAAGTGATTTTTGCTTCAACCAATACACTACCAATAGCATAGGCCGATAAAACTGCTTCTTCCGCTGTCAAAACACCATCTGCATATGCAGCAGCTAGTTCACTGAACGATTCTCCAACTATATAATCAGGCGTTATTTTCAGACTTTTTAAGACGTCCAAGAGAGCAATCTAAAGCCACAAGGAATAAAATATTTTAAAAAAAAGTTTTCGAATTGTTGTAGCATTATTAAAAATTTACTTGAACAACGGTCGTAGCCACAACAAACAAAAATGGATCGCTTATCGATACGAGATCTGTATTTCTCAGCACTGAACGTAAATTGTATCCTTTTTGTTTTAATAAATTCGCACTCTGCGTGATCGACTCATTGAACACATGCAAATCTTTTAATTGATTACCCACATCAGCCCAGAATGACTCCACGCCGGGTAAAACAAAAACGACTGGTTTCTTTTGGCCATCAAACTCCTATAACGCGTAAATGGAACAAATGACTAACAATTTTATATTTGTCTTTCATTAACTCACAGCGATCTGACGAGTCTTGTCGTACATTCCGTTAAACAAAATGTAACCTCTATATTTGTGACCAACTATGTGTTCACTGTGTACTCCATACAACAAGGCGTAGAATTCTTTGTCTCTTGGCATTTCGTCGATCTAATATTAAATAAAGTCGATGTAATGATGTTAAATTTTATAAAACTTCTAAAAATAAATTTAATAATTTTAAATATTGATTTGAAAATGAAACATAAATGTAGTGCACATTTTTGATTGGTTCACAACTTGTGAAAATGTTTTGGATTTGAAAATATATTTAATAGAAAAAGAAAATTTTGAATTTTAATTTCACACTAATTTTACTAAGTATGCGATAAGCCGATAACATTGGAAAAAAATCATAAAAAAAAAAACAATAAAATAATTACTCGGTTTATCATGTAGTTTATAGCGCTTTTATTTCTGGCTGATACTGCCACCAATCTAGGTAATTCCTCTTCTAGCACTTGTTTTTCTTTCTTCTGTCGGGTATACGATTTCATCAGACAATGTCCGTTAGCGCCACCTACGCCAAATGAGTTGACTGCAACAATACCACCGTTCCATGGAACGACGTTTTCTACGACCTTTAAAATAATAATAACACAAAAATCATTTAACAATCATCGCTTCGATTGATAATAAGTATAAGTCGACGTGACGATTATACTAACAGTCAATCTTCCGTCTACAAGAGCGGGGATGTCTGGATTCGGAATGTTGTAGTGCAAGTTGGGTGGCAAAAGTCTACATTCCATGGCTACGAGGACTTTTATGACAGCAGATAGGGCGGATGCTGGTTCACCGTGGCCCATGTTCGACTTGAGAGCCCCTATAAGAAGCGGAGCAGTTCTTCCTTTACAGAACACTTCGACGATTGCGCCAACTTCTTGACGGTCACCCACCTGAAAAATCACAAATTGTCATCAATCGTTTAAAAAAAAAAAATATTTAATATGCATTTCAGGGTATCAATATTTTCGTATGGTTTAAACCGATATTCGCGTTTTAAATATTTATGTTCTATTTAATTGCATACTTTTATTACACTTAGAAAAAACTCACCTTGGTAGCAGATCCATGAGCTTCCATGAAAGCCAGATCAGTCGATTTAACGCCAACCTCTTCTTGGACTTTCTTAAACAGAGAAATTTGCATTTCTTGCGAAGGGAATGTAATACCCTCGTCTTTGTATCCATCTGCGTTACTTCCGGTGTTTAACACACTGGCATAGATGCGCTTCGCGTTTTTGGCTTTTTGTAACAGCACGGCAACAATACCCTCTGATCGCACATATCCATCACCTATTCACATAATTAAAATACGTAGTACATTGTAATACATTTTATTTAATTTTTGGTGGGTTAAACATCGTCATCTTGTATTTATAATTTCGTCTTTCACAATTAAACGTGATTAGTACAGAACACTGTAAACAAATATATTATACAATTTAAATACGGTTTATAGGCGATTATATTTTATTTTTAACTAATTAAAAATTTGTATTTTATGGAATTTGAATATATTTGTTATAAGATTATTTCAATAAATAATTTCAAATTTATTTAGAATTTTGAAATAATAATATATTGATACAAATCTGAAGTACGTGATATTGTTAAAACAATAAATATATTTAATTATAGTAGTAAAAATTATCTGTATACTATTGTCTATTTATATAGAGCTTTTGTTTGTATAGAATTCCATTGAAGACTGCACTCGTTTTTTCCTGTTATGATTTATCTATAAGCGTATTAAGTGCTATGACAAACAAAATGCATACCCGTAACGGTAGCAGTATTTCGATATTAAACCATTCACTGTATATCTGTATTAATAGGCCACAAAAATACATACTACAGACTGTGTAAATTTTAAATATGAACATCAACTATACAACCATAAACTAAGATAATATACCACGATAGCAAACACGGACCAATACATATATATTTATATCTTAGTGTTTGTGATAGCAACATAAAGTATATATTATATTTAATAATATATTTCCCTGCACTGTAAAAAGGAAAACTACCGAAACGTAATGAAAAAGACATAAAATGCATGTGGCTTTATGTCTTATTCGATGTTTACAAAGATATAAGTTATAATAACTCATATTTGTAGGGTGTACAAGACGTAGGTGTGTGGTACTGTGGTGTGTGGTTACATCATATATATCATACCTTCAGCGTCAAATGATCGGCACTTGCCGCCGGGCGACAACATGTTCAAATTTTGGAACATGAGTGATACAGTTGGGTTCAACACAAGATCAACACCGGCCACGATACAGTTTTCGCAAACGCCATCTTGAATGAGCTTGAAGCCTTGGTGGAGGGCAATCAAACTGGTAGAAGACGCCGTGTCGATGGAATAGCTAGGTCCTGATGTTTAAACATTGATACGATATTACCGATCGGCTAATAAACGGACACTTTAATAATTATTTCTTTGCTCACCCTTAAGGTCAAAGTAGTTGGACACGCGATTAGCGCTCATCGTTCTGGAAGTGCCTATAAATTCATACCCGTTGACGATTTCTGGGTCTTTGGACCACCAATCGCACGTTTCACTGGATGATAGAGCTACGACTACACCGGTACGTGAGCCCTTCAAAGCCATCGGATGAAGTCCTAAAAATGTTAAACGTATAATTTGTGTATCTATGAGCGGAGTGATGAATGTATTGATTTTACAGCGGTGTTTTTTTTTTTTTTTTTACTCGTAACTATCTTTAATATTTAATACAAGGCCTCACATACGATAATTAATTGAATGCTTAAATACAACTTATTTTCATATCTATTTTAATTTTTCATTTATATAAAATCTTAAATTTTCCCTCATAAATATTTCATAATAGAACTAAAAAATCTAAAAAATTGTATTAAAATAATTAATTTTTATAGATATTTGAAATCCAATTTTTACGAAATTACATAGGTACTTAAACGATAAATAACAATGTTAATTTATTTATTACAATTTAAAAACATTATTCGAGGAACCTTAAAAACTTTTACATATATTATTGATTTTACTTTATACAATTAAGTTTTTAAAATATGCAGATTAATTTTAAGATATTACCTATTTATGCCATTAACCTATTCACACTTTGTCACGGTAAGGTGGTATTGGCTCGAAAATGAATATTATAACGTAAAAATAATTGAATGTAGTATATAATATTATATTTACTATTATTATAATAATTATTAATAAAATAAATGCAATGTCTACTGCAAACATTGAATCAACCTATCGTAAATAGTTGTAGTAAAATAAATACTTAAATAGCGAAATCAAAAAATATATCATGAAAGTATGATTAGTACAATTAGTGATAGATATGGATTACAAATTACCTCAGTTCAGAATCGTTTTTCATAAATAACGATATCATATCTTTGAACAAAATTCAACACACCCGTTACATTTACCAACTCGACATCTATTAAACATCATAAGGGTTCCGCTTGCCCAACTTTTATTTTTATTTGATACAAAAGTAACTTTTTGTTGAACTTTATCTTATTTTTATAAATTTATAAAATATTGTAACTCTTTCAAAACTGATAACAACTGTTAAAACCTTATTGTATAAAATGTTATCTCCTAAATTATTAAAAACAAATTTATTTGTATATTATACTAGTAGTTTGATTTTAATAATAATAAATTTTATTTTTATTAATGAATTAGTCTTTGCATTAATTAATCTGTCTTTAAATTAATGAATTAGTCTTTGCATTAATTAATCTGTCTTTAAATTAATTAATTATCTAAAAAAAGTCTTATCTAGTTTTATAGTTAATGTATGTATTATATTATTATAGTTTGTTTTTACTACACATATATTTCATCACATAAACAACTTAAAGCGATTGTATAATAATATTTATCAAATTAAATGATATAATACGCAAAGTGGTCATTTTTATTAAGAACCAGGCAATAATCTCATCAGGCAGCTTAACAAATTTTTTTTATAATTATTTTTTTTTAAACTTTTTAAGATAATGTTTTTTTATTTTTTACAATAACAATATTTTTATTTATCTGCCTTGTTTGATAAAATGGTATCAAATTTTAATTATTATATGGTACCTAACACCTATTTCCAATTACAGAAGTATAATTACATAAAATAAACATAATTAAAAAAAAATGAACGTTAACACTATTTAATTAGAATTATCCGTTTGTGACTTATGGCCTTATAAAATATTCGGTTATAGAAGCCACTTTTTTAACATTCTGCTACTAAACATTCACGAAACCTACCCGCCTGATTCGTACACTACATCCATGTTGTAGTATAAACATATTATGTATAGCGTTGGTAATGTTAAACGATAAATTAAACAATTTAAATTTACAAATTAAATATTTAATTTAATCTTCACTGGACGGTTTCTTCTCTCAAGACAATCAAGCTATTGCACTTAATTTAATAAAAACGTACATTATGCTTATTGTACTTTTTTTTTAGCATAGATTGTATAAATTCTTGATTGAAAAAAAAAATTTAGCCGGAAGTTATTATGTCATACTATTTATTACTACCTTGGTAAATGTGTCTAAAAAATTATTTTTTTCAAATTTAATAATTTTATTCACCATTATACTAAGTGTAAAAATATGCGTTAAGTCTAATGGTAATAATATATAAAAAAAATTATTTAGTGACTTTATAGTACGAGTATAATGAGTATATTATGCATTATATTTATTTTATATGGTTAAATAATATATTGTAATATTGTATAAATCATTTAAAAATTATCACAACTTAATATGGGATCGCAACACAAACAATTTAAACAATTACAAATCCTATTTACAAATCGATAACAAATATTGAAACCTAAAGTGTCTTCACCAAATAATATTAAAAACGTTTTATATGTTACATACTATATACATTTATTGGTTTAAATGATATTATTTATTTTATTTGTTTAGAAATATTTGAAATCTTGGTGGCTCAAAAAATGTGAATGATTGTATTATATGAAAACTAATCTAACCTGCATCAACGATTGCTTCGTAAGCAACTTCCAACAGCATTCTCTGTTGAGGATCACTACGTTCAGCCAAAGCAGGAGGGTAGCCGAAAAATTCAGCGTCAAATTGAGTGAGGTCCTTCATTTTTCCAGTTCTCATAATGGCACCATACAGACCTAGAATACATATATTACTCTTACATAGATTGCCAAATTAAATTATATATAGTTTTATAAAAAAAGTTTTTGGGAAAATATTTTGCTATCCTATAATATTGTAAAAAACTTAAACTCATTATGGTTTAAATTAATTGAAAAAATAATTTAAAATATTACTAAAAATTATAAATACAATTTTAATTAAAGACTGTAATATACGAAAAATGATCCATGTACCGATTTCTATTTGATCAAATAATCGTACATTGAACAATAAAATTTCATAATATTTTAAAGAAAAAAAAATATTGTAATATTAAAAAAAAAAATCTTTAAAAATTATACAATATAACTTCTTAGCTCAATGCTATAATATAAAACAACTTTTATTTTAGCAAAATTATTTTGTGAGATGCGTGTAATCGAATCAAATTGAATTTATTTGGGCCCGCAAAAGCAAGATTTTTTGGTTGTTAAAATAATTCTCGACCTTACAATCGTGTAACATTATACTATATGCAGGTGTAGCGTATGTTTTTTAAAACATGATATTATAACGACTGAAAAGGGGCCATAATATTACTATAAACGATTATTCTCATCTATAAATTTTGTTTGTTCCAAAGATATAGTTTGTCGGCACTTCAGTCAGAAGTCCGAACTCGTCGTCAACCGCGTTGAAGTTTGACGCCGCGGGTGTCATGTAGATAAAAAATTAAAATTAAATCATAAACTCATACTTGTGTATCATACTCGATAATATACAATAGTATATTATGTATAATACGACAATAATTCAACGACAACTCACCGGTAGGCCATCTTGTGGGTTCCGCGGTGACCATGTCCACGCCAGCATACAGCTTCTGCCTCATCTCGTCGATGCTGTCGCATTCTGGAAACCGACCGGAAAAACCGCTGATGACGATGTCTTCGGGTTGGAAGCCAAACTCTTCCGACTGCACGTCGGGCTTGGCGGCGGCTGGAGCGCGTACAGTCTCAGATTCGTGGGCGTTCGGTGCCATCGTGACGAGGGCGAAAAACAAAACCGACTGGTATCAAACGGATTAAACGTTAATAATATTATGTTGTTGAATGGTATATAAGTGTGTGTTTCCGAATTGGCCAATAATATTAGTAAATGTCTTACTATTATCGTCGCCGACGCGGATGCACAGGAATAAGACGCGTTATCGTTGGACGTCCCGTTTAAATACCCTGACCCGTAGCTGTCGTGAATAGTTTTTTTTTCTTTTAGCCACCAAAACATTCGATTTTTTTCCACTTGCGCAAAGCTCAAGACGTTACATAAAATTTGTTAGATAACTTACGAACAAATTACGGTACTGGGATTTTTTTTTTTTTATCAATCCTTTGATGACTTTTACTTTAAATAACTGCCGTATGATCACAGAGGTCATGAGGCGAACATCTTAGTTTTTTTGTTTTGCGAAACGCTATTAGATAATATTATCATATAGTAGATAAAACGACACCTAAAATGATTAAAAAGTGTACAATAAATTAAGCGTCGAAGAAATTTAAACAATTTTAAATCAATTTCTCACTGAGATAAATGCTAGCTTTACAGTTTTTTTGATAACTATATTTTGTTAACTATGATATTATTAAATTTAATTTGCTCAGAAACAGTAAGGTAAAATAAATTTATACACGTGTCAGTTTTAGATTTTAATACAAATATACTATTTCTAATTTTTGCGCTTGCGACAACATAAAATTATAAATGTTTAAATTTTAAATATTATATAATAAAATACAAATATTTGTTTATGCATTGTTTCTGAAAAATTATTAAGTAAAAGACTAAATAACAAAATTTAGGTCTTTTTAGAACAACTTTAGAATTTATTTCTAAAAATGTGTACCTATTAAATGGTTTTAGTATAAATATATCTGATTTCTATAAAACACCCATAATTTCAAAAACTATAATGATTATCTTTAATATTATGTTTTAGTTTTTTACATAGCTGTAACTTGTAAATCGTTACAAAAAATTAAAAAAAAAAAACATAGTTTTTACAATATTTTGTTATTTTAACATTATTAATTTTATAGGTATGCCGAATTTACGATAATAATAAGAATAATATTTATTTGTAGCATAATTTAATATTTATATTTTTTTGATTTCGATTACATACTTCATTTTTCCTTTTTTATTATAATTTAATATGACTTAAATATTTATAAATATTACTGTTTAAGTTTTAACGTACTTAATATAAATACAACTTAAATGTATAAATTATAAAAAAATCTTATTTGGTAATAAATATGATATAAATAATTTCGTTATATAATTACATTATTGAATATTCACTAAATAGTAAATACAAAAATATGTTTCTATTTCATGAAATGAAAGTTTAAATTATTAACTGCTTGATAAAATTATAAAATATTTATATATATTATATTACGAAGTTCGTAAGCAGAGGCGGTTCGGATGTATTATACATTGTTTTGCAAGACAATAAATAGAGTACCCACTGCTTCCTCGCCCACCACAAACAAAAAGTAAATATTTTTTTAAAAACTTTTTTATATACCTTACTGTTTAGTAACTTCAGTTAAGTTGTTTACACTTCACATATTATTAACTGTACACGATGAATGTGTAATGATTTTTGCAGTTAACTAATTTAACCAATAAAACATATAAATTGTATTTAAAAATGAATCAAATGAAAATAAAAATACTTACGTACCCTTTTATTCTTATTAAACATTTGACTACTTTTTTTCTAATATTATTAATTATTACAGGCTTTTGTTTCGGTAGTAAAGCTTTAAATATTCAACTATATAGTATATTTATTTATACTTATAGATACTACACATTATACACGTCAAACCCAAGCGTGATATTAATAAAGTTATAAAATTATTATTAAGGTTAAGTAGAAAAGACTAATAATAGAGTATTAGACTAATAACTAGAACCGAATTGACCGTTGAGATAGGGTTAGATCTCATAAAACCGACCGGTCGATCACTAATGAATTTGTGTCGATCGCAATATCCTTTCGTATTTTCTTGATGTTTTGAATTTTTTCAGAAACAATTGAAATATTTTTTTTTTCTAAATTCATATAAAAATTATATTTAGAAAAAAGTAATAGATAACTATGAAAAACGAGATTATACACAGGTATCGAATACAAAGTGTAACACGCATGTACATGTTGGAGGTCGATCTAAAGTCTATTAAAGTCTATTAAGTTGTGATTTGCAGTGCGCATGAGTGAGATTTTTGGAAAATTATATTTAAGTAATTATTTTGAAACAATGGAATATGGAATGGGTGGATGAATAAGTATAACAGGGCATCCCTTGTTATCACCTGATTCTTTGAAGAAAATTTGAGAAAGAAAATTAAAGTAATCGATTTTACTTGTAATGATATTTGAACTTAAAAATCGTAAATTGTCTTTAATTAGAAAAAATTGAATGTAATATTTACAAAAACTATGTATTAAACATGTCTGTTTATATTGTGTCCTCTTGGCCATATAAACGGAAATAATAATAAATATAGGAAGTTATAACGGCATTGGATGTGTTAATAGAGCGTCCCAGTTTGAAAATCATGTTGTTCGTCTATTAAAATGTGGTGAGTTAGGCACATATGTAGTTGATCACAATTTTTTCTAGGTGTTTTAATAGATAAGACTATATGAATTATAAATATAATTTAGAAGATATAAAACATAGTCAATTTAAATATTTTTTTTACTTGAGTCAAATACTAATATATTACATTTAAAAATAAGCTTTCATAATAAAATTTAAAATAAAATTAGTTTTGACCTTGAGTCGTACATATTAATAGCTTCATATATTGGTATATAAATATCAGGATTACGTGATATCGATATATATGATCAATATTATCATAAATAATAACAAATCGTAAGTTAACTTTAATTTAAAAAAAAATTAAATAAAAACTAAGTTTTACACATATTTTTATAATTTATGCACAAAGTTCTTACTATAATATTTTTTCTTCTTAATTTTTATATATTTAAAAATAGTATTATATTATGTATATAAAACAAAATGTAGTAAATATAGCTTATCATGATTACTAATTTTAAACTTGTATATAAGTGTATACTATACTCGAAGTACGTGTATAAATCACAAACAAATAATCTTATAATAGTCAGTGTTGAAAATATTCATAAGGTAGACCATAATAATTCATGCAGACAATGACATGCCAAAATGGCAGAAATACGGCGTGACATGACACTAAGTGTGATAACTGCAGATGAGTGTCTACTGCACTACTTCCGCTGGAGCCTACCGAGTTCCTCGCCAACAGTTTCGACAGTACCATAAACTGACAGACATTCAACCTAAAGCTATCGGGAGCGACCTACTGGCAGTATGGCAGATGTAGTGGAATTACGACATTATAATGGAAGAGACGAGTACAAGGTGATTATTGGTAATATCATAAAGTGGTTTAAACACAAATCACGGCGAGTTGAAATTTCGTCTTATCCAGACGTTTATGGGCCATGGCTGCAGTGATGCTGATAGATACTATAACCAAACGCTGGAAAACAAACTGCACCAAATTAATAATTGTCGTCAGAGAACAACTGGATCTATAAATGAGTGGTCGGTAGTTATACAATCGCGAAGAATAAAGAAGAGTGAGAGAGAAACCGCCGGGAAGCAAAAGTATACGGTATAGAGCCTTTGGTCTACTCGTAAATAATATGCATAATGTAAAGTAATTTTTATTGTACAATGTGGTTTGTTTTGACAATAAATGATGGTGGCTGGAGATGAAACGATTAACGTCAGTGTCATCACTTTACTATTTTTAAAAAATTTAATCTTTAAGGTTATATTTATTAAATGAAAAAATTTAAAAATATCTATAAATATTCTTGCGAGACACTGCAGAATATAATACTATAAAAACGTTTATAAATCACGACGATGGACGATTTTGTTTTTGGATTATTAGTCACAACTATTATTATATAATAAAAATTTAATGAATTTACAAAATCTAGCAATACGTATTTTTATAGGTACATAATAATATTATACAAAAACGAAAACACGAAATCGATGTAGATACATTTCTTATACGAAAAACCTTGAGATAGATAGTACTATTATTGTATAGTTGACATTATATTATTATAAGTAAGTATTTATGACTTAACAAATGTTATCACATCAAAAAGAAAATTCGATAAAGTCATTATATTACACATATAAAATATAATACTTATTACTTAGAAGTTAGAGTATTGCGTTTTAAAATATGTTTAATAAATTCTTGAGTCGCTCATATTTTAGATAGAACTCTTTTAAAATATAATATTTACTTACATGTTGAATTTATTTACATTATTGTTATTTACATTTTTAAAAATACTTAACCAAATGCTGGTAGATATATTATGTCCATTTTTTAATCATACCTTAGAATTAGTTATTATATTATAACATGCATAATGCATATATTATACACAATAAAACATAGTCGGTATAAGTTAAATGTATTTTTACTATAAATGTTTCATGCGATTTGTTCAGTTTTTTTTTTTTTTTTAATTAACGTTAACCATTATTATTTATTTATTAATTTATTTTGAACACAAATTATTTTTTAGGTTGTTGTTAAAATGTTCGTCGATGAATAAAAATGTAAACAAAAAATATGCTCCCTACATCACGCTTTTATATGTTATAACAATAAAATAGAAATAATCTCGACAAGGATTTAATTAAAATATGTTTTTAATTTATATTTACGAAATATAAATTTAGTATGGTCTTTTAGTTTAAAATTGTTAGTCCACGTGTTTTTTTTTTTATATATTTTAGACAATTAAATCAACATAATAACATTTAACTGAGTGTCTTACGAATACCAACTTATTATCTTCAGCACTAAACACTATGCGCTTTCAAGATTTCTGTAAAATATATTTTGATTTATATTCAAATATCCAAATATAATTATTATTACTCTGGTAATTGGCTAAGGTACTTATAATGGTAATAAAAACAACGTAATTTCTATAACTAATTTGCATTTTGTTTATTTAAAAGTTTACATCGTTATACGTGCCGGAGAAATGAAATAAAATACAATTAATAAAATTCAATTCTAACAACACTATAATAATATTATATGCACGGTATTTTAGGCGAGTAATTCGATGATCTTGGATCGAAGAGCCGGGAACGTCAATGTTCTCAGTTCTTCAATTTCGACGACTACGTCAAGTTGTTGTCTGATGGCTTCTTGGACCCGTGGTGCGAGGAACGTGTCCAGACCGAGTTGAGCGAGATTAAAGGTCTGTTCAATTTCAGACAGTGCCTTGAAACCTATGGACAAAATACAATATAAATATTTTAAATAAAATATTTAATAAATAATTGTATCAATTATACAACTATTAAAAGATGAATATACGATTATTTTTTAAAATTTTTATGAAAAAAAGCTGGATTTCGACATCAATAGCAAATGAATTCGAATTTTAAGTTCCGGTTTCTTCACGTGGTCTCTGTTTGATATACCACATATTAATATTATCAATTAATACCTTGCACATAAAAAAATATATTTAAGATAATTAAAATATTTCAGAATTTAAAAAATGTTTTCTTTACATTTGTTATTAATTATCGGATGTTATTTATTTTGTCCAAAATTCCTCGTAAATGTATTAAAATATTTAATTGATATCAGTATATTTAAGTAAAAAAAATACGCATAAGCTCAGTGGACTTATAATTTTCAGTTATTAAAACCGATACTAATACCTACGTCATATTAATTAGTCAATTTTATATTCTAAATAAAATAATTTATTGTATTAGTTGTTGATAATAAAAAATTTACCAAGGTACCCGGTTTACATAAAGTTCTTAGGACTTTTTTTTTTTTTTTTTTTTTTTTTTTTTCCTGTTTTAACCGACGACGCCGCGGGTAAAGTTCTTAGGACTTAGATCAATAAAATATACAAATCACTTCCAAAATAAATGGTTGGTTTTAATCTGCTGTAATTGAGTTTTTGAATTCGAATTTTATCGGATATAAATAATTTTATTGTTTTGTCGCCATTTTGAGTATTATACTTTAAAATAAACCCTAAAATATATTACCGAAAATCTTAGCAATTGTCAACAATAGTGGAGTCGCGGCATCTGAATCCTCATAGCTCGGGCCGTTGAATTTCGAATACGACACAACTGTTGGGTTTTGTGGCTGTTTGGTAATTACATCGAGAACATTTAGTGCTGAAACAATCGATGCTGGTTTGAAGTTTGGACTGTTGAACGCGTCTGAACTGCCGTTGATCGCACCGTATTCTAGGACCACCTGAAAACAAAGAGACAGTGTTCGTAAAGGTATTTTTTTTTAAATGTATCAAATAGAAAACAGAAAATATCACTTTCTATATTCAGTAATACTCACTGTCGGGTAGCCCGAAACTTTGCGGACTTCAGCGACCCTGAATACGTCTGCGTTCGCAAAAACGTAGTTGGATTTGGCTTTAGCTCCTCTCGATGCGACGGCCGGAGCAAGTACAACAAATGATTCAAGTTGAGGAATCAATCTTCTACTAAGTGTGTCCAAATTGGCAACTGCTTCGGACACGGATTTTTTCGTTTCGACAAAATCTTTTTCGCTCAATGATTGCAAGTTTTTGGTCTCCGGGGCCTGTACATGTACACGAATAATTATTTATTTTTTTTAATAACGAGACTATTTTCAATCGTAATGTTTACAAATTCAAAAAATGTACTCACAGTAGTTATGTAGTAAATACCACAGACTGTGCCAAGGGCTACAGCTTCTCTCAGTACGTCTTCAGCGCCTCTCACTGTTGACGGGTCGGCAAACGACAGGACTACGGTAACGTTTTTGTTCTTCAGCCGTCTCAAGATCAATGTCTTGTAGCCGGACTGAGGTTTGTTGTTCATTTTCGATACTAAAACAAATTTGCGGGCTCCTCTGTGTGCTAGATGTTGAATCAATTCCAAGCTCAAGCTATCTTCGTCTCCTATATAATGACAACAATAACAAAAAGTGTTAAAAATTAAAATTTTTTCTTTCCCCTTTGGAAAACATAATACCATTAAGAATAATAATAAAAAAACTTACCGCTAATGACAAAAACTTTTTCGGGTGTGTAGAACAATTTGGGGCACGCAGCCACGGTTATCTTGGCTGGAACTACGTTCACCTTATCTTCTTCTTCGCGGATTTCAACTACAGTTCTTCCCATGTTATTGGCGCAATTTGCATTGAACTTGAACGCATCGACCACCTCACTTACGGGGAAAACGGTGGTGTTAAGTGGTTGTACTTTATTGTTACGGACACCTTGATCTACCAGCCTTTGGATGTATTTGATTTCGGATGGTGAAAAGTGAATGGTGCTGAACGAAATCTTGCTATATGTTATGCTCTTCAGATTTCCAGACACACCTAACGAATCGGATACTGGTACGAAGACTTCGAAATCAACCAGGCGGCCGTACTCAGACAACGAGTTGACAAAGTCTTGGCGTTTGTCGATCGCAGAATAAGTATCGAATATCAGATCGACTCCCTGGCCTTGGGTCTGCTCGAGTAGGTGTTGCTCTAGACTACCACCGGTCAGATCAGCAAAACTATCATCGTTTAGCTGTATGATCGCACAATTAAAAATAATAATAATATTATTAATATAATGACAGAAGTAGATTTAAAGGATTTTGTGTCCTTAATTGTTGTATTATCTTTCAAATCAGAAATATATATATATGATAATTTTACTAAAATTTTATACTTTAGAAATTAGTATACAATCTAAAAAAACATATTATATTATAGTATATTATAGTTTCTTCGGAAATTTGTAAATTGTTCTTAAAACCACTAGGTTAATATTTTTTTAATAAGCTACTAAGTCTCAGTGCCGAATTGCCCACCTCTACCTAGATTCAGCACTAAAAAAAACAATACCATTTGGTACAATATGAAACATTTTTCAAGACATACTTGTGGGAAACGTGTTTTCAAGAACACCATTTGATCCTTGTTGAATACTCCTACGTACGGGGTAGCTCCAAGTTCGAGAGCCACAGCGATGGCGGCTGTGCTTATACCACTAGCGCCGGCGTGAATATACACTGATTCGCCCGGTTGGACGTTTCCCCGAACGACTAGCGCGTAATAGGCCTAAAGAAAAGATAAAACAAAATGGTAATGTGACAAAAACCTATAATGGATAATAATAATCTAAAAATATCCATATAATACTCACCAAGCTGTAGGTTCTTGGAACGGTACACGCTTCTTCCATAGACCACGCATCAGGCACATCCCAGACGAGATCTTTATGCGCTAAAACTGAAGTGGCCAAAGCCCCGCCGGATACCAAACCGAATACTCTCTTACCGTTGGCTCTGCGTCCTGCGAACTCCATACCGAGGTAGCTACCCTGAAACAGTTCACTGTAATTTTAGCATCAGCGGTCTTTAGTTCTAGTCTTCGACCGATGTTATACAAATAATGTATGAGAACACGACGAATAGTTATTACAATTTGACCACCTACTTGTTGTGCTATATCTTCGGAAATTCCGTTACTTTGGATAGCACCCTTTGCCATTTTGATGTCCAAACCATTAAGGGGAACGTAATATGGGTAGTATAGATCATAATCCGGATGTTCTTTAGGACTGCCGAGTAAAAAAATATGAATTATTAGTTACTGAAGTAAAATATTTTGTGTATTATATACATAATAAATATTCAGACACTTATGAAAAATAGCACTAGCGCCATACAAATACTTCAGGTTAACGGTAAACATTAAACATTTGAAACATTAAATAACGAGCATTCAGACTATACATTTGAAAATGCATTTTCATTCAATTATATTTCTATATGAATTTAATACATTTATCGAATTATAGTATAAAATATAAATTATAATCCCTGGTAAGTTTAGTGCATAAGTATATTTTTCCCAAGAGCGCGTTTGTTGTGTAATTCGATTTGTAATGACATACATTTTTTTTTACGTCCCGCATATGTTTTAAGATGAAAACTCTATATTTATATAGAAATAAGTATAATGTATATGATTATTTGAAGTAAAATTTTATGAATAATGTGAACATATTCTTGTTTCAACGAAAGTAATAACACATACTTATATAAACAGTAACACTATACACTTAGATACAATTAATATGTATATGTTTTTTTCAATAGATAAATACTTTCAAAAAGTTTTCTAACTATAGTTAAGTATTTTTTGTATAATATAGTTATTGTATGAATAAAAAAAAAACAAATCAAATGTAAAGTAATAAAAACGCTATATTATGTATGTAGTATGTATAAAAACTCACTTGAAAGTTGATAGTTTTCCTTCTATATATTGTAAGCTATTGATATCGCCAGCTGTTGTGGTGTTTATGTAAGCATGTTCTACCTGGACTTTGGCTTGTTTGTACGGAGCGAACACGCATGTACCCCAAACACCGCCCAAAAACATGTTGACAGCCAATCCTTTCTTAAGTTGTTCTTGATATAACGGAGTAGACACGGAAAACAATGGCGCCTTGTTGTCTTTAATCGACACACATCTAACGATGACATAATAATAAAATCACTACTGTTGTTTATTGTGGGCCATGTGACATTACTACATTAGTCATTTAATTTGATATTAACGCGTAATTTCGACGTACTTGACAAATTTTCCATTTGGCTCTTGTCTCAAGCCCTTTGTCAATCCTATAACTCCGGTGTTTTCCAAATTTTGACTGATTAAAAACACATCTCGATTATCGTTGTTAGCGTTTAAAATGTTCTGTTTCAACAACTCGACCCAGGAGAATGAATTTCCAACGGATAGTACAACTGGAGTGGGTGCGTCGGTGTTCTAAGGTTAAAAAAAAATAACGATTTTAATAAACTTATGTCGATCGAATAAATGCATGTGTGTGTGTGAAATTACTTTTTTTAACAAAATATATAAATTTTTTCCGTCAGTATATTTTGCGATCACTTCTACTCCAACTTGTCTGAATTTTGAATCAAATTGATTTTCTACGGTTAGCAAGAAACCTCCACTTTGAACACCCGACAATATATTGTTCAGTAGTTGTTTGTTATCAATTGCACCGTTTGCTAAAACGAAGAACGATGGATTTTCCAAACCACTAATTGTCAAGTCTTGTTCATAATAAGTTGTGAATTTCTCGGATTGGTATTGGCTTATGTCCTTAGCATACACTTGAGCGTTGATCTACAATAGAATATACAATTTCGTATACGTTAGATTAGGATAAAACATAAAGACAAAATGTATATAGGATATTATTTTATTTCAATAAGTCGCTCTCACGTGGAATGAAGATTTTGCGTTAATAAGACTTAAGATCTTCGGAACTAAAAGTTCTTGTTGTGATAATGTTACTACTTCTGACACGTCAAAAGGTTCATAAGCGTTTTCCAATACGATTTGTACGATATTCTTGAGTGGCTCATCAATTACCTGGTAAAATGTATAAAACAAAGTAATAATAAATGACTTAATACATATTTTTACTAGGAGAATAATTATTAGTTGTCTACGCACTTCGTCTAACACAAATGGTACAAATACGTAAGACTCCAAATCGAAATCTTGTTGTAATTCTTTTCGGACGGGGACCAATGTAGATCTGATATCTCTGATCTCAACTCCAGCGGATTTAATTACACCGATATTTTCGTAAACACTGAATGACGCGCCTGTTAACAAACAACATCATTAATTGTTTAAACAGTGCAACAACGATGTTTTGGTAAATAGGTAATAATTACTATTGGAAGACACAAGTTCATATTGTTTTTTCGGGTAAACGCTCAATTTGAACAAGTATTTAATAGCGTAGTGATCTCTCGTATCAAGTTTCAACAGGTGAAGTTGCAACAGTGATTCGATGAATGGTGCCCACTTCCCATCAAAATCGATACGTCCACAATTACCTATAAAAATAATAATTATAGTTAATATTAAATTGCAATTATACGAATAAGCGAATTATTAAATATTTATTAATACCGTTGTTACTGGCTAAGCTGATGCCTTGGAAGTTTTTGCTGTACTTATAACCTTTGCACGCAAGCTCTTGATAAACATCAGAGGTCGTTAACTGGTCAACTTCGTATGATTTAATCTCTGGTAATTGCAATTGTTCGTCGGATGTTTGAATATGAATAAAACCTGACGCTACAACAACATCGCCCTCTCTAACTTCAAATTCTCCACTTCCCTCCAAAATGTTAATGTAAAAACTGAATTTTCCTAAAAAAAAATTTTAAAATAACATACAATATAATCTATAATAATTAAATATTTTTATATATAATCTATTTACCGTTTTCCGGGATAGGTAATATTTTAAAGAATTGAACGTTGTCGAATACTACAGGGAGTTTGTCAACAGATGACTGTTGCAATTTAGCTAAAGTTTTCCACACGAATGTCTGAAAAATTAAAATATTGTTTAATAATGTCGTATTATAAATATTTACTTTATATTTTACTTAAATTCGTCAAAAGAATTAGACTATTTTTTACTATCAAATTATATTATTACAAGATAACCTAACCTAACCTTAATATGTATTTATTTTTTTTATGTACTTCTTATGCGTATTGCAATAATATATACGTGCATACATCATAAATATTAATTGTATTGATTTTGAAATAAATTGAAAATATCAAAACTTAAAGTATTTTATTACATCGCGTTAAACTTACGAGGTATGACGCGTACGGAAGGACTTCGACACCATCTATGTATGTGCCCCTAAGGTGGTTGTACCTTTCGCTTTCGGTGTCCACATTTACTTGAACATCACCGGACGATTTTACTTCGCTGTCAATAAAAGTGATCACATCCCAATCGTCGGAATGATCCCATTCGACCAACTGTTGCAACGATGGTGTGCCCTTGGAAACCGGATAGTTGATTGGTGGGTACAGATTTTCTACTTTCGGGTGAAGTCCAGCGTTGTACAGATTACCAATACTGGACAACAAATTCACTACCGTCGAATTATTTCTTCGCACCAGACCTACGTGCGTACATTTGGAGCCGACGCTCGGTTTTAGTATGGCTTGGAGGAGTGCGTGTGGAGCGATTTCAATGACCACAGAGTTATCGGGTATGTGTTTCAATGCACTCTGAAATGTGTTTAAAAAATTATTAAACGATCATTATGGTTTTTATTTTTGCAATTTTTGTACTCACGTTGAACAAAACTGGAGACACCAAATTGTTTACGTGGTATGCCACGGATGAATATTGCGCCAACGGTTCGTGCCACTTGGATTCCGGGATAGAAGTACTGATCCATTTAACTGACCTCATTTTCGGTTTTGAAATTATCTGTATTATAGTACATCGTGCGTTTAAAAAATATTGAATATCGTATAAATTTCTTTTTTTTTGTAATAATTAAAGCTATAAATAAACGTACGCCTGCAACTTTTTCTTTAAACAATGGTCCTGCGGCAGCAATGTACCACGAATGGAATGCAATTCCGGAACTGTTGACTTCCCTCGCAAACACACCTTCAGATTTCAATTGGTTCACGAATTTTGCGATTGAATCTGGTGGTCCAGAAATTGTGACACCATCTTCGCTGTTATGGCAAGCCACAGCGATGTCAGATGGAACTCGAGCATTAGCCTCCTCCCAAGATAAACCTTAAATTTAATAAAATATATTAATTTATTAAAAAAGGTGAATATATAAAAACAAGTATGTCAATTTGGGCAACAAACACTGAAAACGGATAAATATACATGAACTTATATGCATTTAAAATTAAAAAAATATTCAAAAATGTCAAGTTGCAGTTTTTAAAGGTGTAAAAATGAGCTAAGTAATTTTTAAATAAAATTAGAAAATATTAACAAATCATTAAAAAACAATTTGTTTCATATACATATTATTATTGAAAGTTACCATTTGTAAAAACGTTTCTATAAACGTAAAAAAACTTTTCATATGAAAAACGACATACCGACAGCGGCCATAGCACCGGGGGCCAAGTTTAGATCTAAAAGACTGCGACCTCTCCAATAGGCGACGATAATAGTTTGTTCAGCCGTCAATGTTCCGTCAGCATATGCGCAAGCCAGTTCTCCAACCGAGTGTCCTATGATTCCGTCGGGTGTGATACCGACAGCGGTGAGCACATCGACCAAAGCGATCTGTTAAAACGAAACATTAATCTATCTACGCAATAGCGTGTTAATATAAAAATAAATCTACAAACTATTCATTATAATATGAATCGCCGTTAATAAATAATATAGTAACGAATAAAATATAAAATAATGTCTAATCTACAGATGTTTATACTTTATTATAGGTTTTATAAATTATATCCAATCGCAATTTCGTCCAATAGTAATTTTCATTTGTATATTGATCGATATTTGTTTAGTTCATCTAACTAAAATCAACCAAATATTTTAAGTAAATTTTTTTTATATTTTTCATCATATGAATCGTACAACACGCGTCTCGAATGGGACGGGTATTTAACTTTTCTGATTTAAATCACATTTACCTTAATAGTAATTTTAATATTACATTTTACAATAAACTTTTTACGCAAATGCATTGAACAACTTTTGGACAAAATTGTGTTTGGACCTATTACATTGAACTAAACGTCTTGAAACCTCCGTACCTGTATGGCAGCGATTCCGACAAAGGAGTTCAATACGTTGTCAAAGATCGTCTTGTCGTTTGAGTTTAAAATAGCGTAGATGTCTAAGCCGAGATTTTTCAACGTATTTGCGGTCTTTTCGATCGATTCGCGGAACGGCGCCAGAGCCAACAGGTCGCGGCCCATGCCGGTCCACTGACTTCCCATGCCAGAGAACACGTACCACACTTCGCGTTTGCCCACTCCAATTGTCTGGTGACAGAATCGATGGTTGTTTATCATTTTTATTTATACACGACTTGTGCGCCCAACTATTGTTGGTGAAATCAAAATAATAAAAATGATAATAATTCACTCACCACTGCCTCACGAGCGTCCTTCTCGTCGAGAACACTGTACCCCCTGTAAATGTGGCCAGGAATGTTTTGACTATGAACTCCGTACAATAGACCGTAAAACTCGGGATCTCTGGGCAAGCTTTCGACCTACGACAACGAAAATAAATTTGATCATAAATTCGACCGAAAAAATATTATCGATCGGATCGAGACTTGTAGCAGCAAAAAAAATCATTCAGATACATATTTACATAATAGAATGCCCCAAAAAAATAAAATTACATAGTATTATAATATGCACGGCGGATTTTTAAAACAATAAATTAAGAATTTAGTTGATTGTTAAAAATGTGTTTAAAAAAATGTCTTATTCCATACGATCTGACTATATGTATGCGCATAGCAATCGGTACAAAGCCCGAACATCGAGATTGAGTACGTCTAAACGAAATTCTCACCGTGTCCAATAGGTAGTTGATCGCGCTTTCGGTTCTAGCAGATCCGATCACCAGGCGGGGAATGGATTCCTGGGGTAGTGGTTGCTTCTGTTTCTCGTTGGCCTTGAGCAGAGCGTGTGCATTATGTCCACCGATACCCACTGCGTTCACGGCTGCGTACTGTCCTTTCCACGGCAACGATTCGCTGACGACAAGTAACCGACCGTCTTTCAGGGCCGGAACCCGTGGGTTCGGCACGCTGTAGTGGAGCGTTGGTGGGAGTTCCTGACGCTCCATGGCCAACACGGTTTTGACGATACCACAGAGCCCGGAAGCCGGTTCACCGTCGCCCATGTTCGATTTCACGGATCCGATCAACAGTGGTTTGGTGCGATCTTTGCAGTACACTTCAGTGACAGCGTTGAGTTCCTGAGCATCGCCCAACTAAAATTTCAACATAAACAAAATGTCCGTCACTAGTTAATATCTTGAGAGCCGAATAATTTGAAACGATACGCATTATATTAAATTTTAGCAGTAAGTAGGTATGTCGATAATCCGGATAATCAGAATAATTATTATAATATCATACAATACTTTTACGTAACGTAGTATGTGTTTTTTAATTGGTTTAAATTATCGGTTTATTGTTGAAATCACGTTTAAGAACATCGTGAGTAAAGCAACGGGCTCTAATATTATAGTAGACTCTTAGTAAATGTGTTATGTAACTCAAATAAAAGTTATAATTATGTCCTCCGTTTAAATGTCACTGACCAGTATAGTATGAAAGCTTATGCTATTATCATTTAAAATGTATCAGTCCTGTTATAAAATCTTATAAATGATGCCTTCGATCCATTCTGATTGAAATCGTCGATATACATTATACACGTTACTAGCACTGCATGACGTATAATGAATTAACTAAAATCTATAATATATAACTCCTCGACTGTGGACAATTTTTTTTTTGGGGGGGGGAGGAGCTGTGTGAAATTTCTATTTCAAAAAACCGAATGTAACGAATATGGTATAATAATATATTATATGCATATTAAGACAAATATAATAGGTACCTGGTCGCCGCAAGCGCTGCTCTCGATGTAGTCGACATCAGCGGGATTGACTTTGGCAATGTCCAAGACTTCGCGGAACAATTCGATCTGCTGTGTGTTGGTTGGATAAATGGCTCCTTCTAAACGGAAACCCTCAGTGTTGCTGCGCGCGTTAACGGCGGTTGCGTACACCCGTTTGGCATTTTTGGCGTGCTGCAAGTACGCGATGACAACGGCGTCAGTGCGAGCGGTTCCTTGTCCTAAAGCAATCACAATATTGTAATTGTATTATTAAATATTATTGCTATTACAGTTAGAACTCGGGAATATACACACTAAAGAAATAATTTATAGAAATATTCCATTGAAAAATTGAAATTCGTAATTACAAATACTACGGGTATCGTAAGTGTAATATTTTGTGAGATGTACAACAATAAAAGTTTAAAAAGTATTTTTATAAAAATTCTATTTATATCATATTTATTTTTTATTTCTTGTTGAACGTTATTAATATTTTTATAATACGACAAACAATAAACATATTATGTTAGTTGAAAACTGAAAAGTTCAATTTTCCAGTCATCGCGGAAGAAAATCGTATCGAATCAAAATATGTCTCCTATTTACCCAAGTCACAAGTTTTTATTTTTCAGACACTTCAAGTTAGTTTTTCATACGACTTTTAAGCAAACACGAAAACGCGATAACAATAAAAGTCGGTGTACTTACCCGAGGCGTCAAAAGGCCTGCTCTTGCCGTCTGGTGACACGCCGTTCATCTTCTGTAACATGACCGACAACACGGGATTGAGCAGCAACGAACACCCAGCGACTACTACACCGTCTACCACTCCGGTTTTAAGCATTCTATACGCTTGTTCGAAAGCTACCAAACTACCCGAAGATCCGGAATCGACGGCATAACTGGGCCCTGCAAAGGAATACAACAAATTGATTTAATATACTTGTAAGATGGGGCCTTTGGAACATTCTTGTTCGACGATATATCCAGAAGTAACAACTCGAAAAATTCAATATGACGTGTATTATAATAATATTACGTTAATGCATTTTTTTTTTTTAATAATTAGTTAAAACACACAATCGGTAAATTATCATACGATAAACGAATGCACAGTGTATATGATTTAAAAATATATTAAAATTAATTAATATTAATTTCTTTAATTTAAACAACTGTCATATGTATATATGTATGAATGAAAACGATCGATTTTTTTTTTTACGCCTTTATAAATATATTTATAATATAATTATAATATTGTACACGGGAAGGAGTTTGCAACAAGTCATGTTCATACAAAGGTACAAAGTTGAATATTAAGCATCATGTTTAATAATATTTTACTACCTTTCAGATCGAACGAGTATGAAATACGATTTGGGAACATGGTTCTTGTACAACCCAAAAACTCGTAACCGTTTACTCTAGTGGGATCGGCAGACCACCAATCAGCGTAATCGTTGTTCGTCGTAGCCACGATCACTGCGGTGTTCGATCCCCTCAAAGATGTCGGGTTCACACCTGCCGAGTTAATTATTAATATTATAATTATTGGAATTTAAGGAAACGAATTAAATGGGTTATTCTAGTTCAATAATATTATAATATATTTGCTCACCGGCATCGACGAATGCTTCATATGTACTTTCCAACATGGTACGAATCTGTGGGTCCAGCCTTTCAGCCAATTTTGGATGTACATTGAAAAATGTCGAATCGAATTTCGTCAAATTATTCATAACTCCAATTTTAGTTACAGCACCGCAAATATCTATAGTAAAAACGATGCTTGTAATATTTTTTTCACATAAGTATTTACAAATTGTTATTAATAATTTCACTGACATATTTTAATAATATATAAATAAAATCTATCAGATAGATTAAACTACCTATATATAATTCAAAAACAACAGTCTGTATACTATAATTAAATCGAATTTATATATAAGCATGCTATTTACCTTAAAAAATTGAAAAAAAAGTAATTTAGTCAATTCTATACTACTTCAGTACCTATAAATTTATATATAATATACATAATATATACTATATAGATCAATAATAAAATAAATAATTTTAATGTATTATTAGTTTTATATATGTATAATATTATAATATATAAGAGGACACCATATTATCCACATGTGCTATCCCCCACTCACAATTTAACAAATTTTAAATAAATAATTGATTCATTTTAATTTTTAATTTTTTTAATTATTGACAATTGATAGAAATTTTATGCAATTTAAAGGAAAAAATATTATCGAGGTTATAATAAAGGTATTTTTATTTGTTTTCCTTTAACTTAAACATGGTCTGTTTTTCATAATAGCGAAGTTTTTATCATTTATTTTTTTACAGACAATTTTTCAAAAATATTACTTTTACCTACTCACGAGATAAATTCGAATGAATCAAATAAAATAAAAAATACGCAAACATATCAAAATATCATGTTTTTAAACCTTTATTTATTATATTCATAAGTTTCAAAATATTAATTAAAAAAAGAATTTATCCACTTGACTGATCTACTATATATCCTTAATGCTTAAGTTGAAACAATATATGGGAATATCCTTTGTATATATTAGGGTTCATCAAACACATCTGTCATTTTAATGTGATATCATTTTAATAATTTTAATGACCCGTTATGTTAAAAGTTATTAGATTTTGCACTCGCGCGTAAGATAAGATCATTGATATATTGATATATTTGGTACGGTACCTATTAACCTATTGTGTAATACTAATCAATAATCATATATGTTTATAATTAATTAACTAGAAAACATTCGGAAAAGTGTCCTACACTTTTAAATTTATAAAACCAATATTTACCAACTTTTACCACGATATTGATTAAGCCGTCAATTTTGTTGGTTTAAAGTCAACAATAACCAGACGGTTAAAATTTGAAGTTATTATTGTACACAAAATCAAGAATGGAGGATTCCGCTGATCTGAATCATAACGATAAAATCAGTCCAAATTATTCTCCTTCAATTTCAGGCGAAATCCCCTTATTTCATTACCATAAATAACTACAAAATATTTTTATGTTTATATAGTCTGATGTAGTGATGAGTTACCTAATTATCAGTGTATAATAAAGTTATAAATTTCTATTTTTTGCCCCCGATATTTTTGGTATAAAATAAAAGCATATGTGTAATACGTTTATATAATTTAAATAATGCATTTTTTCTTCATATTATTATAATATAACATTATTGTTTTATCCATACTTAGTTATCTAAATAAATAATACTTTTGTTATTATTATTATATTATTAATTATAATTCCAGTAATACGAGCAGAATAATGCATTATTGAATTTAATTTACGATGTACATCAGTCTTATAAAGTATTCGAGTACATGTATGATGTATTTAAATATTGTCTTGGACGTATTTGTATTTTTTTTTTGAAAATCAAATACTTTTGATAAACGAATTATTCGTCAGTCACACATATTTTTTTTTTTTTTTGAAAATTATCATACTACCTATTTTTCTATTTTATTTTATATTTTTTATTCATAAATGTTGAAAACCTGCTCTCTATTGCTGATGTCTCGTTCATTTGTTAACGTGATTATTAAAAAATATAAATATACTTAAATGCAACAACATTTTTTGGAAATGATTTTTTTTTAATTGCTTTTTATATCATCTTATTTATATTTCATTAACAACTTCAATTACTAATTAGGTACCCACTATCTAATATTAAAGAATTATTATATAATATAACAAGTTTTATTAATTTAAATTGTTTAGTATACAATTAAGTAAGTGGTACAAAAAGTTCTAATAATACCTAGTAGAATGTAACATGATGATTTGAAATTAGTTATTAAAACGTTAATTTGACAAGCTAACTATAATAGAAAGGTAAAAAAAAATATTTGAAAACTATTTACATCATGGTAAGTATTTTTATTTGTTCTTAAATACTTTTTCTTAAAAGTATTTGAAATGTATTTTAAACACTTTCTGAATGGCCGTACTTGTATCTGTATTTAAATACCATTTTAAAAGTATCTTTTACTGCAAGACTGTTGTACAATATTATAATAACTCTTACCTTTCGGCCACCTGGTCTGTTCTTTTTCAAGTATGTCAGTGCCATCGAACAGTTTTTTTTTGAACTCTTCGAACGTGTCGCAGTTGGGGAAGCGACCGGAGATACCCGAAATCACGATATCATCGTCCTGGTAGAACTTCGGGCTGTTAGCGGCGGCGTCTGTGTTCGGAGCCATATTGTTCGCGTTTGTGCACGGAAGACAACGGAAACAATCGAAGACAACTCGAGAGTGAACCACGTACGATTATTGGATTTCCTGTATCGGTTGATACGTCGGCGTGTATACTATTATTGCTATCACACAGTGACAGGCCACTAGAAATCGAAATAACATAGGGCGGTGCGTTTAAATACCGGTCGCGGATCGGATGAAGAACATATTTTGTTATTCAATACGTTCCATTTTTTTGCACAGAAATCGTTAAATTATTTTTTTTTAATTTTTTTTTTTTATAGTTACCTAATTGTCAAACACCGATAAACCGTATTAACGCGGTCATGTATAGTGTCATCATCTATGTAGAGGTATGATATGCGGTATAATGTTGTAGTGTGTTACTAAAATTATATGACCACAGATTAAAAACGATAACATTATAATATACTATGATAATAATATTTTATTCTTAAAATGTCATACGAGATTAATGACGAAGTATTCGTCTCGCGGTGTAACCACGTAACGCTCTGACGTTTTTTACCCAAAATATTTTTCAACGTCAGTTACTATATATTATAAACTAAGATTTAATACCATCATTATAATATCGTACACGTTCGTTCCAATATTAAAGTACTTACATGAATTTACAATTTATAAATACATATGGCAATCGTAAAATGTTAAATATTAAATCATTAAAATATGCATTTGATGTATTTACAAAATAAAACAGATTATATTCAATGGATTTTATTACGTAAAATGCTCTGTATAGATGTATAAAAAATAAAATTAGTTAAAGATAGGTACCTATCGTATATTTGATCTTATTGAAAAAAAATTGTGCGTGAATACAAAATAGTTCTAAAAGAGCATATGTCATTTAAATTTTTACGAAAATGCATTCGTAAAAAAAACAATTTTCTTAAACAAATGAACGGAGATCCTTGAATAATTTATCAAATTTTTATATTTTCATTTACACATGGTGTAATTTTTAAAGTATTTTTACACTTTTTGAGCTATTTATAGACATTTGATAATTTCAATCATAATTTTCTTTTATAAATATCGATAAAAAAAAAATGTTTTATTAGGCGAAAATTCTTGAAAATTTAATATAAGGTTCATCATAAGAGGACGCCACACCCGTATGTGTTGTCTCCGTCTTACAAACGTATAACATAGCAAAATCTGTTTAGCGCGGGACAAGTTTTCTCCCTCAATATTTATAATAGAATTACCAAAATTTCACAACGCATAGGTAAGAACTTTATCTGTGTCGTAGCGTCGTTATTTTTTTGATAGCACAAACCAATATTTTTTAGTAATTTAATGAAAAAATAAAAAATAAATGTATTTTCTTAAGCTTATAACTTTAATTATATTTATGTTATCAAAAAAATAATGACGCTACGACACAGATAAAGTTCTTACCTATGCGTTGTGAAATTTTGGTAATTCTATTATAAATATTGAGGGAGAAAACTTGTCCCGCGCTAAACAGATTTTGCTATGTTATACGTTTGTAAGACAGAGACAACACATGCGGGTGTGGCGTCCTCATAAGTTGTTATAGATATACCTATTTTTAAAAATAGTAAAAATATGCATAGGCACGGTTAAATTTTATATGGCTTTAAAGTTTGCTTTTAGACCAAATACGTTAAAATCACAATAAAAAAAATATTTTATAGTTAATAATGTGTCTAATGTTTAATTTTTATAGCTAAATCTTGAAAAAATATTACAAGATTCTACTTAAAAATATAATACCGGAACCAAAATATCTAAAAAATATATATATATATTTAAACACAATATTTTTATAGCCTTTTAAAATTCAAATTTCGACAAAAATAGACATTTAAAAATAAATAAAAAAACCTATTTTAGTTATTTTGTTGTAATTCAAAAATATTTTTCGTGGGGACTTGATACTTTAATACATATTATTATTTTTTTTTTTTTTTGTATACACAATATTTTAAAACATTTAAATTAATTTTATACTATTACATATTAATTACTATTCACTTAAAAATTATATAAAATATTATTATCGTATTATGTACTTATAATAAAATAAATTACTATAGATAATGACAATATAAGTAATATAATAAAGGGTAAGGGTTATTTCTGATAAGAAACTGGATCCGACTGATCAAAAATAAAAATGTCTCCATACATTTCAAAATAACCGGAAAAAAAGAATAAAAGAAAATAAAACGATAATTTTTACACAATACTAGTATATTGTACAAACATTTTCAATTTAATTCAAAAACAAAAAATTTTAAATACCTACTTGAAATTTTCAACAAATATTTATATTGTTATTTCTTACACGTGGTATAATATTCTAAATCATTCTTTAATAGCTATTTATAAACTTTTTTTTTTTTATTTTATTTCGTAAATATCGATTTAAACAATTTCGGTAGGTTAAAAAGCATGGAAATTGAATACAAAATCCCTTATAAATTGTTACTATAGATTTTTAAAATTATTATTAGAGATACAAAGACACGATTTTTTTCAGAGGCAATTTTTAATTTTATACAAAATTCGTCATTCTCGAAAATTTACAAAATATTTTGCAGTAAACAATTTATAAAATATTAAACTTTTATAGCCAAGACTTTTAATTATATTTTAATTATATATTTTAATTTTAATACCAGAGATTACTCGTGAATAAACCAAAAAAATATAAAAATTTCATTTTTTTTATTGAAAAATTTATAATTTATGCTATGTACATAATAAGAAATTATGATACCAGATATATCTACATTTTTTGTTTTTTTTGTTAAGATAAAAATAGGCTGATAGTGTATCACCACTCAGAACCGTATTTTGTATGCAAAATGTATCATTGAATTCAATTTTAACACATAATATACAGTACAGTGGTACAGTGGCTTACGCAAAAATAACAAGGTACTCTCAATATCTACTATACAGCAAATCGGTTCATACTTTCTTTCTTCTATTCTTCATTCAGTAATGAATTTATTGAAATTTAAACTTTCAGAATTTTTAAATATACCTAAAGGTAAGATTTTTTACTTTTGAAAGAGTATCTTATTGTAATACTAACTATTGATTTTTTCAAATGATCATTTTCATTTTTTATTTTAGATTCTGAACGGAGTGAAGAATGTATTGCTTTTACAATGATGTGTTTTTTTTTTTTTTTTTTGTGTCTGACGACAACATTTGGAGCAGTAATAATGCTCCGATTTTTGACTTCAGCCCCTCTTTGAATAGGAAAATTCATTTAGTTGGTACTTTGGGGGGTCAAAAGTAAACATTTTCAAACAGTTTTCAAAAAAATCGATTTTATGATTTTGCTGTAACTCAAAAAAAAATCATTGTAAATACTTGAAATTTTCACCAAATGTTTATATTATGGGTATCTCTTTATTGTTAAATTTTCAAAATATTTTGACCATTTTTACGCTACTTATAGACAATTGAAATTTTCGACTTTTCTAAGTTTTTTTTCTTCAAATGCCAATAAAAATTTTTTGATTTAATACAAGGTTTCTTATAAGTTGTTCTTAAAGTGATAAAAAAAAATCCGAAATCGTTAGTCACAATTTTTTTTATATAAGTGCTTAAAGTTCGAATTTATACGAAATATGTCAAAATTTAAATTAAATTTCATACGCTCGTTATGCGTATGTTGGCCAAATACTTTTTTTATTAATAAACAGATACTATAAAGTAACTATAGTAACATATAAAAACTATACTATTTGTTTCAAAATAGAATATATGACAATATTTAAATATAATATATCCTAAACTGACAAATCATCTTCGTTCAGAATCGTTTTTCGTATACAATGATACCTATCATTGCATTCAAATTTAACCTACCATAGTCTGAGGTCCACCCCACCCCCTAATATACAGCAGAGCGATACCCACTTACCCACTTTTTTTTTACTTGTATATATTTATGTTTTGTAAGAACTTATAATTAATATTTACATAAGTTGATATTAAGGTTTATTTTATAATTAAGTTATATGAAATAACAAGTAGGTATTCCTGCATTTGAATCATCATACGCTACTATAAGTGATTGTTTTGAAAATAAACACAATTTGTTTTGTCAAGTTATAACATAAAAAAAAATACTTATTACATAATTTTAAACCGTTAAATACAAAATAATATTTTTACTTTTTTGTGTAGTATAGCATATTAATAGCATATTTTATAGTTATAATTTTGTTGTCCAAACCCAAAATTTGTAATCCAAACAAAGAATATAAAAAAAAAAAAACACATCATTATAAACTCAATACATTCATCACTCTGCCAGAATCTAAAATATTTCCAAAAATATGAATACAAGAAAAAGAGTAAACCTTTAAAACTATTTCTTGTTTAATAATATAATCTATGTTGTTAAGGTTTTAAAAAACATATAAATACTGTATTTTGCTTCTGACAAAACTAAATAAAATAAAACCTCGTTGCCCATAATGCGAAATCGCCAATACACTTCGTATTCTAAATAGCTACGTGTAAAACCACAATAGTTTAATACAAAACGTAATGAAATATATTTTTTTTTTATTGTAGTGTCCGCAAAAAACCTAGTTGGCAGTTGTATCCGTAAAATTTAAAAGTGCAACACTTAAACCTTTATTGACTTTATTTAGATTACATTTAAAAATGATTAATCGATCCAATAAAATTCTTAATTAATAATATAAACTATTAATAAGCCATTTAAAAATATTTACTTTCACTAGACTTAAAGAGTCACAAATAATTATGTAGGTATGTACAGTAAATTACAATTAATTAGTAACCTACTTGAGGTTTTTCTAATTATTTTTATTTCCAAACACTAAATTATCATTTAATTTAATAACTGACACATAATGCTTAAACATATATCAAAATTGATAAATTTCAATAAAAAAATGTACATTTTTGAAATTCTCCATGCATTGCCTTAATAACATAATATTAGTATATAATTTTAATTAAAACTAAATTTAAAACTTATAATAATAATAGTTCTAAACACAATTAGTTATGTAAGTATATTAATCGAATTTTTAAACTATTTAGTGTAACTAACTAATTTCATCAACTAAATGTATTCATAATTTGTTTTATTTTAAATCATCATCTTATATTTTATAAACTGTTCAGTATTCATTCATTCAATAAAATATGCTATTGAAATAAATAATTTATCAATTTATATATCATATAATATATAGGTACATATATACATACATTTTAATCGTAGGTTAATCATAGCATTTTTTTTTTGCAATGACTTATGGTCATGACTACTTGTTATTGTATTTATATTTATATTCGTCAATAAATTAATTAGATACACACAAGCATAATATTAAAAATTATTTGAACATGAAAATGCTTAAAATCGTTTATTAAAATATCTCTATCATGGAAAATATCGAGGGACTCTAAAATTATTTTTTTTCCTCACATTTTCACAATCATTACGAAAAAATGTATCAATAATAGATAATAAAAGCCATTAGTCATTACATTTGCATCTACATATACATTTGCATCTAATATTATGATCCCCTAATATAATAGGTATTTAAGTATAGTTTATACTTTTATAGTGTTTATATTATCAAGATGTTTAATTTATAATATCATTCTTGCTCAGGTAACGATTTCTATTATAATATAAATAGGTATAAATAGGTATACATTTTTTTTTCATACGACCTTTATAGAAAAAAATCAGTAATATTCCGACGTAATCAGAAATATTATAAGAAAATCGTATGGCGAGCATACAGCACTATCTCTAACCACCATTACGTAACAGTATATAACGAATATAATTTTAATTTACCAACTAAATGTTGTTTTTTTATATATATATATATATATTATAATTATAACAAATAAAAATAGTACAAACGATCATGTCGTCACATAGATAATAAAAACCAAGCAGTGTTTCGTTTTAAACTCTGATTAAAGTGATATATTAATTGTACAATGGTGTATGTAGTATTTTTGTTCTGCCACCGCCTTTAAGAACATTATACAAATACTTAAATATTATAAACTTATCTCTCTGGCGGCAAAATAAATCTAGTTGGTGCATCAATAAGGGGAAGGTCAGAAATCAAAAAAAAAATCCTAACACTTATCTTAATAATAGGGGAAAAACAAAAAACTAGGTAACTGTTATAGATATATTAAAAACGAATTAAATATAATTAATAGCGTACGCTAAACGACTCTTAGTGGAGATAGACTGTGGTTAGTCTATATTAATTTATCTAGTAATTATATAACTACTAAGACATATTTTATAGATGATAATTAATAATTATATTGCTATTAGTTAAATAATAAAAAAATAATAAACTGTAAAACAGTGTAAATAGATTCATCTATTCGTGTATAGCTTAAAATTAATCTAAATATTTTGAAAACGGCTGATGGTAATAATTAATCATAATGAAACGTAAATGTCATAGAACATACGAATAATTTTTTTCATCACATAACTAACAATATTATTATTTTTTAAATATTTAAATGACATCACAAAAGTGCATTTTAGATCCAATTTTTTATCATGGACAATATAGGAGTCTCCCTCAAAGTTGAGCATTTTTTCAACTACTTGTGTGTATATATATATACATATATAATATATATATATGTGTATATATAATTTAGTTTTTAATAATAATTGTACAAACAATATTTTTTTTTATCTATATTTTAGAACAAACAACATATAATTATAACAATAAGATTCTACACGTATGTATATGTTTAAAACATAAGACATACGAAAAAAGTAACTACTCAATGACAACGTTTCATTTGGAATTTTCAACACATTTTAATTATAAATTTTAAAAATATAGATTTAAGTGTCAACACCATTTTCTTTTTAGCCTGCTTTTCAGGAACAGTTTGGAAATTTAACAAATAAACTTAAACTGATACTATAAGAGATTTAGATGCTTTTTGTTAGCCGGGAGCGGAAACGCTTGTATAGTACCTTTTTTGTTTCTTCTACTGTATTTGTTTTTAAATAAGACAAGTATAAAGAGTGTAATTTGAGATATAGAATGAGAACATTTATAATTATAAAAAGAGTTCTTAATTGAAAAATATGAATTTTATTATATATTTGAATTTTTGGTTGTCTCCTATAGTTGGATTCCATATTTTCAGATAGGTTTAAGCGCAACAAGATGGTTGGTTTGAGGGTGTTCAAAAACATCAAAAATTATAAAATAATCTTCTATATGTTTCTACTTGATATAATTATCTAACTTTTGTACATGTTTAAGGATAAAATATTTTCTTTATTATATTCTTATATCTTAAATTCATGTAAAGTGTTATAAGTATTTTATATTTCAAAATGTTCAGTATTTTTAAATAAATAATCACTCTTGGGAAATATAAAATATTGATGATCCTTGTATCCCTTGTCAAAGTTCATCTTATGTATTGAATGGAAATATTACAGCAGGACTTCCAGGTTTTTTACTTAAATTATATGCTTTTTGGTAACATTTTATAATAAACAAGTTTAATTGAATTAAATAAATTTGATTGTATGTAATGACTGAAAATTCAAAATAATTTGTATAATTTATTATGCATAAACTGTTTAATTATTTTAACAGAAGTTAATAAATAAAATATCTATTTTTTTTATCTGTTTACTACTTAGTACTGTATCAACTTAATAAACATTTAAAATATTTTAGTTCAATAAAAAAAATAAGTGTGTTACTATTCAAACAGGTACTATAATATTACCGTGTATATGTCTTATAGACATAATAATAAGATGCATTTAAAAAGAAATATTGAAAAGAAATTATGTTTCGTGAGTTTTTGTGTCCTCAGCATCGCCACTAATATTTGGGCTGTAGTGCACCTATGCAGATAGACGTCAGTTTAGAATTTTATAAAGGAATATCTATGTTTTAGAATGTTTACAGAGTAAGTAAGAGCAAGATTATCTCCTTTAGTTCAGATGGATTCGTTTAATTTTTAATTTGTCTTTCCATGTTAATAGTTGATCCTATAGTAGGAATGGGCGACAAATCAATGCTACTAAAAATTCAATTTTTTAAAACTGAAAATCTGGCGGGCCAGATAACATAGAAAGCAAAAAAAAAAGGTCAATAAAATTTACTATTGACATTTATAGTTCAATGATAGATAAGAATTCATATCTACGTTTTACAATAATAATTATGTCGGTTTTATAAATATATTAAAATAAAATACAAAAAAATTCTAACATTTTTTATTTTTATAAAGTAATATTTAAAATGTAGCACGGCCATCGAGCCAATTATAAATGGTACGCGGGCCGCACATCTCTGGTCTATATGAATAAGAATACGTAGCGAGTGCTACTGGATTTTATAATATTGTGAAAATTAGAATCATTGTTAATAATAGAAAATTGAAAAATAAATTGCTTATATAAATTATTTTATGAATAATTAAAGTTTAGATTTTGTTTACTTTTTATACATAATATTTTATTATTATAAATAGTTATTTCTATTTTTCGGACTAACTCACATCGTTCGATGGCAAGTTGGTTTTGACTTAAAAATTAATAACAAAAACGTATTATATAAAAATATAGTATAGTTATAATATATACTATACCTTTATATATGTATATATACATATATATATTTATTTGTTTATTTAATTTAATAATTACAGGCCCAACAATTTAAGCTCAGAAAAGTTTTTTTTCTAATCATTAACAAACAAATATAATACATAACATCACATCCTTATCTTAATACCTAATGATAATAATTAAATTTAAAATTTAATATTTTAATTTTCAATAGTATTATTTACAATTAAATTAACGTGACTGAGTTCTCATGGGAAAAAATCAAAGTTAATTATTGCATAATATGTTACTTGACATTATCATTGTATTAGCAAGTGCGAATTAATTTTGACGATAAATGGATGAATAAAACATTTTTAACACACAAGTATTAATTTGAGGAACATTTATGGTCTTAGAGATATTTTACTAAGTAATTCATTTCTTCAAGACAAATAATTAGGGAATTAAGTATTTTATGCAAACAAGATACATCATCAAATTTTCTTCCATTTTCTAGAGATTCTATGCGAAACTAATATTATGTGTATTATACTTATAAGTACTTTTTACGACAAAGATATTCATAATAATATTGAATCTAGTAATACATAATAGTAAATTAGATGTATAAATATTAAAACTAATAATAAAAAAGCGGGTAATTGGGTATCGCTCTGCAGTATATTAGGGGGTGGGGTGGACCTCGGACTATGGTAGGTTAAATTTGAATGCAATGATAGGTATCATTGTATACGAAAAACGATTCTGAACGAAGATGATTTGTCAGTTTAGGATATATTATATTTAAATATTGTCATATATTCTATTTTGAAACAAATAGTATAGTTACTATATTATGTTACTATAGTTACTTTATAATATCTGTTTATTAATAAAAAAATTATTTGGCAACATACGCATAATGAGAGTATGAAATTTAATTTAAATTTTGAAATATTTCGTATAAATTCGAACTTTAAGCACTTATAAAAAAAAATTGTGACTAACGATTTCGGATTTTTTTTTATCACTTTAAGAACAACTTATAAGAAACCTTGTATTAAATTTTCAAGATTTTCTGGCCACCCAAAAATTTTTTATCGGCATTTGAAGAAAAAAAACTTAGAAAAGTCGAATATTTCAATTGTCTATAAGTAGCTTAAAAATGGTCAAAATATTTTGAAAATTTAACTGTAAAGAGATAACCATAATATAAACATTTGGTGAAAATTTCAAGTATTTACAATGATTGGTTTTTGAGTTACAGCAAAATCAAAAAATCGATTTTGTCGAAAAGTGGTTTTTCGTAAAATTGCCATTTTTCTGTCATTTTTTTTTTGTTTTTCTCGATTTTTTTGAAAACTAAAGTACCAACTAGATTCAAGTTCCTATTCAAAGAGGGGCTGGAGTCAAAAATCGGAGCATTATAACTGATCCAAATGTTGTCGTCAGACACAAAAAAAAAAAAAAAATACACACACATCATAATAAAATCAATACATTCTTCACTTCGTTCAGAATCTAAAAATATTTTTGGCTCTCGTAACACTAAAAAACTAATGTTTAACATTGAATAGTATACGATAAATTTTTCCAAGGAAAAACAAAAATGCATTATGATAAATCGAATTAATATGTAAATGTTGAATAAATTAATAATTGAATATATATTTCGCCGTACTTCGACGCAGTAATAATACAGTAATAATATATGCCTATACATTACGCCTTGTAAAAAAACAATCTGACAACACAAACACAAAAATCACACTCATCAAGGTAAATTCTATAGATTCGTCGTTTCACTTAGAATCTAAAAATAATCAAATTTCTTCCAATGTGTTCCAATTGATCTCAATAATAGTTAACTTTGGTTCAGTAGTTTGGGTCATAAGTATAGTAAAAAACAAATAACATTTTTAAACATCGAAAAACTATACTTATACTAAGCTAGTACTACAAATTCTATGGTTCAACTAGGTATGTATTCAAACACATTATTAATATTATATAAAGCAACTTACGAAAATTAATAAATAATAATCAAATCAATTATTGTCATAAACATTTTATTTATTTGCTTTTATTACTTTAATTTTTTTTATTTTAGAATCTACGGCTAAATTTAAATATTATAAACATATTATTTTACATAAAATTAAATTAATATTAATGACTTACCTATCTAATAATTTATAAAACCAACCCTTCAACACTTACAGTTTACAGTCATTTATATAATTTAATGTTACATACTAAAATTATGAAAACTAACCGAATCAAAATCTTATCGCTAATGTGTATAATATGATGATTTTTTTAAAGAAAAATACTCATTATTTTAAAATGTATAAATAATTTTTAAATGTTTTTTACATAATTTCCAGTCAAAATAAAACAATATTTTTTTAAAAAAAATATATTTTTATCATTATAAGTTTTATGTTTTTTTCTATTTTGATAGACAACATACATTTTTAGTTTCATATCATGATGAAATAAAATGTATCTCGTAGTATTTCAATACATAAAAATCCAAATCTGGACGACTATTTTAATTATTCAAAGTTTGGGTAAGCAGAGTAGTAGACAAAAATGTTGTGAAATACCCCCTGTCACAATATGTTGGTCTACTACTCCGCTTACCTAAGCTTTAAGATATACTTATAACTTATAAACTACTAGTCTAAACTTCGTTTCTATGTGTCAAAATACTACAAAAAATATTCTTCGTCGAAATATTAAATTTTTTTTTTTTTTTTTTATTAAGAATAATTACAAGCTATACATAATTTTGTACAATAAATAATTTTGTTGGGTGAAATAGCGGTGAAAACAACAGAGTGGGAAGGTACTCAGTAGTACCACCCGACCAAATATTAAATTAAAAATATATTTTGCCATTCAAAAAAGTAAAAGTAAAAATAAAATATCAATTATAATGATGAAAAATGTTCAAAAATATTTTATTTTGACTAGAAATATATAGAAAAAATATTTTTTTAAATATCAATATATTCTGAAATAATAAATATTGTTCGACAAAAAATGAATCAGTATAAAATGCATATTATACATTTTAGATTCTGAACGGAGTGATGAATGTATTGATTTTACGAGTACAATGATGTGTGTCTTTTTTTTGTGTCTGTGTACAGCATAACTAGTCGAAATAATGCTTCAATTTCAAACATTGGGGGTGGTTTCCGATGGCAAAGTAGATATCCTTGGTGCATTATAGAGGTGAAAAGTAAACATTTTCCAACAGTTTTCAAAAAAATCGAGAAAAACAAAAAAAAAATGACAGAAAAACGGGAATTTTTACGCAAAATCAGTTTTCGACAAAATCGAATTTTTTATTTTGCTAAAACTCAAAAACTAATCGATGTAAATACTTGAAATTTTCACCAAATGTTTATGTTAGTGTTCTCTATACACTGTTAAATTTTCAAAGTATTTTGATTTTTTTTGAGCTATTTATAGACAATTGAAATTTTTAATTTTTTTTAGTATTTTATTTTAAAATAACGATAAAAAATTTTTGGGTGGCCAGAAAATCTTGAAAATTTAATACAAGGTTTCTTATAAGTTTATCTAAGGTGATAAAAAAAAACCCGAAATCGTTAGTCACAATTTTTTTTATAAGTGCTTAAAGTTCGAATTTATACGAAATATGTCAAAATTGCGAAAATTGGCAAGTAATTTTGTGATTGAAAAATCGTAAAAATATTTTCTTTTATAACTAAGATTTGAAAATTTGGTACAAGGTTCTCCATAAATTTTTCTTCAACTATCTGCGAAAAAAACTCTTAGTCCGGCTAAGACAAAAAAATTTTATGAGTGATTGAAATTTAAATTTTTACAAAACCCCGATAAATAACGCTTTAGCCTCAAATGATTTTTGATATTCGTTGTTATTCAAATTGTATAAGTCGTAAATACTTGAAAATTTTACCAGTTATTTAGATTGCCATTCTCTTTACGTGATTTGATTTTCAAAATATTTTGACTTTTTTTGAGCTATTAAAAGACAATTGAAATTTTCAATTTTTTTTTTATTTTTTTTTTATAAATGTTGATAAAAAAAATTTAGCTGGGACAAATTACTTGAAAATTTAATTGAAGGGTCCACATAACTTGTTCTAACTCTCATTCAAAAATTATAAAAATTCATAGCCACTTTTTTTTTTATTAGCATTTGAAGTTCAAATATTGACAAAAATTCGTCAAAATCATGAATATTTTTCACTATTTGGTAGTTAAAAATTTATAAATATTTTACTATCAAAAGCTAAGAATTGAAAATTTAATACTATGCTGTCCATAAGTTAAGCTTAGAATAATTATAAAAAGTTTGATGATTATTCAATTTAAAAATTTTTACGAGTGTTTAAAGTTTTAATTTTAATTTGAAATCAAAAATACACGTGTAAAATAACGTTTTACTAATAAATAATTTTCGATTTTTATATAATATATCCTAGACTGACAAATCATCTCCGTTCAGAATCGTTTTTCGTATACAATGATACCTATCATTGCATTCAAATTTAATCTACCCTAGTCCCAGGTCCACCCCACCCCCTAATGTACAGCAGAGCGATACTCACTTACCCGCTTTTTTTATTTAGAAACAAATTATTTGTTAACTACTAAAACTATAAAATAATTTTCTTAATATGCTACCATAATATTTAATCTTTTAAATTGAATAATAGTAATATTTTAGATCAAACTTAACGCGCCCAATTACAAGGTATAGGTACCTAATTTTGACGATTAATGTATTTAAGTTCAAGTTGATTTTTTGGTAACAGACAATAATCATTAATATATATACCTAGATTGTACGCCGGTAGAAAATACAATGAGTAAGGTTCTCAAATTTTTTTTATAATATACATTCCAATAAAATGGACTGAAATTTTGTTGAAATTAAATTGAAAACAAAACGGTTGACAATAAACAATATTAACAAATTTATATTTAAATTTTATTTATTAAATAACAGTTTTATTTATTTCAATTTATATTATAATTCAGTATCAATATATCATCTAAAACCAATTTGAAAAAGAATTGAGAATTCAAATCCAATATATTATACTTTGCACGTTGAACGTATACATCATTTTCCAACGAAAAAAATGGAATGGAAATATTTACATCGACAAGACAGAAATTTATACAAATCAATATTGATAAGTCTTTCAGGCCCCATTTAAACTATTCTTGGTGTCTACTACAGATGCATCAACGGCTGGTAATCCACTACCATCACTTTGCAATTCACGTAATCTCTTGGCTGTCAAAACTCTGATTTCTCCAATGCTTAACACCAGATCATAGTTTCTCTCCAAAGTCTGTTTGATTTCAGCACCCATTAAAGAGTCCATTCCCAGGTCCGCTAGAGTTGCTGACTCATCCATGTTCTTCGAGTCTTTTACACCTAGAATGTTGGCAACAGCATCGATCAAGCTCACTTGAGTAGCTCCACCAGATCCACCTTTTCTCTTATCCGCTAGGACCATAGAAGCCAAGACAGGTTCTTTGTGGTGTAAGAACAAATCAAAGGCGGACAGACATGATGCCATACGCTGTGGCAACGTACCACCAACCACTGTTTCATTTCCACCCATAGTTTCCATGATAAGTCCAACATCTCCAATTGCACCCCATTGAATAGCCAACTAATAACAATAAATGAATTATTAATATCAAATTTAATTATTTTTAATTGGATACATATTATTATATTATTTATATCAATATCGACATACCCCTGGAAGACCAGCTTCTTGTCTAGCTTCACAAATTCTTTCCATAACAGAATTGGCAAAACCATAATTAGTTTGTCCAGCATTACCACGTCCACAAGATACTGATGAAAATACAACAAAGTGATCGAGTTCGGGACATGACTTCCTGGTAACTGTGTCTAAGTTTTTGGTACCAGTTACTTTAGGTTTGCTCACAATTTCAAAATCTTGTGGAGTTTGATTTTCCAAGAATGCATCTCTCAATACCTTAAAATAATTAATTACCAATTATAAATATTCATAATAAACAAAAATGATTTGAAAACGTACATGAATAAAATGTTATAACCAATTTAAATTTAATAATAAATTAAAAACTTCAAGTTCGATATATAATTTACAGTCGCTTGTAACTTTAAAACATACATAGAAAAATAATAAAAATTACTTACAGCGGCCAAGTTGAAGACACCTCCAACTGGTCCCAATTTGTTACTGTCATCAATCAATTGTTGAGCTCCATTTATTGTTGAACAATCAGCCTTAGATATCAATACATTAACACCTGATTCTCTCCAATTCCTAACACAGACATCTTGATAACCAGTGGTAATTCCACTTCTAGCAGTCAATACAAGGTTTTTGGCCCCTCTGACAATCAACCAGTTAGCTAATTCCAACCCAAATCCTCCAAGACCTCCGACAAGCACATATGTTTTGTCTGGGTTCATATAAGACCGTGGAATAGAAGTTACCAGTTTGGTTGCAGGTTTAACAACTGCTGTAGATTCTTCGTCTCTAATTTTCAATACTACTTTTCCAATATGTTTACCAGAACCCATGTATCTGAATGCTTGTTCAACTTGAGATTCATTAAATACAGTAGCTGGTAGAGGATTAACTGCACCATTCTTAATACCTTCGTTCAGCAATCTTACTACTTCTTTCTTTTCCTCGCTTGTAGAATTAAGATCAAACAATGAGTCCAATAGAATGCCGTGGAATGTAGTATTTTTCAAGAAAACGGACATTCCCAATGGGCTGTTGTTTGATAAATCAAGTTTACCGATTTCCAAGAAACGACCATCTTTAGCTAAACAACGAACTGATGCTTGAAGTTTGTCATCAGCTAAAGAGTTTAAGACCAAATCTACACCACGCCCTTTAGTCTCTCTCAAAATATGTCGTTCAAAGCTGGTGTTCCGAGAATTTGATATATTTTTATCAGTTAACTAGGTTGTCAAAAAAAAAAAAAAATTAGTTGATTAATCATACAAATTATAATATTCAAAAAATACCTTGGGGAATGTCTTTTTTAAAAATTCTCTTTTCTCTTTGCTTCCAACAGTAGTATAAACAGTTACACCCATATGCAGAGCAATAGCAATAGCTGCTTGACCGACACCTCCTGTACCAGCGTGAACTAACAATGAGTTGCCTGGTTTCATTCGTCCTCTCACACAGAGTGCATAATAGGCCTAAATTAAATAACAAACCAAATTTATTTTAATATAATTAAATAAGAGAAAAATTCTTACAGTTCCGTAAACAACAGGTACAGTTGATGCTTCTTCTAATGTCCATTTACTTGGTACTTCCCACAAGAAGTTTGGATCTGCGAGAACACTGGTAGCTAGTCCTTTAGCAGCGAGCATACCCATTACCCTTTTACCTTTAGAGTTACGGCCAGAGAATTCAAGTCCAAGTATACAGTCCTAAAGTTAAAGTTAAATCAAATTTATAATTTTAAGAACAATATGATCATAATATAATAAGTTTAAGAAACATACTTGTCCAGCTAAATCACCAGGCAATGCATCAGGAGGAAGTTTCCCAGATGCCAACATGATATCACGGAAGTTAAGTGGTGCGTAGTAAACGGTACATAATTCAGTATTTGGGTTGTATTCAGGTCTAAAATTGAATATGTTTGTAAGTAAATAAACCTTTGTCTTCAAGATTCTTAAACAATAAATACTCACTTGTAATTCACCAAAGGCCCTTCAATCCATTTCAAACTACTCAAATCTCCTCTAGTCAAAGCGTTAATATAAGCATGCTCGACTTGTAACGAAGGCTTATCATGTTGGTTTTCTAATTCCAAATGTCTCATTGAACCCCATACCCCATTAAGTTTCAATACATTGCTTAGTAAATCTTTTTTCAGCTGTGCAGCATAGAAAGGAGCTGTTAAAGAGAACTTCGGTGCAGTTGGGTCTTGAATGAACACAGATCTGACACTGTTACCACCGGGTTCTTGTTTGACACAATTCACTAAACCTATAATTCCATTAGTGTCTTCTCCTTGAGTGAATAACACTATTTTCTTGCTTGGGTCAGCTTCAGCAATTTTTAAAGCAGATTTTAATGTCTCAACCCACTCATATGATTTTTCAGAAACTTGAATTACTTCAGAAACTGGTTGATTTTTAATTAGCTAAATTAGAAAATAATACTATAAAAAATAATATATACTATAATACAAAATACGATATATAATTAATTAGAATAATTAAGATGGTACGCGCTCATATAATATTATTTGAATGATTTATAATTAAAAATAATATAATAATATAATAATTAGTACCTTTCTCAACAAATAGAATGTTCTATCATCAGCAGATAACTTGCTTATAAAAATGAGATCACCATTCGCAGTAAGGCTTTGAGAAACATTATTGGCTTCGGATAAAAGTATAAATCCACCGTCCTTAACTGTCTCGGCCAAATTATTTAGTTTAGTTTTTGATTCTAACACATCAAATGCGACTACCACGTGAGCATTAGATTCAATAGGCCCATTTTCCAATGATTTGTTTATCATTTTAACTTCTAATGGTCCCAAAAACGGAACCAAAGATTGTTGTTGAGTCGTAACTAATGTTGCGTCCAACTGAAAAAAATTAATAAATTGTTACTTGAGCACTTAAACATTTTATACTTTAAATACTTACAGATATCAAGGGTTCAGATTCCAGAATTTTGACAACATTAGGTATATAAATTCCTTCAAATGGTTTATCTGCTCCATATTCAACAACTTTTACTTTAATAGCGCCAGCACTGTTTTCTAAAACGATTTGTAGAAAAGCAGAGAATATGTCAGATATTTTGATTGGGAGCGAAGAAACCTTTAAAATAAGTATCATATATTAACATTTTAGAGTATTTGTTGATTCACGAAGCATAAAATATTTTTCCGTATTTTTCCATTTTATATGTTTTATAATAATAAAATTAAAAATATTATAAACGAAATGAAAATTTACATTTTTTAAACACTAATAACTACAATCAACTCTACATAATATAAATCTAAAAAAATTACTTTATCAGCGGTGTACGGTATAAATGTGTACTTTTCTAATTTAGGAGCTGCTTGCGATTGTTGTCTTCTTGGAGCTAAGCTCAATTTCAATCCACAAAGTTCAATTCCTCCAGATTTGATGACATCGATATCTCTGTACATGTTAATGGGGATTGCTAAAAAAATATTAACGTGATAAAACTAAATTCATGCATAAAATGTCAACAAACAATACTTTGGATTACAAACACTTACGGCTACTTTCAGGTAAGGATTCAATTATTTCCGAATGCTTAATAGGATCAACAATAATTTTCTGAATTCTCGTCGGTAAATATAACTCTTTGGTTTTCAAACCGACAATTGAAAACTGGAGCATTGTATCAATATAGCTAATCCAGTTTCCATTCCATTCCAATTTTCCTTGAACGCCTGATAATATTATTATAAATTAATTACTCGTATATAAGTAGATTTTCATATTATATAAATAATAAATAAGTATATTATTTTTTTTTAATTAACTGTATACATAGTGTCTTATCAATTTAAATAATGCATAAAACCTATAGACTCTTAAATATTATATACTTATACTTATTATTTTTAATTAAATAAATAAATATTTATTAATTATACAGTTACGAATAATATTTAAAATTGTAGTTAGTTAAAAATTAAAAATTTATAATTTTACATTCAAAAATATAAACATTAGTGTCCTTAAATATATTAAAATTATAATAACCTAAGTATACCTTAGTCCCTAAAGCTTAGTGTAATATAAAATACAGAACATAATATTACCTACATTGTAATAAAAATTATTAATCATAGAAAAAATATGTTATATAAAACATAGTACTAGTACCTACTTAATTATCATTCAATATATCACCTTTATTATCACATTCTTTTACTCCTCTGAACGCTCCTTTGTAATCATATCCACGCAAACCCAAATCTTTGTAAATGTCCCCTGATTTAAGTGGCAAAGCGTTATCATTGATATTAAGAATAGGCAATTCGGCATCTAATTGCTCCGAATCCGTATCGTTTAGAATAGAAATGTGACCAGTCACTGCTACAGAATCTCCTTCACAAATTTCAAAATTACCAGTTCCTTCGAAAATGCTGATTGAGAAGCTTACGTTTCCTACGAAATAAGATCTATTAATATCATGTAGTAATACTTTCATTATTCCATAGATTATATACTTATAAACCGCATATTTTTACGCAAATAATTAAAATTATATCTATTGTATAATTAAAATTTAAGTATACATTATTTATAATTATTAAATATATCAATTATTAGTTTTTTTTAACTTTTTTTACACAAAGTATAATTACCGGTTTTGGGCATGATGGTTGCACGCAAAAACTGTACATTTTCAATAGTTACTGGCAATTCTTCAATGTTTTTATCGTGAAGTTTAGCGAATGTCTCCCACACAAGAGTCTATATTTTTTTACAACACACTTTGTAAATAACACAAAAATATTAAAATTTAATTTAGTTTTTTCTTACTAAATATCCTGTTGCAGGGAATAACACTCTTCCATCAATTGCATGCCCAGACAAAAATTGGTATTCTTCCACACTTAAATCAACTTTAATTACGCACTCACCAGATCCAGCATCCTGTAATCAGTCATAATATAAGTAAAAAAATGTTTTTAATCATTAATAGTCAACAATCAATACTAATATATGTAGAGAGGGAGATATTATAAAGAATAAAGAAAAATAAGAAAAATGTATAGGTAAGTAATTTAGTTTACTTCATATTATTTACCTTTTGTACAAAATCAGCAACAGTCCATTGAGTAGAGTGATCCCATTCGACCAACGATTGAATCATTGGTGTACCACGCCCGACAGGATACGACACAGCTGGGTACAAATTTTTGATTTGTGGCTGAAGTCCAGCATTGTATAATCTAAAATTAAATAAGCAACATTAAAGTATATTACTTTACCTACTATTCAATCTATTCAAATATAAAAATCCAAACCCACTTTCCAATGGCTGATAATAAAACTGAAATATTCCCTTGGGGGTTTGTTGAACGCTTAGTTAGACCGATGCACAAACATTCCGGCCCCAGAGATCTTTTTAAAATAGCTTGAAGTAATGCGTGTGGCGCAACTTCAATAACAACAGCGTCTTTTGGCACATGAAGTATAGCTTCCTAAATTATAGCAATGATATTAAAATTACTTTTGGATACCACACAATAGGTAATAACAACGCAATGATCTTACATGGAACAAAACCGGTGACAGTAAATTGTTTACGTGATATGCAGTAGAACTTGTTTTGGCTAGCGGAGTGTTCCATAATTCTTCAGGTATAGATGAACTGATCCATTTAGAAGAACGAGGTTTTGGGTTTTGTAAAATCTGATATGGATTGTTTTAAAAAAATAATAAAACATAAGTATGTAAAATATGTAAAAATTATAATTTTTTCTACGTGTTTACAGTCATAAATATTGTTAAATATCTTATTAATTTTGAATAATAATAAACGCCTTTTGAACAATCCACTTATTATCATACCACATCAATCTTTTTTAAATTTTTAATGGATTTAAAAACTTTAAAATGTATTTAAAAAATTAATAAATTTAACAATTAATTTCTGTATAATAATATACATTATAATTTATATTTATACTATGATAATAGATGCTTTATAATTCTAAATCAATCCTTCATTTATAAAGATAAATTTATAACATTATATTACAGATTATGATGCAACATAAAACTACTAAAATTGATTATTTATATCACCTTGATTTATAAGTATAATATTTAAACAAAACTAAAAAAGCATTCTTCAATCCATTTATAAATGATATGAGTGCTCACCATAAATTTTATCGAGAAATAAAAATGTTTAAAAATATAAATATATAACCTAACCTTACCAACGATTTGCATTAAATATCAACTTAATACTACTGAAAATAAAATAAAAATTTAGCCAGCTGTATAATCAACCTCATAACTAAGCTTATTTATTTTAGTTTAGACATTTGTTGTTATTAAAACCTCTATATTTATCATGTAACACCTATTTGTAAAAAAAAAAAAAATGTATCTCTCTTATCCCAATGGCCAAGTTGCCAAGGGTTATTTCTTTAATAAAAAAAAAAAAATAAAAATAAAAATTACTGAAATCTTTTTAAGCTATACAAAAAATAACTTACTACATAAGATATTTTTAACTTTAAGAATAAAATTAAATTAAAATATAAAATGCAAAGACATGCATTTTTAGTTTGTAAAGATAATGTAGAACAAACTTACTTTTTCCAAACTCTTACGAAGCATTGGTTCTGCATCAGCAATATATTTAGAATGAAAAGCGAATCCAGAACTATTGACTTCTTTGGCAAAAATTCCTTCATCTTTGCAAGTTTTGACAAATTCACTAACGCTCTTAGGAGGACCAGATATTGTTACACTGTCTTCACTATTATGACAGGCGGCTACCAAATCAGCTGGCAATCTTTTTTTAGTTTCTTCCCAAGACAAGCCTAAATTTACAAATTTCCATTATTGATATAAAAATAAAATGATTTGAAAAAATAACAATAAATTCAAGAATAATTATTTAGTAATTTACCGACAGCAGCCATTGACCCTTGAATTAGTTTAGTTTCCAAAATACAACGAGCCCTCAACGCTGAGATCAAAATAGTCTGTTCAATGGTAAACGTTCCATCGGCATAAGCACATGTAAGCTCGCCAACTGAGTGGCCGATAAAACCATTTGGTTCGATTCCAATTGATTTTAATAAATCAATCAATGCCACCTAAACGAATCATACATATTTAGAATTAACCCATCAATCAGTATTAGAATAAATACCAAAATATTACTTGCATGGATGTTATCGATACAGCTGAATTGAGGACATTATCAAATGTTTTTTCATCTTTGGAGTTCAGAATGCTCAACAAATCAATACCTTCGGCTTGAAGAACAGAAGCTGCTCTATTGATGGCTTTGGCAAAAGGTTCCAATTGAAGGAGTCCTTCGACCATACCAGCCCATTGACTCCCCATTCCGGAAAAAATGAACCACACTGGTCTTTTATTTGATTTTACTTCCTTAAACCATTAAAAATAATTATTAATTTAATATAAACATATTGAATACTATGTATTAAACTATATGAATTAATTTAGTTAAACCGATAATAAAGATAAAAGCCTTTAAAATTAATGAACCTTAAAGTTTAAACTAATTCACGTTAAAAAAATAATAAGACTTAAGTAATTTAAATGATCTTACTTTTATTAAAATAAAATAACTTACAGTAACTTCAGAGATCGATTTTCCTAGAATTGAATATCCTCTATAACCATGTCCGTTAATATTATTAGCATGGATATCGTGTAACAAAGAAACAAAATCATCGTCTAACGGCGTTTCAGCGATCTACCAACAAAAACGATGTATTCAATTGATAACTAAAATACTAATAAATTATAAAGTCTAGAAAGAAATGCACATTTTTCAACATGTTGTTAACTGCTTCTTCCGTTCTTCCAGACACAGTAATCAAACGCGGTATATGGGTAACAATTTTATTGGTTTTTATTTTTGGATTAGATTTCAACAACACATGAGCGTTTGCGCCACCAAAACCAAAAGAGTTGATAGCCACATAACCACCATTGAAGTCCCAGTTTTTGTTCACGACCTACAAACATGTGTAATTTTTTATGTGAAATCATTTTTTGACAACTGTTATAATTAATTATGTAAATTGTAAATTACCTGTAATCTTCCGTCCAACAAAGCCAGGATATCAGGGTTTGGGTTGGCAAAGTGAAGATTTGCAGGAATTTTACCACTTTCCATAGAAATTACAATTTTGGCCAACGAACAAAGACCGGAAGCGGGTTCGGAGTGACCCATGTTTGATTTAACGGAACCGATTAACAGTGGCGAAGTACGGTCTTTAGTGAAAAATTCTGCGATAGAATTGACCTCTTGTGGATCACCAACCTAAATTGGCATATCATGAAATAAAATAAATTACTATAGGCACCTCAAAATTAAACCATCGTACTTTTGTCCCCGTCCCGTGAGCTTCTACGTAAGACACCTCAGCTGGATCTACACCGCATTTGGCATACACTTCTCGGATAAGTTTATTTTGCATGGCACCACTCGGAAATGTGATCCCCTGGTCTTTGAACCCGTCGTTATTGGTCAATGCTTCCACTACTGTGGCATAACTACGTTTTGCTACACTGGCTTTCTGCAAGAATACTGTTACTACAGCTTCGCTCCGTACGTATCCGTTTCCTGTAACAACTATCAAATATAAGTACACGATCGAAGCTGACGTTTTTTTAAGAAATTGAACTACTCCCGTTGACACACATTGGCCTCAATTCATTCCCGATCCTCCAAAAATATTTCCTATTTATACGTTTGATGTACATAATGATTACGACTTTTATAAAACAAAATATTTCGGAAGTTTATATCTTTGGCCCGACCCATCTTATCCCCAAATCAAAGAGTTATATTTCATTAAAAATATGCAATAAAATCACAAGCGAAAAATTCTACACATTTTTACATATTAATTAATATATTTATGATAAAGATAACAAATATATTTATGAAATTATTAGGGAAGGAGGTTGGTCATGCATATTTGTTAACTCATTAAAAAATAATTTAGCTCCTCCCCCCCATAAAAAAATATGATAAAATCCATTCTTAAATGTTTCAGGTAAGTACGTATTTAAGTATGTGAGAGAATACCAACGACAATTTTTTTAAAGATTTAAGGACGAAAGAATTTATTATATACTACAATTACAACTAAATTGTTTTTCGTTTGATTTTTTAATCAAGAGACATGGACATTATTACCATATCACAATCTTTTAAAATATCAAAAATATTTTGTTTAATTATTTATTGATTTTTCTATCATTATCGTGTTTGACAAAATATTTATAAAAGTCAATATAATGTGTCATAAAGTTGACTAAGCTGAGGATGCCACATAAAAAAACATTGGATTATATCATTTATATCTACTTAGAACTAAAACAATGATTACAGAAATCAATAAATAACAAAATACAACTAAAGGATTAATATAGGTAGCTAAAAAGTAATTAGTAACACACTCATAAATTAGATTAAAAAGTATATATATAATATTAATATCCAAGTGATACAACTAGAAACGGCTGCAGCAGTTTTCTACCGTATTAGAAGTACACGCATAAATTGTTATCTCCGTCTTATAAATACATAACATAGGCACATAGTAAATTTTCGTTCAATAGAACCGATTGCTACAAATTATAAATGCTAATAAATTAAAACTAATTTTTAATTCTGATTAAAGGTCACGATGATAAAGCTAACAAGACAAAATCGGTTCTATTGATCTCGTATATTTGATTTGTTGTATATTTTTATTTTTAGAACGGAAAAATCACGTACGGGTGAATATCCTCTTAACACGGTACAAAACTGCTGCGTCAGCTATTTTGTGCTGTAAAATAAAATTAAACATATTTCATTTTATGAAAATAATTATTTATTACTAGTTTACCCGTACTACTTAATTATTAAAAATATTAATCCTATGGCTGCTTTTAAATAGCTATTGATAATCGTATTTATTGTTTTAGTTATAGTAGATTTAATATGATATTTGTTTATACCTATTGTAAAAAAAAATTTTTTAAAAATGGAAATGATAAGCGTGGTATCAATAAAACTCAACCTAGGGCGTCAAAACTCTAAATCCGTCTTACGCTAATATGCTTAGGACCAGTGGCGAGGATTTATATATCTAACGCAATATAAAACAGTAAAATATGTATTCAATTAATTTGATATTACTAACCAAATATAATATGTATGGGGACGTTGAAAAAAACGTACCAATGCATAATAATTATAAATCCTGACCGTAGTCAGTTCTCGTGGCGATAAAAATAAAAATAAAACAAAAACGTGTACCGGACGCGTCAAAAGCTCGGCACATCCCTTTCGACGACAACATGCTCAACTTGTGAAACTGCAACGAGTTGGTGGGCTTGAGCAACAGGTTGACGCCGCCCACCACAGCCGCCTCGCACTGTCCGCTTCGGATGGCGTGCAACGCTTGCGACAAGGCGAACAGACTGCCCGAACAGGCCGTGTCCACCGCGTAACTGGGCCCGTTGAAATCGAACGTGTACGACACCCGATTGGGAAACATCGCTCGGCTGCATCCGGTCAGCCCGTAACCGTTCACGCGCTCCTGTACTCGGCTCCAGTAGTCGTCCGTCTCACTTTGAAATGTGCCCACGTACACTCCGGTCTTGGATCCGCGGATTTCGTCGGGGTTCACGCCTGTGGAAGTTTCAAGAGTGTTGTGAATGTTGTTTTACTGCACAAAACGGATCGGAAACATAACAATTTTCAGAAAATTTGGCAACTAACATTAAAAACGCCGACAAACCGAGCACTTCGCGTCATTGTGTCCACGTGCACGTGAACGTTATCAATTCGAGACTAATGTGGTAAGAAAAGCTTTAAGATACCTATAATGCAATATCAACTCCGAAAACGTTGAAATATACAGCAATAATATACGAATTTAAAATGCGATTAAGTAGTATGGTTTGTAATGTTTAATTTGTTAATAATATTCAATATGTTTCAATTACGTAAACAATGCGTTATTTATTCAAATTGTTTTCAAATTTGATGTTTCTAAAAGTTAACAAATGTTTGCAATATTCTGATATAGAAAAAAACATACAAGATTGTAGACAACATAAAAAATATTTAAATTTGAAAACCGTGATATCACAAAATGTATTAGTCATTGTAATATAATTATTTACGAATAATACGAAAGTTTTCGGAAACAAACAATTTTTGATTTATATAATATAATATTAGGTAACACCATTACACGCAAAAAATCTATCACTTGCTACACTTTGTATATCGTCGTCAATACATTTCCAATCCGTTTTTTATTTTTATTGCTATTTTGGGACTTATTTTACTATTTTCTTGTGTAAGCAATCAATAGCATTTGATATCATGTAGGAGAGTATATATAATACATATAATATTATGATTCGTATAGCACTATAGCTTACCGGCGTCCACGATACATTCGTAAGTTGATTCTAAAAGCAATCTTAACTGTGGGTCCATGACTTCGGCCTGTTTAGCATGTACTCCAAAAAAATTGGCATCGAAATATTCCAATCCCTTAAGTTTTCCAGTCCTCGAGGGAAGACCGTAAAGACCTTAAATAAATTCAATATAAAATATCAATAATTATAAAACCAATGGGCAATGATAAAATCAAAAGATAGGTCAGTTTGAATAGGTGATGTTCGTTAACCCGTATTTAATCGTTGTTTTCTACCGATCGTAGAATTTAACAGTATTGCCCATAGAAAAAGCCATAAATTATAATATTAATATTATTTTATCAACGTTTACCAAGTCTGGGTTATAGACGTGATATCGTGCAATATATCCACTATTATCTCGATTAGAAAAAAATAAAAACGAAATGCTTTTACTTTATTGTCCGATTTCTGTTGTATATGCACTGACATAGTTTTATATCAAATCCAACAGATAATACGTATCTTGTCGTTGATTATTGTAAATCGTGTAGGTATTTGTCAAAATTAAAAATAATTATTTGAAAATAAAATTTAAATACTTATCGAATAAATGAAAAAATTGAATTTATAACATCTATTCTATAGTATCATCATTGTTACACTATTACACTTTATTCGTTACCTACATTAATTGTTCGTAACATCCGATATTTGTAATTTGTGGCTATACTTACCTATTACGTTTTGTGATTTCACATTACAAATTAGTAATTACACGATCATTTTTATTTTAAACCCAATAATAATTATAACAAAAAACTTGGTCTGCTGTATATTAGGGATGGAGAGTAGATCACTGCGTTAAATTTTAATGCAACGAAAAACGATTTTAAACAAAGATAACTTGTCATTCTAGCCAGTCTAGGATATATTATATTACCTATATTTAAATTGTAATATACAGGGTGTTTCACGATGAACTGACAAATGTCAGTAAGGTTCAAATGTCAAATTGTCAGTTCATCGTGAAACACCCTGTATACATATATGTATATTTTAATACGAATAATTTATTTTTCAAGTAAGATTTAGGACGCATTGCATACTTCAATACGGCAAAGTTAATTAATTTCTTCCAAAAACATTGTATGTATTTTTTGAATAACAAACAAATATCTTAAATCGTAGAATATTATATCGCTATTTTACACACGATTTCGTAAAAATTTAAATTTCATACGCTCATAAATTTTTTACTAAATTGACGCTGGAGTTTTTTTACAGTTATTTGAAGAACGTTGTATTGGATTTTTAAACCTTAGGTATAAATCACAAAAATTGTATGAATTTTTAACTTCAAAATTCCATGCAAATTTTTGTAATCTTGACATATTTTGTAAACATTTGAACTTTACACTTTTTTACAATGATAAGTACAACTTATAATAAACATTGTATTAAATTTTAAAGATATTGTGGAATGCTAAATTTTTTTTTATAGGCATTTCAAAAAAAAAACTTAGAAAAATCGAAAATTTCAATTGTCTATAAATAGCTTAATAAAATCAAAATATTTTTAAAATTCAATTGTCAATAAATAACGTTTATATAAAAATTTAGTGAAAATTTCAATTATATACAATGATTCGTTTTTGAGTTACAACAAAATAAAAAAAATCGATTTTGTTGGAAATTTTTTACTTTTTACTTTGACTTACACTATTGCTACTCCAAAATGTGATAACATACACAAAAAATAACACACACACACATTATTGTAAAATCAATACAATCATCGGAATATTGAGATCCTAAAATGTGTAGATCAGTAGATTGATTTATTATTGTAAATTACTTACCAGCAGGCCAACGACGATCATCGTCTGTGACCATATCTACACCGGCGAACAGGTTTTCTCTGAATTCAGCGATTGAATTGGACTCTGGAAAACGTCCAGATATTCCACTGATGACCACTTCATCATTTCCGGATTGCGGAAATTCACCGTTTACAGTCCCATTTCCAGCTTTTAATTGACTAGTCTGTGATAACCTCGCTGGCATAATAGCTACCTTTTGCTATTAAAACATTACGAAAAACAGATAAATATTAATCGTTTGTGATGAAAACAATCTAAATTATCGTTATAAAATATAATGTTAAGTAAATTATTCTTTGACGTATAGACAAACTCTTAAGGAGAAGGAAGTGTTGCGGATAAACGATATACACATACGATGTGAGAATAGATTATGCATATTATATTAATATATTATGCATTCCGTTCATGAAAGTTGATGTACTCGCGTAAGTATATGTATATATTTACTATACCCAGACAAATCGACGATATTAATTTATATGATTTTTATACACGAACAAAAGTACAATACATATTATGGTAATTAATTAATAGAATACGTTTAGTAGGACAAACGTGTAGTTAAGTTACGTTCTTAAGTTATATAATCGCCGCCTCTCCCTCTAAAAATTCACTTTAACGTAGCGATAGGAGAACATGATCGGCTATTCAGTTATATTCCAGTATTTACCAATCGTTTTACCACCCCTTTAATAATTTTTAATTGGTCACGGCCGCCTCGATTAAAAAATCACACAAAACAAATTTCTTTAAAAATGTGTATATTACTTTACGACTTGAAGTTACGTTTGGTCATTTTATTATACACTAAATACTAAACTAAATTATTTACTTATTTTACTTAATGGTCTTAATACAATTTTTGTGCTTGAATTTCTTTTCCGCGGACCACCGGTCGGAAAACATTGAAGTATATACCTATTGTGATATGCCAACGGTAACGCCAAGAGCCAAATTAAAGGGGGGGTTTGCTTCCCCGCCCATCGTTAACTTACCTCGTTCGACCATTGGACTTCATTATAACCGACCAAATCGAATGAAGTGATTGATTTTATCGTTCATACTTTATGCGTATAATAACCCATAGATACATTAACGTATTTAATATGTCTACGGTATAACCATAGAACAACGAAAAAGGCTATCGTTAATTAAAAGCGATATATATATTATATTATAACACGTGTAATAACTAATATTCCGTTATCGTCTATAACAGTAAAGTCAGTGTTTGCGAGCACCACGGCAATTCTGAATTTTTATCTCTACGCAATTTTATTCGTATACGTATTATTTATTTATTTATTATGAAACGGGACGGGCTCAATAAAAATTTAAATATTAATTTTAAAACATAAGTATACCTATGCATAACAGAATAAAATACGAAAATATCGATGTAGAGATTTACGTTTCATAAACGGGTACTAATTATTTATTAGTTGTACTTCAATGGGAACTATATATACAGATCCGCTATTCACTATTTTCGTCATTCATAGAATACAACTGTTACGATGTCTAATATATATTATTATAATTTATAAATATTCATTATCGACTGCGTGTATATCTATATGTGTTTTTATTTCTATCTATTTGTCAACTGTATAACCGTGAACTGAAACCATTGTCACAACAGGTGACCGAGTACTCGATAAATAAATCTACATATTTTACGCGAATTTTTTAATGAACTATACTCGCTTGCTCTTCCGTAGATAATGGAACTGTAAGCATTTGCATATTATATGCACATTGCGCAGAGTGTATGCAAAAGTATGGGTATATTAAATGCGGACGTTTCTAACAAAACTGCTTTCCTAATTGTATTTGCACATTCATTCATATTTGAAAGAAAATGCATATTTTTTTTTATTAAATCATATTATCTATTATTTGCATATTTTATACATTTTTAATCAATTATATTAACTTTTTATTTTTTTTCTCTATGCTTTTTGCAATAAAAAAAAAAATTGATTATTATGTTGATAACCGAATATAGTGAATACTATAATATTATATATTTATATAAGTATAAATGTGATTTCTTTAAGTTTATATATTTACTTAATTAGCCGCGTAGATAATTTTATATTACAAACCTACTAAAAAATAAATATTGTGCAGCTTAGAGGTTAGGTTAGGTTAAATAAAAAAATAATGTTTATTAATTAGTATTGTTTTAATTTGATACTATTTTTTAATGTAATTTTTAAAAGTTTTTACGCGTATATTAGCATATTTAGTCATTTTTATCATGAATATTTTCATTATATTTCACATCTTTTTAGTGAAAATAATTCCTGCCTCTAAGTTATGTGTTTCATTCTAACTATTAAAAAAAAAATAGGCAAGGTGAACCTAACCATGCTGTCGATTTGGTTACTTGTGTTAAATTTTAAATTAATGATTTGTACCTATACGAAAAATGAGCTGTCTATCACGTATCAGCTTATATCACTAAATATAATCCACGTTGTTTTTTTTTGGCATTAATTCTATTATAGTCAATGGCGGCGCTGACTGACAATTTTCCTCACTAAAATTCCTGACCATTGAAATTTTATGAAAATCGCAAATTTTAAAATTTACATCAAAACCTAGTAATTGTATTCTTCACTGTCTTTTATTAGTATGTGTACGAGGAAAAAATATAAATGCATGATACGGAAACACGATAAAATATAATATCTTTAATGATCTATATAGTTATCGTATCATCGCAACGACGTCTGGTGGAAATATGCCTAGTATAATTTATTTTTAAATTCTATCCAAATAGGCAATATTTTATAAAGAAATATTACATTATTTATAAGCCATATTAATCAAAAATTAGTTGATTTTAACTTTTACATAAATGTTTTTATTGTTTAGTCTTTACTCTTTAGTGTTTATTAATATTTTCATAAACAATTAAAAAATACTTAATAATATGAGTTCTATAAGAATAATAAATGATTTTGTTAACGTGGCGAACAAACAATTATTAAAATAAGTATTTAAGTAAAATATAATACGTTGTATATCTTCTTATGTAAATTATTACCATCTAAAATGGTTTGTAGTCACTTGTTATTTTACATTAATTGTGCTGAGAAATGTGATGTTTACATTTTATTCTAATATTTATATATTCCAAATTAATAAAATGCTATTACATAATTATTATATTATAATTAAATATTAACATTACATTATACATTATAATTAATGATTATATTATCATATATCATAAATATCAGCATAGTCCAAAGTATTGAAAAAATAGAATATATTTTACAAAGTTTATGATCATTTTGGAAAATGAAACATTAAACTAATATGTGTATAGATAATTATCAAATAATAAGCATTATTTTTTTTTTTTTTTTTTAATGTAATTACCCATAACTTTAAATGCTTTTAAATTAGTTAGATTAAATCAATTTTCTGTTTAGAAACCTATAACTTAACATTTTTATTTTATAATTAAATTCACAGTTTAAAAAATGGACAGTTTACAAAACTTCACTAAATAAATAACGTACCTATTAAAAGTTTTTCGGATATGAGCGGAGAAACAGAAAAAAAATTGGACTGGACTTTGAACATCAAAACCCTCTTATCTCTGCATCCAATCAATTTGTCTAATAAATTCTAAATATTATACAATATGATATTATTAGTATTAAACATTATACTTAAAATCGACCTTTATTTGACATCTGTATGTAATTTGGTTAAATTTACTATAAATTTACATAAATATATTTAATAAAACTCATTATATACCTATTATACCTATTTTAATTATATTCCGCAATGATTTTTCGTTGTAGTTAACCTTTTAACCATACATTTGAGACTGTTTGAGAATTTGTCCAATAAAATGACGTAAGAACTACATTTTGGTTCAATCAAATAATGAAATATGTAATGAAATGTGTGGATTTTTTTATATTTATTTTAAATTAGTATCGTTGAAATACTAAGAGTAAATAAGAATCTACGTATGAACGTCTTTCATATAATTGCCAACCAGAATTTATCAAAAATAGAATGCCTACCCAATTCACGATTTCAAAGAATAGATTAGCATCTGATGATAAAAAAAACGTAACTATTCTATTAAATTAATAAATATTACGTGTGCGTGAATGATAACAAAAAACCCTACAGTCGTTAAAAAACGCTTAAATTTAAAATTAATAAAGAAAAACAATAAATGTATACAATTCAAAAACAGTTTTTTCTTCCAAAAGCATAGTATATCGTATACAAATAGAGATGGATGGTTCAAGTCAATTATTTGGTACATCTCAGATTAAATGAAATTGTTACCGTTTTATCTAAGCAAAAACTCAAAATTATTCAATAAAATGTATAAACTGTATCACATTGTATACATATTATATCTAATAATTTGAGTGAGTCTTAGTAATTAATAAAAAACTGTAATACATATTAGTATGTACAAAATAAATTTGTTCAAAATTAATATAACATGTACCTATAATGAATATAATAGTTGTTTTAATTCATGATATGCAATTATTATGCATTAATCATCATCATATGGCTAAATTTTAATCTGATTTATATTTTTATCTATTATCCAAACAGAACAATATCTGAAAAAATAATTTGAATAAGATTTAAAAAATATATTATAGGTACGCAGTACGCTGATTGCTGGTACGTTTTGTGTCCTTATTAAATTTAAAACCGTTGGTAAACGATTTCGATCGGACCTCTGTAACGCGGTGTTGAGATTCTGCAAAATACCCATAAATTAAGTCAGGTATTCTATTCTAAAAAAAAATAATACAACGATGATATTGCCTCTATAATCTGCTAGCACAGAACTAAAGAAAAAAAGTTCTTTCGGAAAACTGACATTAATATTTATTAATACCAGCTATATCTTAATGTATTACTCACTAATATACATGATTATAGTTTTTTTTTTTTTTTAATGACATTATGCACTTTTAATTTTATATTCCAATACAATACATTTACATATAATAATAATTCATATTACACATTATATAATTATTAACTATGATATTATGAAGCATGTCATTGATAGATCGAACATTGGCACATCGATAAATAATGAAATCATTGCCGGTAAGCATTAAATGAAAATAAAAATTACTGTCTAAGTTTAAAAATAAAAATTATTAATTTACAGACACTTGCATAATTATGGACTATGGTACAATTAACATAAACATCAATAAATATTTTTGATAACACTTAAAAAATGTAATAGGTAGGTACTATTAAAAATATAGTAATTATACGTTATAATGATTATCATGTAATTTGCGTGTAATGATTTAGAACTTTTGGCCACTTTTTTAAAATTTCAAAATTCTAAAAAGTTTGAAACGATTGCAATAATTCGACCTTACTGAAATGTAGAAGACTATTTAGTGTATAATAATTACGATGTACATTGTACAGTATTAATTTAACGGAGGTATATTCGTCGATAAATAAAAACATATATTATTTTAATTATTATTATTATATTAGCAATGAAAATAATTACTTTTTTTATATTATTATTATTATTTAACTATAATATTAGCTATACAAGCTGATAACATTATAATGATAAATTAAGGTTAAATCGTATTCGGATAGGTTAAATAATCAATCATTGTCAGTATTTACAAAACTTTATCTTGTAACATTGATCTTTTAACACACATTGATTTAATGTGCGAACATCACTTTATACATATATACTTATACAGCCACAGGTAAATTGCTTCATGAATTTTTTTCATACGAACGGTTATTATTATTTTACATTAAAATTTACAGTGTTAAATAGTAAACATCGCGAGATTTAATTTACCTGTGTTGAGCAATTTAGGGAGAGGAGTGACTTGGAAGACCATAGCACTCACAGTTTTAAAATCAGAGCAATCGTAATATTTTCATCTGTAGTAAACTAATTCTTTTTCATATTAATAAATAGTAGTATAATATAGTATAGGTACAGTACAGAGCAATCTGTGATTATATGAAGAGCGGGGCAAAGAGAGACCAAGTTACGCGTCTTGAAATCCGTGTTTGTGACTCCTAATGGTAGGTGCAAATCAGATAATAATACAATTCATTTTTCAATGCGGCACACATATTCAATATCATCACGAAAATATCAGCTCCAAAACGCACTTTTTTCCCAATTATCCTGCACAGCGTTATAGGAACATTAAAAATATCGATCTCGAACAAAAAAACATACAAGACGCAACCAGCTCAATCAGCAGCAACCAGCTTGATAATTAGGTACCAAGATCTCGTTTAAGAAGTATACAGCGATAACGTCGATATTTTTGACACATTCCATACAACGGACAATCTTTCGTCACACGATAACAAATAATATGCAAATCAAACTTTTGTCCTTTCGCGTATTTTGTATTAAATATTTATTTAATTAGTATATATACTAGTATACTAATTGTGCCAGTGCTTTGATTATTATAAAATCGACTAATGAGCATAGTTATTAGATAAAGAAAAATAAGATATGCACGATTGGTAAACGACCGATATGGGTTGATCTCGATCACGTGAAAAGAGATCGCAGTCAACCTAAAACCCGAATGCATGTCTGGACGAATCCAAAAACTGCGATCGACGCGTGAAAAATGAAAAAACATAATTTGCAGTGGCCACTTGCCAATAATATTATAATTGCTGCTGACGGAAAAAGTTGGCGAATTCAATTTTTCGATAACTTGTCTCGACAATTTCTAGAATCGACTAGAAAAAAATGTTCATAAAATCTATGTATTATACCAACGCTCTCAAAAACTGTAGTCGTCTTTGCTCGGACAGATCGCTTCATCCCCGTCCTCTCCCCCCCCCCCCCACAATTCCGATTCCCTTGGATCAATGATTTTTCGAAAAAGTCGAATAAAACGTAACAAACCCCCGAATTCGCAAATTCTTAAATAATATATTCGTGATTCGACCACGCTCGAGTAGATTGAATATATATATATATATTATATATATAGTTACGTATATACACGTATAGCGTCACATCGAACGGGTAATATATTATTATACGGAATTATGTATAAATATATAACTGTATATTACGACTACGGACTTACTTGGTACTGCGGTGATGTAAATTATTATTTTCGAGTTTATTTTCGTCGGTCGGGACGGACCGGAGACTCCGTGGTGCAGATTTCGACGACGGCGACGATGGTACGGACGGCGCTGGTTTATTATAGTATTATAATCCAAAGATCCCGGAGACGCGGACGTGTTGCGGTACACTCTAATATTGATCGCTGTGGACCGCTGTAGATCACTGACGGAAGTGTGCGGACAAACACTGCTGTAAGTCGTGCGTGCGTGCGTGCGTGCGCATTTACCTGGCTCGATGATGGGTCGAAGTTATTTGTTTTTTGAAAACGATCAAGTTAGCGATTATAGGTCAACGAGATAAATTGTTATAATCTACAACATGCGCTCGTGTGTGTGTGTGTGTGTGTGTGTGTGTGTGTGTGTGTGTGTGTGTGTGTGTGTGTGTGTGTGTGTGTGTGTGTGCGTTTGTATGTGAGTGTTTGTGTGTTTAGATGAAAATAACACGAAAACAATGTACTAAAATAATGTAATATCATATATTTACTATGCTGTTCTTAACAATCCAACTGTACAATAATAATGCGTACACGTATAACGTATATATGTATATGCCTTGTATACACGGCAAGGACAAATCAATGTTAAATGATTACACATCACCGTCGCTTGTATAGATATTATAATATATATATTGTATATGCACAATACCAGGAGCCGTCTCTCGAGTTCGGATCGATAACAATATATATTATATCTTTCCGAGTTCACGGACTTTGTTTTCCTTGCAGCAGGTCGTTAATAATACTCATATGTTAATTTAAAGTTTGACTCATCGCCGACGGGTTAGCGACAGAAGATTTTACAGCTTCACGTCCGTCGATTTTCAAAATATCGAAAATACAATCGTTTTACACCGACCATCGCGAATATTAGGTAGGCACTGTAGTATTTACAAAACCCCAATGAGCAATATATTATCATTGGAAGATGCAGAACGTGCAGTCTGTCATCGTATACACGTCTACGTCGGAAAACCCCAAAAAAGACGTAACGTATATAGTGAGTGATATGGAAAACAATTATATAGATCCCTTGAATATTAGTTCGCCGAATGTCCACCGCGAGTGATAAAAATGCGATTTGAGCGCGAGTTTTTATCTAATTTTACTGATAGGGTTGTTTATGGGGTTTGAGTTGAATTTCTATCACTACGGTATACGCAAACTTCGATAAATGTGCTAGAACGGGGCTGGCGATATGAATCTTAATCTATTTTTTCGGCCCTAGAAGTGTAGAAATATGTCAAGTATAGACTTATTATTATACGATGATGATATCACCTCGTTTATGACGTTAATATAAATTTCTAGTCACGATATTATCATCGTTGTAGTTTAAGATTAAAAAATGTTCCTTACTTACGCCCTAGTCCCTTCATATAGCGTCTCTGCACTACAGAATTATCGCCCAAACAATTGTACTACACATATAGGTGGATAGATAGGTTGAAAGATAATTGAATGCGTTAAGTCAGAGTTAGATAAGATACTTTCATCCCCTTAAAAAAATCAGATTGAGTATCCATAAACTGTGTTAAAAATCGTAGTTCAACAGATTCTCCGTTGATATCAGTTCACAAAATGTTCACATGTTGCGTTTATAGATTCTAATAATAACATCATAATACTGTACGTTTTTTTATATCTTTTATCGATTAATATTGCACAGTGATTCAAATTGTTAAGATATCAAAATGTTACAATATAATGTGTAACACAATTTATAAGTAACATTTGGCTCACCTCTTATAAATGATATTTAAATATTTTCAAAATTAAAATGTACAAAATATAATTTTAAAACGACAGGTAACTTTAATTCGTTTGGATTATAATATACATATACGTATGAATAATAAGTTGAAAGGAGAGTCTCGAGGATAAATTGTCTTTCCTAAATTTTTTTACTCTGACTGAGAAATAAGATCAACAGTTATTACAGACAATCGAAAAAAATTCGTGTGAAACACTTACTGGAAAAATTAATTCTGCCTAACAAATGTTTACATGCGTAGTTTGGCTCTATACTTGACTGACTCGAGCTTATAAGAAACACTACTAAACACACGTTTTTTTAGTAACTAAGGTAATCTAACATTAAATATAAAAATCTTTATGGCTCACAAATAATTATATAAAAAAATAAAAGATACTGTCCTGTAGAAAAACTTCACGGAACATCGTGCAAATAAAGCTATTACATAATGTAGTCTACACCCCTTCAAATGTCTACCTTTTCAACGCACGATCTACGATAATCAGATAACTGCGACGTGCGTTTAGATTACTGGCAGTTTTTGAAATTGCAGTTAAAGTCACTGTCGTAACATAATAACAATACATAATTGGCTGCAAAAGCGATTTATAAATAATTATGTAATAAGACATAAAAAGGGTATCAGTGGGTAACAACTACTTGTCCATAAACATAATAATATATAAGTAATATAATATATGGCATCAAAATTTCAGACTGCTAACATTGATATATAATCATTAAAAATAATATAAAAATAATATGTGTATTAATTTTATAAATATATGTATGTATGTATAACATTAGATGCGACTGCTGCCCGTAAACACCAGCAGCGATAAGATTAAACTGATAGGTCAGGTATATTGAATTCATAATTGCATGGTAGGTCACTATGATCCACTGTTAAGTACACAGGTAATACAATAATTATAGTAATAATATAGTTATAATATACGGCTTAACCTACCAGTGCAAGTAAATGTTTATTCACGGTTAACTATATGATGATAAGTACAGCATCTTCGAACCCTTTGATCGGAAATAAAATATATACATTATACACGCATAATTTCTTATTTGCATAATTTCTAAACTTAGAAATTAGTCGCCACGATGATATAGTTATCGCAGAGTGCAGCAATAATATAATAATTATTATTAATACTGTTCAGCCTTTGCCGTTTTCCTATAACAATACATAATAGGTAATAAATAATAATATACGAGTTTTTAAAATAAAAATAGGAAGTTTTAGCTGATTAGATATTTAAGGTTTTTTTAATTTAATATAGATTTATAAAGGCAATATTTTAATTATAAATTACTTTAATAATAAATAAACAATTGATAACTGAACGTTCAAATGGAGAAATAATAAAATAATAATAGGTATTAGCACTAAACTATAATAAAATTAGATCTGCTACTTATAGATTAAGTTACTATACATTTTTAGAGATTCTTAGCAAACAACTAATTATTTTGTGTGTATCAAGAATCGACAACTTGTTTTTTTTTTTAATCTTTAAAATTCTATTTTAGCGAGGCTAGCATTTTTTCGGCCCCACTTTAATTGAAATTTGATTTCTTAGAATTAAGGGGCTCGGCACAAACGCGGGACCCCGTAGAACAAACGGTGCTACGCAACACAATCAAATGAAAAAAAAAATTGGAAAATCTAATATGGCGGGGTTGGGGAAATAGACCTCCCAGGAGAACAACATTTAAATGTAGATTTAAAAGAAGAATATACACGATTCAAGATATTAAAAAAGGAATGTTTCGAAAAATTAGAAACACAAATAATTAATGTAAAAGAAACAGTAAAAACTTTATTAGACAAATCATTAGAATATAACATACCTAGTGTCCGAAATCGTAAAACGATACAATTTTATGCCGGGAATAAATTATGAGCTAAAACCAAAAGTTGAAAAAAATCAATTATTATTACCCGGTAAAATTATTATCGATATACCTAGAATGGCTAAAAAAACTTTCGACAAAATTACCTACATGTAGGTAAGTACATAAGTACATTATATGCGAATTATACATTAAAGGAAATTAAAGACGGGCAGATTTGAACGTTCTAAAATATATATCAACGAACTTGAAACAATTATGTGTAAAGTGTAAATAATAACTTGGCAAAGTTCACAGTGAATAAACTAAAGCAGCACGAATAACAAGAATAGGATCAAAAGTGTATTATGACTGTGTAGACTGTAGAATCGTGTCAGCTGGAGAAGAGAAAAAAAAGCCATATATTTTAACGTTTTCGACTTTAATGTAAAATAAGACATTAATATAATACTATTTGGTTTTTAAATTAATTATTTTCTTAACAAATACACAACTCTAAATATGTATGTAAATAAAAAATAGTTTATTGGTATAAATATTATATCTAAAATTATTTTTTAGATTCTGAACGGAGTGATGATTGTATTGATTTTACAATGATGTGTGATTTTTTTTTTTTGTGTCTGTCGACAACATTTGGGGCAGTAAAAATGCTTCGATTTTTGACTTCAGCCCCTCTTTGAAAAGATAATCGAATCTAGTTGGTACTTTTGGGGGTCAAAAGTTAAAAATTTGATGTGAAATGAGTCGGGAAAAACCCTAAAAAAATGACGGAAAAACGGAATTTATTACACAAAACCAGTTTTCGTCAAAATCGAATTTTTTATTTTGCTATAACTCAAAAACTAATCACTGTAAATACTTGAAATTTTCACCAAATGTTTATGTTAGTGTTATCTATATACAGTTAAATTTTCAAAGAATTTAAACTTTTTTTGAACTATTTATAGAAAATTGAAATTTTCATTTTTTCTAAGTATTTTGTTTTTAAATAACGATAAAAATTTTTTGGCCGACCAGAAAATCTTGAAAATTTAATACAAGGTTTCTTATAAGTTGTTCTTAAAGTGATAAAAAAAATCTGAAATCGTTAGTCACAATTTTTTTTAATAAGTGCTTAAAGTTCGAATTTATACGAAATATGTTAAAATTGCGAAAATTTGCAAGTAATTTTGTGGTTGAAAAATCGTAAATATTTTTCTTTTATAACTAAGTTTTGAAAATTTGGTACAAGGTTCTCCATAAATTTTTCTTCAAATATCTGTAAAAAAAACTCTACCGGATTCAGACAAAAAAATTTTATGAGTGTTTGAAATTTTAATTTTTACAAAACCGCGTTAAATAACGATTTAGCCTCAAACGATTTTTGATATTTGTTGTTATTCAAATAGTATAAGTCGTAAATACTTGAAAATTTTACCAGTTATTTAGATTGCAATTCTCTTTACGTGATTTGATTTTCAAAATATTTTGACTTTTTTTGAGCTATTTATAGGCACTTTAAATAATCTATTTTTTTTTATTTTTTTTTTATAAATGTTGATAAAAAAAAATTAGCTGGGACAAATTACTTGAAAATTTAATTGAAGGGTCCACATAACTTGTTCTAACTCTCACTCAAAAATTATAAAAATACATAGGCACAATTTTTTTTTATTAGCATTTGAAGTTCAAATATTGACAAAAATTCGTCAAAATCATGAATAGTTTTCACTATTTAGTAGTTAAAAATTCATAAATATTTTACTATCAAAAACTAATAATTGAAAATTTAATATTATGCTGTCCATAAGTTAAGCTTAGAATAATTATAAAAAGTTTGATGATTATTCAATTTAAAAATTTTTACGAGTGTTTAAAGTTTTAATTTTAATTTGAAATCAAAAATACACGTGTAAAATAACGTTTTACTAATAAATAATTTTCTATTTTTGTTATTTTTAAAAAATTACTAAACGTAAGATCTTGAAACTTTTACTTAAATGTTTGAATTTGTTTCATAATAGAATATATGACAATATTTAAATTTTAAATATAATATATCCTAGACTGACAAATCATCTCCGTTCAGAATCGTTTTACGTATAAAATGATACCTATCATTGCATTCAAATTTAACCTACCCTAGTCCGAGGTTCACCCCACTCCCTAATGTACAGCAGAGCGATACTCATTTACCCGCTTTTTTTTAGTTTAATTGAATTTGATTGATTGTAAGTAAATTTTAACATGTTTATTATTAAAGGGTAAAATAATAAATATTGAAACATAAGAAATCTGTTTTAGTAAAGTATGAATTCAAATCTTATAAATAATAATGAAAATTACAAGACAAAATTACAAATATATTTTCACTAAAATAATATTTAGTAGGTATAAATTAAAATTATTATAGGTATATTCGTAATAAAACTATAAAACATAATATTTATTACAAAATTAAAAAATATAATAAATAAGTTAATAAAATACTTTCCATTTATTTGGTAATATATCAATCGTACATTCAATAATTCAATATGTAGTCTTGCTATAGACAAACGGTAATTAATAATATGCTGTCCATACACCTTCAACAATAATTCAACACAAAATGCTAATAATATCAAATATAAAGTGCCGCCAAGATTCCTTACAATTAATATAAACAAATTAATCAAAAAAATATCTTTTGAAAACCAATTTATAATATAATATGATATACTATAAAATGACAACGACCTTGATAAGTTATTCCTATTATTATCATTATTATTATTATTATTATTATTATTATTATTATTATTATTACTGTCAAAAATTAAACGATTTGACAAAAAAAAATTAATTCTTAATTTATATTTTAATAGCATTCAACAAATAAGTAATATTTCCAGTAACGATAATCCCCAGACAGATTTTGGTTCCATATCAATTCCCCAAGAATACAATATAATAAGTCTTTCGCAGTATAATAATATATATACTTACTATTTTATCACCGATTTCACTCCCTCTAATAAAAACTATTAATTCACCTTATCAGTTTTTTATGTTTTCATCTGTACCACAACATAATACACAAAATATACAATTTTCTTAGACTATCTAGTATCTACCTAGTATTCTCCTATAAATCTTCCCCGAAATCTGCTTTATGCTCGAACACGCCCTTACAATACTAACTATCTTCAAAATTATTCATCTAATGTGACAATTCATACAGAAAATGACTCAACATTTCCAAATACTTAAAATTAAAAAAAAAATTAAAATACTTGTCCACTAATATTTATTTTATATATTTATTTATATTAAATGGCATTATTTAATTTACCTTAATTTAATAATCATCCTTTCTTCAAGTGCAATAGATAACCGAATTACCGAAACACTACATTATCTTACTCGTCAACAACTATCTTCCAATGATATCTATCGACTAACTGAATAATCAAACATAATTTAAATAATAAGAAAACAATACGATTCGATTTCTTTACACTTCATTTGTATTACATTTTTATAGAATAATAAAATATTATGCTTACCACTTACCAATTACCAGCTTTTCAAACAGTGGCGTAGCCAGGGGGGCTAAGGGGGCTAAAGACCCCCATTGACTGTGTTTATTTTAGCCATTATAGCCATATATATTATAATTTATAATAAAAATATCAATCTTTATAATATTCTTTCTCTTATCATGATTAATTGTGAATTAACACAGATATCTATACTAATTAATGTAAGAACATTTTCCATCTTGTCAAGAACGAAAACATACTTAAGGAGTTTCGCTACGGTTATTATTTAAGGGACATCATTTAGGCAATTCATAATCTCGTCTTAGCCGCCCGAGATCTATGTGTTAGTTGTAAATGATTATTAGTGTAAGTAAAATGCGATGCGGGTACCGGCTGGAGTACGCGCATGCACATGTCAATAACTCGATAACAATAAAAATTCACTATAGGTACGAATTTTACGACAACTTACTAATTGATTTGACAAAATTAAAGTTAGTTAACTTAACGTTATCTGATCTTAATTCTGAAAAAATATTTAAATTCAGCAGAAAAATGTCTGTAGATCGTATATTCTGGTTTTAAATTTAATTTTAAATATAATATTGTGATTTGAAAAAGTCATATGTTCAAGATTTTATTACCACTTTATTAAAATATAAGATTGCATTTTTACAAAGTAATCCGTACGATCTATATAGACAATTTTCTGCCGAGTTCAGAATTTTTTTCAGAATCAAAATCGGACATCTTAAACTAACTTTAATTTTGTTAAAACTTTAGGTACATCTTTTGAGCTCAAATTGACGGCACTTAACAATGATGGAGAAAAGGTTAAATGGTTTAGCAATGGCAAATATAAATAAAAAATAACTTGTGAAAGAAACAGATGTCATTCAAGTTTTTGCTCAAAACGCCCCAAGAAGGATGCAGTTAAAAAATTGGAGCCATAATAAATAAATAAAAATGTTTATACATATATAAAAATTTTTGTTGCTCAATTTATTAAAAAAATTTTAAAAAGTGTACATAAAAGAAATATTGTATTTGTATTTTTTGAATTTTTTAGTGGGACTAAGCCTCCCCCATACAAAATTCCTGGCTACGTCACTGTTTTCAAATGTTTTAATTAACAAACGGAAATAAAACTCTTCTAAATGTGTCACGATATCATAAAAGTTATTTGAAATTGTCTTTACGCGGCCTTAAGTTCAATAAATATACTCAACGATTGCAGTTTTTTTTTTAATTTTATTTTTCTGCGTCTTTAAAATATTGCAAAAATCAAAAATACCATTCTGTTATCGTACGATGATACTAAACGAAAACCGATTGACGAATGAGAAGAGCACTTGGAAAGCGCGCACTATGAAAAATATTACAATTTATTTATTTATCTTAATTATCTTAACATTTACCTAGATTCTTCTTATAGTTTCTCACTTGAACTCAGGCTATTCCTAGGGCTTCAGCTTTCAATTGAGCTACTTCTCATTTTTCACCTGACTTCAATACTACATCCAGGAGTATGTAGACTTCCAAAAGAGTTACCAAAGTGTTTATAAGTTTGAAGTTTTTAAAGTTTAGATGAGTGGAGTGGGTGGTACAGAAAGTCGCACAAAATGTCGATCTATTACTCAGCTCACGTGATCTTTAAACATTTATAACTCATAAACAACTCGTCAAAATTTCAATTTTTATGTATCATTTTGTACTCTGAAAAATATTCTACTCCGGAATATGAAATTAAAAATGTATGTTGTTTTTCAATAAACTAAAAACTTGAAAAAAATCGCATGTGATTTGTTCAATTATCTGACTGTAAGTCTTCATTATTAATTTTCGTGACGCCAACTATTCAACAACATTCTCAAGTAAATTGTGTTCTTAATTCTTCATATTTTTTAAACAGCACAATATTAAAAATCATTACGTAATTCATTGTTTTGTTCTTTTAAAATCTTATTTTTCTCTCTCATACCCTTCGTTGATTGAATCATTTTTTGCAGTTCTTTTCCTAAAAGATTAAATTTATTGCTTATAAAATTAACCGTGTCATCAATTATAGATTACTAAAAGATTCGTTAGTTATAAGTTGTATCACAATAGAGTATAGACTCAATTCGTTCCGTAGTATTCACAAAAATAATTTTTTACTTAAAATTTAATGCACTGTATTTTTGAGCATATTTTAATACAAAAATATCATCATTTTCCCCGGTATTTTCATAGATGATATACAAAAACAAAAACTCGTAACTATAACATCAATAATAACAAACCTCGAAAGTCAACAGTCAATAATCAATATCAAATAATTGGTTATAATTATGACTAATAAAGACATATATTATTTTATAAGTTTCCATCAAAACATTCAAAACCGTAATACAACTGTATCCAATGCATTATTAATATTCGCAATTTATCAAAAAGTAACCATTACACAAAAGTTTCTAGAAAAGGGTATACTTATCCAATACGGCAATACCTAACCCATACTATATTCAAATAGGAGTAGATAATGTCCATCAACTCCATCACACTACTAAGATGAAACTTAGAAAAGGGGAAATTTATTCACCTACTGATTATTAATCATTCAAATATTATGTCTATTATACCTGTTAAAAAAAGGGGATCCTTCAGTTACTCACATAAGTTGTCTCAAGTACAACCTAGACTTTATTATTCAATACAAACATAATTATGATAAAGACCATATTATTGTAAAAAATTTGGATAATGAACCTCTTAAAATTAAAAAAGAGAAATTTTATTCACCTACTTTAACAATTAAAATTAGTTTTACCGAAGCACATTTAGCCATTCTAAGACACTGGGTTTATCATTGTAAATTTCTGTATTATAATCATAAATATTTCATTACACCGCTTTTTGGTAGTTCTTTTAATTTTTGGACAAGATTAATTAATTATTCTGATATCTGTAAATAAATTGTGATACTTATATTATAACTTATAAATTTAGTTAAAAACCTTGAACTTATAGGTACCGTATTACACTTTCGATATATTTATTTTTATTTTGTTAGTTGGCAGTTGCTTTAAATAAAGTTCTAGTTATAATTAGTATTTGAGTACTAAAGTCTATAGATAACATGTTCGAAATATTAATTTATTTTAAAAAATGTGAAGTTATTTTGTATTTATTATAAATAATTCTCGAAAGAATACTAATTTAATGTTTTTAAATCTAAAATCCGGATTCAATGTAAAATTCAGATTTAGAATCCAAAATCGGAATTTACAGTAAAATTCGGATTTCGAACTTCAAACATCCGGATTTTCAAACTTCAGCGAATTCGGCTTTTTCCCATCACTAAGACACATTAGAGTAAAGCAAAAATAAAAGTGAAATTTTATTAATATTATTATTTTACGTTAATTATATTATTTAATTTTTTAATGTTTTAAAAATTAAATCAATATTGTTTTTATGAAATTATATTATTAGTTGTATGAAACTATGCTATAAAAGTTTTTGAATTTTTTAACAGTTTAATCAAAGTTGATAATATTATATTTCATACTTCCATTGTATTATTTGTATTACTAAAAAGTGATCTACTTAGGCCCTAGACGAAATCCTTAATATTAAAAATCAAAAATAAAATTATAATTTCTACCATAAAAATTGTTAATTAATTACACATAATTATTTCCTCTGTTTAACATTTAACGAACCCATAATTTCGTGCATGACGCATGTCTTTATAAATAACAGTGACTTAACCAATAAAAAAACATGATAAAAATGCTTAGTGTTTCTTTATGCATACTTATAAAGAAATGTATTCATTTTGTAAGCTGACAGAGACAAACGATGAAACACGATGAACACAAATACTCAATACTCTACACGAACACCCATAATGAAAATATTAGGAGAGAATACAAAATTTCTCAAAATATATGCTATATTAAGGTTTAATTTATAATATATTAATATTATCATGGTAATATTTACTAAATAATGAATTAAGAGGACGCCATACCCGCATGTCTCTATCTTATGAACGTAAGACAGCAAACTTGCATTCAGTTTTTAATTTTATGCTATTAGTTTATACTCGTATTTTAATTTTTAAACGAGTTACGAGCATTTTAAAGTCTTAATATTTTACATAACTATAACTCACTTAAAAATTAAAATATCAATAAAAGCCAATGAGATACCCTAGATAATATTATTACCTTTAAGTTTGATAATTTTGTAAGTATTTTGATACAAAAAATTCGAATTTAGGGCGAGTAATTTATGAGTTATACGTATTTAAAATTTAGTTGTGCGGAGTGGAGTGGTACGGAGTGGAGTGGTACGGAGTTACCCCGCAAAATGTTTGCCCACAACTCCGCTTGTCAAAACTTTAAATAAGTATAACTCATAAAATACTCATCTTAAATTCGAATTTTTTATATCAAAATACTCAGAAAATTATTTTGCTTTGGAATATGAAATTAAAACACTATGTCGTCATTCAAAAAATTAAAAAACTTAAAAAAATATAAGGATAAAAAATATTTAAAAATATAATTTTTTAATAAAAAACGTTGTTTTTTTTAACAATTATTTGAAACTATGTGAAAAAATATTTTCAAATACATAAATACTTTTTGAAATAATGAGTGTTGTTTGATAAAAGAATCACCCTATATAATAATTTTTCCAGGAAGGAAAGTGCGCCGCCTTGTCATACACTTTCAACACCCACAGTGGTGGGTCTGGGATTATTTTTTTCTGAAAGAGGCCCAAAATTGATCATGTTATATATTAAAAGTATTATTATTACTATTATTTGTTATCATTTTTGAAAAGAATACAATATTATCTTTTTTAATAAAAAAAACTTAAAATACTATTCCTCTGTGTATTCTATTTATACTTTGAATTTCACTAATTAAATATTAACTTAAGGAAAAATGGCATTAAAAAAATAATTTTTATAATTTTTATCAAATTTTGATGATTTTATTTATTTTTAATAAATTAATAGTATAATTAAGGAAAATGTCAAAGTTACAAAGCCTATCTAGTATTAATTAAGTGATGTGGGTATATATTTGTTAATATAATACATAGTATGCACACAATTAAGTACTGAACTATGCCCTTTTCTTCACAATCTATACAATGATTAAGATATTAATAGATCATTTGGAAACATAAATTATGTTTCAAATTAACATTTTGCAGCTGAAATTCTATGTGTTCTAATATGTTTAGGGTTATATCTCTAGAATTTTTTATTAATGATATAATTCCTAAATATTTTGAACAATCATACTTTTTAAAATGTAAATTAATGAGCATAATAATCATAAAAACTTGAAACATTCTGCTGTTCCTCAATTATTATTTTCTATACTCAATATATAGTTTAGTTCTTAATTTTTATTTTTAGTATTAATAAAAAATGTTTTTTTTTGTGTGGTAAAATGTCATGCTTTCAACTATTTACATATTATTTTGTAAAAAGAAAGTAAATTATCAAAATATTTAGAAAGCACGCAATTGATTTAATACTCATCACCAAAAATCTGTTTAGGAGGTCAAGTTAACCACTACCTTTCATATTGCAAACTATCATAAATCATAAATGCAAAAGAAATAATGAATTTGAATTTAATAACAATACAATATGCATAATAAAAGTAAGAAATAAGAATACATTCAAATCCGCTTAAGGGCATTCGATACCGTGATTTTCTGTTTTTGTCTAACAACATATGATTTTAGACGGATCTTTTGCCAATCATATCAATTGATCCAATGACGCAATAAGAATTCTAAAAACAGATTTGAATTTGTAATTGAGTCTACTTGAAAATGACTTTCCCAGATTTTAGATTTTTTGATTTTAACTTCTCCGAAAATTGAAATACATCAATTTTTAATTATTTATTTTTAACATAATTTTTTTAGACATTTGGAGGAAAATATCAAATATTTGAGAAAGTCGATTCCAAGTAGACTTGACAACAAATTCAAATCTTTTTTCAGTATTCTTATCGCTTCTTTAGATCAATTGGTATGATTGACAAGGGATTCGTCTAAAATCCTATGTCGTGCATGCATTAGACAAAAACAGAAATTCACGGTATCAAATCCCCTTAATTGGGACACATCAGGCGGTAATCTATCCGTTACCATTACCCGACTATCCCAATAAACCGATAACAATGTAACAAATACATTATTTGTTTGAAACTTAGCTATTTGTTCTCATTAAGCGAATTCTACTAACTGTAGTCAATTTAAAAATGATTAACAAAATGTGAAAATTAAAATTTTGTTAGTCATTTTACTTTTCAATTACAATTTATACATAAGTATTATGAATATAAAATATTTATTTATTAATACACAAGATGATCAAAGATTACCATAAGAAATACATTTTAGTTTCTTATAAAATTCTTAACATACAGGTGAAGTAAGGTAAAATAATAAAATAAACGGTCCAATTACTTCAAAATAATTATATTACTTATATTATGACAATATGGTTTTTCCTAACTAGTAAACACACTTTTTGGAATGTGTTTGAACAAAACAAAAAAAAATATTTATAAATATATATATATATATATTTATATGGGTGTCAAAGGCATATTTTTTTTAGCCTTAATCTTAAGTCTGAAAAGAACACAACTTTTAATTTTTGATACAAGCACTAACAAAGTCGAAAAAAAAACAACAATATTTTAAAAATTTACAACAACACAATAAACTCTACATTCATTTGTTAAATGATGATTGCAACAAAAATGATTTGTGCTGGTTTTAAAAATTTATTTCTGTTAAATTTATGTATAAAAAAATAATTAAATTACTTCCATACCTATGAAATTATTAACCTAACCATTTATCTTAAATGCTTTAGTCAAATATCCACATTATTTATGACAAAAATGACTTAGAGATTATTTGTGCCACTGAGTTGGCAGATTCACCTTTCACTATTTGCCTGTGATCTCCAGAAACAGAGTGGATGTTTAAAGAACCTTTGCAAAGCTGTAAAATTAAAAAAAAAGTAAGATTATTGTAAATTAGTGTAAATTTAGGTATATTATTATACATACAGGTTTCAGTCCATAGTCTGGTCCAAGAGATACAAAGTTGTCTTTTGCTGTAACCAAGGTGACACTTCCATTGAATTTCTGTTCAGGTTTGTAATAGAACGAAACAAATAATTTTCCATGGAATAGTTTAGCTGCGGTTTTCAGTTCATCTTTATTTAAGGGTAAATCAGATAAGATATTCACTGCTTCTTCCAGTTGTTCTTCTTTTGTCTTTTTTGTGGCAATTTGGTCGAAGACCTAAATTTAAAATAAAGATCCCAGTTTAAAATTAATTTAAAACATTATAATTTTTTTTTTTTAATAAATATAAATTATAAAATTTACCACTTGGTAGTCTAGTTCCTTGAAAAGTAATACAAAGTATGCAAAAGCATCTCTATCATCTACTTTGTTATCTGAATGACGGTTTTTAAATGCATTTTGATGTGTCAAAACATAAGATGGAGAACCATCCAATAGTACAAGGCTAACTTTCTCACCAGCAGCTTCTAATGCTACACCAGTTTCAAAAGCAACCGATGCACCAAATGAGTATCCTACAAGGTTGTATGGCCCAGATTTTTGGATTCCTTTAATTTTCTGAAAAAAATCAGTAAACATTATATTAGTTTCTTTCTACAAAACCTAAAGTTATAACAACTTACAGCTACAAAGAATTTTGCCATAGATGCCATTGAATCAGTTGGGGCATCTTCAGTACATTGAAGTCCATAAATGTTATAAGGTAATTTAGATGCTACTTCTTCTAGTGCAGACACAAAACCTTCAATTGCACTGAACATAAATACATTAAGTTTGCTATTTTCATCATTCTTCATGTTGATAATAGTTTCTTGAGGAACTAAACTTTGACTGAATTCAACCTAAAAACACAATATTTTGAATTTAATTTAAGATAGACATAATACAATCAATAATGAATAACACAAACCTGATCATTTCCGGCGGTTGTCCCATTAGGTGTATCAGCAACAACTTCACTACCATCACTTTGCAATTCTTGTAATCTTTTAACAGTCAAAGTTCTGATTTCACCAACACTCAACACCAAATCATAATTTCTTTCCAAAGTCTGTTTGATTTCAGCTCCCATCAAAGAGTCCATACCCAGATCAGCTAGAGTTGCTGATGCATTGATATTCTTAGCGTCTTTGATACCAAGAATATTGGCAACAGCTTCAATTAGGCTCACTTGTCCGGCACCACCAGAACCACCCTTTCTTTTTTCAGCCAATACCATAGAAGCCAAGACAGGTTGTGGATGTTGCAAAAATACATCAAAAGCACTCAAACATGAAGCCATACGCTGTGGCAACGTACCACCAACCACTGTTTCATTTCCACCCATAGTTTCCATGATAAGTCCAACATCTCCAATTGCACCCCATTGAATAGCCAACTAATAACAATAAATGAATTATTAATATCAAATTTAATTATTTTTAATTGGATACATATTATTATATTATTTATATCAATATCGACATACCCCTGGAAGACCAGCTTCTTGTCTAGCTTCACAAATTCTTTCCATGACAGAATTGGCAAAACCATAATTAGTTTGTCCAGCATTACCACGTCCACAAGATACTGATGAAAATACAACAAAGTGATCGAGTTCGGGACATGACTTCCTGGTAACTGTGTCTAAGTTTTTGGTACCAGTTACTTTAGGTTTGCTCACAATTTCAAAATCTTGTGGAGTTTGATTTTCCAAGAATGCATCTCTCAATACCTTAAAATAATTAATTACCAATTATAAATATTCATAATAAACAAAAATGATTTGAAAACGTACATGTATAAAATGTTATAACCAATTTAAATTTAATAATAAATTAAAAACTTCAAGTTCGATATATAATTTACAGTCGCTTGTAACTTTAAAACATACATAGAAAAATAATAAAAATTACTTACAGCGGCCAAGTTGAAGACACCTCCAACTGGTCCCAATTTGTTACTGTCATCAATCAATTGTTGAGCTCCATTTAATGTTGAACAATCAGCCTTAGATATCAATACATTAACACCTGATTCTTTCCAATTGCTTACACAAGCAGCTTGATAACCAGTGGTAATTCCACTTCTAGCAGTCAATACAAGGTTTTTGGCCCCTCTGACAATCAACCAGTTAGCTAATTCCAACCCAAATCCTCCAAGACCTCCGACAAGCACATATGTTTTGTCTGGGTTCATATAAGACCGTGGAATAGAAGTTACCAGTTTGGTTGCAGGTTTAATAACTGCTGTAGATTCTTCATCTCTAATTTTCAATACTACTTTTCCAATATGTTTACCAGATCCAATAAATCTGAACGCTTGTTCTACTTGAGATTCAGTGAATACTGTGGCTGGTAAAGGATTAACTGCACCATTCTTTATACCTTCGTTTAATAATCTTACAACTTCTTTCTTGTCTTCACTTTCAGATTTGGCATCAAACAATGAATCCAATAGAATGCCGTGGAATGTAGTATTTTTCAAGAAAACGGACATTCCCAATGGGCTGTTGTTTGACAAATCAAGTTTACCAATTTCAAGGAAACGACCATCCTTAGCCAAGCAACGGACAGATGCTTGAAGTTTATCATCTGACAATGAGTTCAGAACAAGGTCTACACCACGACCTTTTGTTTCTCTTAATACATGTTGTTCAAAACTGGTGTCACGAGAGTTGGCAATATTTTTGTCAGTTAACTAAATAAAATTATAAATTATTAGTTACACATTCAAATATTTTGTATTATTACAAAATACTATTATAGTTTATTACGTGATAATAATTATATTAATAATACCTTGGGGAATGTCTTTTTCAAGAATTCTCTTTTTTGTTTGCTACCAACGGTAGTGTAAACAGTAACACCCATATGCAGAGCAATAGCAATTGCTGCTTGGCCGACACCTCCAGTACCAGCATGAACTAATAAGGAGTTGCCTGGCTTCATTCTTCCTCTTACACAGAGTGCATAGTAGGCCTTGAAAAAAAATACATATGCTTACTTATTGCAGCCACATTAACTGGCATTCAATTACTTACAGTTCCGTAAACAACAGGTATAGTTGATGCTTCTTCCAATGTCCATTTGCTAGGAACTTCCCACAAGAACCCAGGATCAGCAAGAACACTAGTAGCCAATCCCCTAGCAGCAAGCATACCCATTACCCTTTTACCTTTAGAGTTACGACCAGAGAATTCAAGTCCAAGAATGCAGTCCTAAATAAAATATTATAGTATAAAAATAGTTAAATGCCGTTACTTAATATAAATATGTAACATACTTGTCCAGCTAAATCACCAGGTAATGCATCAGGAGGAAGTTTTCCAGATGCCAACATGATATCACGGAAGTTAAGTGGTGCGTAGTAAACAGTACATAATTCAGTATTTGGGTTGTATTCAGGTCTAAAATTAAAAATGCTTGTAAGTTAATAAACTTTTGTCTAAAACAATAAATGCTCACTTGTAATAAGTCAAGGGTCCTTCAATCCATTTCAAACTGCTCAAATCTCCTCTAGTCAAAGCATTAATGTAAGCATGCTCAACTTGTAATGAAGGCTTATCCTGTTGGTTTTCTAATTTCAAATGTCTCATTGTACCCCAAACCCCATTAGACTTCAATATATTGCTCAGTAAATCTTTTTTCAACTGTGCAGCATATAAAGGAGCAGTTAAAGAGAATTTTGGTGCAGCTGGGTCTTTAATGAATACTGATCTGACACTGTTGCCACCAGGTTCTTGTTTAACACAATTAACCAAACCGACAATACCATTAGTGTCTTCTCCTTGAGCAAACAAAACTATTTTCTTGCTTGGGTCAGCTTCAGCAGATTTTAGAGCCGATTTTAATGTCTCAACCCACTCGTAAGATTTTTCAGACACTTGGATGACTTCACTAACTGGTAATTCTTCACCGAGCTAAATAACAAATAGAAACAGTTAAAAATAGACCGATTGGGTTAATGCAATTAAATATAAAATTTAATTACATAGGGTAAATACATAACAAATTTAATAGCCACTTTATACCTTTCTCAATAAGAAGAAAGTTCTATCTTCAGCAGATAACTTGCTGATAAAAACAAGATTACTATTCTCAATAAGACTTTGAGACACATTATTAGATTCAGAAGTAAGAACAAAGCCACCATCTTTTACTGTCTCTGCCAAGTTGTTCAATTTATTTTGAGATTGTAACACATCAAAAGCAATTGCTACATGAGCGTTAGATTCAATCGGACCATTTTCCAATGATTTGTTTATCATTTTTACTTCCATTGGTCCCAAAAATGGAGCTAAAGCTTGTGTTTGAGTCGTAGCTAAGGTTGCATCCAACTGAAAAAATAAATGAATTGGTATTTGAGCACTTAAATATTTTATGTTGCTATACTTACAGATATTAAGGGTTCAGATTCCAGAATGTTGACAACATTAGGCATATAAATTCCTTCAAATGGTTTGTCTGCTCCATATTCAACAACTTTTACTTTCATTGCACCAGCACTATTTTCCAATGCAATCTGGAGGTATGCAGCAAAAACATTTGAGATGTCTGTTACGGGAGAAGCCTTAAAAATGATTATAATATTATTATTATTATTATTATTATTATTATTATTATCATTATAAGCATCATAATTACTTTATCACTGTTGTATGGTACAAATGTATACTTTTCTAATTTAGGAGCAGCCTGTGATTGTTGTCTTCTTGGAGCCAAACTAGCTTTCATGCCACGCAATTCAATACCACCAGATTTGATGACATCAATATCTCTATACATGTATACCGGAACAGCTAAAACATTTTTAAAAATATTTATTGTAATAAATTATGTTACAATATTTTGCATCAAATTAAAAACACTTACGACTATTTTCTGGTAAAGTTTCAATATATTCCAAATGTTTTGCTGGGTCAATAATAACTCTTTGCATTCTTGTTGGTAAATACAACTCTTTAGTTTTCAAACCCAAAATAGAAAACTGCAACATTGTATCAATGTATGTGATCCAGTTTCCAATCCAATCCAATTTGCCACTGATGCCTACGTATTAAAACCATAAACAATTATTATTTTATTTTTTACATTAAAATTAAACATTAATTTAGATGTTTTACATATTCAACATAAAATACTAAAGAAAAGTATTCACTAAAAACCTTTATTATCAGCTTCGTTAACTCCGCGGAATACTCCTTTGTAGTCGTATCCTCTCAGTCCCAAATCTTTGTAAATGTCTACAGATTTGAGAGATAAATTATTTTCATCAACATATGGTTCAGGTAATTCTAATTGTTCTGTTTCAATATCATCTGGAATGTAGATACGGCCAGTAACAGCAACTGAGCCACCTTCACAAATTTCAAAATTGCCAGTTCCTTCGAAAATGTTGATAAGGAAATTGACATTTCCTGTACAAAAACAAAAAAAATTGCAAGTTAATAGAATAAGTAAGATATAATTTAAAAAATAAGTAATATGGTATATTTTATATTAGTATTTTTTTATTAATGCTAAAAGATTTGATTGTAAATAAAATAAACATTATTTTTTATATAATTACCGTCTTTAGGCATTATAGTTGCACGTAAAAATTGTACATTTTCAATAACAACTGGGAATTCTTCAATGTTCTTATCTTGAAGTTTAGCAAAAGTCCTCCATACAAGTGTCTATAAAAATTACAATCATACATTCGAAGCTGTACAAAAAATTAAAAATTAACTCTTATTATACCAAGTATCCAGTAGCAGGGAATAATACTCTGCCATCAATAGCATGTCCAGACAAATATTGGTCTTCTTCAGTACTCAAATCAATTTTAATAACAGATTCTCCAGATCCTGCTTCCTATATTTCAATTATTCAAGTTAAAATTAAATTATTTATAATTAATAATAACAAAACTATTATTTTTTCATTTGTATAATTATACAAAATATTTTTAATTTACCTTTTGAGCAAAATTGCTAACAAACCATTCAACAGAATGATCCCATTCGATTAAAGACTGAATCATAGGTGTTCCTTTAGCTACTGGATAAGAAACAGCTGGATATAGATTTTTAATTTTTGGTTGAACTCCAGCATTGTACAGTCTAAATTATCAACATTAAAGCATTATACCTTTGATTACTTAAATTTATATATAAAAATAACTTACTTTCCAATGCCTGACAATAATACAGAAATGTTTCCTTCAGGGTTTGTTGATCGTTTAGTAAGACCAATACAAGAGCATTCAGGTCCTAAAGCTCTTTTAAGAATGGCTTGAAGTAAAGCATGTGGAGCGATTTCAATGACAACAGCATCTTTTGGTACATGAGCAAGAGCTTCCTAAATAAAACAAAAATATAGAAATTCAGTAAAAATAAATGTATTATTACAGGAAAAAATTCTATATAATTATCTAACATGGAACAAAACTGGAGCCAATAAATTGTTGACATGATATGCAGTTGAACTCATTTGAGCAAGTGGAGTATTCCATTGTGCTTCTGGGATGGAAGAACTGATCCATCGAGATGTACGAGGTTTTGGATTTGGTAAAATCTATAATAAAATAAAATAACAAAAATAGTTTTTAGTTAATACATTTTTTAAATAATAAATTGAAGAACAAACAAACAAACAAATATTTTTACACTAATTAATACTATAAAAACACTTACTCTTTCTAAGCTGTTGCGGAGCTTAGGTGCAGCATCAGCGATGTACTTAGAGTGGAAAGCATATCCAGAACTCTTAACTTCTTTAGCAAAAATTCCTTCAGCTTGTAAAGTCTTGACAAAAGCAGTAAGACTTGATGGTGGGCCAGATACTGTTACACTATCTTCACTATTATGACAAGCAGCAACCAAGTCAGCAGGCAATCTTTTTTTAGTATCTTCCCATGATAAACCTTAAAATAAAAATACCATTAGTATTGACATAATATGTAAAATACTCAATATAAGTATAAACCATAATTATTAATCAACAAAATATTTAACTTACCAACAGCAGCCATAGATCCTTGCGGCAATTTTGATTCTAAAATGCTACGACCTCTCCAGAATGCAGCCAAAATTGCTTGATCAGCATTAAATGTACCATCAGCATATGCACAACCAAGTTCACCAACTGAGTGTCCAACAACACCATCTGGTTCAATTCCAATTGATTTCAACAAATCGACTAAAGCAACCTTTAACACACAACAAATTTAATTTATCATTATATTTATCTTTACTACTATCTATACTAACCTGCATTGATGTTATAGATACAAATGAGTTAAGGACATTATCAAATGTTGTTTCGTCTTTTGAGTTAAGAATGCTAAGCAAATCTAGTCCTTCAATTTGAAGTACAGATGCAGCTCTATTAATTGCCCGAGCAAATGGTTCTAATTGAAGGAGCCCTTCAACCATACCAGCCCACTGACTTCCCATTCCAGAAAAAACAAACCAAACTGGTCTTTTAGTAGGCTTGACTTCCTAAAAATATAACAACAAAATAATATAACTTCAGTATTTTGAATAATCCAAAATTGAAAAAAATAAAAATAACTTACAGTCACTTCAGAGATTGATTTTCCAAGGACAGTGTATCCTCTATAACCATGTCCATTAATATTATTAGCATGAATATCATGTAATAAACTAATAAAACCGTCATCTAATGGTGTATCAGCAATCTAAAGAAATTACATTCAATTAAATAACTAAAAAAATAAATTGAAAGCTATTAAGTGATTTACATTTTTTAACATATTGTTAACTGCATCATTTGTTCTTCCAGATAAGGCAATCAAACGTGGTACATTATTTAGAATTGGAGCAGTCTTTGGTTTAGGATTAGACTTCAATAAAACATGAGCATTGGCACCACCGAACCCAAAAGAGTTAAGTGCTACATAGCCTCCGCTGTAATCCCAGTTTTTGTTTACAACCTATAAATGTAAGTTTTATAATAAGTCATTTTTTTTTCTTATATATAACTGTTTAATTATTTAATTTATTATAAAATTACTTGTAATCTTCCATCTAATAAAGCTGGAATATCAGGGTTTGGGTTAGCAAAGTGAAGATTTCCGGGAATTTTTCCCGCTTCTAAGGCAATTACTATTTTAGCTAATGAACAAAGACCAGAAGCTGGTTCAGAGTGGCCCATGTTAGATTTAACAGAACCGATTAATAGTGGTGTGGTACGATCTTTAGTAAAAAATTCGGCAATAGAATTAACTTCTTGAGGATCACCAACCTAAATAAAGACATTATTAGTTATAAAATGTTTAATCTAAACATTTTAAAATTAAATTCTATACTTTAGTTCCTGTTCCGTGAGCTTCCACATATGATACCTCAGATGGGTTAACACCACATTTAGCATATACTTCTTGGATAAGTTTGTTTTGCATAGCGCCACTTGGGAATGTAATTCCTTGATCTTTAAATCCGTCAGTGTTGATAAGTGCTCCCATAACTGTGGCATAATTACGTTTTGCAACACTAGCCTTTTGCAAAAATATTGTTACAACAGCTTCACTTCTCACATATCCATTTCCTAAAATAAAAACACATAATTATAAAAAAAATTTCATTTCTCATCATAAATATTAATTGATTTACCTGTGACATCAAATGCTTTGCACATTCCTTGTGGTGATAACATGCTCAATCTATGAAACTGCAATGAATTTGTAGGTTTCAACAATAGATTAGCACCTCCAACAATAGCTGCATCACACTGCCCATTTTCAATAGCTTGCACAGCTTGTGACATAGCAACTAAACTACTGGAACAAGCTGTGTCTATAGCAAAACTGGGTCCATTAAAATCAAATGTGTATGATATTCTGTTGGCAAACATAGCTCGGCAACATCCAGTTAAGCCATAACCATTGACACGTTCTGGTAGTCTACTCAAATAATCATCAGTCTCACTGTTGGACGCACCAATGTAAACTCCAATTTTAGATCCACGTATATCATCTGGGTTCACACCTATTTTCACATATTGATGATTAGATTTAAAAACTTTTTTTGTTTATTCTATAACACATATACATATTGAATAAAAGATAAAAAATTATCTTACCAGCATCCACAATACATTCGTAAGTAGTTTCTAAAAGTAATCTCAATTGTGGGTCCATTACTTCAGCCTGTTTAGCATGCACTCCAAAGAAATTGGCATCAAAATATTCCAAATTCTTGAGTTTACCAGTTCTTGCTGGGAGGCCATGTAGACCTGAAATAAATTATAAATATTTATGTTATTGGAAAAATGTTGTGTCAATATATAATACAAATTATGTACTGTTTTACTTACCAGCTGGCCAACGTCGTTCATCATCTGTAACCAAATCAACACCAGCATACAAATTCTCCCTGAACTCTGCGATTGAATCTGATTCTGGAAGACGTCCGGAAATACCACTGATGACTATTTCATCGTTTCCTGAGTATGGGGAGGTACCATTCACAGCTCCATTGCTGGTTGGTTGATTAGCCTGTGGGAATCTTGCTGGCATTGTGCCTTCAGCTACTAAAAATGTTTTTAAAAAATATTAACTATAATAGTAGAATAAAATAACATTAAAAATAAAAACATAATTTTAATTTTTAAATTGCCAACTTTAAAAGTTCTATCAGAAACTGAGGATAAAATAAAATTAGATTATATTCATCTTAACACATTTACGCTAAGTAATGTAATAACAAAATATTTTCTTTCATATTAGATATTAAACTAAATAATAAAATAATTATTAATGTTAATTATATATCCCGCTATATATCTATAGATATAAATATGTAGCAAATTTTTCATTTAATTCATATTTATAATCATGAATTAGTAAATCATAATAAAAATATCATGTTCAGTTATTGTTTACAAACAAAATATAAGTGGAACATAATATATATTATAAAGGCATTGCACAGTGTAATACTGTAATGTAATAAATAATTAATACCTAGATACATACATTATTCATATTTCATAAAACAAACTGTATAACACAATATAGGTATCTAATTAAAATTTGTTATTTTTATAAAATAAAATATATTATTTTACTTAAATTATATCCTAGTTACAATTAAATTGTCATACAATTTGCTTATATTTGAGTAAACTAACTTCAATAATCAAAAAATAATCTTAGATAAAAAAAAATCAGTTAACTTCTAATATAATATTTATAATATTTTAGTAGCAAAATATTGATTGTGTGAATAAATAGAATCAACTATTTTTTTTATAATAGCTAATATAAGGTCAAACTAGATGCCTAGATCAGGTTATTATTCGACAATAATAATTTATTAAAATCTATTAAAAGTATCAATGTTATAAACACATATTTTCCGAGATCATTATACCTATTTGTTACAATGTTTAAAATATCCATGACCTTGAAAAAGGTCGTAATAAAATCACACTCACTAGGCATTTAAGATTTAACATAGACCGCGAACGCAATTTTTTCCAAGTCTAGTTAAAACTAGTTTTCTATAACTATATTTTCATAAAATAATATAGGTAACAGGTATAGGTAACAAATTACAAGATAATATTATTACCTATATACTATATATAGTTACACAATCACCACGTCAGGTGTTTAAAAATTCAACAATTTACGTACGTAAACTTCAATAAACAAAATTTTTGTGAGTAAATAGGAAGGAACTGCATTGTTACATTTTTCAAACATCTGGTATGATTTAAAAAGAATTATTTTGAAATGTGACAACAAAATGGCAAATTTTAAAGTACAAGGTATACGAATTATTGTTATCGAGGAAAACCGAGAAATCACAAATTATAAAGTTATAAATGATTATGCAAAATTTAGATTTTAACGATGTCGTTTAATATAAATAAAATAAAATTTTAATTACGGAAATAATTTTTTTTTTAACCATATATAATAATAATAGATATATTAAATAATATAATAATATGGTATACCTACGTTTGGTTAGGATATTATTAATAATTGCTACAAATTACAATCGTATTTGTCAATATTATAGTTAATTAGTTGGTTAAAATGTAGGATCGGTAGTTAATGTAGATTTTGCGTTATTCGCTGTATATATATAGAATGTATAGACTGTTTAGCAAATGATTTTGATACATTGTTATCTTTGTTAAATGATAATCGTTAAAATATGACAGAAACTAATAAATTTTATCCCAGATTTTATAATTAAAAAAATATATAATATATTCAATCGAATCAATTTGTCATCATTACAGCGTCACGTGTTGAATGCTTTAGTGTGGTGGTTTACAGCTACAACAGTGACAGTTTGATTACAGTATTAAACAGAAATTCAGGGGCATGCTCACGGGAGATGAGGGCATCATAATATACCCTCTACTTCTGCCTTTTTTTGTCTATTGATTCTTCATAATTCATTGTTAAAATACAATTAAATGATTTCAATATTTTTCATTTATTAAAAAGTACGAGTTCCAATTACACTCAATTAATAATATATGATAATAACTAACAAGAATCCACAAGTAAATGCAAAAATTTATTTTTATTTTTTCCCATTATAATTATAACGAGGTTTGAAAATTATGAGTTTTCAAAAATTCATATTTTTTACCTTTTAAAAAAATTGAGCATGCCACTGCAGCAGTTAAAATGAAATTAATATGAAAGCATAATAGGTACTCGAAAAATATTCATAATATTAGACCGTTTGAATAGACTCCCTTGTAATATAATAAATCGATGTCTCGACGATGATGAATAAATAGGTAGGTACTGACTGATCGACAGCGCCATTATTACGTTTTATGGAATTAAAAGAAAATTCCACGATAAATACGATAATTGACTAAACTGAGAGATGATCTTTGAAACACGTGATAATGGGACCGATCGAAACAAATTTGATCAATGAATTACGACAGAGGTAACTAAAAGATAAATGATAATCATTATTAATTTTCTAGTGGTTTACCTAAATTAATATAAGAGAGCATCGATCAATGAATATAATTACTGCCACATAATAATAATCAAAAGTGGTGTAAAGACTACAAGAAAACTACTCTCGATAGTAACTAAAACCACAACCGCAGAAAAGTAATAATTACTACGATTTGTTTTATGTACCTAAAAGTAAATGTAATAGAACGATGGAGAATTGAGCTAAGCATACATGATTTTGTACATTAGTACATAATATCATGGAAATAAATAAAAAAATAAACAATAATTGGATCTAAGAAAATCAAAGAGAGAAGAAACATAACATCAACTAAACTGTGTATTATTGTGTATTAGAGAATATTTGTCTAGGCAGCCCGGGGGCCGGCAGTCGCACTGTTATCGCACACGAATACTCTGCCGAAAAGATAACGCCTAGGCGGCGGCGTGTAATCTCTCGAGTAGTACACAAATAAACAATACAATATTATTATCATAGCAGTTATTATGAATTATGAAATAGGTAAATTATGATTATTATATTATCTTTACGATTGTAATTAGTTACTTTTTAGTTCTTACCCATTTCGGTCGTACTAGGTATATAATATTGTTGATCGGCAAGTCGAGTAGTGTGTGTTAACCCGATACAGCGTCGTCGTATAAATTTCGAACCACTACTCTACTGGAAAAGGCTTGACATTAATTACTAAACTCACTACGTATTCGATTCGCCGGATGTAGTTATCATTCGATAATGAATACGTGCGATTATTTATCGTATAGTCACCGCCGTTCTGTCGACGTAACACGACTAATATTTTATGATACGATAATATTGTAACACGCCGAAAACCGTTTTACGGCTTTGAATTCGAACACGCGAACTACTGAACTACGTACTTATGAGGTTTAACGAGATAATATTGTATGTTTCTCTTTAAAATATTGTTTGGCGATATTATTCGGACGGACGCTAGACACGAGAATGAAACAAACCTCGGCAACACAGGCGATTTAGCTAGTCTTTACTACGGCTTGCAATAACGCGATCGTGAAACAAAAAGAGGAGATGAAAAATGAAATGGGTAGAAAAAGCGAAGAAAAAACCGTTTCTACCGTGTATCGTCGCGTCGGCGGGGAAGTGGTTAGGTGGAACTGTGGAAATGTGGAAGTGGCGTGACCCGAGGATAGTCGGTGGCGTGATACTAGAACGGGCGATCCGATTGGATGAGGGATCGTTTGCGCGCACGCGCACGATCAGGTCGACGACACACGCACGCGGTGCGTCATCGGGTCTTTGGTATCCTCGGCCGCCGCGATTAGCGCTGCCACCGACAACGGATCGTAGTCTCGCCACAAGGTCAATATAGCCACACGGGTACACGGCGATATCTGCCGGCGGCGGCGACGGCGGCGACGGCGAGCGCAACAATCACAATATAATGCGACGCAGCACTGGGTCAGATTTTTGTGTTTTGTTTTCGTATTTCGTTTTCTTTTCCTGCCAATCGAAGCAAACGTTTCTGCATTCGTCATCGCTCGAAACATCGACGGTTTACCACAGTTGAGAGTGGTTTCAAAAACCTTAATTCCAAACACCGACCACTGCACCACCCCCCCTAACGAATACCGACCAACACCCTACTACATAAAGGAATTTGACAAGATCCTCCCATAATGCCCACTATGATATCCTTAATAATAGATTCCTTTTATATTTTAAAATTCCTTTAACTTCTGATTTATGTGCAATAGCTATAGGAAACAATTCTATACTTTTTTCAAGTGCTACAATATTCATTCCGTGAAATTCTTTAATGATCATAATAATTGCACGATTCGTAATTACGGTTTAAATATAAAAATGTATTTATCATTTAAGATTAAAAATAATTACGTATTAAAAACTAATAATTTATTACCCTATTTTAAAATAAGAGATAAAAAGACAATTTAACGATCGTTATTAATGTTATTATCAGTAAGAATATATATATATATATATATTATTATAATAATTAGTATAAAATTTAATTTCCTAGTAAAGAACTCAGCTTTTGGAAACTGTTAAGTGACATTAATTTTTATTTTTATTATATTAGACATTAGTTCATTACACAGGGAATTAATTATTACTAATGTATTACTACTATTTACTACTATTCACGAATCCAATCTAACTAATATTTCATAGAAACTTTGATTTTTTTCAACATAAAAATACCTACCTAGCTAAAAATATTAGCTAAAAATTATGTCAAAAGTATTAAAATTGCTTAAAATATATTATCCTATATAATAAAATGTTTTTTGTCAGAAAAAATAATATAATAAAATTATAATCACTGCAATGCTCTATGAGTATAGTCCAAGGAATACTTGAAGTGTTTTTTCAAAGTAATAAATAATAGAAAATTGGCGTCAATGAAGATAAATAATTTGTTTGATAAAAATACAGTATAAAGATGACTAGAATACATTTCAGAAAGAGTAGATAAAATAAAATTATAATTACTTTACAGTTATAAATACCTATTGAGGGTACCCTAACTAGCCTCTATATTATTTTGTCTATCACCAATGTATCAATAAAATTTCGATATATTTTGCAAAATTGTTAACAAAACTACTGACGCCATTGAGGCTTTATATATCGTCAACGACAGTGTCGATTAAATTAAATGACGTATAAATATTTTTAATTACACTTAATTTTATTAGCATATAGTATTATTATAAATGTTTCTACAATAGACAACTCGACGCGATCTTAAAAATATTCTTGTTCGTTTATCCTTTACAATAGTTTAAAAAAAAGTATAATTTATATCTAAATATCAAAATAATATGATTTCAATTAAGAATCAAGAAAATAAATTACTGTATGCCATGTATTATTTATAGATTACATATTATTCATACCAAAATGCCATCGTGTCAATATCCTAGTATATAAAAGTATGAGTAAATCGTTACTTTTAAATATTATAAGTTGAAATATTTTAATAAGTCATACAATTTATGTTTAAAAAATAATAGCCAATATATGGATAATTTGAAACAGATTATATCAATCAAAAAGTCAGTTATATTATTGGAATAAACGTAATTTTCACTGAGTAATATCGCAGATAAATATAAAGAAATAGTATATAAACAAAATGAAATAGTAATAACGAGATAAATTTAAAACGTGTTCATATTCCGACAACAATTTAAAACTAGTTTTGCGAACTCCGTATGACATAGGCCTATGCGTACAGATATATAGTTTAAGAGTATAAAAAAATAAAAATATATGCTACATAAATAATTTAGTAGGCCGTATGTTAATCATATGAATACCTAATTTTTATTTATGAACCTATTTCACATTAATGATTTCATTATCAAATTAATTAGATATAGACATATATAAGTTGTATTTAAGTTCAGCGATAAATTTCCGCGTGTCTACTTATAATAGTACACGGATGAAGACATGTTGATGTTATGTAAGAATTATCTATTACGATATGTATCCACGTGTACACAAAAATACAATAATACCATTGCGAATTATTCATATACATAATTATTGAGATCATGACTATAATATACTAGCATCGCAATAACAAAATAAACATCATATTAATACAATTAGGCATACAAGTAATTCCACAACATTAAGTTGGGTCATCCGTTGCCCCCATTTTATTTGTAACATTTTTGACAATGGATTTAACATCAAATATTATTTCATAAATAAATTTATTCGTGTTCTACATAATTTGACCGTTAATTGTTTTATAACATTAAACATATATACTAAGTATTTAAATTACACAAACAGATATAAAAAAATCAAACCATAGACATTTTGAGCTGTGAGCTGACGCGATCATATTGTTCTACTTAATATATACGTTTAGCGTAGGTGCCTACGTCTCTATATTAGTGTATAAATTTTAAAGAATAAATAATTATTATGTGATCAGTGCGCTTGAGTTTACTTTTTCTTTTCCTCTATTAACAAAAAATGTTACAGTTTATGATTATATCTTATGCAGGCCCGTCCTAAAGCCAGGGCGAGCGCGGCGCATGCCCTAGGCCTCATGCGTTGGACTTCTCGTTTGGACCCCGCGCTCACGCACTTGTAAACATTTTGTAGGCCCCGCAAATTGTAGGGACGGCACTGATCTTATGATATGAATATATTCATCAATTTATTAAATTACATATATTATACCAACTCATATACCTAGTATTTTATAAAATTATAAATTTAAAAAATGCAACTCAACACCTTATGTTCGTTCTACATTTTTTGTGAAAAATTAGTTGCGAGAATATAATAGGTTAAAATAGGTAAATAATATTGTATTTTGGTAGTCTATACTTCATCATATTGAAAATTTTTATCTATAACAACTATATATCATGACAAAATACCTAACAAATATTAAAATAGTCCAATTACTTTATACAGCGTCACAGAAAATGTTATTATTTTATCTTAACTATAAACCTTAGATATAGATTATACATATTATATAATAATCAGTATTATTTTTTAATAGATATTAACTATTATATATAATAATTTAACTATATTAATATTTAATTCGTAAAATTGATAGAATTGTATTTTTTATGATCTTATTTCATTAACAAAAAATGTACTTTCACCTTAAAATAATGTAGGATGAGTTACACTAGTTTTTAATAGCTGATGCTTCTTATTCCTTAATGTTAAAATAATTATAAAGTAACCGAAATCTACGAATTAAAAAAAAAATGATAACGAGCAATAATGATGGGCAAAAGGGATAAAAAAAAAATCGAGGAGAAAGTATATTATAGTTAAGTTATAGATGATTATCAAACATTGTTAAAAAAATCAATACACGTCTTGCCGATATAAAAGACTGATTGACGCTTAAGTAAACCGGAGGGAATTTTTAACAAACAACACGTAGACAGAATAGCTACGCCGTACGATTTTATCAATAATATTGTATAGAAGAAGATAATTAAGTATGTATGTGACATATTATCGTAAATAAATTCATATTTAAACGAATAATGTAAATAGGTAGTATACTATATAGTAAGTACCTATGTAATGTTGTTAATATAATTTTATGGATAATAATCTGACGAACCGTGAACGGTAAAAATATATATATAGCCAATATAGGCGCGAATAATGACTAATGAATATAATAATATTGAATTTGTATACGCAAACATTATACATATATCGTTTAGGATAAATAAGATAAACTCAACGTACTTTCTATAGGTAGTTTGTATTAGGTGTTTTCAAGTGGCAGAAAGAAAAAAAATATTTCTTTTGGTTTGTGCGATCAATGATCACCTACATATAATATATCAATATTCGACATTTATCTACGCACGCCTTTTAAAGCACGACATTGAATATTAGATAAGTTTTCACTCACGCTCTGTCCGTATTAATTAAACAAGGGCGTCGGAATGATAAAACGGAAACATTATAGTTCCTAATCAGCATTCGATAATATATTATTATATATTTATATCATTTTTCATTATTAGAGTATCTATTAGACTATTGCAGTTTGTCTGATAATTTTTTATATCAATAATTATTCGTTTTGTACAATATTATATATTATATATAGTGAACCGTTTATAATATTAATTTTTTATTTATATCAGCAAATAAGGCTAAACAATTTATTGTATATAGGTACAGAAGTCGAGAAATATATTATATGGACAATGGACATGTATATTAACTTTATCGAGCCAAATGCAAGCATTTATACTCGTCTAATACTCGTAGTACACAATTTAAGTACAAAACTAAATACTTAAGTAATACCTAATACCTAAGATTGTGTTTAGAATAGAAATTGGATCAATTAAAATTCTTTAGTGTGAAATATCAATACATATATTATTTAGATTCGAACTATAGTTCAAACGCGTTCATGGTAAATAACTCAAACATAAAGCTAATATTTAATTATATTTACAGAAAGAACGCATATTGAGATGTAAAACGTATTGACAATATGAAATATATTGACTATTATTTAGTGTTTAGACAGTATTATATTCAAACACGTCAGAAAAAATGTTAGTATAACAATATGTTATGACTATTAAGTATAATAGTACGTATTTGTTCTAAGATTATTTTTATAAAAACCCTAAATGGCGAAATGTGTTCGGATTGAATTCTTGTTAGTAGTAACACTCTAACAGTAGATAGAGCAATCTCTGCAATAAACTTCAAAACATATCATTAAATAATTATACATATTGTCAATAATTTTATCAAAAATAATTAACTTGATACGTAAAAGTTCAAAAAATAAATATTCAGGGTATATGTAATATGGAAACAATCATAAATCATTATTAATTTTTTATGTAGTCTTTTGATATACCTACAAACATCATGCTGTTTTACAAAAATGGTTAAAAATAGCATTTTTTTTTTAGCATTTCTAACCCATAAAAGAGTATTTTGAGTAAAATTTGTATAATATTAACACTCCTGAAGTACTAAAATAAAAGTTCTCTGAATAAACGATGATCTATAACACCTATCCATTTTACCAATTTCGATTATATTTGCCATCCATATACGTAGTACATATATTATATCAATACACAATATAAAAAAATCGTAAAAAATGTAATTCTCAGAAAATTAATCGAACAAAATAATACGATCAATAAATGCTTGTTAATAATACTGTAAGAAAATAGAACTACCCGTGTACACTGTACATCTTAAATAACTGTATATCAAATTCAAAACACCATCTTTTTATTTTTGAATTTTTTTTTTCTTATCGTTACGCGTGCTACTAATATTATGCTATGAACCCTTATTAGGAAGATGAGAATTTCCATCGAGGATCCATAATTTTAAATTAATTAATCCACTGTATTATACCTATGTATAATATACTATAGGCAATCTATTCATTTGTAGGTATAGGTACTTATAGACTATAATATATGCTTGTATGAGTATACGATTATACATTATATTGAATTATTATTTCTATGAAACTGTAATAGTAACTTATATTTTCAAATGCAATGATCATGACTTTAACTTACTGAAAATAATAAATAAATAAATAAATTGAAAAAATTAAAAATGCATATAACCACAGAAAAATAAATTTAAATAAGTGGGTATATAATATTTGAATATAAACGTCAAATTTAATAATATCATCGAAAATAACAAAAATTAATAATAATTGTGTGTTAGAATAGGTAGGTTAGGTACTTACATGTAAATGAATGTCAATCGAGATGAACAATTTACAGAAAATTATGCAGTGTTGAGGTATCTATGTACAATATATATGATACAACTATTCGTCTGCATGCATGTATATAGTAATAATAATATCCAGTTGTTGCTCCAAAATAAGAACGAACGACACTACCTGTGTTTACGCTGACTGATGAGCGCGGACAAACGGTGTTAGTGTGCGTTTTCGATTTCGATATCACAATAATTTAGATCGATATGTTTAGTTGTGATCATTGGCTGGCATAGGGAGAAAAGGCCAATTACTATAATTATTAGCCGCGTACAATCGAGAGACCGTTGAGAAAATCCGTAAATATGATATATATATATACGCGTATACGTGCGTGTGCGCGGACCTCTATCTACCTGCGTAGGCTATGATTTGTTTTTTAAGAATCGATGGAGGCAATAACGGCCGGGTCAACGAGATAAAGAAGAGCAGAGTAAAAATATAATATTATAATAATGTACATATTATTACTATTATTATTATTATTATACAGCGAAAAAATACAGTTTTAACACCGTTTTAATGCACCAAGGGCAAATCAATGTTAAAAGATTACACACGATAATCACGGTACAAAGAGAAGCCGTTTGTCCAAATATTATATTTAATAATAATACATAATATATATACCCGCATTACATATCATACATATAGGTAATATACCAATAAAATACACCGCAAGTATATTAAATGATGCACATGTGCTGTAATATACCAAAAATGTTTTATCCTGATACTATACTCGTATATATCATATCCTGCAGACCATTTGTTCTTCATTTATGTGATGCTATATATATTTTATGGCATAAACGACTACATAATAATATAATAATAAAAAAATTATATATGTGTGTGTGTAATACATACACAGCCTGAATGGACCTGGTTTTTTCTTAAAAGAGTCAATGACATTATTAATGCGTGTCCGATGCGGTCGTATGACTACCACTACCGATCTCCGTACAGCCGAAAACCTATACCTCCTACTGGTAATACTGCTATACTACATCTACGACCTACGTATATGGTAAATATAGCCAATAGGTACCACTATATAATATGACGATATATGCGGTCAAAAAATCCGAAACGTAAAAAAATAGACACAGACAACAGCGAAATTATTTGCCCTGTTACCATATCAACGATAATAATGCCCCCGGCTGCGGCATGTGGCAGTTAAACGACCTTGCATGTGTCAATATAAAAATCAGATCGAAACAATATATTATTATAATCTAAATGCTTCTGCAGCAGGTTTTAAATTTCCTATTTTTTTCCACTTACTCAAATTTGGATTATTTTAACGAATCAAATAATTTTTACCCCGATAAAGGTAAATTATACATTTCGTTCTTGAATCTGTTTTACAAATTACAATCATTAACATACATAGTTTATTGTTATTATTATTTATTGTACAGTATACACTATATACAAATACAAATACATAAAGAAGTATACAATATTCTTCCTAAACCTGACATATAATCTCCATTCTACCATACTAAACATTCAAAATACATATATTCAATCTTAGAAATATTACCATAAACATCAAATTATAAACAAAACAAAAAAATGTGTAATTTTGAATTTAAAATTTTTTCCCAACTCTGTAAATCTAAACCTATCTTAAATCTCATTTTGATAAATTTATTAGATTTTTTAAAATTATATTGTGAAATAAATAAATTATTAATGCATGAAATCTTAAAAGCTCCGTTTTATATGATATTTAATTTAATTTTATAAATTACATGTCGTATTAGATTGAAATATGGAATAAGTATTAAATATATTTAAATATAATATTAAAAACATATTTATAATAAAATTAATATATTATAAATGTATGAGCATTATATTTTTTGTAAGTACCTACTTAGTTAATTGGCGATGTCTCTGAATGTATACATTATAGACATAAAGTCTGTAGTATGAAATAAAATATAATTACTTAAAATATATTTGTTGATACTCATTTATTATCAGTGTTATTTCCTTACTACCACATCGTACCTATACAATTTATAATATAAACATATTATATAAACTTTGTATCACCCATCACCAAGGAATCGTCCTTCGGGTATCAACAGTCTAAAGATGGGACATTTATTAACTTTGTAATTTGATATCTTATAATTTTTAAAAGAAAATTCTAAGTAATTTATATTTTATACAATGGGAGAAAATACTTCTTAGTTAAAATGTTTAATTGTATATTTTATTGCAATATATATAAATATTAAATATATTGTTATTTGTTATAGTATGTCGTTAGCGTATTACTATGTAAAGTACTCGGTAAAGTACGTACCTATTTCATAAACAAACTATGTGATTTTAAAACATCGTTAAATTTAATTTTAATGAGTTATTAATACCTAATATAATATTTATGAAGCATATGATACATAATTAAATGCCAAACTATCAATAAAATGTTTTATAAATTATATAAATAAACAGTCATTAAAGTAATAAATATACATATATATTATATACTCTCGTATATACTATATATTAGAATAATTCTTTAAAAAAATGTTCGTTAAGAAATAATTTTATACTTACGAGAGGCAGCTTCGTAGATGCATAACACTTATTTCATATTTGCATACTTACTTTAAAGTTTAAATAATATTATATAATATTTATAAATATTAAAATAAACTAGGTATAAAATAAAAGTATACCTAATAAACATAATAGAGCTAAATAAAATGTAAACTGTAAAATATTAACCTATTTAAACTTTTTCCATTTGTAGGTAGTAAATGATTTTAATATCTAAAAAGGTTTGGTAATTGATTATAGTTCAATTTTGTGTATTTTCGTATAATAAAATATAATAAAGGTAGGAAATAATGTTTGTTATTCTGCTATCGCCTATCAACTTAACCCTTTTTATCAACGGGTATAATAATAATAAAAAGTTGTTAACAAAGAACTACTGAAGAATATTATAAAAATTAAGATTGTAAAAGTAAATTTGACTATTGGTATTTTGACAAATAGTTTTTTTTCTACTATTATCGATGAGTTAAGACAAAACTATATAAATCACTAATTTAAATATTATTAAATACATTTACAATTTATAAGCACTGACAAAAATATAATTAACTATTTCTGGAGTAAATACGAGTATAATACTTGATTAAACTGCTGGTATACATTGTATTTTTTTTTCATAAAATACGATGCATATTAATAAAAACTTAATATAAAATAATATTATGTTAGATAAAGAATCAGCACATGGATATTCAAGATCATACCAACATTCTATGGTTATAGTAAAAAGTTGTAAATAGGTAATAGTTGTCTATAATAGGTAATAGGTACCTATTACTTGGTAAGTAATACGTATATTATATAGGTAGTAGGTACCTAGTTATTAATCATGCGCATTTGATGTTTACTTATACAACAATAACTTTATTTGATTTTTAAATTTTGCAGATTAAATAATACTTGATTAAATAATTGAAGAATTTATTTTTATGAAAATAAAAGTTTAGGAGTTACAAGTAATGAGTAGATGATTATTTCAATTCCTGATTTGACGGGAAACAAAACGGTCACGCGATTTTAAAATATATATATTACTAATTGTACGAGTGAAGGAAAAATACATACAAATAATATACTTGTTGACCTCATAACATTTTTTTTATTTATTTAATAGTCAACAAATCTGAATGATACTCATAATTACAGTTTGCAATATATGCAAGGAAACGAAGAAAAATGAAAACATTAAATTAACAAATCTAATAATAAGGAACTTAATAAATTGTATAAATAGAGATTTGTGGACTGATTGAGTTTAATGCGAACATGCGCGTAGGAACCTGTTTTTTTCTTTTTGTTTTTCAGTTTTGTCTAGATAATTTTCCACAAGGTCCCTTATAATATAAACATACTTTAAATATACTAATACTAGAAGTGTTTTGTGACTACATATTATATAATAGTTGAAAAGAAAACCTGATTGAAGTTACTTAAGAGGACGCTAAACCAACATGTGTTGTCTCTGTCTTATACACGCGTATAACATAGTCAAAAACTGTTTTTCACGGAACAACTTTACTCCCTCGATATTTTAATAAAAACAACCAAAATTATAAATCCTATTGGGAAGAACTTTTACCTGTGTCGTAGCGTTTTAGTTTTTTTGATAACATGAATGCAACTAAAGTTATCGGTTTGAGAACTTTGGGTTTTTTTCATTTAATTACCTATTAAAAATTATTGGTTACCACTATATCAAAACATTTAAAACGCTACAACACAGGTAAAGTTCTTCTCAATGCGATTTAAAATTTTGGTAATTTTTATGTAAATATCGAGGGAGTAAAGTTGTCCCGCGCAAAATAGTTTTGAACCATGTTACGCGTATATAAGACAGAGACAACACATGCGGGTATAGCGTCCTCTTAAATTGAAATATTTCAGTACAGGTATAAAGTTTATTCGTGTATAAGCCAAATCAAATCATTGCCGGGATTACTTATACTTTTAGCTTGACTTTTGGCAAGAGAAGCATAGCAATCGTTCATCTACAGACAACAAACGCCATGCTAGAATAACGCTGTGTTAAGTGTCAATACAGCAACAAAAGAAATAACAATTGATATCATTTTTGGTAGAGTTCACCTTATGAAAGCTAGGTACTCAATAAACGATATCCATTTATAATATAAACATTTATTAAAAAGGATTTAATTTTTATTGATAAATTGTTTAATGGACGTTAATTATACAATTTATAACCATGAAAAACTAATCAATTCTTATTGCAACAAAAATTATAAACATGACTAAAAATTTAAATATGAAGTAATATACCCATAAATAAATCGATATACGAGTACCTACCTATATAGTTTATATAAATTATATATTAAGTTTAGTAGGTATCTGGTAGTAAAAGATGATTGATAACTAAATAAAAATCAATAAACAATTGTATATAAATATTAACATTATATTTCAATACAAAAAATCGCAATTCGCAAAACATAATCAAAACTTGTCAAAATTCGGAAATAGGATAATCAAACTATTTCATAGGGATTTGTGGTGAGTGATTTTATTACTTATAACTTTTTTTGATAAATATTATTTACAATTTTAAAATACGCCAAAAATTTGCTCATATTACTATAAACTTGTTATGCAAAAACACATGTTAATCCAACGATTATACAAACCCATGTGGTATAATAATTAATATACTTTTTAACAAGAAATATTTACACGTAGATAGCTTAAAATTATCTAACTGAAAATGTTAAAATCATATTTAATCGGCATTATCATATATTATTTTAAGTTTGTGAACTATGAAAAATTAAACAATTATCATTGGAGTAGGAAATAAATAAATAGTAATTTGCCAGCATTACATTGAATAAATTTATATACGTAATTAATGTCTTTTCACAGCGAATCTCCATTAAAATTGTCAAATCAATTACAGTGGTCACAGCCATCGCGTCGAAAGAAACAAAAATTAACTCTTAAACCTCGATCAAAGTCAGATAAAGATTATGATTTAAGAATTATGATTTATCGTAAAATCTTAACCAGGTTATTTAACTTAAAAATTAATGTTTGTTTTAGTCATACCTATTTCTTTCTGTAAAGAATTCAAAATAATGTTGTGTGTTAATATGCAAATACTACCTAAATAGTAAATACATATTATACTATGTTGTATCTTGTATGCCTAATGCATCTGCGGAAAACGATTTAAAAATAAAATATAACCTAACCGACGTTGTTTGCCTATCGAAATAATAACTACCTACTATGCTTGGAAACAGAGGCAACAGAGGTTAGACTGGTTAGAGTAAAATCATAATTCGAACGACAGATAAGAAACAAACTTCGTAGTAGATATTATAATCTTATCGATGATAATGGTGATGATGAGTCGTTTTCATACCTAATGATTCTTGTCGTTTCTACGTTAAATGTAAATAATTTTTTATTAATATTTGATATTGCTATGGTCTCACTCACAAGTCTGCAATTCTGCATTGCGTTAAAGGCAAATGAACGAGCAACAGCATAGCAAGGTAATGAAAACGTTCAGAAATGTATACATATAAGTGTATGACAAAATAATATAATCAAACGTTTATTGACTACACAATAAATGTCATATAATATTGTAGTATATTTAATATTATATTATTATACAGTGGGCCGACTCGTTTTCCTGTTTTTTCGCGTAGCTGACACACGGAGAAAAACGACAAAACGCCCTGAACACACTGTATGCTATAACAATAATATATCAGTACATCACAACACGCCTAATACGTCAGTCAAAATAATAATAATGAAATATTATAATAACGCGTTGTCGACGACGACACGATACGCGCGCGCGCCACTCACGTGTGACCCACCACCATCGCCGCCGCCGCCGTCGCTGATCATCGAAACACCGGTGCGACGCGACGTGGCGACGGTGGTGGAAGAAATCGCAAACGAGAAATAATTTTTAAAAACCGTATTTTTTCGGAGCTCTCGAGTCCCAGACGACGGCGTCGTGGTAAATATTATTATCACAACGCTGCCGGTAGAAACACGTGGCCACGATCCCGTACAACACTACACACGAGATCGTGCGAGACGGTGTAAAAACGCAATTACCTATCTACTTTTGGCTTTCATTTTTTTTTTTCTGACAATAAATCGTGATAATATCATCATCATCACTGCGATCTATATTAACTAAAAACTCACGTGTACGGCGTCTGAGTGATTGAAATTGTCTGCGTCACTCGGGACGCGTGCAATTCACCGATGAGGTTTTTCGACAGCGCGACAAACGGGCGATATCGAAAAGGCGGCGATCGACAAATTGTTCAACGGCACACGCGAATAAAAAATGGGCGTCCGACGATATCTCTCCTCCTTCTTGTCCTGTCGATTGATTTCGGAGACGAACGCGTCAAAAATTGTCGCCGCCAACACAGTGTGGTACGAAACGTCCGAGTGCGGACGTGCGATGTGTGAAACTGAACGAATTATTCGGCGCACGCTATTGTTAAAATATAGCGTGGTGGACGTCCCGCGAGCGGCGGCGGATTGGGCGTTACAAAATAATAACGACGACGAAGATGATGATGATGATGATGATGATGATAAGTATTTAATAATCAGAGTTTTTTTCTCTTCTTCTTTTATTTTTTATACACTCCTCCGTTTCCGAATAGTATTAATATGGTTTTTCGACATCCGCGGCTGCGGGCTGCAGTAAGTGGTTGCGGACGCCGGCACGATAATGCAATATTGTTATTATCATCGTCATCGTCATTATCATTTGTGTTGCGCGTGATGATGATAGTGTTATCACAGTTGTTGGTTATCTATCGTGCGAACGTTGCGCGCGATTAAATGTCGCGACGCTTTTGGACGGGATTCCGGTTTCTGCCACTCTCACTCGCGTCGCGCTCTACTGTTTTTCGCGTTTACCGCGTTTTTCACGTTTTTGTCAGTCACCGCCGGTCGGACGTCGCGGCACCCGTTGATAGAGAGAAAAATATTAAATTATCGGTGTGGAGCGCGCTCGTGAGCGAAAACGACGGCAAAATAATTCGATTATATCATAATATTATCATTATTATAAGTCTAATATTTTATGCGCGGGCATGTTCGGTGCTCGCGCTTAGACTACTCTTGGTACTTACATTCCATAATAGACGCTGCTGTCTTAATTGTTTTTAACGATTAATTATTGACTAACAAAAAGTGAATAGTACCTTTTAAATTATTAACAATACCTAAACGGCTAAATATTTAATGAGGAAATGTTTTAGCTGCAGGTTTAGCTATATAATATATAATAGGTTTGTAGTGTTTGTACAGTTCGACACTAGAAATTGTTTAACATCAATTGCACACAATTTTATATACACTATACGTCTATACTATACTGTCTACAATATCTATACAGTGTTTTAAGAACTGAACACGCGAAGTGCAAAGAGTGTATATTGCGAGCTGTTTACTAATTAGATCGCCCTAAATTGTTGAGAATATTATGGTAAAAATATTTTGTTTTTTCTTTAAATAAGTTTTAAATTGTTGAATTGTTAGGGGCATTTTATGCGAATCATGGTTATTTTTAAGACAACATTGAAAAATGTTAATAAATTATAAATATTGTACTGCTTAACACTACATAATATATACTTTGTTAAAATGGCTATGGCTATATAATTTTTTCAAAAATCGATGTTGATTAAATACAAATTTGATAATAAACCTATAGCTACTTAACTCCAGGATATAAAGAACAGCCCTATAATGTGCTTAACGTCCTAACTATATTAATATACTTTGGAGTTTGGACATCGACAAAACACTAATTATACCTATATAATATACAGTGGCGTAATTGGGGTGTTCCCAGTGTTACGTTTGCAACACCAAACGAATTTCAAGTGTTGCAATAGTATCGTTTTGCAATACCAAAATTTTCCCTCCCCTATCATTCATGTGGCGCACGGTAGCATATGAGATATGAACGGTTATATACCACTGAATTAAAATATTTTTTATAGGCTTATAGCCTATATAGGTAATTGAGAAATCGTACTTGCAATGTTATATGCTTAGTTATAGTGTTTTTGTTTCATGTGGATAACGTATGATCAATCTTATTCATGATAAATCTTATATTATAAATCATTATTTGTTACCTACATAATATATATATATATATGTATTATGAATATTTTTCCTCTTTTAGATTCTAAAAAAAGTGATGAAAGTATTGATTTTGCAATGATGTATGTTTTTTTAAATTTTTTTGTCTGTCATCACGTTTTGGAGAAGCAATAGTGCTTTGCATTGACTTAAGCACCTCTTTAGTAGACAGTAAAAAATTTCCAGTAATTTTCAAAAGTATCAGGAAAAATCCTAAAAATGTAATAGAAAAACGGGATTTTTTACGCATAAGCAGTTTTCGATAGAATCGATTTTTTTATTTTACTGTAACTCAAAATCGAATCATTGTAAATGATTTTTTTGGAATGACTATAAATAAAAATTGGCTATCCAAAAAATCTTTAAACTTTATTACAAGGTTTGTTATAAGTTGTACTTATCGTAGTAAAAAAAAAATAAAAAATCGCTAGTCATAATTTTTGTTTATAAGCATTTAAAGTTCAAATGTTTATGAAATATATCAATATAGCGAAAATTTGGAAGGAATTTTAAAATTGAAAATTCGTAAAATTATTGTGATTTAGGTATACCTAAGGTTAAAAAACCCAATAGAAGGTTGTCCTATAGTTTAAATTTTTTTTTTTTTTATTTTTACGAGATATTTACAATATATTCAAAGAACAATAAGCAAATTAATAGTTTAAATTAAATCATAGTTTTCCTTCAAGTTACTGTATATATAGTAATAATAAAACCTGTTGAATGTATTTTGTATACAGCTTTTTTTCTTTTTTTTTTTTAATGTAAAAGAAAAATGGAATTCCTCTTTAGGCTTAAAATTAGGGGAGAGGAGAGGTATATAATATGCATATTTAAATGTCCATGGTCAATTAAAAAAAATTTCAACACCAAAAATGTTACCAAATTACGCCACTGTATATGTAATATCATGTTATTATATAAAATGTGATAATAAATACATAATACATTTTTAATTCATAAAAATGAAATATGCTTTTAATGATGTTGATATTGATAGACGTAAACAATAACAGTAAATAAAAATAACTATATAATATTTTTATACTTAAAACCGATATAAGCTCTGATTCTCCTCACTAATTATTTTCGTTAAAATATTGTTTATTCTAAAACTCAAAATATGATTTTCTAAAATAAATTACTATTCAAGATTTAGTGGAATACATCTTAACCCATATAATTAGTAACGAAAGACAAATATAATATAAAAGTAGAATAGTTCTTTTAATCAAAACTTGATTTTTGGAACTTATATTTTGAATTATTATTTTATAGGGTTTAAGAAGGATTATATAGTCCTTAAAAATGGTTTTATTAAAATACAAAATGTCTAATATATGCCTATATATGTATAAACTATAATATATTATTAGATCTAATCTAACGTTTGTTATAGGTACTCGATTATAATATATCCAAAAATTTTTATAAATAATAAAATGATGAAAAATTAATATTACCTATAATTATTTATAATTACTACAATTTTCAATGTACCATATATACTTTTATAAATAAGTCCCCATATTTTTCAAGCCCATTGGCACGATCCACAAATATATATAATTTTTAGTATACAAAATTTAATAACTTTAAAACTACTCGTTTGAATTTTGATTTTAATACATTATAATTTTCAAAAAGTAATTTGATAAACAATTCATATATAATATAAAAACAGAGAAGTTCTTATTTTTTTAAAAAGGTAGATATATATATATATATATACATAGGTATTGCTAAATATCACTCCTTAAATCTTGTACAAAATCTAAATAATTGAAAATATGGCAAGGTATAGGTAATAATGTAATAATGTAGGTATATTTAAAAGCTCCAAAACTTAGAGAATTTAAAAAATTCATTATTTAATGGAAAAATGTTGCACCGCTATGAGTAGGTATGCTTGATGACGCTTCGTTTACTGTTAAATACTTTATTACAGATAGTGAATATTATTTTATTGTTTTATCTCATTACTCCTTAACCATTATTTGGTAATACAAATTTTATCATATAAAATAAACTAAAAATTGAATTAAGAAATTGTATTTTTATGTCATTGTGCACAGATATTTATAAAAAAATATAACCTACACAAAACGGTTGCATCACACTCGACATTCCATAATATTTTTTTCGGGTTTCACACATATAATAATATGATATTTCATATTTATGAAAAATTGAAAAGTAAGCATTATTATTTAATATAATAGTTATACACTCTATTATAGTAGTCAGTGAATTAGGAATAACAACTGTCATAAAATCGCTAAATATAAACGACTGCTTGTTGCAGAGATTATTATTGTCGTCTGCGTTGATTACAGTATTGACATTAATATGTCGTGCTAAGGCGCAAAAAAAATATATATATTTAATAGCGACAATAGTTTCCCTGGAAACGTATTATTTTATGCGAGGTGAAAACTAACGGAGTGACGTGTTTGATGTTCCTAAATACACATATGAACATTTTTTTATTGAACTTTTACAAAACACAAACTTATAATTCGTACTTTTTCTATCATAAACCATTATTTACAATTACTTGTTGTTAATATAAATAAATAAACCAGAAGATAAGGACACAAGATCAGTATAATATATTTTATGGCCTGTCATAAGACATATTAATGATCTTGTTTTTTTTCCAAAAGAGAGTTACTATTTTTACCAAACGTACTTGCCCTTTTCCACCCTCGCCATAGCTATATATTACTATAATTCGACCTTATATAATTACTCAACTGCTGTTTGTACCTTTAATTTAGTTTGTATATGTGACACAGACATTATACTGGCATCATCATTACGTTTATAATGACATAATATTATAACTACTGAACTGTAAATATAGAATTTGCTAAAGACTAACAATAAACTTGTCCCTCTATCGGACGACGCCATATTGATTTCGTTTTCATTATTCTTCATTGTTAAAAATGATACATAGATTCATTATTACTTAGAATTTTATTTTTATTACCATTTTGGTTCCAATGAAAATACAGCTAATGGTATCAAAATGGCTGACTTCAATAAGGGCCAAAGGGATACTTTTCAATGAAAAAATTAGGTATAAAAATAATATGATACGCATTCCATATTTGCAGTTCAGCGTGTATAACAATATAAAGAATAATAATATCAATATGATATACCTTTTTAATAACCCATTTAAATAAAATATCTAAAAATTACGACAATTTTAAAATATAGTACTTTAAAAAGTTGTGAAAATACAGTATATATTATGTACCTGGAATGGACTAGGTATATGTTTTTTTTAAAACTATTTTAGTGTATTCACGATTCATTATTGGATATCGATATTTGATATTTATTTGCAGACAACAACCTGCTAAATAATCATATGCTTTTTATACCTACATATTTTATATTACCCAACTTTGCATGATTTTATTATAATAATGTAATATAAAACATTAAAAACATTATTTGTGGGAATTTGTAAGACTTTTATATGCATATATCATTAGGTAGTAGGTACTATTAAATGTTATATTATTCATAATTACTTTTTCAATAAGTATACACTTTTATATTAATTTCATGTTCTTACTTATTTATTCCACGAACCTACTCTCACCGTTCTACCTTCTACAGTAAATAAGTTGGTATTAATTCAAAGGCAAAATATTAATAATACATAGGTAGGTATTATAAATATAATACCTTTGCTATTATAATAATTAAATATTATTATTTTTTGGCAACATTTAATTCAACCTTATACCGTAAAACACTAAAACTAATATTAAAATAAATTATACTGTAATATCAATAGAAATATATCATAACATATATAATGTATATTGTATAAGTACTTATAGTAATATAAATTACTGATAGACCATCTTTGCTCAATCGTTTTTCATATGCAATAAATAAATTATTGAATTAAAATGTAACACTTATATTCATAATAGCTGGGAAACTATACGATTTTTTAACTTTGTTTAGTAACTATTTTTTTTCAATTATGTTAAAAGAATATATAAATTAAGTATGAATACCATCAACTTAACTTCACGTTAATAAATTATTAGTAAGTTAAATTAATTAAAAAAATAGATTAGAATGATATAATGTTATAGACTTATAATAGTGAGTACTAACGAGTAAGTCTGCTAGGACTAATAAATACTAAATAATACTGCAAATCTGCAGTAGCAATATGTAATGAGCAGTAAAAAACTGTATGTTTGTATATTATATACCAAATTATGAATCTTTAATATATTATTAATATTAGTTAAATAAAATTGAAACAATCACAGTTAATGAAAATCGTATTAAGAGCTATAATTATAATTGTAAGTATAAATATAATCATACTTATATCGTGGTTATTAACTATTGTTTTTATGTGGGCGACTATAATCTATTTATAATCTATAAATCTATAAATATACATACAAAATTCTTTGTAAATATCTTCTTTTTTTAAATATTATTTTATGTATTCAACAAACTTATTATATATTAAATAAGCAGTATATATTTATTATTATTTTTCTGGTTAATATGAATATTTAAAAACTAAAATTAACTTAAACGAGAAAAATTATAAGTTGATTTTAAGTTAACGTAGAGGCAAATAAGTCAAAGTTGAATTCATCAAAACATATAAATCTAGTAAGGCAAGTTAATAAAATGAAATTAATTTATCTAATTTTTAACATATTAACTTGTTAATAACGTTATGTCCAGTTTTGTATACATTTCGGTGACTTATTCAATGACAAGGTACACTCGTACATATACCTATAACAGAGCGGTTACCAATTACCTACTTTCTTCTTTTTTTGGTATTCTAAGTATATAATGTTATATAAAATGATGTTTAATGAAAATATTTAAACAAAAATGTCATCATATTATTTAGGTTTCAAACTATTTTACATAAATTAAATGCATAATTAATAAAAATTTAATGTAAATATTGTAATACAAATCTATAAATGTACCTACTATATACTAATGGCTTACCAATGTAGGTATCTTAAATCAATCAAGAAAAAAACTATTTTTTGAGTAGTAACCATGTCCAAAATAACATAGATAGGTACTACGATTGATATGATATTTATGAAATACATTATAGTGATAGCCAATAGTTTTTACTTTTAACAATAAAATAAATTAGCTGGTTTGAATAATTTAATTATTCGTCAAAAACATATATTATGTCTTTTATATAAATAATCGCAAAATAGCACAATTATAATAATTGAATTATTGCCAATTACTAATTTATGTACTTACATATATCTATAATTATTAACAAAAACACCAATAACATTTCACTGTAATTATAATAGGACATTGGTACTGTTTATCGTTAAAGTTTGATAATATTTCAAAGTCATTGTGTTAACATCTAATATTATTTTAACCTGCGAGAGCAAAAAACGTATAAATAGTATAGATATGAAATAGTTTAAGGTGATTTAAATGTCATAGTTAATAAAAGCTTTTAACAGTTTTAACACTTATAATAATATTATCCATAGAAATTGTAGTCAAAGGTTAATTAATAATTTATTTATTCCTTTAGTGAATATTATAATATGATCACGGGATCCAACGTGCACGATTATTATTTTAGAGATAACATTGCTGATTGATAAAAATATTTTTTTGTGATAATGACTTGTTTACACAACTATATACATATATTACATACCAAATAATTTTTTTTAACAATGTTTGGTAAAACATACATAATTTATTCAAATATAAAAATATGTAGGTATTACCAAAATATCGATTTATTTATTTAAGTCTTTATTATAAATAGCGAATACCTAACATACTTATTAGTTGTTAGTTATTACATATAAACTTGTATTTTACCTATTTTTTTATTCGTTCGATATCTTTTGAAGTATCCTTGCCTTATATTTTTTATATTTAGTTATTACTTACCTCCATAAACACTAATAAGTAGTATGCAAATATAAAACATAAATTTAAATTTAATTTTAATAAAACCATACAATAGATACATTATTGGCGAGTTTGATATACTTATGATAATACTAAATATTTGATGATAATTATAATGATAATGTATTATACATGTATAATTCACACATGGAAATATTGGAGTATTAAAATGAAAGTGCAATATTTTTTAATTAAACTGAAACGAAAGTATAGGTATTATTTAGTGTTTATAAGTTATATGGTAAAATGTAAATTATCTATAGACTATTATAGTTAATTTTTTTTAAATAAATATTTAGCTTTAAGTTAGATAATTCTGAGCGGAGCGGTTATTAGGTATTGATTTTACAATAATGATGCACGAAAAGCATTGGCATAACTAGGGAGGGTCTGGTAGGGGCATAGCCCCTGTATCTGTATTTAGCCCCCCCTATAAGATTTTGCTTTTTAGCCTCAGTTAGACTTCAAATTATTTTTAACTTTGGTTTTCTAGGACTCTAGCTTCTGTAACTATTAAATCCTAGTTACGCCCATGACGAAAAGTAGTAAAAAAATTCAACTTCGATGGTGGTTTTTGATAGCAAATTGGATCCAATTTGTAATATTATGTTTATATATTTTAAAGAGGTAAAAATTAAAAATTCATAATGTTTTACACTATAACCGTGAAAAAATAAAAATGGTATAATTATGTAAATCTAGTTACAGATAAATCGATTTTGTTTTTTTGGTATAGCAATCGTAATCTACCTACTTGAAATGTTCACTAAATTTTTGTATGATTATTTTTTTGTAAAATATGTCAATATAATATATTTTAAAAGATATTTCGACTTTTTTTGAGTTATTCATATTTTTTTAATTATTTTATTTTATTTCTATAAAGTAAATTTTTTGCACGATCTAAAAGCTTGACAATTTAATACAAGATTCCATATAATATATTATTTACAATTTATTTTTATACAAACAGTTTTTAAGTTAAAATGTTGACAAAATCTGAAAATCATAAAAATTTGCAAACTGTTTTGCAGTTGAAAATTTATGATTTGTACAATTTTTATAGTTAATTAGGCTTGAAAATGCCATACAAAGTTTATCATAAATAGTTCACACTAAAACCAAACCAAAAGATTTAAAAAATAAATAAACATGATTGTATTTCTTTTTTTATATAGACATTTCAACTTTCAAGTTTAATTTTGGACGAATTTACAGATAATATTTAAACTATAAACGTTCATTATTTTGTTATAGCTCGTAAACATTATTTGTGAGTAGAAATTAGAATTTAGAACTTAGAATTTTCGTATTACTATTGCATTTTATACACACAATGATATTTTCAAATACATCGTTTTTGACAAAAATTAATTCACCTACTGTATTACTAATAAAAATTAGTAAAATATATTATTTTGTCTAATAGCAATATCAAAAAACGTAACATTTAATTACATTTGTTAATTTATTTTATTATTGATTTAATTGTATTGTATTATACCTAATATGAAATATACTCAGAGATAGAGCCTGATAGACTGTCTTCACTCAGTTGTTGTTCGTATACAATGATCCATCAGAGTGAGTGAGTGACCCACTCAACTCCTACAGTATACCTACAACAGAACGGTACCCTCTTTTTCCTTCAAACAGTTGTTATATCTTATGAGGTAGTTGTTATGATATGTAAAGTGTAATAATTTATACACTATTTCAGAGGATAAAACATCCGCTTGTAGTAATGTTTCCACGATGATAATTTTAAAATGTACACAACATTTATAGTTTTAAAATGCTCATGACTTGTTTCATAATTAAAACATCAATTAAAGTTTCTGAGATTTCATAGATAATAATTTTACCTATAAATTTTAAGATAGGTTTATTCTTTAGTTTTAAAAATAACAGAGTAGAATGGATTATTATCTACAATTTGCTGTTGTACGTTTGTAAGACAAACAATACACGAGGTGTGGCATCCTCTTAATAATTATATTCAATATTACTAAGCCAATTAGTATGTTGTTAATAAGCTTTCATAAAAATTATCTTTATTTCTAAACTTAGTACATGCCAAAAGAAAATATTTTTATTTTACATTTTGGACTTAAATTAAATTTGTATTTACTATGTACAAGTGGGAAACGTTAATCAATAATGCTTAATAGTTAAAGCTTAGGTCAACAATTGTTTATGTATAATGCTAAAATAGTAATAATAACAACAGTAGTTGGTAGTAATACAATATTAATTAACTAATAATGATAGTTAGGTATATAAGTATTATAATTATCATCGTGATTATTTTTATAGATATGCCATGTGAGTGTGAGAACTATATTTAGTATTAAGAGGACGCCAAACCAAAAGCAAAACGTATACACACTATAAAACGACCAAGAGAGTTTCCGTAATAATAAGGTGTTTTGTATTAATTATATTTTGGCCGAAAAAGTTTTTGTCTTAAAATTAAAAATACATAATAATTAAAATTAAATTATATTGTATTATTATCTTAAGTCTAAATTATACTAATTATTGAATTCGAAAATAAATAAATATATATTTTTTTTAAATTAGTTATTTAATATTCATTAAATTTGTTCATGTAATTTTTTTATGATAAATACTAATATAAATAAGAAATATAAAATATATATTATAATATGAATAAAAAAATGCATACTAATCATTATAATAATATTAATTTAAACATATATACTATATAGTATATATGATAAATCTACCTAATTAAATTACTAAAATAAATATATAAATTTAATTTCTTTCTACCAATTTTTTATTAATATATACATAATATAGATATGTATATTATATAATACTCAGTGACGGCTATCGTATATGATTCATGTGTTGTTTCATCAAATCATTCAAATTATACAATATATATATATATATATATATGTATATTATATTAATTTTGGTCATTAGATCACATTAAATTATTTTTTATACAATAACGAGATGGCAAAAACGTATAATACTAATTACTATAGGTAACATTAAGTACCTATATAGTATAGGCTTACACAGTATAAGCGACATGCACAAATGCACAATTTAAATGTTATTCTAATATAATTTTTTATTTTTATATTGTAATATTCAAGGCTGGGCAAGTTAACTATTTTTTATAACTCGTTAAGTTAAGTTAATTTGGAAAAATGTAAGTTAAGTTTAAAGTTAAAAGTTACTTTCCTTTTTTATTTAACTCGTTAAAGTTACAAGTTAGTTGGAAAAAAAAGTAACTTAACTTAGTTAAACATAAGTTACTTTTTTTTTTTCTTATAAAACCTTATAATTACACCATTTACACCTCAAGTTAAATATTTACAAATAACATAATAATATTATATAGCAGAATAATTTATATTTAACATAATAATTATTGTTATTATTATTTTTTTTTTTATTACACAAAATGCTTTAATAAATCTTTGGGGTTCGTACAAAGAAAAAAAAATAACTTAACGTGACTATAAAATAAATTAACGCGTTAAGTTAGAAGTTACTTTAAAAATAAAGTAACTCGTTAAGATAGAAGTTACTTCTTAAAAAAAAAGTAACTCGTTAAGTAACTTAGTTAAAAGTAACTTAACTTTAACTTTTTAACTCGTTAATGCCCAGCCTTGGTAATATTAATGCTACTTACTGGTACTAAATTTTATGTAAATAATTATATTCTATACTTATTGTACCACAGCTCGTTCTTATATAGAAAAAAAAATATATATATAATATAGTTTTATTTATTATTTTTGTCGAAATTGATATTTTGAAAGTGTTTACTTTTATTAAACTAAAATTATTCAATTTTTTTTTTCGAATCGTGTTATGGTCTTTGTGTTAACGTCGTAGCAGTATGTTATATGTATCTATACTTTATAATGTATGCACGGTTGAGTCCAACAATCTTTCGAACAAGTGCGCGCAATTGGAATAAAAAAAAACCTAATGATCATAAAATATAAAGCACGGAGAATTGAATTATATAAATTATTTATTTTAAACAAATTTTTACTTTTCATCATCAACTTGTAGTATTTGGTTCATCGTACATAATTAAATAATAAAACAAAATAAAAATCTTATGAAATCAATCGTTTTTTTACATGACTTTTTCATCTTGTATACATATTTTAATATAACATTGTTAGCAAATAGCAGTAAATAATAATTGGAACGATACTAATAATTAGTAATTTATGATTTCTTATAGATAACATTAAATTCCCGTATACACGATACACATACACCCTACTAATTGCGCTATGTTTTTAGAAATAATAAACATTGCAGTCATAACTTAAAAGTGTTAAAAACGAAAATCGTTTTATATAACACATCAACACATATAAATACATGTGTAATTACTAATTTGACCTGACCTCATTGACATTGAGAAACAAATCGTGTCCGTCTTATATTATATTTATTGGTAAATAGGTTAGATATCCAACGCTGCTTTACGTTTATCGACTTATCGTTTATGTTATTTGTGAAGATCATATAATTGAAACTCATTTGGCCTAATAATTTACAACATATACTCTTCCTATATTATAATACATTAATACATTAAAAGTTAAACCTATTATTGTACTACTTAGTGCTTTATGGGTATGCCATACGAAATTAGTTGTATAGTATACTCGTATGATTACTAATGCTGCTTATGTGCATTTGTAGTACATTACAAAAATATACTTTATATTTTTCAGTCCACTTTTGGGGAGAGTATTTAGAGTATTATGGTTACTTGTTTTCTATATTTTAGTGCATTTTTAAGTTCTTTTATTATTATTTAATTTTCCGTCCTAATGATCACACTCAATTTAATAATATATCACTTATCTATTATAATTCATGACTATTAAGTATTCTTAATTTAATAATATTTTATTATAGTGATATTATTTTATTTGAATAATATATTATGATAGTCCAATATTGTAATTAATTTCAATAATCGTAGTATAATAGTTATAGTCTATTTGCCGAGTGTCCAGAACTTACTGTGTGCAGACAAAAACTAGTCGTTCTTTCCTCATCACAACACCTTACTGCTACCTAACGGCCCATCTACTTAACCGCCTGTTGTTCTAGATATAACAAGTTATTTAAAGTCATATTTAATTTTAGTTATTAAAATCCATATTATTATGTTGTATATTTCGCTAATTTCGATCACGTTCCGCGTTACACTATTATTTTCTACATACCTAATATAACAGTCAGTCATGTCAATAGGGGTTTACCGAATCGCCCGCATTTCCGTCGAACGTATACGCGTATATAGTGGTTTTTCGACGAACAAACTATATAGAACTGAATAATCTTAATATCGAAAACAGTAACATACTTAAAACACTCACAATTCACTATTCTACTAGAAATACTGAATACTATTCAGTGAATAGAGATTTGAATGCAACTGCCAATTAAAATTAAACCAAAAAACGCACTTAAAAAAATGTATAACAAATAACTATTTCACCTCCTGCAAAACAGCAAAGATGTAAAGTTTAATTTGTGTACCTACTGATGTTTTATAAAGTCTAAAAATACATTTAGAAAGAAATTATAACGATGAAATGAGACGTTCAATACTATAAATAAACCCAAAATATACATATACATATATACGCAAATAACGCGATCCGTTGATGTTAAAGAAAGAAACGGGTTGTGGTATCGCGCGTGGTCATAATTTATTTTCAGTTTGACTAGTATTAATACATAAAATCTATATTATTATAGTACCTGCTATGACTAATTATCATCAATGTAAACACGGTACAGGTGCCTGATTCATAACAAACATTGGTAATATTAAAAGATATACTATGTACATTTAGGTATATATTATAACAAACGAAAACTGAATCAAAATTCTCACGAATTCAATATAATAATATGTTATAATGATAAAAATGACCTTCGTCTAGTTATTGGTTAACTTTTCAAGTTCATTGTTAATGACGAAAATAATCCATTGAGAGTGAATTTAAAATCTAAAACAAAACCCGTTTTACAGCCGTCAGCGTGGTATTGTACTAGCCGTATCATGCAAATATTTTTTGATATATTTTGCGACTTATTTTCCTTTTGATTTCTTACCAGCATCAAACGTACTTATTATACTTGTATTGTTTATTGTAAATAGATAATAATAATATAAAAAAAGTTATTGTATAGGAAATAACAGACTGACAGACTACAAGTAATTACTTGAATAGTCGAATTGGATCGAATAGGATAAAGTACTAATTACGAAAAATTGAATTGTATCTAATAAGGTATCACAAATGGACATTTATTATTATACATTTAAATCGTTGCAAAATGGTTCTTGACATTGGGATTCTTTATTGATGTTTAACACAATATGAATAATACTAACACAAAAACGGCATAACGCACCGCATTGCATATTGCTTGTTTTATCACAATAAACTAAAAATGTCATCATGTTTATGTACCAAACAACTCTATTTTTATGCAGTTTATTATGTAATATTTTTTAATTAGGTAGTAGGTATGTAAGTATGTTGCAAAATATCTGTTTGATGACAATGTAATTATAAATTTTTAAATTAGTACATTATATAATATTTGTCTTAGCAGTCTGTCTGTGATTTATGTTTTATGTATATCACAATGGAATTAAGTCTGAAACAGTTAAAATCGAATAATAATCGAATGTGCAGTTCAATCGAATTAGTATTTGAAAATGTAATTAGAAAGTAAAACATAAACATTAAACACCATAGTATTTTTGTATTTTACAACCAATTTTTCGTTGGGAAAGTGGAATTTTGAACGAAAGGTTCATTTTGTAAGTCGGTGTTTTATTATTTTTGACCACCACGACCCTCAGCCAAGGCAATCGCGACCCCCAGGTTGAAAAACGCTGTTATAGACTATAGTAACATAGGTATACACGGTGTCGGTATTGCAACTTGCAAGTAGAGATAAACGTAAAACCTTCACGGTGGGTACAAATTTCAATTAGAAAATACATGATGTAGGTACGTACATTACATTCGATTATTATTGCAAGCAAAACAGCACAAAATCTATTGCACGTGTACAGTATAATAATATATTATTATATTGTGTTGATTCATAAACGTCAAAACCAGATTTTCAGATGTAATTTTGTTTTTTATAAAAACCCATAAACACGTTTGACCTTCAACACGTTTGGTACAAAACAATATTTTTTACTAATCTGTTATATTCGTCATTATATATATCGTCAGTTACGGCCATACAGGTCGGATAATATAAGGTAGATCAAACACGTTATATTACATACTTTACATTATATAATATTCAGATTCCGGATTAACGACAATATATATTATGAAATCAGAAATACTCAAATGCAGCAAATTTATAATAAAATAACATTGCATTAGAACGGCGTTTGTACATACAGAACACATTATTTGAACTAAGGTAGTTAAAGTTACCTATAGTGACATCAAATCACAGACCTTTCTACTAAAAATATTATACAAAATATTATAGTATAAAATATAAAATATAATATTAAAATTAATATTTAATATTAAAATATTATAACTCTATGACGTAGACTATCGGTAACAATAAAAACATCTAGATCTGCAACATAATAACCATGGTTATGCATAATTGTATATTATATAAGCAGTAGATACTTTCGCGTTTTCTGTTTCTGCGAATTCTCAACAAATATTATAAATTCGTAAATACCAGAACAACATTTTTAAGAAAAAAAATGCATACAGAATCGTTGAATACTTATATAAGTTGTAACTTATAAATTTATAATTATTGATAAACTACGTGTTCAAAATTCGATTTTTATATATTTTAATTCTAAGAAAAATATTCTATTTTAGAAAGTGAAATTAATAATTTATGTTTTTCATTCTAACAATTAAAAATTTAAAAATTGATAACGAAAAAATAAATTGTAAAAAGCTGTAACCACTTCGCTATATTATACTAAGTGCCGAGTGTAATTCTTAATTACGTATCAGTAGTCTCAGTATAATGCAAGACATGTTAAATTTAAATTCAATGATAAATCGAAACGACAAAAAATGATTCTAACCGAAGTCTAACTTTTTGATAACCATCAAAGCTGAAGGGTACCATTTAATAATTTTAATAATAACAATAAAATTTAAACGAATTTTTGTATTTTTTTTTTTGTTATTTTTTTAAAAAAATATTTAAAATTTTTAAAGTTCCAACTAGATCTAATTTGCTATCAAAAAATCTATCTCAAAGTTGATGATCGGAAAATTATATCTACTAGAAAAAACGATTTCTGAAACAAAACTAAATAAAAAAAATTCATTATTGTAAAATTGTACATTCTTTGCTCAGAATCTAAAATATGATTTTTTCAGAACTGTCCATCAATTAAAACGCTATTGATTTTCGAGAAAATTAGTGTTTATGTATTAAAAATAATCACCTTGTATATATAAAGGTGGTATACGAATTATATAATTTGTACAAGTTAGCATTGTCGCGTTATTATATAATAATATTGTGTTGTATATCATTATATTTTATACATATTTTACCCAAGTAGCTACATTATTATAATATATTATGTTTAAAGACAAAAGATTACACGTGATGCGTTTGACTATTTTGTACAAGGGCGTCGAATTTATTAGCTATATAGTGCGAAGTTTAGAAGGTAATGATCAAAAAACAAGTCGAATAGCTGTCAGTAAATATTAGTTTTAAATTGATAAATCTGTAAGCGACAAAATAAAAATAGTAAACATTTTTCTTAGCTGTACAGAATAACAATAAATCGTAGATAATATATGATTAAGCAGAATAAAAGGTATTTATTAACAGCTCTAAAAACGTAATTCAAGAAAAAACAATAATAAAAATTGTTTAAATTCAATAGTTTTTTTCGATTAATCGACAAATAAAAAAATATTATTAATGTAATTTTATTTTATTTTTTATTAAAATGCTTATTTTTGTATTTTTTAGCATTTAAGATAAAACTAATTTTAACAGGTTATACAGGGTAGTTCATCACGCATTCTCTATTTTTTCTTAAAAAATGTAGATATTCGAATCCGAAATTTGGATCATATTATTAATATTTTTAAATTTTTAACATTTATTGTACTATTTAGAGATAAGTGTTCTGTTAACTTACAATAAACATCTAGTTTTTAAATGAGTAAGTACCTACTCCCTTTTTATTGTAATTTTATAGCGGATATATTTACCATAATATAGTTCCATTCCAGTGGCGCAACTAGAGTTCAAATCTTGGGGGTGCTACAATTATAAATTGCTTACAATGACATGGGAGGCTTTGCTCCTCACACCCCCCAACTTGACATAATCCTAGTATTTAGATTATACTAGTATTATATTCGTAATATCATTTTTGGAAAAAAAAATATGACACAAAATTCATTTTTTAGATTCTGAACGGAGTGATGAATGTATTGATTTTACAATGATGTGTGTTTTTTTTTTTGTGTCTGTCGACAACATTTGGGGCAGTAAAAATGCTTCGATTTTCAACTTCTGCCCCTCTTTGAAAAGGAAATCGGATCTAGTTGGTACTTTGGGGGGTCAAAAGTTAATAATTTTCAATATTTTTTAAATGAGTCGGGAAAAACCTTAAAAAAATGACGGAAAAAACGGGATTTTTTACGCACAACCAGTTTTCGTCAAAATCAAATTTTTATTTTGCTATAACTCAAAAACTACTTGATGTAAATACTTGAAATTTTCACAAAATGTTTATATTAGCGTTCTCAATACACAGTTCAATTTTTAAAGAATTTTGACTTTTTTTAAGCTATTTATAGGCAATTGAAATTTTTAATTTTTTTTAGTATTTTTTTTTTAAATAACGATAAAAATTTTTTGGCCGACCAGAAAATCTTGAAAATTTAATACAAGGTTTCTTATAAGTTGCTCTTAAAGTGATAAAAAAAAATCCGAAATCGTTAGTCACAATTTTTTTTTATAAGTGCTTAAAGTTCGAATTTATACGAAATATGTCAAAATTGCGAAAATTTGCAAGTAATTTTGTGGTTGAAAAATCGTAAATTTTTTTTCTTTTATAACTAAGTTTTGAAAATTTGGTACAAGGTTCTCCATACATTTTTCTTCAATTATCTGTAAAAAAAACTCTACCGGATTCAGACAAAAATTTTTTATGAGTGTTTGAAATTTAAATTTTTACAAAACCGCATTAAATAACGGTTTAGCCTCAAACGATTTTTGATATTTGTTGTTATTCAAACAGTATAAGTCGTAAATACTTGAAAATTTTACCAGTTATTTAGATTGCCATTTTCTTTACGTGATTTGATTTTCAAAACATTTTGACTTTTTTTGAGCCATTTATAGAAAATTGAAATTTACAATTATTTTTTATTTTTTTTTTATAAATGTTGATAAAAAAAAATTTGTTGGGACAAATTACTTGAAAATTTAATTGAAGGGTCCACATAACTTGTTCTAACTCTCATTCAACAATTATAAAAATACATAGGCACAATTTTTTTTTATTAGCATTTGAAGTTCAAATATTGACAAAAATTCGTCAAAATCATGAATATTTTTCACTATTTGGTAGTTAAAAATTTATATTTATTTTACTATCAAAAGCTAAGAATTGAAAATTTAATACTATGCTGTCCATAAGTTAAGCTTAGAACAATTATAAAAAACTTTGAGGATTGTTCAATTTAAAAAATTTTACGAGTTAAAAATACACGTGTATTTTTTATTTTTTTTTTATAAATGTTGATAAAAAAAATTTAGCTGGGACAAATTACTTGAAAATTTAATTGAAGGGTCCACATAACTTGTTCTAACTCTCATTCAAAAATTATAAAAATACATAGGCACAATTTTTTTTTATTAGCATTTGAAGTTCAAATATTGACATAAATTCGTCAAAATTATGAATACTTTTCACTATTTGGTAGTTAAAAATTTATAAATATTTTTCTATCAAAAGCTAAGAATTGAAAATTTAATACTATGCTGTCCATAAGTTAAGCTTAGAATAATTATAAAAAAGTTTGAGGATTGTTCAATTGAAAAAATTTCACGTGTGTTTAAAGTTTTAATTTTAATTTGAAATCAAAAATACACTTGTAAAATAACTTTTTACTAATAAATAATTTTCGATTTTTGTTATTTTTAAAAAATTACTAAACGTAAGATCTTGAAACTTTTACTTAAATGTTTGAATTAGTTTCAAAGTAGAATATATTACAATATTTAAGTATAATATATCCTAGACTGACAAATCATCTCCGTTCAGAATCGTTTTTCGTATACAATGATACCTATCATTGCATTCAAATTTAACCTTCCCTAGTCCAAGGTCCATTCCACCCCCTAATGTACAGCAGAGCGATACTCACTTACCCGCTTTTTATTATAGTATTTGATTATTTTGATTATACTACATTATATTCTAAAGTGTCAAACATCATTTTCTATCAACATTTTTATGATTAGAGCCTATGGAAGTTCATGCATTTGCATTGTTTTACTGAGTGCATCAAAAAGTTGCTGGATGAGATAACAAATAACAATCTAACAAGTACAACAATTAAATTTAAATGTAGGTACATACTACATATTTTCGCATATTTTGAGGTTTTTAAAAATATATGCATACTTACAAATAAAATTGCATCTTATTACATTTTAATGTTATTTTTTTTATTAATATTTTACGATAATATCGAACTTTGAGTATATTTTAAAATTCATTTCTTGAAAAATATGTCCTTTTAAAAATATTGTCAATATAAAATAAATACCTGATAAAAATTAAAGATCTTTGCTTGGTCGGGCTGATAATTGTCATTCATTTGTAATTGAAAATCGATCAAAATATTCAAAATCCCTAGTTGTAAATTTTAATTCTTGAAGTACCTTAATATAATATATTATATCATATTGAAATTGTACTTCTTTTAGATTCTGAACGGAGTGATGAATGTATTGATTTTACAATGATGTGTGTTTTTTTTTGTTTTTTTTTTTTTTTGTTTTTGTGTCTGTCGACAACATTTGGGGCAGTAAAAATGCTTCGATTTTTGACTTCAGCCCCTCTTTGAAAAGGAAATCGGATCTAGTTGGTACTTTGGGGGGTCAAAACTTAAAAATTTTCAATACTTTTTAAGTGAGTCGGGAAAAACCTTAAAAAAATGACGGAAAAACGGGAATTTTTACGCAAAACCAGTTTTCGCCCGAATCGAATTTTTTAATTTGCTATAACTCAAAAAATAATAGATGTAAATACTTGAAATTTTCACCAAATGTTTATGTTAGCGTTCTCCATACACAGTTAAATGTTCAAAGAATTTTGACTTTTTTTGAGCTATTTATAGACAATTGAAATTTTTAATTTTTTTTAGTATTTTTTTTTAAAATAACGATAAAAATTTTATGGCCGGCCAGAAAATCTTGAAAATTTAATACAAGGATTCTTATAAGTTGTTCTTAAAGTGATAAAAAAAAATCCGAAATCGTTAGTCACAATTTTTTTTTATAAGTGCTTAAAGTTCGAATTTATATGAAATGTGTCAAAATTGCGAAAATTGGCAAGTAATTTTGTGGTTGAAAAATCGTAAAATTTTTTTCTTTTATAACTAAGTTTTGAAAATTTTATACAAGGTTCTCCATACATTTTACTTCAATTATCTAAAATAAAAACTCTACCGGATTCAGACAAAAATTTTTTATGAGTGTTTGAAATTTAAATTTTTACAAAACCGCGTTAAATAACGGTTTAGCCTAAAACGATTTTTTATATTTGTTTTTATTCAAACAGTATAAGTCGTAAATACTTGAAAATTTTACCAGTTATTTAGATTGCCATTTTCTTTACGTGATTCGATTTTCAAAACATTTTGACTTTTTTTGAGCTATTTATATGCATTTGAAATTTTCAATTTTTTTTTATTTTTTTTTTATAAATGTTGATAAAAAAAATTTAGCTGGGAAAAATTACTTGAAAATTTAATTGAAGGGTCCACATAACTTGTTCTAACTCTCATTCAAAAATTATAAAAATACATAGACACAATTTTTTTTTATTAGCATTTGAAGTTCAAATATTGACAAAAATTCGTCAAAATCATGAATATTTTTCACTATTTGGTATTTAAAAATTTATAAATATTTTACTATCAAAAGCTAAGATTTGAAAATTTAATACTATGTTGTCCATAAGTTAAGCTTAGAATAATTATAAAAAAGTTTGAGGATTACTCAATTTAAAAAATTTTACGAGTGTTTAAAGTTTTAATTTTAATTTCAAATCAAACATACACGTGTAAAATTACGTTTTACTAATAAATAATTTTCGATTTTTGTTATTTTTAAAAAATTATCAAACGTAAGATCTTGAAGCTTTTACTTAAATGTTTGAATTTCTGAATTTGTTTCAAAATAGAATATATGACAATATTTAAATATAATATATCCCAGACTGACAAATCATCTCCGTTCAGAATCGTTTTTCGTATACAATGATACCTATCATTGCATTCAAATTTAACCTACCTTAGTCCGAGGTCCACCCCACCCCCTAATGTACAGCAGAGCGATACTCACTTACCTGCTTTTTTTTAAATCAATCTTTTAAATATTATTTTTATTAAAAATGAAAAATCTTAACATAAAAAAAAAACAAAATACATATTTAGTGCATATTTTAATAATATTTTAAGCACATATTTTGATAGTTTTTAGTGGATGAACTTCCTGGCCCTATTTATGATAGGTTAAATTACTAATAAGTAAAGCGCTGCTGTAACATGTTGCTTCGCCACCAATTTTTCAATTTTCTCACTGAGGAAAAACTTCGTATCATCGTTTGCATGTCGCAGAACTGACAAGAGGTATGGTTAATGCAACCTTTGGAAATACTTATTTATTTAGAATTTTTTTTTATGTCATCTAACCTGTTTTTTAAATTGTTCTTTACTACATTTCTGTTTTTAAGAACTATGTGTTTGAATTTATTATTTCATAAAATCATAAAATAAACTACATTGTTAAAACTAAATATTTGAAATTACAAAGACGTGGAACTTGGGGGTGCTTAAAGTAAAGCTGGGGGTGCTTCAGCACCCCCTAGCACCCCCGTAGTTGCGCCACTGTTCCATTCATTCGTTGTAATTGGTTAGATATGGAGGCTATGGTGAATAGAAAATTAGTTTTAGTAATTAATATAAATAATTTATCAAAATTTATAATTTGTAAAAAAGATCCAAGTATAAGAAACATTTGATTCAATATTACATTTATTTTATATTTTTGTAAAACTATTTTTATAGACTATAATATATTATTATGATTAGTACTTTTAAATCTTTTAATAAATAATTGGTAAACTACTCTTTGAATTTTGAATCATAATGTACATTACAATTATTTTTAAAAAATTACCCAATAAATAATGTACAATAAACAAAAGAAGTTTCTCATTTGACAAAATAGAAGTCTATATGTTCACATGGTTCTCCTTAAGTACTTAGTACAAAAAAACATTAATTTGAAAATATGATCTTTAAGTATACTTAAAATAATACAAAAATCAAAATTTGAATTAATAAATTATATAGTAGCCACGTTAGACGAATCACACTGTTAATACATAGTTAATACATGTTTCTATTACATAACCATGTAAACCTTATATTTACAGAAAAAAATTTATTAAAATGTATAATATTATGCTTTTTAGAAAAAAACTTGATGATGAAGTACAAATACTATTTGAAATGTTTATAATTTTTACTGGTTTATTATTTTTTTAATCTGCAATTTTTGTTTTTTTTTTGCTTAGCCGATCGAAAAAATGTCACAATTTAAAATCGTACTATTTATAAAAGCTATAAGAATTTAACATTTCAACTTATAAGTTATGGTATATGAGATGCGAATAAAATTATAATAAAAAATATTACTTTGTCAAACATAAATAGTGTGAATCGCAATAAATTGTAGTTCATGCAATTGCCGTAATTAGCGATTTAGCAAAATTTACTGACATTTTGTGATAGCACTCTAAGACATTTTAGGATCTAACCTTATTTTCGTGTTTTGATATAAATATCAGCAACGACCTGAGGTTTGAAGGTTATTAAGTTAACGAACCATTTATCATTCGTTCGCATTCGATTAATCTAATTAGTGTATCTACTTATATATTTATTATTATTTATAGCACTGTATCAAAATTTGTTAAGCAAATATTTTTCAACTTATTTATGAAAATAAAACCAATGGATTTTAATTGAAATTAAAATTGGTCAATGTCAATTCGGGTTTTAAATATTTATGAATTTATTAAATGCAAATAGTGCAATATTGCAAAATCAAATTGTAACATATTTTTATTATTGTGTATCATTATTTCGTAAGTGTAACAGACACATAAAAAAGTGAAAAGTGCCATTTATTAAAAAAAAAAAGTAATAAATAAATACAAAAACGCTGGATGTATAACAATATATACTTAAGAGAAATGTCTATGAGGGACTATAAAAGAGAGTTTATAATTTACATCACTATAATAGTCAATAAGTAGTCGAAAATAGTAGATAATTATTTTTCGTTGCGGTCTCCGTCAAGCGGATAAAAATAATACGATATTTCCACAAAACTACGCTTATGAATGATATTAAACAACTAGACAAGTGGGTAGCACTTCTACTGTACATAAGGTATTAAGGTGTCAAGCGGATCACTTTAATGGGTGTGATAAATTTAAGTTTATTGATGTATCATTGACTCTCGAAAAACGAAAAACGTTTTGAGCGGAGACGGTCAATCAGATTATATTATCAATAGTATATTTCATGAAATGTTTTTCTTTTTGTTACTTAGTCATTTATAATTTATATTGTAATTAATATTACGTTATGTCGATAAAAAAAAATTAAAGATTTTATACATTATTACCAAGAGTGGATACAGTGGTCCTAAACCTTGTTTAAAGTTTGTTAGAATATATGATAATTTTATTTGCGAACGGGGGGGGGGGAATTTCCTCTATTGCCCCCCCTTGTATCCGCCCTTGGTTATTACTGCAAAATAATTAAATTACAACAATTATTCTCTTTACAATAATACATAATATTATTATTAAAAGATTAATATTTTTGAGGGGTTCGACGTAGGCAACTCTTGCAACATATCAGCACCAAAATAATATTTGTATGTAATTCGAACGGTTCAAAGTCCAGACGATCTACGTCACACGTAAGTGATCATTCGACACACAAATACTCAATACATCAATTTTGATTGTTGCCATCCAATGGCATATATTTGCATAATATTTTTATGGGTGGAGAGTGTGTTCAAGGGAAAAAGTCCAACCTAAAATGTACAACAATGAACAATTAAATAGGCCGCGGTTTAACGAGTCATATTAATGATTTATGTGATTTTTTCTAATTCATCAATTTATATTTTATTAATTATTGGGTATCAACTACAGTGGTGGGAACATCGGGCGTTATAGTTACACTATATGGCGTGTTAACTCGGCTTATCAAGTATAGTGGTGAGTTGGACGATTAATTATATGGATGGCGCGCGGGTAAAAGGGTAATCACTACTTAAGTCACTAGTTTTCTGGAAACAGGATATTATTAAACATCTTCAAAACTAGGTATCTACGTAGAATTGTTTATTCCACTAGATGGTGCGTAATAATCGAATAAAGTCCAAAATTCACTTATTTCCTTTCGACCGCGCACCGTCCATATTATCTATACGCCATAGAAACTTGCAAGCGTAATTCAAATAAACATTTCATTTCACATTGACGAAACATGAAAGGTATTCAAACGCCCCGAATCCCGATCCTATTATTATTCTGTCGATTAATATCCACTTTATAATTTTGTCGCGGAATAGAATTAATTGTATTGTTTTTATTCATTTTAAGTAGGTATTATTAGCAATAAATGTGCAGATCTCTGTCATAGAGTACGGTGAATGGTCGGAGAAGAGAGATGCCAAGAAACATCTGGTCTTTGGAAGCACATAACACAAAATATTTCTATAGTCAAAATAAACGCATTTTCAAATATAATATACCAATATTACAAATACATATTATATATATTATAATACATACATTGCTTGTAATAATTAGGTAAATAGTATATTTTAGATAATATTTATGATTATGAACATCCAATATCGTAATGTCCTGATATTTTCGATAGCTTGCGAAGGAGGTACTATATTCTACGGTAACGTCAAGGGTTTCTTGTCATTTTCATTCCACACAAATAATAAAATCGTATTACTATGAACGAGCTGTGAATTAAAAATTGAATATTTGATATAAACAAATTGAAATTTCATCTTTAATGAGTATTCATAGTTTATAATATTGGCACAATCGTAATCATAATATAAAACAATAAAACAATAATTTATTACATCGTATAGTTAATTTCTTTTAAATAAATCTTTTAAAGATAATTAAAACTTAAAATACTTATAAAATGACATATTTTATGATAAATATATTATATTATTACTTAAATATAAAATTATATTTCCATGACAGGCATGAAAAACATTAATTTGTACTAGAATGTATTTCTTTTTATATATATAGTACAGTTAGTTAACAGTTATATTATTAGGATAAGCATTTTTTTCGGCAGCGTATATATATAATTTTTTACACTAGAAATTCAACAAACAATATTTATATAATACATAAGGCGAACATAAATTAACGTTTGATCATAAGTTTCGTGTTTGAGCATCAATGTCTGTACATTAAGGGAAAAATGATGTTAGATGGCGACGGGTCTTGGTTTCAGTTCCAAAAATTGGAATGGTACGTCCAAGCTTCTATTGCAGTGCTCGACAAGCAGGTGTCCTCTCCTGTTGGATGTACCCACCACAATCACAGAGTCACCTTTCATCAGCGCGACATCACAGTTTCCTTCTTCTGAAAATTGAAACGTTTCAATATAATATATTAGATATTGATTTATTGAATATTGTGAAATTCAATATACATACCAGGAAAAGATTTTTTCATAATACGGCTTTGCGGATATCCCATTTTTGTATTACCAGATATCGTGTAAGATCGACTTGGAGGTAATGGTGGAGGTCTTTCCTGGAAAATAAAAATATTTACGTTATAAACTTGTCACAGCACGATTATAACCAATAATAATTATTATCTATTTTATTATAGTAAGTAAGTTTAAAGAATATGCATAATGTTTAGATACTGATCTTGAAGAGCTATGAAATTATGTTTCAGTTTTTAACCCTCTGATGGAAATTCAGTTGCCAACACCCAGTTGTTGGACCATGGGCAGAGCGTAACGACAGTGACACGTTATTAATGTAATGACGATACTTTGTTTATTACGTAATATAGTTCAATTTTTTTAAGTTACGAAAATAATATATTGGATATTTACTCCTAAAATATAATGACGCATTACCATTACGAGTATCTATATAATTAAAAAAATTTTAATTAATAGAAAAAATAATAAGACCATAAAATGTAAAATATAAATTTCTGTAATGTGTAAATATTTTTTACATTTTAACGAGTTACATTTAAGTTTTCAATGTTTTGGACAGCATTAATATAAAAAATTTTTTGTCTTGTTCAAGTTATACCTGCTATTACTTACATTATGGGCTAATGGATTTATGATCGTCGTTTTCGATTGACAAAAAATCAGAGAAATATACTCGTGTTCTATTTTTTTTTTATCTTTATAATGTGAAAATAACATAGTTATATAATGTTTAAGTAACACTCAAATTAAGTTATTTTTAAAAGTAATTTACTCAAAACTACTGTTTTAAATTACTTCTAATTAATGTTAAAAACTTACTCAAAGATTATTATTAAGTTTAGATGAAAAAATGTGTCAATGTCCATGGTTTATTGTCAATTTAATAAAAATAACAAATCACTACTATAAATACAATATGAAATACATTCAGAAAGCTATATACCTACTCGTTACCGCGAAGAGAAATATTAATACCAGTACATAGTACATTAAAATATGCATAAATATAATTTAAAATCCTAAATAATTCTTATACAATTTATTGCTTAAAAATATTTACCAGATTCAATCCAAACAGGTTACAAGTCTGTATTATTTTCTGATCGAATTTCTCAATCTGGTCAGGAGGAGGTGTTCCCGTTATGGGTTGTGGCCTGGGTCTAGTCAAAGTCGCTGTGCCGCTGTTGGTCACTCCGGCGTTAGGAAGTTGACTACCAGAAGTCATTTTTCTTCCACCCATGCCCATTTTGTTGTTGAGGCCTATAATATAGATGGAATAAAACTATTAGATAAGTTTACAAGTATGCGTACGCATATAAATTAAATAACTAACTGAGAACATTGGAAAAAATAAGATATCGAGTGAACGAACATCTAAATTAGGTGACCTAATCTGTAATCATTTTTTAATATTAAACGGGGTACGATAATAATCATAATACTATTTATTTAAAAACTAAAAACATAATATGCAATATGTATTAATAGTTATATGATATTCTATTATACTCAATACATAATATACATAAGAAATAATGATGACAACAGTATAACATAATATTGATATCGTTTCCGTTGATTATAATAAATTATAATTAAACTATAGTCCTGGAGTCGTGTATACGATTACCTACGAATGCTGTATATCTATTTTTAGCTAATATTAATATTGATATTAGTATAGCGAATTATGGACAGAATATCTTGAAAGTAATACTATTAAATTTAGATACTTAAAACTACTCAAATAAGCACACGTACATTGTACAATCGGGTTAGACACTTGTTGTATTTGCATCATGACTCGCTTAGTGCCCGGCCATTTTCTTCTGGTCCTCCAGCTCCTCCACGTGCACTGTATCAGTACAGCCGCATTGTGATGAGTCTGCCACCGGAGTTTTTCCAGATGTTGCCTTACGCCCTCACTGAAACATGAATAATTACATAAGTATGTCGTCGGTATTAGATGAATAACGTACAACTAGTAACGATATTTTTGTTTTTATAAACAGTTTTTTTTAGCAATTTATGACATTTCGTGGTCAATGTGCGATATGTATAAACAGTGTAGCCGCCCTTATATTGGCTTAAAGAAAGATTTTAAAGCTAAAGTTCTGTAAGTGTCTTCAAATATTATGTTTAAGCATTGCATGATTTATAGAGAAAAGAGAAGTTTTAGCTTTTAAAAATAATTGACTCAGATGTTCATAAAATATTTTATAATGCTATAAATGTGATACATTTTATAAAATTAAAGAAATTAAATTCCAGCAAAAAAATTTTGCAATGAAATGGGTTCTGGTCATGAAAAATTACTTCTTCATACTGAAATTGTCACGTGGTAAAATATTATATTTTTAACTTTAAGATGAAGCACACATTTTTTCTTCCTGAATGTAATAATACATTTGTGGAATACTTTTTAGATGAGCAATAACTTGCGATTCTAGGTTATTTTGTCGATATATTTGATAAATTAAATCGTTTAAATTTAAATTTACAAGGTAAATATATTATTATTTAAATTCTTTTTGATAAAAATCAATGCTTTAAAAAACAAATTACTTTAATAGAAAATGTATATCAACGATGAGTAATGACAAATTTGGAATGAATTCATAAACTCAAATGTATTCTCTGATGAAGTGATGAACTAAGTTTTTTTTTTAACCTAACCTCGACGTGGGATGTTATTGGGCGTTACTCCTCTCTACTTATTACTATAAGTGGTGCCGCCCTTTGCAAGGCGACGTGAGTCATATGTACGTAAAAAATGTAAGTAGAAAATATTTACCTCAGAAAGACGTGTCTCTTTCCAAAAGCCCAACTCATGCTCACTTCGCTCTGTTTCGTATCAATTTTGTCCTCGATGCATTGTAATATCAGATGGCAGTCTTCGGTCGCCCGATCGTCGGTTCGCAAGAGTTTGTTGAACGGCGCCAGCATTTTATACCTCAGGTTGAACGCCTTATACCGCATCCGATGCGGATAACCTGATGAAAAATAAAAATTGTTATAGTACGTGGTTAATTCGGTGATCGTTATAATATAGTTGTTATAGTGAATTATCGTCGACTTACCTCCTGCCATCAGATTGACTGTTTCCAAAACTTGTAATGACCGTATCTGTCGCATGACTACCGCTCTGTCGAACTTGTCCGGGGTCTCGGTCGAGTTCGCCTTAATGCAACGCACGAAATGTGGACGAGCGTGCACCAGCGATCTCAGCAAGTTGTCAAGCCGCGTGTGAAAGTCTTGAGTTAACGTCGATACAGGCTCGTTGCCATTTAAACTGGAAACAAGCAACGATTATATTCAATACAGATTTTTAGTTCCAACTAACACAGTTTTATCAATCTAAACATTACGAGAACACAATGTATTTTAGACTTTAGTCTCATGTTATACAATACAATATATTATATTAATAATATTATTATATTATAATTGATATTCGAGAAGGTCTGAGTTATTGGTAGATTTATGCAATGGGATGAAATGTTATACATAAAAAACAATTCACCAAGCTTGTTCACTTCCACTTTACTCCATTTACTTCAATAATGAATTAATTCAAATTCTAATTCATGGAACTTTTAAGTGTACTTAAGCAGAAACTTTTGTCACATTAATATAAACATTTTTCAAATAAGAATTACCTATTTTTATTGTATAATTTCAATCAAAAAAAAAATTGACGGAAGAGGGGAAAGAGGTTATCCCTCCAAAGACAAGTGGATATACGAAAAGTTAACTAATTAGCGTATTCTGTATTTATATTGTAACGAAACTTCAAAATTACGTAAAGATATTTACGGATCAGAAATAATCACATTTTCTTATTTGCTAGTTATATCTGTCGGAGAAACGAACAACATCGTCCATCGGCGTAATATATTTTTTTCGTATAGTATACTTTGTGTACTATCAATATCGTTGGCAATAATCGTTATAACATAATTTATAAGTAACTGAATTTAAACGCTAATTTATTATATCATATTTGACTTACAGATCGGAATGCGAAGTCGGTGATATTCGAAATTTGATTCCTCTGGGTACTGTTTCTATGCTGTACAACGCTTTCAGTTCACTCCCGAACAGATGCGTAGCGAAACCGAACGAACATGACTGCTTGTGAAAAACGGACACTAAATCATCGGGCACTACGTCTTTGTTGGTTTCTGAAATAACAATTGCAAAATATTTATACATCAGATCGTTACGGGATATGATACTATGATAGTAATAACTAATAATAGGACCTTTTCTTATTTCTATGGTTTACGTAAATCTTGGATTTTTATCATACACTTTACCAATAGGTGTCTTTTATTAGTTATTACTTACAAAAATATGCATAAAACAATTATATAAGTAATATAACATGTAAGTAATGTAGGTAGGTACCAACAAGTAAAAATTATTTTAAAAATTGTAAGTCTACTTTAAAACAATACTTTACACATAGCTGTACTACTAGGTATTTGATAATTTAAAATAAAGTTATTGTTGATTTAATATATTAATTAAAAGTAGGTTGGACGTCATAAACTCGATTATATAGTGAATATAGTGATAGACGATAGTATTTAAGAAGACGTCTAATGGGCGGATGTTGTCTCCGTACTACAAACACACAACATACCTAGCAAATTTATATTCAATAGTTCCTATTTTGTGTAATAATTTTTAATAATAGAGAGAAATGACCTATTATCAAACATAAAGGTAAAAATATTATCTGTGTTTTCTAATTAATTATTATGGTATTTTAGTTTTTAATTTTTAAGTAATATAAACACGAAAAATGTTTAAATTTAAAATCTCTCATAACTTGATTAAAAATTAATATATCGTAATAAACCCAAAAGCGTGTTACAGAAAATTGGAATTACTGAAATCTACATTTTGGTATAATTTACATTTATTTTGTAAGACAAAGATTTTTTATGGGTGTACGTCTTCCTAAAGCCCTAGCAAATATCATTTCTATAATATAGCTACAAAATATCTAAAGAGTTTTGAAATCGAATTACAAAGCATTATTATAAATTTTGATAGAAACTATATTTCGCATAATAATAGTAACCAAACTTATATATATATGCATCATAATTGACAGCTATTATGTTTATTTATCGTCTTAAAATTGAATTTACTTTCATAAAGATTTTGGGAGAACCTGAGGCATTAGTTAAATTTTAAATTAATCATAATTTGATATGAGCAAAAAAGTCTAGTCTTGTCCGGAGAGTTTATGATTAATATGATTATTTACGTATTATGTATATGACAATAATAACGTTATGACGTCATGTATCTATTTTATTCTATACCTAGGAAATCCGAAGCGTCGTACACGACTCTGCCGGCAAAATGTTGTATGCCGAATGACTTGTGTTCAACCGACTTGGGTTCAAAAAGTCTTGGGTTGTTTCTGTGCTGAGATTTCACTTTTCTCAGATACAGTTCTACGGATCCGTTGATGGAACATTCGACGTCCAACATACTTAACAAGCCAGTTCTCTGTAAAAAAAAATAAAAAAAACCACCAGTGATAATTAGTTACGAGCGTAATACAATTGGGGAGACATACAATTTATTATGCACTAACATATTCTATAACTTATTAAGTATAATAAATTATGTAAGTTCGGAGAAGTAAACGATATATTATGCATTATTTAAAACTTAACATACATAAGTATGAGGAAAAAAATTAATAGTATATTTTTTTTTGGTAACGACTAACGAGCAATGAAAATTCAAAATTAAATTCAATTGAGCCAATTGAAAAATGATAGTGTTAATTTTATACTGACGTGGCCAATACGTGGGGATCAAATAAGTTAAATTAGTATAATCCGAATCAATTAAATTAGTTAACTCGTTGACGCGGGCAGTCTCAATATGATAAGTTTTTTCGATAAGTAAAGTATACGAACAAAAAAATAGATTTACTCACCAACGAAGATATGAGATCGATGCAGGGAACGTTGTCGACGTAATCGACTTCCACGTCGCAGTGTATCCCCTCGTCACGACAGGATTCGATGCTGGATTTGAATATATGTGTATTGTAGAAATGCTGCATCGTCTCGGCGCAAAGATTGATACACAAGTGTTCGAGTTGACTTGGCTGTAAATTTCGATTAGGTGATTATTATTTTATGCGTATGTGTAATTAGTAATAAGTTAGGTTATGTTGGACGTCCCACAATTGGTGTTTCTCAGTGTACGGCGTTTTTAAAAAGAATACCCGATGAATAGTGACAGATGATTTGTCACTTAAAATCTGAACACCATTTTTATTTTTAATTGATAAATTATTAATTTTATAAATTTATAAATTTAGTGTTATTTTATGTTAGCTAAAAACGTTATTTATATTAAGTCAAACATAAAATATTAAAATACATCTTAATTAATTTAAAAATAAAATAATTTAGTACCAACTTATTTATTTCCATGCCCACCCAATCTAAAATAAACTCTAATCCCATAATTTATTCAAGGTGATATTAAAATTTTAATTATCAACACTCGTTCGTTTTTGTGAGGCTAATATAGTAGGAACAAATAGAAACTTCAAGTACGATATGAACAGCTGTTCATCATCAATGAAAAAATTCGGTGCTTATACTTATGTGTATACTGATATCGTATCACTACGTACTTTTGGTTCTTCGAACCCGAACATGTCCAATATCCCGATGGATCCGTCTGTGGCATGCCTAGCGATGTTGACGGCATTGTTGAGCGCAGCCATCGACTTGCTTGACTTGGAACCGGCCGTGCCGATGGTGGAAGCGTGCTGACTGGCGACCTCGGCCTGATTGTGAACCGAATCGTTGGAATCGCTGCTTAACGTGCCCAACGTCGAACCTAGTCGTTTCAGACTGTTCGCTCGGCGCACGATAGTTGCCACAGTCCTGCAGTACAATGCCTTGGCCAGAGAATCTCTAATCGAATTGGCCTGTGGAACAAGTAAAAGATATATGTAAAAAGCTGCACTTACCCAAGTGTAATAATTTGAAATTTTTTAACTTTTTTTACGTTTTCTACTACACATTATAATATGTAATTTGTAAAACGAAGTTAAAACTTAAAAAAAATATATGTAAACAAAATTAACAATCTGTATTTAATATACGATATCAATAGCCTGTATATTATACTTATACATACATTGAAGTTTAATTTGAATATTTTGTAAAACTCGGTGTAACATTGTAGTGATGTATATTCAATCGTTTTAAATAAAACTATACCTTATTTTGATTGACTTACTGTGTTTGCGTCGCAAGTCGTTTTTATCAGTTGGGTGTTCCCCCGAGTAGTTTCTGAATGTGTCCTGGTGGTGATGCCACGGAAGAGCGACGGGAACGTGATGCCCAGTAGCCGGGCCACTGACGCCAATTCGGTTTCGCCTTTAGCCACTACTTCGCCAGATCCGTTGTCCACGAAATTAACGTTTCCCAAAAGCAGCACCGCGGCTAAAACCCTCACGACGTCCATGAACGGAATGCCGAGGAGACCTTTGCGAACAGAAAACGAACCATATTATAATAATAATTATTATAATAAGAGTTATTAACATCACGATTGTTGTTTTTAAACGTTGTGTAAACGTATTTATATTGTGGGCACATACCTAAGCACGATTTCCACGACTGAAATCTAATAGCGTCTTCGGCTTCATCCTGTCTGGTGTCGCCTTGCATCAGGTACTGGAGATTAGACGGCGAATATCCTTCCAAGTTTAATTTCACTGAAAATGAAAAACAATATGAATGTTATTTTTTAACTGGTTGTAACGGTAAGAACTATATATTATAATATATACGAAGATCATTTATAATAGGACCCACCTCTTTCTTCCTGAGATAGACCGGCTAGCATCTGGTAAAATATATGATAGTTCTTTTCGTTTGGCAGAGGGTGTACTACTCGGGTTTGGTCCAAGAAATAACAGTGTATTTTAGTCCTGTATAGAGCACCGTCGGTTACTTGTACTTCGATGAAATGACCCTGGAAAAAAATGTCATAAACGATCGTTCTATACATTAAATTATTTTTCTACGAGATTTTTTTTATCCTACACAGCTTTTAAAACCATAATATATGACAATAGTAGACTACAAGACAATTTTTAAATGCCTACTAAAACATTTATGAAGTATTTTAAAATATACACTTTGAAATTTCAAAAATTGTAAAAAATTAAGCTTGAAAGTGGGTAAACGTACATTAAAAACCATCTAAATAAATATTAGAGTAATATATTTATCACGACTTACTATTCGACTAGATTCCGAATTCGAAGACGTTTTGGCGGATCCCAATGACCTTAGAACGGTGAATGCCGCGGCCAGATGTTTGAAAGCGTCTGTTTCAGGTCCACCTCCGGCTACGTCGAACAACTGTCTCAGTAGTAACATCGAAGCGTACGTCTTACCAGAACCACTAACACCTTTAAACAAAAGTCCCATTGTCACAACAACGTTATAAAACAATATTTCTTTGTACGATATGTGATATTTATTTATTTTAACCGTACTCAAAGGTTCGGTAAAATAGGCGAGATGTTTCCTAACTTGTGAGGAGTCGATAATCTGTAATAATAGCATGTAACAACATAATATATACTAACCAGACAGTATGATCGCCTGTGGATATCCGGATTCGGTCTGCTGTCTCACCGCGTCCAGAATTACCTTGTGCAACTTTAAATCTAGTGTAGCACCTCTCATACTGGTGAGTGTCATCGGGTTGCCGATGTCTTTGTACGAGTTCATACACAACAGAATGGGTCCTACATTGGTCTGCAACAATCAGAAATCATAAAACATGAAACTGATGAAACACTAAATTTATTTTGCTTTGGATTCGTTTCGCAAATGGTAAAAAAAAAATCATTTCAAATCCTTTACCGATCGAGTTAGCGGCGTCTTGGAAAAACGATAGCTGTTCCCGTGTTTTTATCCGACAAACAATTGTATATAATATTTTGTTACATATTTAATATTCAAGAAAACTATTTGATTATAAATCGGAATGTGATTTTACTACAACTATAATTGGAATTTTAAGTTTTTAATCAACTCGTTAAAAAACGAGTAATTTTACACTACTGTGATAGAGGCAGAAGAGATTATAATACAACAATATCTATACGTATATTATATATTCGTTAATATTTAATAAAATAACTAATAACTATATCATGATCACGTGTTTATACCGTCCAAAGTTTCGGACAAACCCTCTTTCGATTTTCCCCACACGAAAAAAACAACAAAAAGTAATATTAAGTATAGGGACTACTATTATTATATGTTTCATGTATATATATATATTATATATTAATATATTATGTTTTCGTTTCATAACTACAGCAGAGCACATTAAAAAAAAAAATTACTATCGGTTTGGAAAATTAATTTCTCATGGATTATTATTCTTATTTTTGTCGTTTTCTGGTAAGTATATATACACACACACACACGCACATGCTAGCGCGCGTGCGCGTACGTATAATAATTCGTTTCGGCTTGGCGAACAAATTAGGGGTTTCTCGTCAAATCCGCCGGCGTCGAATTCGAGGAGCCCGCCCTGCAGCCCGACTGTATGCATATATATAAATATTTTTTATTGAACGTCGATGCTTAATAGCTTCGTCCCGAGGGCAAGATACTATACGTATAATATAATATACTTTCGTACGTGCAGGCACACGCGAGCGTGTGTGTGTGTGTGTGATGTGTGCGTGTGTGCACTGGGCGCAGGTATACCCGATTTAGGTTTTTAATTTCACATCCTATATATTTACTGTATGTATATTGTAATTATCGTTTTATCCATAATATATATATATAATATATGTAGTACAGTCACCACCGCTCCCTCCCACCGGAGTCGCAAAAGATCCATCGTACGTCGCCTCTGGCCGTGCGTATACGACGCGCACAGGTAAATCGATATAAATATATAAAATATATATATATACGTAATAATAATAATCAGCGACGTTTATATTATTATTTATTACTATCGTCATTATTATTATACAAGACGTATTCTTCGTACTAGTAGGTACCTACGTATACAGATATTATATATATATTATTATGGTATACACACAGTGCGCAAGTATATCGCCGCCACTGATTGGAATGCACTCACCTCTACCCCTTACGGATGTGATCGTCAATTAATGTAATTAGAGATCTAAATATAAACACACTATTCAGTTACTAAAATATATACTTGACTTATAACATTGTAAAATATATAAACATAAATAATGAATAAATATTTTTAAATCGATCGGCGCGGTTAACGAACTCCAATTTGTTACCAATTTACGAGTAAACATAAAATGGAGTAGGCAATATTGATGCATACGAAATTTGCTCGTGCTTTCAACGGTCCCAAAATTTTGATTTCAATCTACAGACAGATCCGTATGTAAAAATTCTAGCACGTATTACACGTTAAAATTTACCTCTAATATATATGTATATATGACATATGTCTACTAGTAATATTATACAGAATGTTGATTTTTAAATTTTAATAACTTATCAAGAGTTTTTATTGTGCATATATTAAAAGATATATATTTAAATAATTAATTTTATTCATTTTTAGGTATATTCTGCAATCTTTCTTTTATTTATATTATTTTTGTTAACTATTTATTAATTATTACCTATATTTTTGTTCTGTATTATGTACAGTATTTAAAAGACAAATTTATAATTATTGAGAACATTTTTTCGTAATACAAAACTATTATTATTATTGTGCCATAAACACAATAATAGGTAGGTAGGTTATTTATCTTCTAACAGATTTCTTACGGGCAATGATAGTGTTCATTATATACTTAGGAACATATATATAAACACTTTTTTGCAGGATAACAATTAATCTATTTTACAGTAGATTCAAATGTGATACGTGTGTACACCGTTCGCGATTACACGATAGTTGAAACGAGAAAAATACAACCACCGGATTGTACCGAAAAAGGTCGTGGTTAAAGGTATCAAATTTCGGAAAGTGGTGGTTTTTTACATCGACGGAAGGCCCATGCATATAATATGATAGACGGATGCACGATTTGCCGGATGCAATCTAATACAATATGTTTTATCGACTGTGATGGGCTTACCCGATTGCCTATAGTCTATATCTATGTGTAAGTTATCGAAACACAATACTATAAACACATTGTTTTTAAAGAACGAATTCCCGTCATCTGTTGACACATTGACACACCCTGTACATACGTTACGCGCATAGGGTCTTCGCGTGTGCTGGCGTCGTGTGTGCGTGAGGCGCGCACGTAATTATATTATTATAACGACGGTTTGACGCGCGCGTTCGAAAATACCACACTATAACACCATAGGCTAAAGATATAGAGTGAAATCCTCCGCCATCGCCGCGGTCGTGGTCGTCGTCATCATCATCATCACCACCATCTTCATCACATATTCTGTAACTTAATATATTATACGTGAGTTCACTCGACGTGATAACGATATTATTGATCACGGACCGCGGACCGCGGCGTGCTGGAAAATTGTTAAGGTATAGTATTCACAACACCTGTATGACACCTGTTACCTGTATAATATTATAATATTGTTACAGTAGATCCATAGTATACCACCGTGTTTGTTTAGCCGCGCACACATGAACATTTATACACATAAAATAGTGTTATGAGGGTCGTATTATTATACTTTATTAGTAAGAACGCGACGAGACAAAACGATAACGCCGCCACGGTTTTATTATTTCAAATATCAATGCGCTGCATTTGTATTTTGTTATTTTGTACGCACGTGAAAACGTAATATGTAGACAGAGCGCGGATGAGGCAAAGGTGTACTCACCACTCGTGTATGTACATAATATGCATACGGTCTATGTAAATAATACGCCGAACAAATTATATTTGATCCATGCTCAAGAGTCTATATCTATATAGGTATATGGTATACCGCCATTGGCCATTATAAATATATTATCGATGGAACGTTTTGTCGCCAGTTTTTCTGCGACCGTACTTACAATTAATATTTTATCATTTATTGGAACATATAAAACCCTTAGTACATATACTAATAAGTCTTAGTATATGTATGTGATAATTTGATACGAAAAAAATATTATATTGCACTTCATTGTTACATTAACTTTAATGGGTATTTATGATATGTAAGGTTGGCCCCGCTGCTTAACAAAATTGAAGCTTCTGAGTTCTGACAAACAATATTTTTTTTTACCGATGATAAGGTTTTGTACTTTTATTCAAAATACGACTAAGAAAAACGCCGAGAGATTTCTATAGATAGTTGGAGATCATATCCCTAGCTTTTAAAAAAAAGGAAAGGTAATACTATTATTTTTAAGTAATATTAAATTATTTGTTTTAGATATATGAAATCATGGAACATATTATGTTTTTTGATTTTTATAAACTATTATATTTTTATTGTATATGTGTGACAGGAATCTCTACTCACATTATCATTGTTCCTGTATTTCAGTGACCTATTTTTGAAGAGGGGAGTTCGGGCCCTGAATCACCTCTTTTACACCGTAAACACCACTGCAAGGAGGGAATAATAATCACGAGTACACCTGTGAAATTTAACAATTTCGGCGATTGTATTCCATCACACACGACCGGTAGCAAGAGGTTTGAAGTTTTCACACAATAAACGACAGGTGTTAGTTAATTATTATTATTTGATTGTTATACATACATTTTTAAGACAAAAAAATAATATAATAACAATGGAATTATACGTAGGAACTATATTATACCAGACGATATTATTCATGTGTATTTTCCTCGTGACTATGAGTGAACAATATAAAATAATAATGTTATAATGATCCGATAATTATATACGTTTCTCGGTTTAAAGCTGTTTGCACATAATAATGTATCTATCTATTTTACGTAAAAGTTCGATGGTTGTGTGATAAAACTGGTTGAATTTATCTTGTGTACGTAGTAGTCTAAGACGCGCGGAGTTAGTACAGCAGAAGGATTACATATTAGAGACCGAAAAACCGATGAATTTCGCCTTCGAGAACAGTAAAATGTAATGCTATATGATCTGTACCACGTGTGAACTATATCGGTAAACCGTATTTATTGTAAGTCAATCCAAAGAAATGTGTACAATACGGCTACGTAATAGAATTAAATTCCGTAAAAATGTCCATTCACAAGTGGACTATACGAATGTTTAGCGATACGTGTTTGGAAATGGATACGCTCCAAACCTTTCAAACACTATGTATATATAATATACACTGCAAACTGCATGTCTGTATATAATAATATACTAACGAAGAGATCGTGCAGCGGGGGGTATAAACGAGTTGCGGGTAAACGAAAATCACGAAATCGCCACCCGCTAGAGATCGGTGTCGGTCGATAAGAGATATGAAAAAAAATCTCGTGATCCCCTCCCATCAACCGGATCCAAACACCTAATAAAAAAAAAACCTCTTCATGGGCAATATACGCGTATATTATAATGTATGCATATATCATATGTATATACAATATGAACCGTGTAGACAGTATCCTTACAATAAGCGTTCACATAAGAATAGTGAATAATTAGTGATGTTACCTATTTATACCGAATTATATACATTTATCGCGAACCAGAGGCCGGACATAAATTATGTTTTGCGTGTCTTAATCGTATGATGATTTCATTATTTATCATATTTTTGAAGACGGAAGGTGATGGAAACAGTTAAAATTATTAAAAATAAAAAACTGTATATATGAAATTATTGGAATTCGACAGACACTTGTAAAGCGGTGCTATATAATATATACTGCAGGTATGACGTGTCATGTACGACGGCGTTGAAAAGATTTAAAGTTAAATCTTACGATACATCACAGTGATTCACGGGTGTCTCACCTGGGTCACGGTGTAATAAAAAAAAAAATTCATGCTGTACATAATAGTATCGCGTGCGCCCGTATATACGTGTACCCGTTCAGTTCCCATGGGCCGAGAGGTTTGAGGTCTAGAGGTTCAAGGTAGTAGAGGTAAGGTACGGTGCAGTGCGTATACGGAGCTCGCGTTTTTTCAGGTCTAAATGATAATGCACTGTTTATATTGTGTGCGAATGAAGCGTTGCTCGGTTTTACTATGCACTATGCACCCGCGGATCGCAATAAAAATTAAAACTGCAGTGTGAAATCCTCACAACGATTTTTTAATTAGAAATTCCAGAGACTACTCGAACACTCGTAATCGGACAGTATTCGCGATTCGCCACAGCCCTCTTTCGTAAATACTCTCGTCCGTATGCTATTCGATCAGACGAACTTTTAATAATATTGCAATTATAATTCAATCGTTTTAATCCACCAGGACTTCATACTTCACACAGAGTTTAAAATTTAAATTTCACGTGGTTTTTACACGTGAAATTCGTTTATTATTTTAGTTTATTCATCTTTTGTAAATTCCAAAGTTCGAATTATATAATAATACAAAATTTACGTTGAGACAAAAAAAAAAAATAAATATTTAGGTACTCACAAACATTTGCGTGGCGCAGAACCGACTTTGCAGCGCCTTGAGCACGGCATCCTCGGTCAACGGCCCAGGAAGATGGATTAAGTCACCGCCTCCGCCAGCGGTCGACCCGTTGCTGCCGGGTCCGCTTCCGGCGGCCGTCGGCGATCCATGGAACGACCGGCGATGTGTCCGCTGGTTATTCGATTCAGTCTTTTGCTGTGTTGCCACTGCAGTCGTCGAAGTCGGCGACGGCGTAGCATTTAGACATTTTGCAACGGCGGTGGCAGCTTGGCCGCCGTTTTGTGATTCTTCTTTGCCCTTGAACAGTTTATCTGCGCAGTAAAAATCACATGGTATAAGTATAATTTGAGTATATATTTCACAATTATTTAGTTAGGTACTTGAAAATAGCAGACGGTGTTATTATATGTGCTATATATTTTTTCACGTAAAACGATAAAATATTTTTTAAATTTGTTTCAAATCTCAAGAATTCACAGAAGTGTATACTTAGGTTATCATTAAGTATCTTGTATTTTTAATTATAAAATATTTTCTAAATGTATTTAAAAATCAAAAAAAAAAAAATCTTTAATAAAACCAACAGGTATAATTAATAATATACGTCTTATTATTTTTTTTTTCATATGGCGAAGTCTTATTATATATTATTATGATTAAAACTACAAGATTCCTAAAGTTAAAATGCGTTTAGACACCAATATATAGGGCTTTACGTGGGTGTTATTATGATTTTTCGTTTAATATGAAATGGTTTTGAATTGGTTCTCCAAAAATCAATTTTTACTTATTTTGAAAATATGCATGTAACGTTATTATAATATGATAATAAAGAGTATAGTGACTAATGACATGCTCGTTATTTTGTGAACTATAAAAATTTGACAAATTACACAATCATAATTCACGTTGAAAACCGAATATTTTTCCATGTGTATACCTATTAATAATTTACATAATATTATAATACAACATGAATATAATATGGCGATTTAGTCGTAAATATAAGTCTATTATATACAGCTAGATACCTAAGTGGTAATATTTTATTCGTCGCTTGTTGTCCGATAAGTTATAGGTATTATATTATTGTGTTACAACGTATACGCTTATTAATGCCTATATTGCACCGTTAACACACGATTTCATATCAGGAAAACCAAACGAACTGTATTCGTGTGAATTATACAGTATACCCGATATTATTATCCTCGTACAACATACTGCCACCGCTGCAGCTATATAGTTACTACTGCAATCATATTATTACTATAGCTAAGTGTTCTTCTGCAGGATACGATTATACTTTTAAATTTTAATTATTACTTTGCAACTCACAACTCCACAGTTATTATACAACCATTTTTTCCCATAGAATAGGATGATGTACCATTATTAAATAATAAAAGCACCAGCTGATGATCATTACGTTACAAAATAAATAAAATAATGATAATAATTATTATTTATATTATTGCAGTTGTTGTCGTTGAGTACGAGGAAATTAATTTTACCAAAGGTATTATTATTACTATATATACGTTTAACATAATGCACGTTGCTACATATAATGGATATATTATTATCCACGCGCAAGATAGACGGTTCGTATTAATAGGATATTATAATATTATTACGTCCGACTTTTGGTTGATGGAGTAATTACTGACGTTATTACGCACTCGGATCGCCATCATTATTTACGTCGTGTCTATATCGCATCATAAATATTTTAAGTACCGTGGTGCGGTATCGGTCACAGGTCTGGGGGGGAGGGATCGGGAAAAAATTATAATCGTATATAATATTATATTATATCGATTACTTATCTACTGAAATACACGTAGTATATTATAGTTATTGCGTGCGGCGAAAATTTGAAAAGCCAATTCTATAACGACGATGGCGATTGTTCTTGGTTTTCGTGTACAATAACGATGAAAACAATATTATATTACGTTATAAATACGTCGTAAATACGACGATTTTGTTTATTAAATTGTACGCATTTTAATTTTGTAATAACTATTTAAAATGGGTTTGTTTTTTAATTATCATGTCTTAATTATTTTGTTACATGGGTGATGGATACCATTGTATCTTACACAAAATTTTCGACGTACGATAATAATAAGTAATAGGTAATTTATTTTTGTAATATGTGTACAACATTTGTCGAATCCATAAGAAAATATTGCACGTGTCGAATTTCATTCAACGTCGTGTATTCGCTATATACACTACTATAAAGTATTATTATCCTGATATTATACAAACACTTTTTGACGGCCACAAATAATATAACAATAATATGCGTATTGTATACAATAAACCGCACTGTAAATTTATTCGAATTTTAAAAGCCTCGAGTGTCGTAAAACTGTAAAAGCGAATAATATACGACGCGTGGCATGGGCGTACATAATATAATAAGTAATAACATGTATAATATCGAGTATCGCCGTTCGTAATATAATATACAAGACATTTTTGCAAGACGTTTATTTTGCGAATGGGCTTACGATAATATTTATCTTATGTTATTCGCGGCTATTTTCACGACGCGTTTGGCACAAGTTCTGTCACAATTTATCGTTGAATATAGTACCTGAAACGGGTAAAGTGGGCAACGAAGTCCTCGGCAACACTGGAGGTGGTAACGTAGACTTCGATGGGCTGCTAGGTGCGGACTTACCGGCGGCCAGTATGGTGTTATTGTTGTTGTTGTTGTTGTTGTTGTTGTTGTTGCTGCTGTTGTTATTGTTGTTTCCGGCGAAATTCGATCCGGCAGATTGTTTGATAGCAGCCGGCTGAGGACAACCCTGGCCACCGTGCGCCGCTGCCGCTCCTTGGCCCTGGTTCAAACTGTTCCGGAGTGTGACCAACTCGGTGCTTAGACTTCGCAACCGTTGTTGCAAGTGCACAGCTTCGTTTGAACAGGACGCGTCTGAAAGAGCAAAGATAAACAATTTTACCATTAAAACTTTGTTTGAAATGCTAAATATATAACACATGCAAATGTTATCAGATCTCGTTTTTGTCGATTATTTATTTAATTATTCATCAGAATTTTGGCTATATACTCATGACTATTCTATCGCCGTACAAGATATTATATTATCTTAAGGCAAAGTTATAATCTTATCAAAGTACTGGGTAATGCAGGGTACGTGCTTGCCGAAAATTATATTTTCCAACCAATATCATTTTAAATAAAAAACAACTGGCGTCAATTTTATTTTAAAAATGATTTGGTATTTCTCGGTTTACTAAATTAAAATAACTTTTTAATCATCACACGTTTTACGGTTATTTCGATATTTAAGCCAATACTAATGGTGAAAATGTAAGATTTAGGCACCTACATTATATTTTGCATAATAATGAATATTAAATACGACCTCAAGCACCACGACGCCATCGTTGTCGCGTGAAATCTCGATTATGATCATAATAATATAAATAGGTAGTAAAATTTGGTCCGATGGATTGAAAATAAAATGCGGACGATTATTATGTGATTATTATACTCTTACACATACTACTTAAATACTTTACGCGAAATCGACTGCCGCTGCACGACAATAATATGTTAAATATTAATCATAGCATGTGTTATGTGTAGAATACAAATATCGTATCTATAATTATTATACTTAAATAAACGTATGCGCATAAATAATAAAACGTCCAGAGAGTCTGCGAGTTATAATATATATTATACCTAATACCTGTGGACCTGTGCTTTAGGTATTGGCACCGGCAGATTAGATGGAAATGTTTTTAATTTATTTGGATTATTATGCAGCACCGCGTCGTCGCGACGACGTTATTACAAGACTATTTTTTAATATATACAAGCCGATTTTTTTATTAATCTCGCGGAATACACCGCGTGATCTGGATTTTGAACTAAATAATGCCGTGCGCGATATTTCATCCAGATAGAACGTCTATTATTTTTGTATTCGTTAAACCCGTATTTAATGCCGAGAAGCTTACAAAATTAATGAAAACATATACCGGTTTTTGAAAATTATAAATGCGTAAGTTTTTATTAAAAAATTTAAATTTAAAAAAATATTGTAATTACGTTGAAAACGTTTGTTTATATTAGGTATAGGTAACTTCAAACCTTTGGGGCTGAACTCTATTAGCCGATATACCTTTAAGATATTACATCATGTTCTGATAAAACCTATATGAAATTTTTATTATTCAAAATGTATTAAGCCAGTACAATATATGCAGTTATAAAAATATAATATTATAATATATAAGTATTTAGGTATATCGTATATATTCTATACATTGTCTATTTTTTAATTTATTTTTACTTCTAGTTTTCAAAAAATTCACATCAAGGGTAATATTGGTAATAAATGGTTTCGAAAAGAAATTATTTAATTTCTGGTTTTATTGAACATATTTAGTTTCTTTTTACCTCTTTGGATTACACTAAGATCTTTTCAGTTCAATTCTAAGTCTGAGTTCTTTAAGATACTAAAAATTTTACTACCTACACATTATTTGAAATTTTTTTTTTTTTTGAAAACTTAATAATGTAGATAATATGATTGGATTGGGCACATGCGCTTAATATTTCTTCGTGGAACTATAACACATAAGTAGACGAATGAGTTCACCTCACGCGGTCACGTGGGGGGTTAAATTCAATCATATATTTGGATTGAGGCTGATTTCGAAGTGTCGACCCTTCCCCCTGCATCCAACTCGTCGGTTGCACCATTGAACCCCTTGTCGGTCATTAAGTTTTATGATAAATTATCGCAACGAGTGACGTGGGAATATTACAGACGCGTGCGGTACGTGACCGGGGCGCGGAGGTCAAGTCTGGACCAGAAACGGGTCTCAATCTTACTGCAGTGCCCGCACTAATCGCGTTTCTTTTCAACGCACTAAATTATCTTTTCGTACGTCGCCTACAAAACGATATCGGAGGCTGTTATATAGGTACATAGTACGCTGAACATTGTACCGGCAGACACGGGCTGCTGGGGGTCCATATATTATATTCGCCACCGACGCCGCCGCATTGAGTCACTATAATAATATTAATATAATATACTTGATATACGCTGCAGTGCAGAGATTTATAACCGTCCGTAATGACGACTATGAGTAATGATTTCATAAATTATTTTGGTTTTTAACAACGAGTACCGAACCTGGTATGAGCCGTAGCACGCAGGACTGTTTGTATTATGCGGAAAACGTATTTTTCACGTTTTGGCTACCCATCGCCTTATACAGTTAGACACATCCGTAGATCCGGTAAATATAGTTATAATATACATGACTATACGCGTTAGATTGTGACTAGAAAAACTGTGTATCTGTGAATGGTTGTATTAACCTTTATCACTTCCTTTAACGCACAGTGATAGCAAATCTAATGATTTTAAAAATGCTTACTCTTCAGTAATATGACTTGTGGGTATCCGTAAATAAATCAGACTGCTTATTATCCGACTATCTATACATATAAACTTTTAAACAAAATAGGTTTATTGAGATTGATCAGCGAACATTCTTATGCCTCTGGTCGAGCAAAAAATTGATCAATTTAGTGCATCTCATCGAAAAAAAAAATGTTTAACGAAACCATACTGACGGGTCATTTAAGTAACCGTAAACGCTAAAATAACAAAATATATAATATTATATAGAGGTTTGCGCAACACGGCGCACGAGCGTCTAAACGCCGAATTGGAATTTAGTCCCTGACCGTTTTATCAATTTTAAGCAAACACAAACGCACTAATTAGACGTACAACACTTCACCGCTCGAAGAACACGTCTGGCCTCTTGTAACAACAACTACGGTCGTATATACACAACAAGCGCGTAATAACAATGTTAAGTTTGTTCGTGACCCGTCTGGCGTATAAACATTGCGATGATTTATATAAAATAATATGAGTGTAACACGTCAAACGCGGCTATATATTATTATACAATATATTATGTACGATTCGAGACCACGAAAGTCGACGGCATCAAAACGATTTCGATCGCCGCAACGACGATGAAAGACGGCGCGTGTGTGTGTATTTTTGGTTTTCGTTCCGAGAAAAGGTGGCGATACGACGTGTTTTTTTTTTCTGATCGGGAGGGCGACGAAGGGGGAGGATGGTTGTTTTATTCGGTAATTAATTCACGGGTCTCGTCCGCGGTCGGGAAAATACGGACGAGATTTATTCGAACGCAAACTGGTTTGTCGGAGAACATTTTCTGTGAACATCGTCGTGTCCCGGATCAAGTCGGCACCGTGCTGATCCACTGATGGCCCTGCGCTCACCATACATCGTTTTATGAACTGGAACCCTCGTTTGCAGTCTTTGTGTACTATTATGTGTGCGTGCGTGGGCGAGTGTATACTGAGTACGTGCGCCGAAAAAGGTCTAATGAATTTTGTGTTTCGCATTTGTACACAATGTGCGCGCAATCCGTATCTTTGCCAAAAACGCGACACTATATTTCATGGTGTGCAATTCAAAAGCCACAGGCAGGTAGGTGGGTTAGGTATAATCATCGTCATAATATAATACAAAATAACCGGAGATATAACAATAATACGCACCTCACGTACGGGAAGAAGAATACAAAAAAAAAAAAAAAAAAAAACTCTGAATAATACCCCAAAAAAATCTCCAGTCGTTATATTATTATTCGTTGGAACCGCTTCGTTTATTCATTAGAGTAAGTATATTATATTATATTATTATTATTGCGTTTCGCAAAACATGTCCACTGCGTATATAATATAATATAACGGTTAAAAAATATTGTCGATTTTATTACTGTGTGCCTGTGTACATATACAATAATAAATGTAAATTAGCAGCTACGCGTTTCCAGTTAATATGCGTATTATAAAATATATATACATATAGGTGGTTAAGGAAGTTGTGTAGCGTACACACACACATATATATATTTGTACACGTATGGTTTGATATCCCATGCTCAAATCGGCGTGTAAATCTCGCATGTGGATTTTTTTTTATTTAAGTGTCTATTAAAGCTTCGTAGATGCGTATTATTCACATGCTTCGATTAATGGAATTTATTATCGTTTTTGTTTATATACTCTGTTAGTCTGTTGTAACTATACGCGTAGTGCTGCTGCTATAGAGAATCGTGAAAATATTTAATAAAACCGTGTAAGCAAGTATACTTTACAAATTAAAAAAATATCTCTAAAATCGTATAGCAGAACTATGTCATTAATCGATTTTCAAAGTCAAAACGATTTACGAACAGAAACGTCTAGGTCTGCGGTTCACGGGACAAGTATAATATATATATAATAATATAATTACTTAGGTTTTTGAGAATAGCTACGCGGGTGTTCTATTGTTTGTGCACCGTTCCTACACGGGTTTCGTCGATGATCCTATATTGAAAATTGCATTTCATTATGATATTACACATTGAGATTTAATTTTTGAAAATATTTTTATGCAGCAATAATTTTCATCACCGATAACAATCAAACATATTGAAGTGCAATTAAATTTTTTTTTAATATTTTCATACACCACAATCTATGAAGGAAAAACAAACTCGAATAAATTGTCGAATTCATCAAGTAATATTATTTTATTAATAATTTAATGTACAACATGGATAATCAGAACTAAAGTAGACAAAAAAAAATATCTGAGATAAAATTATTTACTCTACTGCGTTACTTATGTATCTGTAATGAAATAAACTGCATGCAGTTTTCTACGTAATGAATAATATGTGCATTTGAGTATTCGACTATTTCGACTATCATAATATACTTCATAAGTATATAATATTATGGAAAATATGAATTATAGGCACATATCAATTTAGGCATTTTCAAAATTATCCTAAACTTGTGTGAGTAGTAGGTATTCGTACTAGATTATTAAAAACGAAAAATTTTAAATATTAATAAATAATAATATCTATAGTATTATACAGTTTATGAAGTAAATTTTAATGAAAATATGACGTGTAAACATCCAAAATAATAATAATAAGAATAAGAAGGTATTTTTCTAGTGTTGCGTATACAGTGTTGAAGAGACATCTTAGATGAAATCTATCCTTTACTATTTTGATAAATTATTTTCACAGTGTATCATTTGTATTCATTTTTTTTTTGAGATTTTATCAAATAAGGTATTTAATTTCAGTTTGATAAATTATACATTTGTAAAACTCATTATTATTTTAATAATGAAACCAAAATTATTATCAATCATTATCAGTTCCCTGCAACAGGTATGAAATATAATTTGATAAGTACTTATGATTTTTATTAAAAAAAATATAAATTTATATATAAATTGAATTGATTATAATTACTTTTATAATATGAATAATATTGTAATTTAGTTATTACCATTGTTCAAAAAATATATAATAATATATTTTAGAACTTAGAAATATTTAAAGCTCATAAGTACTGAGCACTTACAAATGAATAATGATTAATGAACAAATTGTTTGTCTGAAGATTGGTGGCTAGGAAGGGGGCGTGTCGAACCTTTTGTCTGTATTAATTAAGAGGACGCCATACCCACATATTTTGTCTCTGTCTTACTAACGTACAATCATAACAAATGTTCGTTCAGAAGAATAAATTTTGTGACGTTAGCTTTAATATTAAAGTAAATTTACCTATTATCAAATTTAAAGGTAAGAATATTATCTAGACAATGACATATGTTTTTAATGATATTATTATTTTAAAGTGAGTTACAGCTATGTAAAATATAACAACTTTAAAATGTTCATAACTCACTTTAAAAATGATAATATCAATAAAAGCATATGTCATTGTCTAGATAATATTCTTACCTTTAAATTTGATAATAGGTAAATTTACTCTAATATTAAAGCTAACGTCACAAAATGTATTCTACTGAACGAAAATTTGTTATGATGTACGTTAGTAAGACAAAGACAACACATGAGTATGGCGTCCTCTTAATATTACATTTGAAACGCAGTTTTTAAATCTTTAATTGAGCTCTTTTACTTGATTATCTCTAATTCTACCCCTGTTGTACCTTGTACATTTATATGTATAAAAATAAACATCAATCTAAAAGTGATTTAGATTATATTGCTAAGTGATAAACATGAAATTGTAAACTCGTCTGTCATGAAGATGAAGGTAAAATGTATGCTATTAATGCTATTGGACTCTTTTGTATAGTATAGTTATATAAGCACACACATTGTGCCTTTCCAAGGGGGTCTGGATTATTGGATATCAATATTAAAATAATCAAATCTAAATGTTTCCGATATGTTCAAAAAGGTTTAGACTTGGATAATTGTACAACTTTTAAAAAAACTCCATCTGTTCAGAATATACATAATTGGTTAATAACTATTTGATTAAGTATGTAATTTTCCGGACAAATTGTAGGCATTGTTAGTTTAATGTCTAGAATACGTTGACAATAATAACCGATTTTAATCATTATAGCGGTACCGGAAGCACAGCTTTGACTACAGGAATTGGTAAATACCACGTTGAACCACGGTATATAAACGGTTATCATTCTATACTATGAGGACTGTGCTATGCAACAGACATGCGTGTTACTGTAGTAGTGATATAGTTAACGCACAATGTACGTATGATATATAATAAGATTTAACAAAAACCCAACCGTAATAATAATACAATTAATCGATAATCATTGAAATAATTACTTTAAAATACGATATAATAATCGTTCACAAATAAATGTATATAAAAGTGTAAATGATAATACACGCATCAGCGTGAATTAGGTATCGGTGCTTAATATGCTTTATATTATGTGTATAAAAATTCGGGACGATGTTTTTATTTCGATTCAACGGACAGAGAAAGCCCCTCCGGTCAACATGTCAATTCCATTTCGTCGGACCCGCGAGAGATCGAAAACCACTTACTGTACAGGTCTCCAGGTCGCTCGTTTATGTAAGTTTGTATCTGTGTGAGCGTACCGAAAATGACTAATGAGCGACGTGTGTTCACTCGACTTGCGGTATAAACTTGAAACGGTATACACACAAGTCACATATACACACACATAAACACGAGTGTGAGGAAAGGAAGGGAAAAAAGGAGTAATATTGTAATAATAATAAAACTGAAAAAACCTTGGGGCGGCCGAGAGGAGAATGGCCTCTGATTATAATAGTGATGATGAACCATGAACCTGAAGCCGCACTTATATATTATATGAGTGTGTGTATATAATGTATAATTTCATCTGCTGCCGTCGCTGCTGCTGACCTCTACCGAAAAACACATGTCACTTCTGAAAACGCACTTCTTCCGATAATTACACGTAAATATAATATTACTATATTTATACCTATATTATTAGAATCCGCATTGTTATAGCATAACGCCTCACGCCAAATATACGTGCACGAGTGCAGCAGCTATGGGTGCCGTTTGTTTGTCTTTCTTCTGTTTCTATATTATTTACACACAGGATGATTCTCCAAGTATGATTACCCCTCTTTTTCCCTTTTAATAATAATTGTATTCAAATGCTGTTTTTTGGAATTTTTTTGATATAGGTTAGAATCAAAAATGTATTGGTTAACCATTTAAAGAATATTCGGTGTTCGGCAAACTATGACATATATTAGTTAACATGATATAAGTACTATATGGAAATCATCGGACTCTTTTTACTGTTAATAATTTATAATATTTTTTTGTACTCGGGCGTCTAAAATTAAAATAAATTCAAGTACCTATAGTTTTAATTTTTAGAGTTATTAAACTTTGTCTAAGAGTCGACCTAAAGATTAAATAATGTTCTTATATAAATTATAAATTAGCATTAAAATGCAGTTCAATCTCCAATACTAATTATCTATTAATTACTATAATTTTCAAATCATCATAGCCCCATATATCTTCTAAATCTATTATAATGGTTTTTATCCTCAAAAGGTACATAACATTTGATTGAAAAAATTATGCGTTTATAATATTTACATTGTAAAAAACAGCTATTCTTAGTTAAAAACCACAACCTTATAAAAATCGAAATAGTTGAAAATATTGTCTCTATACGTATACACATTAGAATATGAAAAAATTAAAACAAGCAAGCTTGGTGTTTAATTACTCACTGTTTATTTCACACATAAAAATGAAAATGAAAAATATTTTGTTTATAGAATAAGAAATTTAAAATGTATACTGATAATAAAAAACGTAAGCATTTATAAAATTATAAATATTTTTCAAAAATATGATAAATTAGTATTTTAGTAATGAATTCAAATTATCTATGACAAAAATATTTACAAAAACGATAATGGGTAATTTTTGAGATATCGAGTGTTTACTGTAGATCCTGTTTATATAATCACTCTATATAAATGCCTATAATATGAGAAAAAACACTAGCGCCGGTAATGATTTTAAAAAATAACAACGAGTTATCGGGTTTCAGATTAATGGAAGTATTACCTGAACGTTAACAAGTCGTATAAAAAAGTGGGCACCTACCTATAATATTTATAGGTAGGTTGCACGCGTATCCGACGTTATATCATATTAATACATTATTATTCTCGCCCTGGCAGCTGTGACGCCGCATAAATAATGTTGTGTTCTAAATCTTACAATTGTATCTACATTTCGAACGTGCGTCAAAATGACGTCAAGATATGAAATTTGAACACGTCGCGCGTGCATATTAGAAAAATTAAAATAAAATTTACAACCGATGAGGATCGAGTGTTTATGAGTATCTACTGATTCCAGATGTCGGAAGTAGAAAATAATAGTTAATGGAAGACCCAAAAATGCTGCAAACCGGATATATTAAAATTAATTTGTACGTAGTATTGTTGAAAATATTTAAATAAACTGCAGTCCCTCCCCTCTTTAACGTTGGCGGAACAAGTGGCAAAACGAGACCGACGATAAACCAATGGTATAATAAATATTTAGCATTATTATTTTTTATGTTATTATGAACATTGTAAGTAGTCCTTACTTAAAGATACGATTTTTTCAGTGTATACCCTATAATATTGTAATAAAAATTAATTTCAAAAACGAACAAAGATGTTTCCCACATTTTGTTACTTTTAATTAGTAGAGTTTGTGAAAATGTATAGCATATAGTAAAATAACATTTACCTAATTAAAAATTAATGGTCCTAACCCTAAGTTGTATAAACTATATTTTTTACTTATATTCCAAAATATAATAATACATACACAGTGATAACTTCATATCAACCCTTATGATAGGTACCTATATTTAAATACAAATAATATTTTTTTTTACCTTGTGCATATTATATGTATTACTCGTATTATCCCTTACTGCAGAAGGATGAAATAAACGTGAGTGATTAACAATTGTACTGAAAGCAATAATTATTTCCTATTGCCTGAATAATATTATTGTATCAAAACAGAAACGACACCACCACTGAGTGCGGTAGACATATACATAAATACACTCGCACAGTCACACTAGAGAATTAAGATGTTCTGACAAACGAAATGAAACTGTAATAATATACGTCAGAGTTTCGGTCATAAAACTAGTATTTAAGAACCTTTGGTGTCATAGTATATAAAAATACGGTCGGATTTTTGGGGTCCTATTGTTGTGGGCGTGCATCAAATAGGAGGACGGATGAGAAGGAAAAAAATAAATATGAAATAATATTATATGGTCAGCCATCGTTCGGGGTAGGACCTTGAGAACTGTGAGACATATACACAAAAAAACTAATAATCGATCCACACACAACATGCATACAAACACACACGCACATGCAAGTCGGGTTTCGTGCTGCGTTACGGGACGTCGCGAGTCAAAGGAGCCGACGGACGACCGGTGTACCCGCCACTTCAGGCCCTTATCGAGTGATTTATACGAGCGGTTCTGCTCAATATAATAATATATTATATATATGAATGTATGTAATACTGTAATACGTGCACTTTTAGCCTAAATACGGCCAGTCTTCGAAATTATTCAACATTACGCATAATAATAATATTATAATGAAGAGGAAAACCGACGTTCACTTAGCAAATCAGCACGAATTTAACGTTTGTTTTATAGAGTTGAAAAAAAAATCAAAATATCGAATGTGTAGATCCGGCAGACGACAACGATGCAAACCGTATAGACCGGAGAAGACCCGTATAATATGTGCCCTCCAAACCGGACTTCGTAAAGGTCCTGTCCTTGAATGAAACCGCCGTCTGGACCGACGGAGAACACAATTCTGTAGCATGATATACATATACATATTACTTACAAAATACAAACATGTATATAATATATACATATTATGAACCATAAAATAATGCCATTGATAAAATCGTTTTTTTTTCAGAACTCATATATTTTGTTTCGGGAAATCGCCACGTTCTCACGCGACATATAACTTTAGGGAGTTCCTAAACGGACAATCGCAATATAAAATATGAATTAATGCGAGTAGATAAATTCTTAATTTTGTTTTAATTGTTTAGAACAAAATACAAAAAAGATTTCAAATGTTTTACTTTTTTTAAATTTTATTAATTTAATATATTATATTATTATAAAAAAAAAAAGTTTGGAACGCGAATACCACACGATCTTATGTATAAACTGAAAAAATACCAAATATGATTGAATCTACTATCTCTGTAAAAATGGATTATAAAATTGACAATATTATTTTTATTATGGGTAGATAGAAAACATTATTAGTTATTTCATTATCAAATAGAATTCAATAAAAGTAGTAATATTTTTATATAAAGAACTCGTTTATGATGTATCCGTCAATCTAATTTTGGTTTAGTTTCTTATTTTGTTAAAATATTTCATTTTAATATGCCTAAAACAATTCATTTTCCACTATTGGAAGGTGCGTTTGATAATTATAAGTATGTTATGTTGAAAATGTGTGATCGTTTGAAAACTAACTCCGTTTTTGTATCGTTTCCGTTGATTGATGTTTTGTTCTGTAGCGTTTATTATCTTGGAACACGTCAGACCACACTCTTTATTCCTTATTGTTGGGACAAACGTACATAATTTAAGACATCATTTTCAATGACGTGCCCTTTTCGTTTTTTAAATACAAATTAAGGCACCTGTCGCGCCGCCAGGAAAATGATGGTACTTTAGTAAGTTGTAGTTTTTAATAATTTCGTCTCTTTTTCAAGGATAACGGTTTTTTTTTTTACATGTGTTTTCATTACAATTTTTTATGGGAACATGTGTATATAAAAATAATCATCTAACCACATACACGCTAATTTAATTTATTCGGAAATAACGAGTGGATGACACGAATCATAGGTATTAGGGTACAAACTACAAGACATACGTTTCGAGATACATTACATGATCGAAAAGAATAATATTAGCATATAATATAATATGATTGATGATCTAAACGACACAATACACTAAATAAGATTGCGCGGAGACTCGCGGCGATGATTACAACAATAATCATAGTATAACAACAATAATATGACCAATGCGACCTCATCACAACATTATCGTTACCTTGCAACTTGATTTCCGTCTCCCAGAACTTTTGTAGCTCCGTGAAGTATTTGTCGAGTATGAACACCTTAGAATGGCCCACGCTGGCCATCACACCCGAATCCGAAACGGTGGTAAATGTATAGGTAGGTGCGTGTGTTTCTCTAAGGAACTGCCGTCTTCGTTCGTCGCCAAGTCATCGCGGTTCGTACCACAAGTAACTTGTCCGAATACGTATTAGGTTTGCTTTTCAACTCGACGACAAGTCGCCGACTTCATCGCAAGTATACTAGCACACAATTACACAAAAAATTACGCAAAAAAAAAAAAAATTACGAACTGGCACGGCCGGACGGACACGATCGCACAACGCGGCGGACGGACACGGACTGCAGCGGCAGCGAGACAGCTCGGGGCGGCGGCGGACCGACGACCGCGGGAGGATTCTTCAACTATCGAGCACCGGCGGCGGCGCTAACTATCGATACATGGCGTGTCTAAAAGGTAGGCGGCAGGACGTGCAACTATATAGGCAATAGGTAGGCAGGTATATAAGGTATCAGCTCGTCGCGTTTCCATCCCGAGTCGTCTCGTTATTATATCTGTGGTCCGCGTTGCTCGCTATATTTTTACTGCTACTCTGCCGCGGGGGTTAATCAAAATCAAGGTCATTCGTACCGACTTTCTCGGTTTATTTCTTTTCGTTTATTTTTGTTTTCCGGAAATCACATTGTAGGTATAGCAAGTGCGCATAATATACTGCACAGTGTTGTGTTAAAGCACTTAACGGCTTACCATATACCGTCGCCGTTTCGGATACCAATGCGACCGTTGACCGTCGTGACAGTACGCTAATGTGTTATAACAAACGCGTAAACGAAACAAAAATACGAAAAACGTATAATATTCATTGTACGGACGTTACATTATAACAAGCGATTTAATTTTTTTAAATTTTTTTTAACAAAAAATTCCCATTTACAGATAACAGCTTTCACGCGATTCGGTTTACGGCAACATAATATGTCTATAAACACATATTTTAAGATAATTATATTATCATGAAAACAAACAGAGTTGTACGTTTATTTTACTACAACAAAAATTGTGTGTAAAAACAATAGTGTTTGAAGTTATCATATTAAATTACAATGATATCTATCATACGCATTATAAATTATAATATAATGTGTGCAATGATTATTGGTTACCTGTATAATATTATACACCTCCATTTAAATCATGATAATAACCATAAATTGTTTTAATGTTGAAATAAATGTGTTAATATACTGCATATAACTACTTTTACTACTGAATGTTAATTTATTTTAAACGGTATTATTAAAATATAAGAGTATACCTATGAGAAAATTAATAAGGAAGTAAACACTCCTTGAGTATGCCACTTGCCAACTTCCACATTTTTTTTAATGTAATCCATTAGTCTATGATTTATAACCAATACTTAATGCTATAGTATCTAGTACGATATATAGTTAATTGTCTAATTGAATTCAGTATGACAGAGAAAATATAAAATTAGTAACACATTTAATTAATTTAATGAAAATAATACACGCAGATATATGTAGGACAAATTTTTTTTTTATAAAATCAACAATAATTAATGTAATATTGTCCCGTGTCCGTATAAAGCAAAACATTTCTCGATGATCGATTGGCAGAATGATGGTTATACAAAATATGGATTTAATATACAAATAATGGGCATGAAAACCTGAATACGCCAAAAGTTTACTAAAGAATGTCAAACTGTATTAAATTAATAATTAACGATGTAAACTCAAATAATTTATGAATATTGTGTCTACTTATAACTTAGATAATAATTAATTATTATCTATATAATTTTAACTGCGACAATTTATTTATAAATCAATTAATAAGGCTAAAACAATACGTATTTCAAGTGTATACTAAATAGTAAATTTTGTAAATTTTCGGACTTCAAAGAATTGTAATACGGAAGAACGTAAAGAATCAACGGGATTTATGGATCATCGAACACGTTACACGTTTAATATTAAATGTTTATTTTAAGATGAATATATGTATAAGTAAAGATGGAGTTTAATATTAAATTCTCGTATAAGTAGGTAATAATATATTCTTTTACTTGAACAATTATTAGTTGAATAAATTATTTAAATACAATTTTTAGAGTATTTCAACTAAATTATTTTTTTATTTCGTATTTAAACCTGAATAATACACACTATAATGTGTTTACATTTCAATGAAAATTATTATACATAAAGACTTTTAAAATTAAAGATACATTTAATTAATTCTATTACTATTTAAACATCATAACTCATAATATTAAAGTTATTTCTTTGTTTTAATTAAAATATATTATATAATAATGTATCTTTATCGACGTAGCAAGAACATCAATCAATTTAAACTTAATACGCTCAGAATCTAAAATCGTATTATTTTTATTTGTTTATAAATTCATAAAAAATATAAAATCACACACACACATACACACACACACACACACACACACACACACACACACACACACATACAAAATAGAATAAAACGTGAAAAATGAATACATTTATAAAAGAAGAGTGTTGTGGGTAAATACTGTAACGTAGGTCTTTAACGATATTTTGTTACATATTTGACATTGATAATGATAAATTTTTTAGAGCGCAGTTGGAGTGATAATCAATTAAGTTTACTTAAATAGTTATCTTATGGTAATTTGTCAATCGATGAAGTTTTCAGGATACATAATAATTCGTACTCTAATAAAACACTTCATTTCCTATGATAATTCGTGGTTCACAATAAAAGTATAAATGTTATAGGCAGAGCCGTTAAGATTTGGCGCGCAGGGCAAAATTAAAAATATTCGCCCCTTATTTTATTTATCATTATGCATTTCAATTTTTTTGGCGCCCCCTTTAAACCATGCGCCCGGGGCGCATACCCCCTAGGCCCCCCACAGCACGGCTCTGGTATTGGTAACACTTATAATTTATATTCGTAAATCATAATATTATATTATTATATATTATAATTTATAAATATGCGTCTCGCAGCATCTATATACATGCAAAGTATAATTAATACAATTGTTTTCACAATAGGTATACCCATTTTGATGAGGGCGGGTTTTTAAATTAGATTTATTCAATTATTTTAGTTTCATGCGTATTGCACACACACACACACACATAATATAATATATGTATCTTTAAAATGTTATGTTATAACGTATTATTTCAACATTATACACTCTGTTGCTTGGTAAAGCGTATTTATTTATTATATTATACACACAGTAAACCTATGTATTATATTATAATACGTTGTAAACGGATACCTACGTATATAATATGAGTCGACAAACGCATACCTATTTATGTCAGTGGACTTATTTAAACAAGAAACCCCCAAGTGCAATAAATAGCGAAAGTTCAAATGCATTTAATATTTATCTAAATTTATCTATATTATATTATAATTTTTTTTATTAATTTTTTTGTCATTTTCCGTCCGTCGTCCATCGGCAGACAGAAGCAGACTGCATGACATAAAAGAATCAGTAGCGTCATTTCAGTTTTTGTTTGACTAGGGCAACTACACACTGATTTGCCGACTCAAATCAATGTTCAATAATATTATGATTTATAACAATAATGGCTTAAGTAATAAAAAATAATACTTCTTACAATTTTTAAATGTGCCTATTTAAGTTTGAGGTAAATGTTAGACTAGGGCAAATGCCCAAGTTGCCCCCCTTAAAATGACGCCACTGAAAAGAATTATTATTTTATATACCTATTATACATAATAATATATTCCTACATAATATTATATAAATATATACAAAATGTGTTGAATAATATTACGTCCTCTATTATTATATTATATACCTATATATTATGTTATTGTATGTGTTCTGCACGTTATAAGTCGACAACGAATACAATTGAATGAAAATTGTATATATTGTATTTAAATCTTCGTGATTATATAGGTATATATTTATACCTACACTTCTACCTTCTACATTTTTTTTTTTTTAATTGAATATAATGTAAAGAATGTTTAAAAATACATTTGTTTATTTATTAAAGTAAAACAGATAAGTAATCGTATGAAAAAAAAAATATTAAGATAAAATAAACTACGCGTTTATGAATGAAAAGAGCGTGTATATATACCATAATATATATGTGTGTGTGTAAGTACACGGGGTACATTACGGCATAAATAAAAAAGTAATCGACAACGATTTTGAACACTAAAAAAACGATTTAAATGTTAATTCAAACAACGCTATTGAAATATATGTTGTTTTATACTTTTATAGTGTATGCCTATTTATTGTGTGTGAGTTATTCGACGAAATGAAATACATATTATTACGCCTATATATATTTTAAATGTTTTCTATAATCATAATATAATCGGATACCTAATATCCACTTCCAAGTGCATATTTTAACCCGTACCAAACCCGAAATACCTAATGTATACACCATCGAACGGACGTTTCCATTATAATATATATTACATTAAGTATTTTATTTTGTTCGAACTCCGCGATTATACGATAAAAAAATTGAGTTATAAAACCTACAGAGTTCAGTCTGTAGATATAATATACATTTTACGGTATTCGTACTAACATATTATTATATAGTAATAATAATAATTGTCACGGGTATAATAATAATAATATGATATAATATATTAAGCGCACTGCAGACGCGCGGAGAACATTTGGCGCGCAATAATTTTGTGACCGATTCAATTGTCCGTGCCAATTTTTTTCCATCGTCTTATTGGCGCTCTTCGACTGACGGCACCATAGATCCGATTTTTTTCCCCTCGTACGATCGTTTCTCGTTTTTTCGTCATGGTCGCGACGCACGTACCTATAAGTCTGCCGTGATGGAAGAGACCGCATTTGTCGACCTTTTCGGAATGCGCATAACGGACTCATTATACGTGTAGTTTATTTATTTATTTATTTATTTATACCTATACATTGTATACATAAAAAATAGGAATATCGGCTTGCCACCGCGAAAAAAGAAAACGAACGTTCGGTGGTGTAATAACAATATACACCTACAAACGCAGACGGAAAACATCGATGTTGCGCTGCGAGACGGCGGCAGCGGCAGTAACTAGAGACGGCATCGATGTTTTTCGTATCTGCCATTATATACACCTGTCCAGGGCCACACATACGCATATACCAGATCACCCGACTCCTCGTATATATATTATATAGGTATACATCGTATATACCCGTACACACGATGATATAAATATATAATATATATGTGTGTGTGTGTGTGTGCATACGGCGAGTGGATGTGTAAGAATCGGTCCTGTGATGTTGCAGAGGGGGCGCAGCAGCAGTGTTCGGGAGGACGGTGGGGACGGCGGCGCACAGACTCCTATAGAGCCGGGTACGAAAACAGGTTTTGAACAAACAAGAAATAAAACATAAAAAAAAAAAAAAAAGAATAAAAATAATAATGAGAAAGAGAACATAACATAATACCTGCGCCTTGGGTATTTCTTCGAACTCTCTTTCACCTCTACCACGGGCCGCCGCCGACGCCGCCGCCGCCTCCGTGACGGTAAAACCGAATGGAGAGAAACACCTTATCTCCTCCCCACCGGCCTTTCCTTAATATTATACACACGTATGTACACGTATGTGTGTGTGTGTGTGTATGCGGGGAATGTTTATACTAGTATAATAGGCATACACGAATATCGGATATACATTATGTGTATGGGTAGGTACGTCGTGTGTGTGTGCGTGCGTGTTGTATAGGTACGAGTAGCCGTATGTATAATATATAATAATATAATACGACTGTTTTTACTGCATCGGAGGCTGTGCAGGAGAGTCTCCGCCGAGAGAATTATCGACGTGCCACTACACACACCACTATATATATATAATCATATATTATAATGTACGATGGACGCGCGCGAGTGGCGGCCTACTGGGACGACTTAACGGTTTGCTGCCGCGACTTTCGAGGCAATCGTAGCGTTTTATTTCTCTCGCGCGCCGTCTCTGCAGGTCGACGGGTACGACGACGACTCTCGTGGCCTTTTTGTCCTCATGCCCCGTCGGTAAACTGTACCAGACCGTTTGGCCGAGAAGCAAAGATAATAACGCATAATACCGTACGAATTTTCACGACCATCGACCACCAACGGCGCAAGTCGAATTCGAGTATAAACAGACGATGACTGTGATATAACGCCATCATCGTAATACGCGACGCGTTCGTCATTTGAGCACGCCAATCGAGAAAATCGTTGTACCCCTCGAGTCTCCGTGCGGACCGTGACGGCTTCCGATCGGACGAAATTAATAATAAATATAACTCGTAGAAAATATGCGTAGGTGCGGTACACGCGGCGAATAAAATAATATTGTGTGCGAGTCGGGTACGAAATTGATTTCCCGAAGACGGGTATAATAATATAATAATATGTACGTTTTATTGCCACATAAATAACATTTTTTGCGCGCACTTGGCCTATCTGTACGCCACTTAGGTAATTATAATAATAATAAAATTGATGGATGCGTCTCGGCTATCGGTTTAATAAACGAAAGACGGAATAATTTCGTTCCGTTCCTGCAGAATGTACACGTCATTATGATATGCTTTCACGAGGATAATTATTTCTCACTAACGCGAGCGCAGTATATTATAATATACCCCCATATATAAGAAAACCGCTGCAAGTCGTTACGCGTCGGGTTGTTCAAAACAATAATTTTTTTTTTTATGTATTCGCTCGCGTCGTCGTTATTATAATATGGTGTTATTAATCATTATCATTATACTTATGTATTATAGGTACGTGCCTGGCGTGATGTATAATTAATATCATTATCCGCGTACTTCGAACACGCATGTGCATAATATATAATATACCAGGTGTACTTGTGTACATTATAATAATATAATGTGTGCGCAGAGTCGTAGGTATAATATTACGTTAATGTAAATAAAACGCAACTCATGCGACACGCGCGGCGCGAAGAGCTGTCTCCGGCGATCTACCGATACAGATTACACAACCCCGGTCGTTTGCCGTGCACATATTAATACAATATGTTGCTGATGTCGAGTGGGCCGATTTAGGGGTATGGGGTTAATTTTAATTAAATACCGTGTCGATCAAAAATCAAATTCTGTACTTCCTCATCATAATACATCACACTTAATTCACACAATAATAATATGATATATACAGATTGTTTCCATGTTGCCAAATGCAGTGTTAATACATTATTAGTTTTGTCGTATATACACTTCTTATCACCACTTCACTTAAATTCTTTAATACGCGTTTATTTTTTAATTTCTTAGTCCATTATCTCTATAATAAATTTCTATAACATGAAAATCAATTATCTAACGATTATGCGAATAATTTAATAGATTTAGGGTTGATTGATTTTGAAGGAACGTAAATCCTTGTCAAATTTGCAAAATCTTCGAACAACGTCAGTGATGTGTTTTGTCTCACAACCATACACAATATATATTCATGAATTTTCTATGATGTACAAATGCACAATCGCACTTTACGCACCAGACGATGATGCAAAAACGATACAACTGTAGAGAAGACGCAGAGGAAAATATCGATGACAACCGCGTTTTTCTCACATTGATTGATTAACCGACCGCTGACTAACAGAAAATATTACGATTGTTCGTTTGCGGGTATACGTAAATTATATTATGCACGAAAATTGTCTCGACTGTGGTCCACGATATTCACGTGGTTAACTCGCGAGCGGGTTACCGTAAACCGCGATATTTCCGTCGTCAGTCAGCTAGTCCGTATCGTCCGCGAGTACGTTATACCCGCATGTGTTGGTTCTGTCTTGACGCGGTGTCTATTAGGTTAAATCACACGCGGTTTGTGTGGCGGCCAACAGCCGACGAGATGTGGTTCGAGGATTATATATATAGTTCTGACAATAATTTTAAACGATTTTTTTTTCAGATAATTATTTAACTGTTCTTTAACTCTTTTAAAAAAATGTTTAACCCCATCTAAGTAATCGGCAGTTATTAGCACTATTGCAGCGGTACCATTTTATATTAAACGCGTTAACTATAACTATCCTATACAATAGTAAAATCAACACACATTGAATTAACGACTCGATGGACAACTTTATTAAATGCTTATATAAAAAAAATCGTAATATTAATTATAATTTCAATATTTTTAAACTGCTGCAAGAATACCTTAACAGTGATTACACCTTGTATATCTAAACGCCAAGGGAACGTTAAAAAAGTAATGGAATATTCGGAAAATGATGCCATATTTACAGACTTACAGATATCTGCATAACATACGATCTAAATTACAAGTATTTACAACAAAAGCGATGAAATACCAAAAGCTATAATCGTCACACGACATCTTCAGTATGTATTGTCTATGTTATAAATATATTGGATGTGGAATGTCCGATATAAATAAAACTATTGGTATCAAAAGTCCGAATACCCATAAATCACCCAAAATATTAATGATTAGACTAAATATTCGGAGTGAGGGGCTAATTTTTAAGATACGCCTACGACGCCTATACTGAACAGGGCGTCTACCATATTTTTGCACCTGTGTCTCAAAATCGTAATTGCGTGAATTGCTTATTATATGTGTAGGTACCTATTTTATATAATAATACGTATAATGTATAATAAAATAGCATATACTGCAGGTGCAAATGCATATGAATGAAAATTCGTTAATAACGTATTATAGTTGGTCTGCAGTGGTCAATGATATCACTTCGTGTGGCATAAAGTATAGACCTCAGACACATAATATAAATATTACCTGACATAATAATATATTAATAGCTGCACACAATACACTCGACCACCGCCCACTAATATACAGGGAGAGTCACTAGGTCCAATCCTGCTCACCCCATTTTAGATTCTGAACGGAGTGATGAATGTATTGATTTTACAATGATGTGTGTTTTTTTTTTTTTTTTTTTTTTTTTTTTTTTTTTTTTTTTTTTTTTTTTTTTTTTTTGTTTTTGTGTCTGTGTACAGCATAACTAGTCGAAATAATGCTTCAATTTCAAACTTTGAGGGTGGTTTCCGATGGAAAAGTGGATATCCTTGGTGCATTATAGAGGTGAAAAGTAAACATTTTCCAACAGTTTTCAAAAAAATCGAGAAAAACAAAAAAAAAATGACAGAAAAACGGGAATTTTTACGAAAAACCAGTTTTCGGCAAAATCGAATTTTTTATTTTGCTATAACTCAAAAACTAATCGATGTAAACACTTGAAATTTTCACCAAATGTTTATATTAGCGTTCTCCATACACAGTTAAATTTTCAAAGAATTTAGACTTTTTTTGAGCTATTTATAGACAATTGAAATTTTTAATTTTTTTTTAAAATAACGATAAAAATTTTTTGGCCGGCCAGAAAATCTTGAAAATTTATTACAAGGTTTCTTATAAGTTGTTCTTAAAGTTATAAAAAAAAATCCGAAATCGTTAGTCACAATTTTTTTTTATAAGTGCTTAAAGTTCGAATTTATACGAAATATGTCAAAATTGCGAAAATTGGCAAGTAATTTTGTGGTTAAAAATCGTAAAAATTTTTTCTTTTATAACTAAGATTCGAAAATTTGGTACAAGGTTCTCCATAAAATTGTCTTCAACTATCTGCAAAAAAAACTCTACCGGACTAAAACAAAAAATTTTTATGATTGATTGAAATTTAAATTTTTACAAAACCGCGTTAAATAACGGTTTAGCCTCAAACGATTTTTGATATTTGTTGTTATTCAAACAGTATAAGTCGTAAATACTTGAAAATTTTACCAGTTATTTAGATTGCCATTTTCTTTACGTGATTTGATTTTCAAAACATTTTGACTTTTTTTGAGCTATTTATAGACAATTGAAATTTTCAATTTTTTTTTATTTTTTTTTTATAAATGTTGATAAAAAAAATTTAGTTGGGACAAATTACTTGAAAATTTAATTGAAGGTTCCACATAACTTGTTCTAACTCTCATTCAAAAATTATAAAAATACATAGGCACAATTTTTTTTTTATTAGCATTTGAAGTTCAAATATTGACAAAAATTCGTCAAAATCATGAATACTTTTCACTATTTGGTAGTTAAAAATTTATAAATATTTTTCTATCAAAAGCTAAGAATTGAAAATTTAATACTATGCTGTCCATAAGTTAAGCTTAGAATAATTATAAAAAAGTTTGAGGATTGTTCAATTTAAAAAATTTTACGAGTGTTTAAAGTTTTAATTTTAATTTGAAATTAAAAATACACGTGTAAAATAACTTTTTACTAATAAATAATTTTCGATTTTTGTTATTTTTAAAAAATTACTAAACGTAAGATCTTGAAACTTTTACTTAAATGTTTGAATTAGTTTCAAAGTAGAATATATTACAATATTTAAGTATTATATATCCTAGACTGACAAATCATCTCCGTTCAGAATCGTTTTTCGTATACAATGATACCTATCATTGCATTCAAATTTAACCATCCCTAGTCCGAGGTCCATCCCACCCCCTAATGTACAGCAGAGCGATACTCACTTACCCGCTTTTTTTTTACTTTAGTAACGCATTCATTTAAATTCTGATTTTTGTAATTTTAGAGTATGCATTTAAAGACAACTACATCTTTAGATAATTAAATTGTTTATAACACTTAAGGAATATCCGATAGGGGTAAAAACTTTATTTTCAAATGAGAACAATATTTTTTTTTTTTACGTATCTGAGCAGATGATTTTTTTTTAATTTTGATACATTAGTCGAATTAATAAATGTTTTGATTTTAAATTAATATTCCAATTTTCAAATGTTACTATAAATCTGAATTCAAACGAGCTGTTTCCGAGTTAGTTACTTAACTTTATTTACTAAGTATATAAATCAGTGATAAAATAGGTTAAACGATATTAGGGGCTATCTGGGGATTTAAACATTATAGTTTTTAATATTAATATAACATTTAAAAAAAAAATGGTAGTATAATTTAAATTTTAAGTACTAGGTACACTTGAAATTACAATTATTTTATGCAACGCCATTATAAATTAATGTGCATATAGTCCTATAATCATTAGTACATATTATACAAAGTTAAATAAATAGGAAAATACTCGTCAAAATTTATTAATTTAAATGCATCAACATTTTTAAAACAATCTTTTACTGAAACAGTAAAAAAGGATGGTATAAATACGAATTTAAAAATAAAAATGGTTATTACAAAATATGATTTTAAAAGAATTAAACAACTCAAAAAGCATAATTTAAATAAACACGCATTGACGTTTTATTAGGATAATGAATAGGAATATGCAAACGCAGTGAATATAATATACATACATAGACATTGAATTTTTTTTACGATTTTAACGGTTAAACACAAAATTTTCAATATTAACTCGTCACACGCACCGTGCAATAACATATGAGTATTATACCGTCACATAATATTATAATGACGCGTACAGGTGGTAATTTAATTTTTCCGACATCATCGACCGCTGTGATAATATGTATAATATTATTGTTTCAGAACATAATATTATCGTCGTGCGTGCCCGCGGTTCACGTATCACGTTTTACAAAACGGACAACGATAAATAAAAAAAAAACCACCCGCTGTTTACGTATTTTAATACTATGAATAATATTATTGTGTACGTGAGTGTACAGGATGTGTAGGTACCTACACTATCTACTATTTTCCGGCCGCGCGAGTACCTCCATCTCCGCCGTCGTCAAAATAAAAAGTCATCGTGCTGTATAGTGAACCGACGTCGCTGCTTTACTATTACTATCATATTTTTATATTAATATTATATGTTAATATTACTATTTTACTATGGATTGTATACATAAATGTGTTACTGGCGGATTAGATGACGACATCATGTTTTTACGTATTTATGATTGATTATCTAAATCATATAATATCGTAACATAGTAATAGTTGTACTACTATTCATAGGAACCGAATGATTCCCTATATTAATATATTTTCGGCTTCTTTGGTCCATCACCTATATTATTCCTACTTTGTATTCGTCCGTCCGAGACTTAGTACATATACTACAGGTCTCGATACGCTCTACGATTAGAATTAGTCTTACATCCCAAATCACCGGAATTAGTTAAGTTTATAAAATAATAAGTCTATAATATGTACAAATGTATGACTAATATTATTGTTTTTGTTGATTAACAAACAATACTGTGACCCCCTCCCCCTCCTGGAAGCAACGGGAACCCATATTTCTCTCCCTGGCCACGATTCTAACACGAAAAAAAGTATTAACATATTACAATAATAATATTTATCTTAAACATATCTATTTTTTTATTTGAAATAAATTTGTTGATGTAGATTTATATGACAACATTTTCACACTAAAATAAAATAACCATAATATCGTATAATACCCACATGTCTAAAAGTCTTTATTATACAAAGCCTTTATGCCTTATGGGTATAAAATATAAACATTATCAATATAAAAAATGGACAGCTTTCGGTAAAAATTAATTCAACCAATCAGTAGTAAAATAAATTACTTTAATTGCAATATATATATATATATATATATACACCAAATGTTTATAAGTAGATCATTTTCAATGCATATAATATAATTTAAAATAGGTTGACTATTTTTTTTAGATATTTAAAGATATTTTAAATTTTAATATAAAATTATACATGTTATCTACCTATCTTTCGTGCATAAAACAAATTTAAATAGCTTATACTCTATTATTTTTATCTATATTACATATAACAATTAGAAAATTATATTTAAATATTTCCACAACTGCTATTGAGTTTTCTATTACAATTTTTTTTCAAATCGAGAGGGTAAACTTACATAATTCTACAAACTTAAATGTTTTTTTTTTTTTTTTTTGATGCCATAAGTCAAAGTTTTGCTTATGTTATTATACTTATTTTTCAGTTTATATCTTGAGTACGACCGTAATATAATTGTGAATTGTGATATATCAACATTCAACGCTTCCGTTGTACCTATGTGTGTTATGCTCATTAGCTATAGGTACCTAACATACCTAGCATCTTAATTTTTTTCTACTGGTTAAACTATAATAATAATAATAAGTAAAAATACTACTACAAACTATTTATTACGTGTATGATTAACTGTAAAGTATAGCATTTAATAACATGCTACCTATACTCGACCGATTTAATATTATACATATTAAATCCTACTCGTTTCGTATTTTGCGCGTTGTAAGTACGTTTACACAAGAATGGTCTGATATATATTTTAGGTATAATTCGTACATAATAATAATACAACGTCAAAAAAAACAAACTCGTAAGGGGATATAAGGTGATACTATACAACGTAACGTAAGTAGTGTAGTATTAAATCGATACTATTGTAAAATAACTGCTATTAAAACATATATACCTACTAATTACTATGTATAAAATATAATAACGTGAGCATTATATTGAAAATCGAACAAAATATGTGCGTTTCGTCGTCAAGCATAGACCATCACGATAAGTCCGTCGTTACCAAATTTAAGTACCTACAAGATAATTCAATACGTTCAAAGCGTACGATTTTTATTCCATTTCAATAACCGATACGGTAGTATTCAAATTTATTGGGTTTATAGTTTTTTTTATCGTGGAAAAGAAAAGCGTTCGTTCATCGTTATGTCGGTTACGAGCTGCACTGTCGTCGACCCAAAGGACTTTAACGACGGGTTTCAGCTTCTATATCTGCAGTGCTACGTCTATGGTAAGTGGGTTATTGACATTTCCAGAAGGTCTGCGCGGCGGCGATATCACACAGTGTCCGCGAACAGCCTTCGGCGGCCACGGCTAACTGGTTTCCACGACCCATGTGTGTTGTTATGTGTACTATTACTATATAATATTTATTATTTATTATTTTCCAAAACGAGTTTTGCGGATTAGAAAAATGGGCCTAAAACACGATTATCCGGGTACCGTAATAAGTAATTGTAAAGGGGATTTTATTCATCGGAAAAGGTGTCTGAAAAATAAATAACAATAAAAACGTGTCAACCGCCACTGTATTATAAAAGAAACGGAAAAAAAGATGCAAAATTGATAGGTACACTGCAGCCGTAGATACATATAGTGTATTATGTATTACTGTATACCGTATGCGTTCCGTCACATATACTTGTTCACACCCGGATGTATGCGGAATACTGTCTTTGAAGTATTGACGACGATATTATACCTGCATCTATTCGTGTGCGTTCGCTCGCGAAAAGTGATAACCGACAGCTGTTAGTGACATTGACCGCAAAGCGTGTCTTTAGAAGCACTAACTAGTAAGTTGTATACGTTCGTTACACGAATTGCAAGTATATTTCTCTATAATATATATATGCATATATATACTATTACTATATAGGTACCTATATAAATTACCTATAATATTATGATACACTACGAAACTCGTTTCAGACAGATTCCCATAGGTTTGATTAATTATTTTATTAGTCTTCCTCGATTTACGTTAATGGTCAATGGGTTATTGAAATATGCATAGAGTTAAAGTTGTTCACACAATTGTTTCTTTTCAATGATGAAGATCCTGACTTAAAAGCTTTTCGTTTATATTTAAATTTAGATTCATAAATATTTAAAAAAAAAAATCGTTTAGGTACCTTAAAAATTTACAGTAGAAAAGATGAGTGTTCATCATTTAGAAAAAAATAAGTTTGTATACCAGTAGTACCAATACAGGACACTCCTTAAATGGTTAATATAATTGTAATGGTATTTAATAGTTTATTAGCAATTAAAAAAATGCAAAGTTATGGGATAAAAAAAGGCATGAGGTAAAAAATGGTTTAAGTATCACACAGCATACGTTAATACATAGAAACTATACTTATTCGAAAGCATATAATATATCGTAGTGTTAGGGTTCAACGTTGTACATTATATAAAGTGTATAATATAATATCTATTATATTATGTACGTATATTGTACACGATTTGAGAACGCTATAAAATAATAAACGCACTCGTATTATAATATAGCTGATGTGTTTCGAAGACCAGACAAATAATAAAAAGACCACACACTTGTGTATTTGTTTTCTGTCTCTTGCTTGTTACGTGGATGTATAGTACCCCATGTATGAAGGGTGGTGATTGGTGTCTCACACACCAAACTAGATTAAGATATAAGTAACCGTAAACAAAATCAAATCGGTAATTATTTTCTGAAAAGAATAACATATGATAATATTATAAATTTATAACATATACAGCATACTTATATACAATATACATAAGGACTGTTTATAGATATTTTTATTACTATTATTGTTTCGGGTATGAGTCATGTTATGAGAACCGACGAACCCTTTTCGTTTTAAAAAAAACATTCTCTAGACGGGTTGGTTTCCTGTAAACATGATTGTCTTGGATAGGACGTCTCCAAAGATTGATTTTACGTTCAACTGCACGAAACTGGTTATTGTTGTATTTTTATTTTTAATGTATATAATATACACACTACATTTACACGGCATAAATAATGTGTGATTAAAAATGTGCCGTACATAAATTAATTAGATTTATGTACGTTACATTTGTCTGCGATGTACTTGTATATATTTATCGAAATTTAATATTGAAAAATCGTACAACATGAGTATTTTTAATACAGCAAAGAAATCTAATTCAATACAAAAGGCCGAATAGAATCTACGGATACGGTGTTTCAAGACATTTGTATTGCTTCGCTCAACTCAACAAATTTAAAATTAGCTGAATATTATATTTAATCGTATTATTAGTACAAAATGTGGGAAAAATCATGAACATACTTCTTAATTGAAAATCTCATTTGCCGCACGACAAGATATACAGTTAATTAAAACTCCTTAGCGAACTTTGGTTCACGAAGAAAAATACATTTTGGACTTGTGCCAAAAGAAGTTGTACATTAGTTGGAACGACCAACACTGAAGCATATAATAAAATGCATGATATACGAATTACAGGTGTACGAACAGTGTCTCCCGTAAATTGAAATTAATATCAGTGTGATTTTTGACGTTGAAAATTTAAATTATATTTTAGTTTATCGTTCTAATGCAACGATACAATTTTTCCAGGTGTAATATGATTGATATACCTGTTATACCGAAGGAATAAATGAGACATATTTAATGGCATTAGTTCGTAAAAATAATAATGTTTATCGGACTCAAAGAACCAAATAAATGTGAAAATACGATTTTAAATAAATTAACACCCAAATACGTTGTTAATGTTTATAAGCTAAAATTTATGAGGCGAGTCGTATATATGAATAATATATTTAAATGTAATACCATCATGCCTAAAAATTGTTATAAATTATAATTAATATTCAACTATTAAAGCTGTTGACGCCTGACTGTTGTTTCACCCGTCGTGTTGTCATTTATAATTTCATAGTAAAAGTATATTATGCAAATACCTACAATAAATATTATAATATTATTTATTAATTATTATTATCCAATATTATTTATTTATTATATCATCAGCGTTAAAAATCACATTACATTGTGTAGACTAGAATTTCGTCTAATATAAAAACGAAAACGGTACCTAATATTATTATTTACTGTTTGTCCGAAAGCCATTTATTGGCGGACACCATTTGAACAAAATAATTCAATAACTGTTGCTGTGCTGCGACGACGAAGAGTTTTTCATGATGTCGGTGGTGCGTAACAGAAGTACGATTATAATAGATGTGTCCTCACACGAATGCGCTTGGACACGCGGTAATGTATTTTATGGGGGTATTAAAAAAAAAAAAAAAAAACTGAACAACTGAACGATCTTATTAATATTTAACAGTCTCTTTGTGTTTGCACGTAGCAGGCATCTACACACACGTACGTTATATACGTTCGAGAAATCGCGGGTTAAAACGGAAAAATAAAAACCGGTAGGATATATTGTATAGATGTAAAGTATATAGGTACGCGTAGTACACATAGTGAATAATATAGTATTTTGTTTGCCTGAGGAGACCTACGTAGTACAATGACCATATATTAGTATATATATAATATATTGTACACTGTGTCTATCTATCTATCTATCTATCTATCTATCTATTTATTTATATGAATATATATATATATTCAAGTGGCGTTTATGTGTGAAAAGTCCGTCTACTTATTTATATTGAGTGGGAGTGCGGAGAGTGAAACGAGTAAATGTTCCGGCATTGCTTACAGTGCATCGGTACCTATAGATAACCCCTATTTGTATATACCACAAGAATTTTGAGATTTTAGAAGTGTCTCTAGCGTCTGAAATTCTCAACAAAATATATATTTTTTATATAGTGACATATCTGAGAGCTTTTGGCGACGATGATACTTGTAGTGTATTTATTATTAAAATTAGTTTAAAATTTCACGAATTTCATGATATAGATGTCGTAATAAGTGCACTTAAAAATCAATAATCATACATTCAAAAAACGCAAATTAGGTTTCGATTCCACTTATTGGACACTGGTAGGTATATGAGATTGTTATCAACGTTTGCACAGGACAATAATGAACAACCTGCATCGGCTAAAATTCACTTCGATTGAAAAACGGAGTAATACGATGATATAAGATATTATTATCTCTTTCGACAGTGGTCAGTGGATAAACTAGCTGATAATGATTATTGACGGTACGTTAAATAGGTATAATATATATTATATATATTATGCCTTATCGTGATCCTTGCACAAAGTTTGTGGAAGTATTGGAGATGACGGGTCGAAGTGTTCGGAAATCACAGGATCGCGGGGAAACTATGCATGTGCACTTTGATTGTGAAATAGATAAGTACAATGAAAATATACACTTGGATTTAAAAATATTATTATAATAACTGGCGAGCAGATCGGGAGAAGCAATGACGTACACGTATTATAGTATACAAGCTGGCGAGTGGCATTCACACATCACACTCTCCGAGTTACAAATAATACGTGCATTCTTCAATACTATATACATATAATAGTATGTCATGTATATATGCGTTCACTATGTGTGTATATAATTTTACATACGGCACCGCATCTGTCGTATTCTATACCTTCCACTCATCACATAGACCTGTGAAGTATTCTTCGAGCAGCGGGTGTTCTTGGGGGTTACTAAAATATTATACTATATGTATCAATACTAATATAATATAGTACCGCTATAATGAGGTTAATTGGTTTAGTTTTGAAATCAAATTATAAATTATGGAAAAACAATTATATTTAGGTACAATTTTATGTCTTACAGATGAGAGAGGTCAGAGATGCACGATCTCGAGGTAATTTGCAGTGGAATCGATCTCATTCTACAAAATATTTTTTAATACCCAATAAGTCTTACATAAGTAGTTGAAATATATAATATATAAAAATAATATAGATCAAGTTAAGTACAAAAAAAATTTATCTTAATTTATAATGATATAATAATATGTAGTATTTAGTAAATGGTTAATTGTAATTGATTAATTTTAATGAAACTTTACAACGATTTGTAAGAGACGAAGTAAAGAAATGTTATTTTAAATTGTAAACAATTACATACGATCGTAAAAATGTGGTAAGCAACTAATTTTTTAAATGAGGTTAGGTTATAGAGAGTTAAAAATGTCTCATTAAGTGTTTGGTGTTCTGGTGTCGAATAGATCTTTAGTCCGGACTTGTATAATTTTATTTGAGGTCTTGATAATTAATTAGTCTTATATAAATACCTAGGTACATCAAACTTGTGTATAATATATATTATATATTATATCACTATAGTCTTTTATAATTTAGCCGAGTTACCCTGCATATGCGTATAAATCCACTCAAACTCTATATTGTAAAAAGATAATCGAATAAAATCTCATTTTTCCTTACTTAAAAATGAATGTTTTTATGTTAAACATACATATCTATATAAAACAAGTATACTTAGTAATTACTCGAAATCTCTAGACTGATTTTATTTTTTTGGAAATCTTTTGAAGGAAATATCTGAACGGACTGAATTCAGATTTATATGACAATGAAAATTATTAAGCATAATAACTAGAGTTATGAATAATATAATATAATATTATATGAATAATATGGATTTTAAATCCTTAAAATTCAGTTTAAAATACACTTTAAAGAAGTAAAAACATCAAATTCAAACAGTGTCACATAATTAATATACCTACTATTTGTTAAGTAAACTATGTAGTTTTGCAATCATCTAAAAAAAAAAAATGCTCTTAGTTACAATTTCACAGCCTTACACTGATAAGTAATAACTGATAACATACTGTATTAAGGGTCGAAAAACAAAATATTTTTTTTAACCTAAATCTGCAACCAGTTTGACGGTTAATAATAATATGTTTTACTCTCAGCCCACGAGTGTGAAATCTATAAATTTATAAAATTTCGAGTAAATTATAGAATTTTAATCGATTTCGAAAGTTCTGCGACAGTGTGGGTTCAAATCAACCACTGCAGACACGACACAGAGTTTCGCTTACACCTATAATATTATTTATATTGTATTATAATAGGTATATGTTTTATGATTTCGAATGTTTTCATATTTAAATTTTCATTACATCCGATGCATATCTGCGAACGTAATATAATATAATGGTGTGTTTGTGTCGCTATAACCGAGCACATACACTCGTTTATAATGCGCGCACGCACGCACCTACGCAGTACGCACGCACGCATGTTTAAACGTCTACGTAAACATAGTACGCGATCACGACCAATAAATATATTATATGATATTATTTAGAGTTTGTCGCCAGCGTTCGAGTTTTATTGTTTATACCACAAAGATTTTAGGCATTCATCGTATAATTAGACATTTACATCTCATACCGTCCAATCAACCGTGGTATACCTATCTGTATAATAAGAAATTAAGAAGTTATAATCGACTAACTTTTACACGTATAATACATATATAATATATGCACTGGTGCACTGAGATTATAACGTAAATTTATTTTAAACAACCTGTATAGTATTTACTCATAGTATTACTATTTCATTAACATAATATATTATTGGTTTCGAATTTAAATCATTTAAAATGTATCTATAATAAAGTGATACCATGTGTATAATGTATATGCGCGTTATTTATTGGCTTCATAAAAATATTAATTTATATTTTATATCCGTTGAATTATTATATTTCAACTGTCAACTAAGTCATACGGCAAGAAATAAAAATCAAAATAAATGTTAAAATATCAATACTTATCAACAACATCGATATGATTTTATTTAGAAATGTGATATCGTATTATTCACTTCAACTATTCATAATATTATATTTATTTAAACCTATTCACCGATACGGGCGCTTGGATATGATACCATTGAATGTTTAAAATTTTTAAAACGTACAAAATACGTTCGGAGGGCTATATACATATTTCTAATTTGTTCTATATACGTATACAAATTTATTTCTAATATCATGCAAGTTCACTGCTCATATAGATACCTATTATTATGATTAAAAACGATTTCGTTTTGTTTTCGGTTGCCTGACACGGCACAGTGCACAAAGGACAAATATACATATATATATGTATATGTATATATATATATAAAAACGTAATGCAATACTTGCAACACACATAATATTATGATATTGATGTCGCTGTATTATGTTACACGCGCGTTTACCAAAATCTTATTCAAGACGGTAACGAATAAAAACGACTTTGAAACGATATACCTACATTGAGAATACAAATTGCCGTTGCCGGTAGTGTTTTAATTTGACATCAGTTCACATGAGGTATAAATCGGTTACGCGGCGAGGAGAAATTTATGTACAGATATTTGTCGAATCTAATGATACCCATTTCGTACTAATCACATCTTCGTTGGAATGTGCTTGTGCTCAATCGCGGTAAACGTACTGCAGCAGCTTCTGCATTAAGCCCATACATGCGTAGTATTACATTATAAGTATGCATCAGGTATTATATTATGTGTGTACCCATAGATATTATTCTATCTTGTTTTGATACTCAAGACTGATTCGTTAATTGCTTACTCTTAATCCGCGTGTTTAAAATGTTAATCGGTTTACAAGTACTGCAATAATAGTCTCGTATACGAATGGTTTGTCTGTTGCATCTCATACTCTGAGTGCGTTCGGGCCATATACTGCAGCTGAGAAGAATATCAAACGAAAAACATTAAGATCGCTCTTGTTCGTAAGACAATACTCTTTTTAGATGCCTACTAATTCGAAATCTAATAAAGTAATAACCGACGGACCGATACATGAATTTTTTAACACAACAATAGATATATGATCTGCGCTGTGTTAAAAACACACGATACGTATGAACACGTAATTAAATCGACCTAACCGAATTAAAACCACAGCGTCCGCATAGTATAAGGTGCGTGCGTATATACAAAGGATATCGTCACCACTGCAGCAGGTTCGTTTCTTCTATATAGTTCTCGGGTTTGTTGAACGTATACCAACAAACGAAGATCGTATACGTAGGTATATATAATATTATTGTATGTGCACACGTGTACATATATATATATATATATATATATATATATATATATTGTATACAGGTACGTACTGCGCGTATACATATTATAAACAGCGGTTAATTTATTATGTAAATTGCAACGGTATATGCTTATGGGTGGCGTTCACGGAGCATTAGCTTGTCCCCACCACCATCGTCTCGCCGTATAATATCTGTCGTCCACCCTGTATATTAGGTACATACATATATATCTGTGAGATAAAAAATATCCAGCCCGTGTATATAAAGCGCACATACAAAGTTCTCAGTTGTCGCAGCGCGCACTGCACATAGCGGTCGGTTTTCTTTATTTATCTTTCTACCACTCCAACTTGCCCACCGAACCCACTGCTGCAGCATCACGAGGTCGTGTTGTAGTATGTATACTAGTGCACTGAATGTGTGTGTGTGCATATGCCGAGGCACATTATTACTATTATTATTATTATTATTATTATATACGTACACCAGTACATACAGTGTACACATATATATTAAGAAGACACTAGGGGTTCGTAAAGACACGAAGAAAAGCATAAAACATATATAAATGTATACGAGCACACAATAGAATATTACGTAACTATATGTAATACGTTACAGTAAAAGTATGAGTCTGGCCATAGCTATAGGCTTTTTTAGTTTTTAATTTGTACATAAAAATGTGTTTATAAAAATACTGAACAATAAACGAATATGATGATGAGATGATAAATATAGAAAAAAAAATTGTTGTCCATACAAGTACAGAAAAATTACGCAATAAATAATTGACCAAATAAAATACAACGAAAATGAAATTACTAAATTGCATTTTAAAAATTTAACTTAATTTCAAAAAATACTTTATAATGATATAATCAAATATTTAAATGTAGTAACTTGCTTTATATTTTTGTAGAATATGAAATACGCATATAACTACGTTGTGCGAATTGGATGGACTAACGGAAAACTTTTTATTAAATATTTAAATCAATAAAGATAAAAATCGATTTTAAATCCTAATTTATTAATAGCATTATTATTGTATTATGATATATAAATCAAGTTTTTATAGTTTATAGTACATTAACAAATTGATATAATAATAAATAATAATTTTACAATTGGTTCTAAAACTTTAACTAAAAAATTATTTTATAAAAAATTATCAAAATGCATCATACGATGACGTAACTTGTTGGAAATTTAATACATTACAGTTTTATTTTCATTATATTTGATTTGGAAGTTTTTTTTTCGGCATATATTTATTACACATGTTATCTATTTTGTATAAGATAATTGTACAACTTTCAATTTTTTTTATATTTTATATACATCCTTTACATTAATGTATTGGTTTCTGAAAATTTAAAATTTTACATTTTTCGTTTGTAAAATTTCAAACTACAAGTACAAGAATCATTTGAAGTATGATAGAATTATTTTGTATATAAGAAACATAGAGTAGACTAATGCCTATAGATACAACGCTGGAAATCAGATAGTTAAGCCTAGATTTTAACGGTATTCGTGGTTTTACCGTAACATAATCTAATATTCTATATTATCATGTATTTATTTGGAGAGAAAAATAGTGATTACATAATCTTCGGGTATTCGCAACGATTAATCGCATTTTTTTATTTCGATAAACGACCCCACATGCCTAAACATACGTTGTTTTATAGGTAGGTATACTTATACATAATATTATTATTTATTATAATAATGGTTAAGTGACGATCATATGATTTTTACAAGTATTCATGTTTAGCATAACCGGATGTTCTGCGTAAAAGGTAAAAAACGGTTCGTCAAAAATTCGTCTTCTGTGTGTAGTATAATTTGTTAATGTATATTCTGCCCGGTGGCAATGATTGGAATAAATATCTATAACAGTGCCGATTAAGGAGGAGCGAACGGAAAATTTTTTTAAAACAAGGCGTTCGCGTCATCGGTTCCCAAATAAAGCATTCTCTACGTAAGCAAGTTCTGTCCATTAAGAATAGTATAGCCAACAGCTATATAATACACGTTTGTTAGCTACCTATAGCTTATATATAGTATACACACTCAATATTGCATACGGGAGCTTTAAGAATAAAATTAGAGCAATATTGCTGAATTTGTATTACTCTTGTAAATCGATTTGTATTAGGTACCTAATATACAGTTTATGGCTTGTTTATTTTATTCAAGTTATAACTAATGTTTATTAACCGGATAAAATATAACAAATGTGTATTATACTTGCATATTATAATATTCCGAAAAATAATCATTTTTTATTTTATTTTTTATAAACCTTTTAATTTCACAACACAATATCCGTAATATTTCATAATATTTCTAATAATAATATTTATCAGTTATCGAAAGTAAAATTTCAATTCATATTCAGCTCATTTACCAAGTATATCAAATATTAAATTATTGCGCAGTAAATAGACAGTGAAACTACAGTGTAACTTGATATAATACTTAATATTGTTTTATAATATTAATATTAGTTCAATTATTAAAATTAAAAAATGAATGATTTATGGTTTTAATAGAATGTCCAAACATGGTAGTAAGCTTATTAAGTTCAATGTTCAAATGCATAAAATATAAATAAAATACAATATAAATTGTATATTTATTAATATATTTACAATATAAATCATTAATTTTTAATAATCACACAATTTATATTGGATTATCTACTGCAGGCTATGTGTATACAATATTTCTTTTATGAATTCTACAAGTTTTAAAAATAATGTGAATTCATATTAACATATTATTTAAAATAAGAGATAGCCAGATAGATACTACATAATGCAAATATCGATGTAACTTTACCTTTTATATAAAAATAATAGTTTTATAAAATGAATGTTAGTGTGTATAAAACAAATTCATTAACATTATGTTTATGATAAAAGTATGGTAATATGCCAATATGCGAAATAATATATTCTTTAACTGATTAAAAATAATTTCAATAAAGATATTTAATTAAACGGTAAGACGAATATCTATGAATTATCAATGCAATTTGCATGTTTTATGTTTTTATATTATATTATAAGTTAAGCTTATTAGTTATTTAACATATTTTTTAAGTGTTGGTGTGTAATTTGAATTTTATAAATTTTCGAATTAGACATTAGAATAATTATTAACTAGTTTAATATAATGTGCTTCAGAATTGTTTACAAGTGCGAAACGAACAAATTTCCAGCCAAATTCATTATTATTTCATATAAAACGTTTAATCAGACTAAAGTCATCTGAGGTCAATCATAACTACAATTATTAATAACCTTTATCTTTCAACGGTTACTATACGTGCATTATGCATAAATAATTGTATAGAGTATAGACGTTCTTATAACGATGAATGTTTGATATCATTATTACTATAAATTATTATGCTGTTTTAAACTAATAGATATTACACATTTTGTTTTTTATATAGTTGCTAAATTATAAACTAATTATATTTATGTTCATCAATTTCGTTAAAAATACTTACCTACGTATGAATATTTTAAGTGATAAATATAAAGTAAAATCATTTTTTATTATAAAATATATATTATATGGGTCATTATTAAAATTTAAAAATTAAACTACATTTTAGTTTACTATTACTGATAAAATTACTTAAATAATTATAATTGAAAACCAAGGTAGGTACGTGAAAACTTCAATAAAAGAATAATACATACTTAATAATCAAATATATTATTGTTATTACCAGTATTAATATAATAAATTAAAGCATTTAGTGCAATAAATTTATGAATTATTTTTTCGTATTAATACAATGTTAGAAGCATAATTGAATATTTGTAATTATTCACAAGATATGTATGACGTATATGAATAAATAACATTTTAAAAAGTGTTAATAATAAATAAAAGTATTATAATCCAAAGATTTCTAATTATTGTATTTATGTTTTTTTTGAAATTTCGAAATAGTTTTATTCTGTATTTTTTAAATTATTAATTGAACTGTATAGAAGTAAAATACAAAACTGAATAAATAATAATTAACTTGTTTTTAGTATTAAATGTAAGATATTTGTAAACGCAAATAAGTAACATTTATACAATGTATAAAATATATGTTAGAAAAAAATTAATTTGTTTGAAAAAGCAGACAGTTTAAATCAAACTTTTTTTACTAAATAAATTAAATTATACATTGGAAATTTTGTTTATATATTATTATATGAGTATTTTATAAAAATTAGTTATACATTTTAATTAACAATTATTAATAATACGATATACAGATAGAACCTAACCTAATTAACAAAAAGTATATTTAATAAGGAAAAGTCGTGGAAGTCACTGAGTAGTTCACTGTAAAGGATCTAATTAATTAGTCTTCAAATGAAAAACTATTCAGCAGAGCAGAAGTGGCCTGTGTCATTCGAATATTTTTAGGATATTAATTATATTGATATTGCGTTTGATACTCCGAATTTTAAACCCCAAAATTGAATGAATTTTGAATACATTTAAATTAAATTTGTTAATAATAGGTGTGTATTAGTATTATTTTCAACTGGGATATGAAAACTTAAGAAAAACCTTGAATTGTATTGTGAAGTATTTTAATAGAAAAAAAATGTTATCATACAAAAATAAATCGAAAAAAAAGAAAATTGAAAAAACTAGATGACTAAAAATAGCACAAAAACACAAAATATTTAGAACATTTTAATGTATAGAAAGTGTTAATACAAAAAAAATTCAAAACCCATTTGTTTTAAATTTTAACAAAAAAAAAAAAACATGATTTAATCAAAAATTAATTTTGCATATAAATCCGTTTTTTCTGAATTTTTTCGTTGTTTTTTTGGTTAATTCTGGCCTTTCCTCTTTACTTTGAAGGTATCAACTACATATAATTTAGTATCAGATATCATCCTTGAGATAATTATTGAAGCATTTTTAATGAAAAAAGGAAAGAAAATATAGGTAACTATAATGCTGCACAGTATCAAAAAAACGAATTACCGAATATCCGTAGATATTTGAAATTTTTAACAAAATTTCTTACCAGCATCTTCTAATACGTAGTAGAAATTTTAAAATGTAACATAACAGGTATTTTGACAATAATACATATAGATAAATTATTATGGCAATAACAGTTAATTAAAATATTAAATAATAGAAATTAACAAAAAATAAAATAAATAATCTATCAAATTAATGTATCTAATTAATTTATACCTAACAAAATAAAAAATAGTAATAAAAACATTTTAATTTTTGAACTTATATATCTAGCGCGCTCTCTCTCTCTCTGTAATATTTCTGAATAAATCTGATCAAACCGGTTAATCAGAGTTAAATAGTTTGTATCCATTTTATTTTCACGGCGTACCAAGTGTATGCAACATTTATTATTTTCTCGGTTATTTATTTAGAATAATTTAAACTATAGTTTAAGTGTATTACATTTTAAATGGTTGGTATAATAATAATAATCTATTTGATATATTTATAAATAATAAAAAAGAAATGAACTTTTTTCCTTGTGTTAGACGAACACAGAAGGTTTGATTACTATATTAAAAACTGTAAATACATTGCATTGCCTATTAAATATGATTCAAGGTGGAGTTGTTTTAGTCATTTCTTATAATTGTATTATATTATATAATATAATAATTGAAAAATAAATTATGAAAATAAATTTCATATTTTCATAAATAATAACTAGTTTACAGTTGGTGAATTTACTTATATTAAGTAATATCCTGCGTGTTGTATATATATATATATATCATATATGTATATAATTTGTTTTAAGTACGTAATTAACTAAAATTAAAGAACATAAATATATTTTTAAAGTGATATTTTAGTTGTAATTTGTTATTATACTTATTTTGTATGATATATTTTATTACTTTATAAGTATCTAGTACAAAATTTTCCTATACTCTTGGCTGTTGCTATAGAATATTAAACTCTAACATAACACTACTTAGTACTTACATATCCGTTACATAGACTACATCTATAGTTTCACAGTCTCGCAGTTTTAATCTTTTCGTTAAAAATAGAAGAAAAACCTTGATAATTTTTACTTTTAAAACAGTAAGTTAAAAATAAAATTAACTTATTAATGTTTTTATATTTTATTTAAGGAATTTTATTTAAGAAATTATATTCGTATATTGTTAAACTGACATATGATGTTCCCGAAAATGTCTCTTCTTTTAAATCAATATTGAGTAAATTAACTATTTTAATTACATCTAAGAAAATAGGTTTTTTCAATTGTCCCATTGGATGGATAACCATATACCAAATATGAATAAAATTAATTAAAATTACAACATTTTTAAATCCATCATAGTTATCTACTTTTGGTTTTTTATAACATATATAAAATATGAATAATTAAGAGGACGCCATACCTGCATGTCTTATCTCTGTCTTATTAACGTACATCATATCAATTTTCATTTAAGAGAATAGGTATATTTTGTGATATTAGCTACATAAGAGTAAATTTACCTATTATCAAATTTAAAGGTAAGACAATGACATACTTTTATTGATATTATCATTTTAAAGTGAGTTATAAACATTTTAAATTGTAATATTTTACATAGCTATAATAACTCACTTTAAAATAATAATAATATCAATAAAAGCATAAGCCATTTTCTAGATAATATTCTTACCTTTAAATTTAATAATAGGTAAATTTACTCTAATATTAAGCCAACATCACTAAATCTGTTCTACTGAATGCAAATTAGCTGTGATCTATATTAGTAATACAAAGATAACACATGTGGGTATAACGTCCTCATAAGTAATAAAGAATGTAAAAGATATAAGTTCAAATAAAATAGCTTTAATATGCCATACATTTGTATAGAAATTCTAAGTACCTATACGCCAAATAATAGACAGCATACTAAACAATTATGTAAATATTATTATTAAATATTCAATCAAGAAAAATCAATAGAAACATTTCAACTTTCAATCCAATAGTACAATTACATTATATTTTCCTTTCAGTTATAAATTTCTTTATAGAAACTAATTAAATTTATGATTTATGTGGATGAAGATTGTAGATTTAGATATGATATTAATGTTATCGTCACAGTTGAATTAATAATTGTTAAGTTGTAGAATTTATTTCAATTATAAAACAATGTTAAAATATTTAATAAAAATACAAATAATTTCGAAATTTAAATAGTTAGTGAAAATTATCCATCACATATTTTTTGAAAGTATTATTGTTTAATTCAATTTAACATGCATATTGAACAACCTTATTAAATATATATAGGTGGCGACGTTTTAAATATTTAATTTTTTGTCAGTATTGATAAACCAATACGGTTAATTGTTAACATAGTTTAAATAAGATTAAAGGTAATATATTTTAAACTTATTTAATCATTTTAATAGTGGATAATATGCACATAGATGCAGCATTTTAAAATTTACCAAAAACCAGCGTAAGATAATATAAATAATTATTTATTATTTAGGAATTTGTTTTAATAAGTATTAATTAATTAAATTAATAATAGGATTAAAATATAAAGATTGATTAATAATTTATATTGCATAGTGATTAGTGGTTTATAGTTGTAACTCGTAATCAAAGAAAATAAGCTGACAAGTTAGGTTTCCCACGGAGATTTAAAATAGTGAGTTAATGTAGATTCCTTTATTATAAATTATTTTAAATTAATAAATATTCATAGAACACTATGTAGTTTACCAACAAAAAAATGAATTTTAACAATTATAATTTATATATTTAATGAAGTAAATATTACTGTACGTTATTTCTATAGAATCTAACACGATATCATTCATTTATATAGATTATAGACTATAGAGAATGTATAATAGGGGTGCTTAACATCGTTTGTTCCCATATTAACACTATACCAATTCGAATTAGACAATAAAATATTATTTTGTTTTAAAATGTTATAATCATTAATGTATGATGTGGTTTTACAAGATAATTTAACATTCGCTAATTATATTATATTTTTGATTTATTAAATAGCGTCTAGTGTTACCAAGAAACTATCTAATTTGATCTTATTGTATTTAATTAGTGAGCTATTCAGTATTATTGGTGCAATAATTGGTGCAGTAGCGTAGCCACCTCGGCTTTTATAGTTATGTATGCCAATGATAATGGTTTACAAATTTACAATATATTATTATATATTAGTATATTACCTATAAAAGCTCAAACAAAATATTCATATTAATTTTTAAAAATTATCAGATAAAAAACTGAAATCATAAAATGTATTTAATTGGTTTAAATTAAGTAATGTTGAATTATATATAAATATAACATTTTATAAACTCATAATAAAGTAGTATTAAATAAAAATAAACTATATCAATAGTTTCACGATTTAAACATTTTAAACATATATTCAACGTTTTCAATTATCAATGGTTAATTTAATAAATGTCAATAGATTCTATTAACTACAATGTAGTTTAATGTTTTTTAATATAAGATAATACTATAAGACGTGATAATATAGTAAATATTACACAATATTATATTATTATGTACAATCGACACAACAAAGCATTCTGCAAATACGATACAATCAAATGTGATAGGTAGATAATTTTTGTTTATGTTAAGATGTTAAATTATTTAGATTTTTTAATTACATTTTAAAATTGATGTACCTACATTTCCATACTGAATAACGCAAATAATTTAAATTACTTAATAATAATATTAATAATATATATTACTATATAGATAAATAACACGATAATATGAAAACGTCAGTATATTCTATTTTACTATATAATAATATAATACTATAACAGTCCCTAATTCATACAAGTCGTAATATTTATATTATACTAAAAACCAGTTTTGTACATAATTTTAATCGTGCAAGTAAACACACTCAACAAACGGTATAACCACCGTGGAGCTTTTGGAAAATGAAGTTTTTTAAAAAAAAAATTTTATAGCGTGCGTTATTTATAAATAATCTTTGTGTTGTAGTTACCTATAATATAGGTACTGGTCCAATCTGACATGTGCACATAAAACGGCATAACCGTCATTTTAATAATATTATGATATTATATGTAAATATCAATACGATGAGTGTAATAAAACTACGATTCAAATGCGTAATAATATTTCATCATTATTATAATATACTACCTACTGGGTATCTAATGAAATATATTTTATGTAGGGATGACGACTGTACCTGATTGTTGACATTGTAGCAGATTTGTTCTGCCCTGGAACTTGCAAAAAAAGTCCGGTCGTATGTTGTAGGCGGCCAAAAAGTGTCGGCACAGCGCGGACACGTCGGTCGCGGCGTCTGCGTCAGAACGCAACTTTTGGCGATCCTCTGGACGCGGTCGTAGCCTGCCGTTGCGTGTGGATCCCGTCGGATTCGGTGGCGAAAGTACAGGTCTTCCGCGGTCTTCGTACTTCTGGTCGGCTAGCAGTATGGATTCGTATCCGACGGCGCACGGGGACATCTGGAAAACGTTTGTCGCATCGTACGTTACAATATTAAAATATTACGATATTACGGTCTTATCGTATGTGCTGATCGCGGAACGACATCGAAGTCTCGAAAAACAAAACAAATAGCGACGACAACCATACAGCAATAACGATGAAAAGTGAAACGTCGCGATGATAAGACGAGACTGAAATGAGTGGGCGAACGGTAAATAATAATATCGTATAAGTAATATTGTTATGTGGTCGAAAGCTGTATAATATGCTAAGCGCGTGCGTGAATCTGTGAACTGAGATTGTGTGTATACGTGTGTATGTGTATGTGTGTGTGTGTGTATGTGTATGTGTGTGTGTGTGTGTGTGTATGTGTGTGTGTGTCCATGTGTACATGTATAAATGCGCGCGCGCGTGTACGTATACGTCGGGGTAAGGGGTTAATAGGTTACACCCATCGTCGTACAAAAACGCACGCAGTTTTTTTTTTTTTGAATATGTTATTTAGCGTACATCGTTTTTAATAACAGGCTATGATCTCGATGGAAAACTGAAAACCGGTACCGTCACGAACGACGGACGCTATATTATTATACATATATATATATATATATATTATAATATTATTGTATGTAATAGGTATTAGGTACATGAGATTTCACCTCCCGCACAATACGCGCGGTTCGTCCAACCGTCGACCGAATTGGTGTTTCGATCCGTTGGACAACACTGCAGTATTATAGACGATTATTTTCACGGTACCTATCTATACATATCGTTACGATTAATAACCATTTTTCGACGAAGGTACCTACACATTTCGACGCCTCCTAATGTAAGTTATGGTCGTCTGGTTTAAACACCAATGTGGTAAATATACACAAACACATCATTTTTATTATATAAATGATTCATAAAATCACGCTTCCCCTTCAGTTTGTATTTCCTTAAAACTAAATGACCTCGAATAACAATTTATAGCAAGCAATATTATTTACTAAACAAATTGTTAGTATAGGTTACTCGTTTTGAATCACGTTGTAGCAGAACATTTTTAACAACAATATATATAAAATATTATCAGCATTTATTTGCAAAAAAAATACTGTTATAATCATTTTTCATCAAATTAACGTTCAAGTTATAATGATTCTAAAAATCTCAAAGAAATTATAACAAAAGAAAAACATCACGTAGAGATTATTATAATGTTTTTAAAATAATTATGGTTGACTTCATAGTGAAAAACATAAATTAAATGTAGAACACGTTTTTTTTTTTAGCGATTTAAAACTACGTCTATTTGTGAGTAGGTACCTATATTTTCTTAAAAATTTAATATTATAAGATATTCAGTGTGAAAACCTATTGTTGAACAGAATAATATTAATTTCTATAGTGGGCGCGCCTCCCCACGCTACGTTAAATATAATATTTTCAACATACAATAACACCAACTCGTTCATTGTTTACCTTAAAAGTTAAAAAAATACTTCAACGCATGTTAACCGACCAGAAAGAATATACCTATACATTTTACATTTTTATTTGAATATTAAATTCAGATGTTACTTCTTGTATTATTTGGATTAGGATTTTTCATATATAATCGGGCGATAAAAAAAAATGCATTTCGTTATAACATAGCACACACGGATTTCCGAATGTGTCACAACTCACGTCTCACAAACACACATTTTTACCGTTATAAAAAAATACATTAATATTTTATTATAAAATAATATATGAACATAAAAAATACATGAATAGAACACGTATAATTAAAACGGACAGTTAATGAGATATCGTGGACAAACTGGCCGCGGTCGATACAATCGATAAACAAATGCCCGAGTCAACGATTACAGTCGAAACGCGTTATTGACGCTTATATTATACTCGTGTACGGATTAGTAGACAAGGACAATACTTGTACATAGGTAGATTGTAGGTAAAACAATTAATCGTGGTAATATAATATATAATCACGGGTCATTCACAAGGAATATATTCTCGAAGTTCGGAACCGATTGAAGATTATAATTTGTATTGTATTGTATTATACCTACGTGCTGTGTCTTATCATTGTTGTGGTGGACGTAAAAGGGATCGTAGGTTAAACGATGTCAAAGTTTTCATATTAAATTATAATTTATAATACATCAGTATAATATACGATTACTGTGCGGGGGAGAGAAAAACCGGTACCCTCAATAAACGTTTTATATTCAAACAGGTACGCAATTACGTGTGTTACTATAGAGTCTTCACATCGTCGCGTACCTATCATAATAATTTAAGTATAGGTGCCTACAGTAAAAATAATAGACGAAATGACGAGTCAAATAACTTAATATCGACAATAATTTAAATAAAGTAGGTAGCCGTGTATAAATATTTTTTCTTCGGACGCTTATCGGTTTCACTGCCCTTGACCGCGATGAAAAATACATTATTATTATATTATACGTGCAGGGGAAAATCTGGATCGTTCGTGGATAAAAAATGTCACAATAAACGGTGTTAAGCGGGTATAAATAGAATATTATGCATGTTAAAGGGGGCATGGACCAATTGCGCCTAAAACAACATTTTTATACTACGGTCATTATACCAATTGCGCTGCATATATTTTAGGGCCAGTGTACCAATATTGCGCCTCTTATATTTTACGGTCAGTATACCAATTTTGCTTATATTCAAGTTATATTATTCTAATTGCTATGCTCAAATTATTATTTAAAAAATTATGATTATTCTTAAAACATGCAAAATACAAACATCATGATTACCTTAAACCAGCGTTTCTCAACCTATGGTACGCGTACCACTAGTGGTACGCGGAAAGCTCATAGATGGTACGCGAAGAAAATCTCCCTTTATAAAAAAAAATTGGAATGAATCATTATTAACATTAAATATTATTTGGTTTGTACATATTTAATTTAATTTTTTTTTGTACATTAAATACTTGATTTCCATCATTTTGTAATTCCTAATAAAATACAATTCTATACACGTAACATAAACGTATATATTATAAATAAGTAAAAAAAATGATCAGGTGGTACGTAAAATTTTTCAAACTTTGTAGGTGGTACGCGAATATAAAAAGGTTGAGAACCGCTGCCTTAAACTCAAAATCGTATTATTATTATTATGTCTTTGTGATTTAACCACCTATTCTCTTATTATTATTATTATTATTATTATTATTATTTTATTTTCATTTTCATTATCTAAATTGTATTCAGCCTATACGTTTCACCGACTTGGAAGACTTTTACTTTTAACTCGCAAAAAAATCGGTTAGGTTAGGTTTTTCTTAGGTAATGTAAAATGTATTGAACGCAATTGGTCTATCGGCCCTTACATTTTTAGAGCGCAATTTGTATATCGACCCTAAAATGTTTCGAGCGCAATTGGTATATGCGAAAAGGTAATTTTAAGCGCAATTGGTAAACTTCCGTTAAACTCGTTAAAGGTACCTAAATTGATGTCCGAAAACGTACGATAGAAAAAAAAATCATAGTTTATAACTTTATAAGTATTTTTATCGAATATGATGATTTAATGATCGTCAAACTAACGCGTAGAAAATACATAATAGGTATATACTTTAATAGATAATTTTAAATCGCTATAACTTATAGTAATATGCCGATTAAAAATCCAAGTGTTGAATTAAACATGAAAAAAAAATCACAAGAATATTGCATTACCTTTGAAAATTCTATAGCTATTGCACATTAGTTGTTTAATATGAACTAAACACACTGAATGATGATTCATCGTTAATGGAGAGAAAATTATTGACTGATGAAAATTTTTACTAATCATACCAGGAGCCACAAGCTGCATAAGCGTTTTTTTAATTCATAAATTAATTATATCGATTATACGTCCATATAAGTTATTACTCTTATCAATAAAGTAAGATATTTTTTGACGTTGCGTTTTTGAAAATGGCAATATTTGGGAAGATCAATGATTTAGACATGAACAAAAATGCGTCAAATTAGATTTTTATAGTCTTTTAACAGTTATAACCTATAACCTTACTGAATTAATAATGCATACAATTGAATCAAAACATATATGCGTATTCAAAAGAGTGTTGTCTAACAATAATCAGGTCAATGAATTAAAATTAATACTAAACGAACTTTTTGAATTTTATTTAATGGATGTACTGATTTTACTGGCTTTCAATAACATTATGTTTGGTCCTAATCATGATATTATATTTCTTAACATCACGCCTTCCCCTTCATCTTCACTATTCAAAACAAGACCGGAAATATCGCCTATGAACAAATAAATAACACTTAAACCATACCATCCATACCATTATATTATTGTGTCAAAGTTATACGCATATTTATGCCAAGTTACCGACATTTGTTAATACGTATTGAAATTTCATTTATAATTTTATAAATTTCATGAAATCTGTTTTTATTTATTAGAATAGTATAATACTATAATGTGTCAACATTATAATTATTTACATTTATTCGTTTCGAAAACACAGTGATTATAAAAGCGTGCGCTAATCCATGGTTTAATTTACTAAATTCATATCACTAATACCTTTCACACGATGGACTGATAAGAACAAAAATAAATAAAAACCGGAATTTTATTATCATAATATATGATGTTTATTTTAATTGCATATTCATTTTATACAATAACACAACAAATTATGGTATGGGAATATAATATTATTATCGAATTTCAGTAGTTACACTAAGATTTGAGTGTATAACCGTTTATAAGTATAAGTATAAATATACAACTGGTTTTTGTAATTCGAAAAATATTTTATTTAATATTTAGTAGATAGATATACCGGAATGAAATATTTGTAAAAATTAAACAGTTTTTAATACAATCACTAAAGTATGAATATATTATAATATTGTGAATGTTTCTTGTTGATTTATATAACCATAATTAAGGAAAAGTATATTATATTATGCTTGTTTTATAAATATAGTATGATAGTAAAATACTATAAAAAAAATATTTTTTAGTACATTAAGATATAAGAATGCTGTGTTCGCTAATCCATCAAGTCTTGAACATTTAATTTATCATACTATAAATATTAAAAGTTTAGATGATTTCATTCTTCATTTATAAATAGATTGGTTTCATGCTGGGATGATCTAATTCAAATTAAAATCATTTGTATTATAAAAATAAACTTAAAACAAACTAGGTATAACGAATTTTTTAGAAGCAAATTAAAATTACATAGTATTTAGTACTTGGGATTTAATTTCAATTTCTTTAATTTAAATACTTGTCATTAAGAATCTTGCTAGCTTGCTAGTAGGTAGGTAAATGCTTAAAATATAATGAAATCTTATTATGGTTTGAATCATGGGTAGCTGTTTTAAAAGTCATAATGAAATAATATATTAACTTCATAAATTTGGTGTTCTAACTGTTCAAAGTAAATTAAAAATTGAAAAAAATAATTTGTTTTGTATCGTTTTTAAAAATGCGTCATTTTTTAGGGATAAATTACACATTAACTTTTGTCATTTATTGGGATTATTAACCTTTAATGATCTAAACAATAAATGAATACTTGAAAGTTGAGATAGACTTATTATAGTATAATACGTAATGTACAAAGTAGCAGTTTATTATCATTTTAAATTTTTCAATTGCGACTGAAGAATACTATAGCTTTAATTGTAAATGTTTAAATATATTATTATAAAAATAAATGAATATTATAATTGTTTCGTTAATATTTTGTAAAAAAGTAAATAAAAACTGGTTTTACCTAATATTTTTATATAAAAAGAAAAATCGAAGATTTAAGAAAATTAATACCCAATAAAAATAATTCTATTTGATGTCTTAATGTACCTATATATCTATACATAGTGTAAATAAGGTAAGTGATAAGATTTTGACGTATCTCAAAAACCAGTTTAGTTTTAATCACTGGATTTTAAGATGACTTAACCGTCTTAACCTCTTTTTTATTATTGTTTTCGACTATTATTACTAATAATAATAATTTATCAGAAGAAAAGTTGTAAAAATTAAAGAATATTATTTTGATAAGTGACACAATTTTAAAAAAGAGTTTGAAATCTTACTAAAAATATATAAGCATAATTTACTTACATTAGTTATGTCATTAATGACAAATGTATGTTTATTTAAATATACATATAATATTATTTTATATTTATTGACGAAACCAAAAAAATTGAGTTTGACTTAATATTATTTAACATATTAAAATATTTAAAATTATGTTTATATCGAATATCTACATTATATTAATTGAGGTACCATCATTATGCATACAATGTAAGATTATTATACACCTACCTATATTATAATACTATCATTTATTAAGCAGTTTTGTAGGTAGAACTAATGAGTTTAGGTATAACTAATATAAATCATGTTCAGTAAATTATTATAGGCTATAGCATATGACTTATGTGCATCGAAATCTAACTTCCATATGTTATATATTCTTTAAATTTATTAATCTAATTGTTTTGAGAAGTTAATTGCATATTTTTGTATAGATAATATAATGATAGTTAAAATAAATTTAAAGTAAATTAATTACCCAATAATTTTTTTTATAAAATATTGCTGCATAATATATTAGCATTCAATACCGTTTAATTAAAGCCAGATATACTTTCTAAATCCATCAATGGTTATTAGAATATATGCTTAGAAACTTTGGAAAAATAGATTTTTTCAATAAAATAACTATTAATGATTGTATTTAGTAATAATAATAATAAGCTATATAGATTATTTTAAATCCCATTCCTAATTCCGGAAACTAGACTAATTTATATTAATTATTTACATTAATAAGTTATATGCATAACATATATTATATATAAATATATAATGAGTATTTATGTAAATACAAATACATTAAAAAAATAAAAATAAAAGTAAACATATGCCAGAATATCATTAAAGATGCTTATTTTTTATGTAAGTACATAATTGTACAGTTTTACACTACACAGTACACATACATATATAAACATAACTATTTAGGTATGCGTTATGTGATAATACGATAATTTTTGGATATTATATATTTTAGGATGAATAAATAAATAAATTATAGATAGAAAATATAATAATATTTGTATACACTAAAATGTTTAAATTTTGTATTTACGCATCTAAATGTGGGGATCAGCTAAAAAACAAATCTAAATAAAATACACATATCCCAAAATAAAATATTTTGTTTTACCACATATTCTTCATTTTATGTATCTAATCAACACTATACAGTATACATAGACCTAAAAATGAACACATTGATTGAAATTGTTATCAATTCCTTTTCACGTTACCACAACTCGCTCTTTGACTACTCAAATATTCTAGCAAAACATCGAACCAAACCAATGCCCGGTAATCCACCCAAAATATTAAAAATAAAATAATGTCGTGACCTACTAATCTACCTTAACTCCATAGCCTCAATCCAAGGGTGTCGTCAGTAAGTGGCTTACTGGCTTCTCTTTTCAAATCTTTTGTAAAAATCTTTTTGTAAACAATGAAGCTTATTATTCTGCAGAATATGTGTAGATTGTTTAATTTTAAATAAAAGAAAAACAAATTTATGTATGCTACTATTAAACAGGGTATACAATATATTGAATCTATGATCAAAGTATAAGTTTAATGACCATATTATTATAGAAATAGTTCATCAATACCCAAACGGCTCCCGTCTATTGTTTATTATTCCCAAACAGCTCCCGTCAAAAAAGGTTTTACGAACAGGTCAATACCCAAACGGCTCCCGTCGAAAAAAGGTTTTACGAACAGGTAAATTCCCAAACGGCTCCCGTCGAAAAAAGTCGAACACGATTAACAGGCGCCGTTTAGGAAAATCGGAAGACGAATGGGCTATGCCCAAATAGTTTTGTCGGAATATTTTCAGGTCTACACAATATTTTAATATGTAATCTATAATGCTTGTAATTTTGTAAGTATATTTATTATTTACTTATCTACCAATAAAAGCAGTGGCCCTTAATTAGTTTAAATTATTAATAAATATAATATAGTAGGTGAATTATTCATCTACGGTGGTTCGAATATAATAAAAAAGTGATTAATAATAATAATTGGTTGTTTATCCGAATATCATACGAGATCGAGTCTATAATAATATTATGCTTAGAAAAAAAACATACATTTTTGAAAAATGTTTTTTCCTCTGCAGGGTTGCATTTTCACTGCACAGTTCACAGACTAGCGATGAGTTACATAAAAACATTTGAACACTGCAGCGTGGTATATTATGTATAATAATAATATATTATATATAGTGTAAACATAGGCGTTGCGACCGGACGAAAAGACAACAAGTGCAAACGGCTATTACTCTAGCTGCCAATGGTGCAGCATCTGTGTCGGCTGCGAGGCGACAACAGACGAGAATTCTGATGTTGCTGTTAAAATTTATGGATACCGCGGTTGCTCCCGATGTCGGACGACCAATTTACAAGAACAATGGATCGAAGGACGCAGTCGCTTGGGTTTCGTGCGTATCGGCCGTCGCGCGGTGTCTAAAAAACTAATAAATAATAATACTACTACAACTACTACTATTACAACTACTACCGAGCGCGTATATCCATTGTTCGGGGACCGTATATTATAGATCCTAATGACGGCTACGTCAAGACAGTCGGTGGCGGTGCATGTGTGTATATAGGTATAATAATATATACTTACTCCACCGTGAATAGGAATAGTGGGACCTGTGCGGGGTTAACATGCGAGAGGGGAAAAAATACGATCTTAAAATTATTGCGCATTTTTTTTTTGCTTCAACATAAACCAGTTCTCGATCCGATTTCAAACGACGGTTTATATGCAGCGCGCAGAGCCAAACGTAAATGTAAACCGTCTTCGATTCACCACACTGCAGCCGCACTCTCTTCGGTTATTACAACATATTATTATTATTATTGTTATTAACATTATATTATTTAATACGACCCCACGTCACGTCCTGAAGGTATGTGAGCTTTTTTTTGTTTTTGTTTTTTTTTTGTTTATTGTCGAACAGCTCGCCCGCCTGCAGACGGTCGGCCGCTGTCGACGGGATAATATTAATGACACCGGTCACCGAGTTCGACAAAAGCCGCCTACAAATTATCGAAATGTTATCAGCATCAGATATCCGAATCGAGCTATTATTGACCGTCATCGTATTATAATAATAAAAATATAATGGTTCCCATCGACCCCCTCGCGATCGTGCAACTCGTGCGTTCGGTGGGTAACGCGATAAAGGTATCAATGTGATGTGCGTTGTTCCGCCGGACGACCATTAAAATAATATATTTTGAGGTATACTGTATGTGTATATGCATTATTTTTCGATTAACAGTTCCAACGAATGAATGTATTACGAATAAATTACGAATCTTTTTGATTCTACCAATCCTTCACGGTAAATATAGTTCTGAGAAATATTATGAATCGAGAATATTACGGACATTATTTTATTTTTTACAGCTATTTCATTTCAAGACTTTGTACCTACGTTTTTCTCTAAATATTTATTATTATTCATTACTACTTATTTTAATTAATGAATACTAAATAATTCATAATTATACTAACTTTTCAGTTCTCGTTAAGACAGTAAATTTATACAGTGGTATGAATATTATAATGAAAAAAAATAACTTAATAAATGTGTCTTTGCATTCGTTTCTCATGTTAATTATGTATCCGACGGTATCTTATAGAAAGTTGATTTTAAATAGATGTAATAATTTATTTTTAATTGGAAAATTAAAACAATAATGCATTGTCTACGCGAATTTTTATTTTTCGTCTAATATTTCCGACACTATATTATTGTTATGTATTGTATTTACTGTGAAATAAAAATAAGAGCAAACGAGAAAATATTTTTTAAAAGTATGATAATTTAATTTTGATATTTTTATGGCTGGGGAAGACGTTTTTTTAGATAGCATGTGATCAAAGTCCCAAAATAATATTTTTTAGAAGAAGAAAAAATGACAAACATTAAGTAATTATTACGCGATAATAATCATACAATTACATCTTTTTCAATAAACACATCTTTATAAGAATTTGCTTTTATATATCAGTATAAAAAAAATTTCAAAACCTAATATTTTCTAATAAGAGGCAGAAAAAATAATAATAATGGTATGGACAAATACTTTACATTTGCGATATGAGCATTTGTTTGGGTTCATTTGTAAATTTTGAGAAGCACATTTTATCAGTCTATGAAAATCCCTATGATTATAAGGTATTTAAGTATATAGTTTTGTAATCGTATTATCTTGTGAGTTATGGTAGTATTGGATGTGCTCGTGAGTTATAAATCATAAACAAATCGACATGACATTTTGGGGTGTGTAGATGTGAACCTAGATGGAACTTTATTATAATACATATTATTATTGACTAACACTTGTAGATATTTGAGCACGCGGTACGATATCAAAACCTGACAGATTTTTAAGGACTCGAACACTCCTTAGATTATTCCGATCTTAAAATCAATAATATATTCGTACAAAACAGTAAAAAAAATTAATGTATATAATATATATTATACATATTATATAAACATATAGGTATTCGAAATTGGCGGTATTCGACATTCGTATTATATTTAAAAACTGCAATTGCTGTGATATTACTATTAAATATTTAATCAATGCTATTATTGTATTACGCGTGTATAGGTCATAGGCGGTATCGTTTTCCATTGTACGAAAGAAATGGTGAAGGTTTTTTAAAGTCAAGAAAAATAATATTATTAACATCACATTCTTTAAAGTTTAAGAGAGTCGTCGTTGCCGAGTCTGTATAGAAAACGACCGTCGTGTGTGACGTATTCCCCGCGGTAGACCATAATATTAAACGTGTACCCAGTAGCAGAATTAATGGGTGTGGGCGATTACACCCTTGGCAGTTATATTATGTATTTGTAATGCCTCACATCAAAATCTAAATTGTGCCTGCAAAATTTGAACAATTTTGTCCCTACCTCTCGGCTCTCCCTCAAAAACAAAATTCCTGGATCCTGTACGAGTCAAGGAGGTACGGGATAACTTTGACCCGCATTTTCCGCGGCGCGACGATCGAGTCCGGTGGTGCGTACAATATGTAACGTCGTCGTATCCAACTCGGTTGGGCCCGACTACAAGTCGGACTCGATGGCAGACGCGGTCCGCATACTTAATATTATTTTATACGATCTCGCGGCATAAACGAGATAAAAATAAGAATTCGGATTAGAAACCGATAGCCGCTCGGACCGCCCGTGATCGCGTATGCGGCGCGAAACATCCATCGCTCTCCGGCGCCCGCGGTGTGGCGTATCGATCTCTATGCCGAATATCCGCGACCGGATATTAATGGTGATTATTATTATTTACGATATCTGAGAGACTAAGTTCGTCGATCTTACCTGCCGTATGGTATGTCGCACCGATGCAGCCACAATTGCTACCGCCTTGGTCCCAGTATCCGCATGTGTGCGATGACGATATCCGCAGTGTTATTGTAGTATTGCGATCCGGAATCGCGGGCGGACTTGGCGTGTCCCGCGGTTGAAGAGCGCGCGCGCATTGACGACGACACAAACAGCTGATCGCGCGCGACGAGCACGTCGCCGGCCGGTGAGCGTTTCGTAAGTAGTAGTAGTAGTAACAGCGGTAGTAGTGGCGAGAGCGGCGCGCCGTGGCCGGGCCCGACTTTTCCGCGCCACCAGCGGGGCCGAGACCGGCTCGCAAACCGGTTTCCCGCCGCGGTTGCGGCGAGAGACGCTTCGTGGCTTCGACCGACCGACGCCATCTGTTCTCCGCCGTCCGGACGCCAGAAAAACGACAAATGCGTTTGTTTTCCGCGTACGAAAAAAAAATAATTCATCTGAAAAACAAGGAGCAGAAGTGCACCCATCATCGTCATCATCGTCATCATCATCATTGTCACAATAATGTTATACGATGGGAGACGACGACGACGATAAACGAAACACGCGTCGTCGCGTATTACGCGCGCAATGTCGATCTCTATGATGTATAAATTTAATAATAATATATCATATTAATATTATCGTGATTGGCGAGTGGTATAACCGTCACCGAGTAGGTACCTGTACAGTGTACACCGTGTTATGCAGTATTTATTTATTTATTTTTTTTTTTTTTAAGTACGATTTATACGATAGTACCTACTTGCATATTATCATACAGATGAAATCCCATCACCGTCGTATAGTCGTGCGCTGCGCGTAACCTATAACCTACCGTATACATAAACGTCGCGCGTTGGCGAGTAGTGCATATTATATAATATAGGCACAGTGCTCTGTACACACGGGTACACACGCGACACCGGTAGATCCGTAGATCAAAGATCTACTTACTAACAACATAATAATAATAATAATAATAATAACAATATATACAAACACCTACAACACATGTGCGCGCCAAACATTACTCGTACGGGTAAACGACGGCGGCGGCGGTGGCGCGGTTATTATCGCGCCGGTGACAACGATATATTATATTAATATATATATATATTATGTATCGGTATCACTCTTGTGGGCAATGAACTCCGGACGTCGTGTCCTACGGTTTTCGACGACGTATCATATAGCTATCCGATTTTTTTTTACGCACGCACACGCGTTACGACGTGTTTTCGGTTTCTCGACGGATTTCGTCGTGTTTATAAAGTGTTTACACGGTTTCCCGCCGTAAAATATATCACCACGTACCGCGGCGATACGCTAACACACACGGTCGCATTTACATATGGATTTCGGTACTATAGGGGACGACGACTTTGTTCGGGAATTTTATTACTGTGATAAATTATCGTGCTACGATGCGTTGAATACATTTAAACTCCGACGAAATGTGATGTTTTTGAAACTAATATTTTCATATTAATTTCTATATTGTATTATGTGTGACAAACCTACCGCGAATCGGTTTCAAACGGAGGAGGGGGGTTTATTCAAATTAATGTTGTTCGGGTTTTCGGTTTTGATAAAAAAAAGTATAAAAATCATATTTATTATTATTTATGATTTCAAAAATCAAGATAATTGATATAGAATAGTTAACAATGTCTAAGAACTCCGTGGGATGATCATAATTCAGAACCTGCATGATATTTAAAATATACATTTCTTATCTAACGTTCACAATCGAGTAACTTATGGGATGTGATTAATTAAACAACAGTAGACGATGATTACACATAGGTATATAATACTATAGTATAGTAAATAATATGTTCATTTGTATTATGTACGTACCTACCCTATGGGCTATGTGCGTGTTGCTTCACAGTAATTTCATGACCGACCATTATATTATTATACACGGACAATTTATTACAAAACGGTTTATTTAGTATTTTTATAGAATGCAAAATTATGTATTTAATTCTTAAAATTTATAACAAACATTTTTGAAACACTACTCGGCACATAAATATTATCTTCATATTTCCTATATAAATGTAATTTTGTTCACATTTATTATAATTATTTATAGTGTTATTATCAACGGGTAGTTAATATTAATTTACATTTGGTGTTGTCATATTAATTTATTGTTTTACGTGTATAGGATATTATTTATTAAAAATATCATTAGTTCATAAGTCTGTTAAATTATAACAATAAAATGAATAAATAAATAAATTATTGTTTGATCGCTGAATAAATATAATAGAATAATATTTATAGTTTTACAACAAATATTGTATGTTTTAGATTCGATTTTAATGTTGTATTTAATCAGAAGTAAAACATGCGAGAACATTATAATTATAAATACATGTCCAACCGATTTTTTACCTAATTGCTAATAAAACTATTGTATACCACTATACATAAGAATTTTTTTTTCTAATGTAATATGATTTATATAGTGTAAATTATATAACCTTAGTTCATCAAAATGACGTATGTTAATAATGTCACACTATTACAACAAGTGATCAATAATAACAAGGGGTTAATTTTATTCGAACAATCATATTCTGAAAAATTGATAGGAGTGGTTTGCGCTGACTTATGGAAATATTTCAATGTTTAACTTTAGTATATTAAATGTTATTATAAGTAAAATACTAAACTATAGTATAATAATAATAAAAAAAAAAAAATTCAACTTAATTATTCCTGATACGGATTTGTATACTCATTTATTTTGAAATCCAAAGCACGCATTCTATTTTTTTTATAAAATAATAAATAAGAACTTGAATATAATGTAAGAATAATCATTCTATAATATCTTAATATATACCTACCTACTTATAATTTACAACAATATACATACCTACAACTGGCCTGCAATGGTTAATATTTAAATGACTTATATTGGTCTCACTGTCTCACATACTATTATAGGTATATATTATTGCATTATAACTATGTGGAAGAAAAATGCACCTGAGATTTAAAATCCTAGAATATAATATAATAGACTTTATGATAAAAACATTTAAATTTATAATTCGTATCAGAAAACGAATACATATTTTTTTTACGTCAACTGCAGTGTAGAATTATACTACAATACAGCGATCATTATAATTTATTAATATTCACAACGCACGAATTGAAAGCTGCATGTAGTATAATATTATATGTACATAATCAGACCTGGATAGAATCAGTAAGTTTTAACTCCATATTTATTTATATTTTGTTATTACATATATTAAGTATTAAGCTTGATTGTTCCCATTTAAACGGGCTTTGGACTAGAAAAAGTCTTAAAACTTGGTGCGCCGGTATACTGTACAACGAAGCACCGAATGGCTATCACAGCACATATACCATATTAGTATATTACGCAGTATCCCAATATTCGATACTATAACATACGAATATAGGTAACATGAAAATCAGATACCGCTCTATTACTCATTCACTCACTGAACGCTACCTTAAAAAATCAATAAAACATATAAACTTGAAATTTGGAATAATGGTTCTTCTAATGCTCTCAATGTGCAATAAGAAATATTCATAAAAATTTCTCAAACTTCCTTAATGTTTTGTGTACACAGAAATTAAATATATTTTTATTTGTATAAAATATGTAGGGTTGCCATTGTTTACAAAAATAAAACAGTTAATTTTAGACTTGTACTTTATGTTTAGTCAAAACAATCCAAATAACCGTGTTAAAAATCTACGCCTAACGAAGTATATGGTAAATCCAAAGGCATTTAATTTATCTTGGGCAACGCTATACAGGAACAGCTAATGTTCTATTGAAGATAATGATAATATAAAACTAATTATATATATGTACCTACTAGAATGAATTAACAATAATTAATTCATTAGCAAAAAGACCAAATTTGTATTTGATTTGCCCATATATAATATACTATAAAAACTGAAATTTGTTTTTTTTTTTTACTGACGTTCTCAAAACAAAACTATACAATTATTATTTATTATGTGTACAAAATTCAATTTTGGCGATATTGAGAAACGTTAAGTAATTTATTATTCACATAACACTACATATACCTACGTATATAGGTACTACATAATATTATGATATGTCTAGAATTTGTCAAGGAATCGCAAAACTAATATAAACTGCGGTTTTATAAATATGTATCTATTGAATAATTAATGAATTAAAAATATGACGATTGGAAATATATAGGTCATGAGTAAAAAATAAATTATTTTTTTTTTTTAGTTTTTGAGGGTCAAATAGTTGCATACACATGTGACATGTATTGAATTCGACATGGTTTTTTTCGGAGTTCAAAGGAAAATATACTAGGTACGCTTTTATATACGTATAATTATTGAACTTATAGTAAATGTTAAGTAACTTTTACACATATTTGCGCCATTCGTAAATCTACATAATATATTGTTTCTCAGAAATCATAGGTGTCCGAGCAGTAGATATTTTGGAAGTAAATAACTCATCTGCGTCGGTCAATCGCGTTTTGCCGTTGGCCATATAGATACGGCATAATTCGTAATAAAGTGTTGTAATTCAATGGTATGTCTTTATTAGTGGGAGTATTTATAAGAATAAATAAAATAAATTGTTATTTTTTATCATAATACATTGCATTTCTGGAAGATTATCAACTTTTCTACTATAAGGACGTAAGCGGTCGCGTGAAGTGTGACAATGTAAAAATAGTTGAATGCGGTATTGATTAATATTTAATTATTCATGCATGTGTTAGGTCCTATTTGTAAAAGTTGATGTATAGTTAGTTCTATAAATTTACTATAAAATTTAAATAATAATTATTAATTATAACTATAAATATGTAACCCACTGTTATTTAATTAACGTTAAGTCTAACATTACGTATAATTTAAATTTAAATTAACTAAATAAGTAAAAAATAAATAAATATAATAGATACTTATCATTGTCTGCATAATTTATAATATCTCAAGACCATATTTTATTTTTATTTTACTAATCAGTATAATATATCCATAATAATTATTGGATTTAAAAATGTATTTATTATTATTATTTTAGTGCAATTTCTATCATATTTTGTAGTTAGAAATTTAGAATACGCTTGCCTTTATATGGTGCGCAAAATAATAAGCATATATAGATATTTCGATTAACTTTCTAATTAAAAATTAAGACAATAATACAATAATCAATATTTAAAATATATTACAAAACTAAAATTTGATATATTTTTAAAAATTTTAGTGAGAATCTTGTTATTATCTATAGTGTCTATAAGGTATACTGAGGCCTCCATTATATTATTATTTTTATAACATTCAAACACTTCTTATACTATTCATTTCATTTGTATATAAAAATATTTAAAACATTTTTAAATTTATGTTTATCATTATAGATGTTACAAACGTCAAGCATGTATATGTATCGTTTATCATTATGAGGTATATTATAAATAATAAAACATGGTATTAGATAATACCGAACGTGTTGCGTTAGTATAATAAGTACAATCAATATACGTATACGTATTTTGTATATCATTGTATTTCAAAACGATGATTAGTATACGTTGACTGTTGAGTAAGTATACTTAATATACCTACATAAAAAAAAAAACGTAAAACATACCTTCTTAAATAAAGAAAAATATATATGATCATAATAAAACAAGGGTTGTATTCTTTAATCCAACAACGTCTACGATATTTACCATCTTTAATCATGATGAGTTTCACAATTAATATCGATCGTTAAATATAATATTATAGTATATAGTTATGATGCTATCTGTACTCCGCAGTATTCTGTAGGTGTATTTTGTAAATAAATAAAAAGGGAAAGGGCTTTAAAAAAAAAAAAATTATAAGGTAAGGTGTAACGGAAGAGAATACTTATTAAAATGGTAAGTATAAAAATATTTGTGTTATTAGTTTTAATAAAATACCTAGATGCTTACTATGTTATAAACATTAAACGTTGTTAAAAAACCTATTTAGGTATAATAAGTATTACATAGATAACTGTTAAATATAACTGCTATATTTTTATAATATTATATATAATTTTAAAAATAAAATAAAGACAATTTATAATGCTTATTTGTTACCTATAGAAAATTGTTATAAATTCATAAGTAAAAGAGACGGAAGATTCACTCTGATATACATAATATAGTACGTATCAATTATATCTCTTCATCGTGTTTGAATAAATCAAAATTATATAAGTAGCTTAAAATGAATCTAAATATTTTTTAAATTTTATTGTGTATTGTATAGTAGTACCATTGAGTATATTAGTATACTATATATATTCAATGGTAGTACCTATGTAACGTGTATATCCAAAGTAAGTTTTTAGTCCTTATGAAAAATATTTACCATACTAAAATCGTTATTTTTTGTTGAAATTAAATAACTATTTCTGAAATTCAAATATTCATAAAAAATGTGGATGAATTTAAGCTTAACTTTTTTTTTAAAATTTCAATAAAATTAACTTATGAGGAACAGCGTATTAAATTTCTAAAATGCTGTTTTACCTAAAGACAAAAATATTATCATATACACATTGAAAATTTTTTTAAAAAAATCAACGATTTTAAATTCCAAAAAAATCATATCAAGAATCAAAATATTTTGAAATTTAATTTATACTTGGAAAATGTTAATATTTTATGAAAAATTCAAGTGTCTACAATAATTTGTTGTTGAATTACAATAAAAATCAATTTTGTGTAAAAAACCTATTGTCCCATATTATTTTAAAATTACTGAGAATATTTACACTTGATCCCCCAAATTAACAACTAGATCCAACTTGTTACAAAAATTACCACCAAAGTTGGAAATTGGAACATTTTACTGTACCAAAAGATTTTAACAAACACAAAAAAAAACATACATCATTGAAAAATCATTTATATTTATCGTCTCGCTAACAATCTAAAAACAATAAATTAAAAAAAAAATTATTTGTAATAATGAATACACAATAAACTAATAAATAGAATAGGAGAATTCTTAAAAAAAAGTATATTTAAGTATTTCTCTTCTGCCATTTTAATTACTAATTAGAACTACTGTCTACTTCAAACTTGCTGCGTAATGTATTATTGTTCACACATCTTTATTTTACTCCAATAAATTATAAAATATATTAGTTAGTTAAAATATTTACAGAATTTCAGTATAAAATTAAAAATTGTTGTGTTTTGACTTTATTTTTAAATTAAATTGTACGAACATTATTTACATGGGGATATCTTATTTTTAACACACTATGATTTGTGTGAATCACACTATTTCCCAAATAAATGAAATCGTTACCTACTATATACCTATTATAGTTAATTCAATATCTTTTATAATAACGCTGCACGCTTATGAAAAGAAATAATAATAAAATACAATATAATAATGATATCATATTTTAAACTAAACTTTTTAAAACTCTATTAAATTATAGATGATTTCATGATTTTAGCTTGTTTTTATTACAATAGGTACCTACATATTTTTCTACTGGCTTATTATAATTTTCGTATTCATTTCCTATTACTTTTGTGTTAATATACATACTAAATTTATATCTCTGATAGGAGTTTGTCAAGTAATCAAATAACAACTTGATTATTAATAGGTATATCACTTTTATAGGAAGTATAAAAGGTAATAGGTATTATACAACGCTTTATTCTACAAGTATATTACGCGTATAATGATTATCATTATTAAATAAAGTATTTACTATTTACGCTTAATGTTGAAAATGTTGATAGATCACATAATTAGATATAACTAATGGTGATTTCAGTGTTGTGAAGTGTCTGAGTACAAGTATTAAAATATTATTTGAACATTTTTTTAAAAATTGTTTTTACAAAACAACAAATGATAATGTTTACTGAAAATAGTGAAAATTAGATTAATACATAAATTATATCTAATTATTTCTTAATATTTGGTCTATATTGTATTTAGCAATTATTAAGATTTTTTTGGTAATACATTATAATATATTTGAATACCAATTGTCAATGAATATTGTGTAAAATCTGGGAAAAATACAACGGAAAAAATTGTACAAAACACATTAAATTAGAGTTTTGGCCTACTTATAAGTATTGAAGATAACATACAAAACTACAAACTATGCCCTTGAAGATCCCACACATTGGACGATATTATTGGTAACTGAATGCGAATTGTAATAAATGCGTAAAAACAAATCGAATTAGAACAAATCCTTCGTTGTCGTTTTCGTCTGAACGATATTGAGCGCGAACAAAATTCGGCGTGGGCTGCATTAGGAATAATATAATTTTTATTATTATTTTACGAACGCGCTGTGTTGGGCTGATTGGTTGTGGTGACCAACCTACATAGCAATTTTGTAAGTATTCGTGGTTGACCGGGTCTAGGTTAACTAGCTATATAAATACACCCACTGGCAATGCAGAAAATACGCATCTACACATACTCGAAAGAATAAACATGATATAATTAAGGCGACATATTATTATTGTACGTCTCCTCAGGGCAATATCAACGATCGTCTTCATCGTATATTGTAGGTAATAGATGTTTGGATTTTTTTCACTACTCATTTCGTATACAATATACAGGTATTAAACATAATGCCGATGCGTAATTTATATTATTTGATACATTACGTACAAATATGTTAATATCATGGCAGTTATACGAGTCTGAGAAAATATTGACTTTCGACATATACGTATTTTTATTAGACAGCGTGATATTAGAAAAATATGTTATCACTTTCGCGATAGTTCATTGATTTGAATACAATATGTTATTGCTAATACATATTATACGATAAATCTATACTCTAGTCTCTATACAGTAGACACCTCCACTGTTAGAAGTTAAAACTGTAAGTATATACGATGATTCACCACCACCAACTATTGAACCATATTATTCACCGTTTTTTATGCTTTAATAATGCAAATTCTGATTTTAGGATTTATTATTATGTTAAAAGACTAAATTTTAAAATACTTGGAATTGTATATAATTAAGGAGTATGTATATTAACTTTTTTTATAATGAAAAGCCCTCTCGTGTATTACAAATTGTTAAGCAAATCATATTTTTGAAAACGTGGATGCTTTCAAATCGAAATTCTAACGAGTATTTTTTGAATTATTATACATTTTATGTTTTAAAGATAATATCCAAGTTTATAAAGGACATGAACTTTAGGATGAATTGAAAATTATAGCATTTAATATTAGTTTTATATCAACATTTTATAAATTGTAAACATTGTGTGCCGAGTAACCAGTTACATAAAATAATTGATTTATTTAATGCTTCACTAAAATATAATGTACCACTAAATCATGTTTAAAAGACCATTAGCCCATTATTGACTCATATTAAGTGATTGTTTATAAAACCCAACACAAATATTAGGTGTATTATCTATTTTAAATATTACGCATACCCAATACTCATTATTATTAGAAATATTATATCCTCAGACCTTAGTACCTATATAAAGCTTAATATTATGTTAATTTAATCATGTGTTTGACAATTTATAATTAAAAAGGATTGTTGTTATTTGAAAAAATATATTTTTTTAACTTCACAGAGTAATTCTTTAACGGTACAAATTTTTTTAATTATTTTAAAATATAATCCTCGAGTATACTTAAAAATTCCAAAATCAGAATTTAAATAAACGCATTATCTATTATGTAATAATAGAGGCACTTGGTGAACCCTCTTATATATATATTATAATAAATATAATAATGTAATATACTAATATATACATTGCTCAACGTTCTACGTACCTACGTCAACGTTTTGTGTGTGTCGCAGTCGCGCGCATTACCGCTACGATAACATGAATAAATGTTAGTAATTATTACGAGTATATATTTAATATTATATTTCAGATCGTTATCTATCGCTGATGGAAAGGTGAGGTGTTTGGAAAAAATTTAAATGTATGAGTCCGCAATATGTTGTAGTTTTAAATAAATCTAAATCTATAAACTTTTATGACTGCCTTTAGCCAATAGGTATAAATGGTTGTTTTAAATCATACCGGTCAAGTTGTCGTTTAAACGTTTTCATAACGGAATCGTATTGTTACGTTGATATCTAAAAATCGTTTACTTTTAATGGGCTAAGTAATATATGCAGAGGCTATTAAATAAATAATTACAATTTACTACTATACCTACCTAGCTACATTATAATTGCTGGTAATTTTAGTATGTACTTAAGTGAAAAGTTTTATCTTATATGTGTGTCATGAATAATACGTAAAAGCCAAAAGGTACACAAATGAATAATAAATAAAATTGTTTTTTCAAAAAAAAAATAAAAAAGCATACGTAATATTATAAACGTATTTATTTTATTTATTTTTATTTGAAATTAAATTGATTGCTGGGCCTCACTGAGAATATTCGTGTGGAGGCGCAAAAGTTATCTTTGTATACAAAATATTTTAAACTAAAACTCACACTGAGTTAAAAATGAATAACTAAATTACACTATTATTAGTATAAGAAATAAAATATTTAACATATAATCTTATTCTATTTTTTGTTTATTTTTAGGGTTCCGTACTTCAAAAGAAAAAAACGGAACCCTTATAACATCACTTTGTTGTCCGTCCGTCCGTCCGTCCGTCCGTCTGTCAAGAGCGTTTTTCTCAGGAACGCGTGGAGTTATCAAACTGAAATTTGTATATGATACTCAGGTCTACTGTCCCTGGAAGCTGTAGAAAAATCAACCTTCTAAGCCAACGCAATCAAAAGATACAGCCATTTAGGCCGCAAATTTCCGCAAATTTTCGAAACTCGCACGGGAATCAAAACCTACAGGGTACTTCCCGTGAACTTAGAATCTTGAAATTTCGTACGAAGTCACGTCATATAGTACAGATATAGGAAAAATTACGAAAACCGTAAATTTTTAGTTTCATCATATAAAAAAAAAATATTTTTGAAAAATATTTTTGACAATTTTGAAAATTTCAAAGTTACTACTCCTTATCTCATGAACGCGTTGAGGTATTAAATTAAAATTCATATTAAATACTTAAGTCTATAATACCTTTAAACTGTAACAAAATCAAACTTTTATGTCAACGCAATCGAAAGAAATAATAACAATTTAAGCCGCATATCGTCCGTCCGTCTGTCAAATTTTCGAAACTCGCACGGGAATCAAAACCTACAGGGTACTTCCTGTGAACTTAGAATCTTGAAGTTTCGTACGAAGTCACGTCTTATAGTACAGATATAGGAAAAATTACGAAAACCGTAAATTTTTAGTTTCATCATATAAAAAAAAAATATTTTTGAAAAATATAAAAAAAACTTTTACTTATATACCTACAGGTTTGTACGGAACCCTCGGTGCGCGAGTCCAACTCGCACTTGCCCGGTTTTTTTTATATTCATATCGGATCTAGTGAGATACATATTTACAATATATATACTGATTATTCTAACCAATTAGCCAATTCTTATACTTCACTATTAATATATTATTTTTCGTAGATCGTCCGAAGCGGAAACTATTCAATTGCGGTGCGGAATTGTTTAGAGATTTACTTTTACTCGTGAACAGTAGTGATTACAACAATGCATATAGTTACATTACATTACGAAAAATATATATAGACCATATACAATAATTACAATTATTACGTTTCCATAACAAAAACTTCTCGTGTTGTTATCTAACCCTACGCATTGCGCGAAATCGCAATGTGCTTTTAATGCCACCCTGCAGAGCCACACACGTACATAAATATTATATATATATATATATCTTCGTACTCGCATTGATAATACGCCTATTCAAGGATCATGCAGTCACCATCATCATGTTACGTGCATGCTATTTTCAATCTGATTTACGATCCTTTATTATACTGTAGCTCCCATAAAAATATGATTAAAATATGTTACAATTAATATAGTAATAAAATCGTAAGACTGATATATGTATATACTATGATATATACATATACGCAGGGCCGGATTTAGAACAAGTGCCGCCCTAGGCCCTTTTAAATATGCCGCCTCTACCCCAAGAAAAAAAAATTGTAATTATTACAAATAAATTTATTTCATTTTAAAGAAATTAGGTCAATAGTCATTATAAACAAAACAAATAATAATTATAAATCCTAATTAGGCATTATCAGTATACATTTTGAATCTTAATCTTAAAATAATCTTAATAATCTTTAATCTTATACCTAGTAATACTTAATAGTTAAACTTATACCTAATCATAACCTATGTTATCTATAACATTTTACGACGAACTTTTTTAGACGCGAAATCGTCGATTATATCATCATAATTTATACTTCGAAGCATCTCAGATTCTATGTGTAGTATTGATGTCGCGTTTAATCTATCTGACTCCAAAGTTGAACGAAGATGCGATTTTACTCTTTTCAATGCTGAAAACGACCGCTCTGCTGTACAATTTGTTGCAAACGTGCACAAATACATACGTAACGCTGTTGTGACGTTCGGATAAATATCTATTAAATCATTTGTATACAACATCTTACAAAGTTCTTGGGCGTTTCTTTTTTTATCAGATTTAAAAAAAAGATGATCACGCAAATGAAGACATTCATTTGTAAATGATTCTTCAATATCATTAGGATATTGTTCTATTAGTGCCCTAGTTTTTTCAGAAATTATTTCCTCGTCAAAACTACAAATATTTGTAAGAAAATCAAACTTGACACATAAATTTTTATATGAACTGCCTCGCCTTACGAGTTCAGCATTCAATTTATCCAATATAACGAAGAATACATTTATTCTGAAATCTTCCTTGCCTGTTTCTGTGATCACTTCATTCATTGTTTCGTCGAATTGACGTTTTCTCTTAACAGTTCTCCGCTTGTCTTTTTTGTACTGCATTTCACCGCATATTTGTATAGCTTTTCCTTCATATTCTTCAAAATTATTTCTAATTCTAGATATGTACTGCTCTAAGGATCCATATAATTCAACAATCATTCCTAACTCAATATTAACTGATTGAAGTTTTTTATTAACTATATGAAACCTTTCTAATACTTCATTCCAAAAAACAGTCATAAAGCACATTTCTATAGTATTAAAAGGTTTCAAAAGAACTGAAGCGTCAAATTTTGTTACAGGTTTTTCATTGGCATCGTCAATAATAGCCTGTAAAGCGTTTTTAATTTCACTCCAAGAAGTACATAAAGATTTACCCGCTTCGTATCTTGCTGACCATCGGGTTTGAGACAAACTTTTTACACACTTAGACTTTTTTAAATAAAATAGTAAAATTTCCCAACGATGGGTAGATGCTGTGAAAAAGTTATATAATTCTTGTAGATATCTAAAATATGTTGTCGATTTTTCACAGCAATCCACGGCAGATATCCCCACAAAAACTGCATCAGCAAGTTGTTCAGATTTATGCCCAGTATTGGCAATAAACTTTAAAAATCGTTCTATAGGAGTACCATCTTTTGAAATGTATCTTATGATAAAAGACAACTGATCAACATGGGATACGTCGGGCGTCGAATCAACGCTTATCGAAAAATACTTTGAAACTTTGACTTCTTCAACTATTTGTTTTGTAATTTTTTCTGCCATAATTTGTATAAACTCTCCGTATGTCTGTGAAGATAGATACGATGTATTACCACTACCGATTTTACCGTAATGGCGAATATGCTCTGATAGAAAGGGATCAAATTCTGCTAAAAGCTCTAATGTCATAATGAAATTACCGCTATGATACGACCCAAATTTTTCTTCACTGCCTCTCAATGGTAACCCTCGAATTACTAAAGAACGTACAGTAGCAACTATTCTTTTTAAAATATTTCGCCAATAATTGGTTTCTTGTTCTAATTGCAAAACAATTTCTTGGTTTATTTTACCTGCAGTTTTCCCCCTTTCGATTAATGCAACTGTTGAAGTTTTATGAGGAATAGAATTTTCGTGATCGTTTAATTTTCGTACAGCATTTTTCCAATCATTAAAACCAATAGTTACTAATGTTGATAAATGTGCACTTCCAAAGAGTCGACATGGTGCACAAAACACTGTACCAGTAGATTTCGAAAACACTAACCATGGTCGTGACTGTACTTCACCATTTATACGTGTTCTAACAAATAATGATTTATTTAAAAATCTATTTTTGTCAGGATACTCACGTTTAGAACATGTAAAATCATCATTTAAATTTTGATTTATTCCGTGTTTTGCCACATAATCGCGAGTTACATCATTAATAATCCATTTAGCCGGATCATTATAATCAATATAAAATGTAGCCGGATCCATATTTAAAGTAGAAGTTGTTAAATTATTAATGACCAAATCCGATTCGCACTTACTCGTTTCAATCTCTTCTAAATCATGTTGATGTTGTTGACCATTATCAGGTGCATTCAAAGAAGACGGTGTAGCAGGTTTAAAGAAAGTACTTAGTTTAGGTATTTTATTTAGAACTTTACTCTCTTTATATTCTTTATCTTTGGCTCGCTTTTTATACTCTGAACCACTAAAACGTTTACGACCGTCACTCATAGTGAAAAAATGCTAAATACTGTAAATTATTAATTATTATTTATTAAATATATTATGTTGTAATATGCACTCCCGACAATGACGAACAATAAACTGAAATGAATTGTGGTCGTGTGCGATGTGGATACACAATATCTTTAGCCAATTTCTATATATATTATATTTTTATCGTAATTACTTTTAGGAACAACTTATATTATTATATACCTAGGTAGGTATCTTATCTTTATAGCTCACATTACGAGAAAATTGATTTCGGGTTAGTGACATTTTCAGTTTCATGCGCCCGTATATTTTACATACAGATATCTAAAAAAAAATCATATAAATATTTCATGCATTCATATGATTCTTTTTTTATTTCTTACAAAATTTGCCGCCCCAAAAAATTTGCCGCCCTAGGCCCGGGCCTCACGGGCCTAGGCGTAAATACGGCCCTGCATATACGTAATATCAAATCCAACTTAAACTATTATTATAACTACATATATGTACACTAAGATGTTTAAAGACTTATCATAAAGTATTTTATTTCGTATATAATTTTATTCCTTCACTTTTTTAATTTCTTTTAGACAGTGCAATTTACTGATATTTAGTACCTATACATAAGATCTCCGAAAGACAATGGTAAAATGTAATAAATAATGACGAACCGTAAACTTCCTTACAATAGTACATCATACATAATATGTTTACAAGATATCATTAGTACTGTAATTCAGAATTGTATCGACCGACGAAATTAATCTTAACTTTACAACTATACCGTTAAAGATGTATAAAGTTGTATCTTGTTATTATGATTTATATTGAATAAGTAATTCCTAAAAAATATTATTGTATTCTTAAAAAAAAGTACCGTATATATTTGGATTTGATGTGCCATCAATAATTTCAAAATGTTCACGTATACAATTGTCGATTTAGAAATAGAATTATATGTTTAAATGATTGTATATCATTCACATATTGTTTCCAAATTCTGCTTAGCATCATACACGGTATTAAATAGGATGAATAATTTCATTTCACCAATTTTTTCTCAATGTAGTTATATATTTATAATTGAATATAAAATTATTGAAATTATGAATTACAGTAACAAGAGCACAGCAACATAAAATTAAATATTTGTACGTAAAAAAAAATAAAATATTAACTATTTATATATCCTACACTGATAGCTAATAAGTAATAAGTGTAATATGTAATTTATTTTTACTCGAATCCATTAATTAATATTTTGTTTTTATCAATAGATTGTGTAACTGCTTTTTAAAAGTATTTTTATTGTTTCATCAAAGTTCAACTCTGTGAGCTATGACTGTAATAACTGCTCATAACACATATAATTATTAATTATTTTCTTTTTATCGACTAATTTTTGCAACGGTATGGAACATAGAAAGAACGAATTGGCCGAAAAATAATACAACAACCATATTAAACTGGTGTAATTGTAATTATTTCATTATTTATGAAAGCAACCTATAGAATTCATAGCAGATAAAGCAATTGCAGATATTTTTAAACAATACAACACATAAATATTACTATTAATGTTTTCATCAAACCAACCATTTAACTACACGGGTTTTTAAATCAAGATTATAAATGATATTATAATAGTTTTTTTTTTTTAAGTAAGTAAATATTGTAGGTATATTACAGATACTACAATTAAGACTGCTTTCTCATTTTCAATGAAAATAATTTCGAACCACAAAAAATAATCCTTCGTTTAAAATTAGATAAAGTTATTTCTTTGAACATTCCATAAATGGTATAGTTACCTACCTTATGAAATGTTATAATAATATTTTTTAAATATTTTGATTAAATTAAATCAATTGATTTTGATTGCATAATTTAAATTAAGGTATTATAGTGATTATTTCAAGTGAAGATAAAATTTGTTTTAATTTATTAGATAATATCTAGGTTGTATATATAAGTTTCCGAGTTATAATATATACTACAAAATTAAGTTTAGTAATTATGTATTATGTATGTTTTTAAAAAAAGTGGTTAAATAGCCATAAGTCTGATTGGAAAAATCAAAAAAAAATTGTCTGGCATGTACGTTCATTACATTAAAAAAAAATAACTCGTGGCTCTAGTGGTTGCACGATTTTATTATTAGTATTATCGTTATTAGGGTCGTAATAAGGTTCAACGATAGTAATAATGTGCCATTGTAACTGGTATGCAAACATACATGGTGGCGCTTGGTCGCGGTCGTCGGGTTCGGTTTGCTGCTGTAGCGGTGGCATTGGATGATGACAGACTCCGGGAGAAGACCTTTCGCTATGCTGCCCGAAAGATCTATATATACAAACTAAGTGCCGTACGATAATATGTAATAGGTCCCCACTGGTTCTGTTTATAAACATATAAAAAGCAAAGTCTTACGATGAATTTGGTACAGTGCTCTTTGTCGGTTTAGGCTTGCTGCAGTATAGTCGGCCAAAATCATAGAATTATAACTGGGCCGATATCTGCGGGTGCAGTTTTTTTTTTTTTTAATTCGGTACTTCCATCGTTGCTACAATCAAACAAGATGGTAAGTACGATTTAATATCATTTATTTATTTTATACACATACAATTTTTTATAAAATTTTCAACATTAAAGTTGTATATGGTTAACTATACAATTTATAAATTTATAATACTCTATACAATAAAATCAAATTTAAAAATTATAAATTTTATAAGTAATATATTTTCACTTATTTATTTTTAAAAGGTTAAATTAAATGTATTAAACATTTATTCTATATACCTATTTTAAAAGTAACTTTTAACTACATATACTACAATTATTACACTTTTTTACAAAAAAAAAATATTTTAAAACTGGCTGATAATGTATGGTTACAAGTTAACTGTAATGTATATAATATTGTACACACGTAGATATATTATGTATAATAAAATATTTTGTGATGAGTGATATACACAGAACATATCATCGTTAAATATAACAAACGAAAATAAATAAAAACAATCCAATCCACTATCTAAGTACTTCTACAACATTTATTCTTTAAAAACAATTAGTTGATATATATTATAAAACAATGTACCTACTAAAATATCTATAATTAATTTGTATCTAATACCTTGTAATATATATTTAATTTGAATCCTCAAAAGTTCAGTTCGCTAGATAATTCATATATTTGAATAAAGTTTCCAATGTATATAATAAACAGTATTATAATAAATGATAGTTTAATTTAAAATGGCCCTGGTTTTCTAGTTATTTAAATTTTCAAGATTGATGTTAATATTATTTGTGTAATAAAATTAAACAATTATTAAATTGCAATTTCATTAATTTTGACTTGGTATAGGAAGTTTTTAGTTTCAAAAAAACATAATTAATAATAATATACAAATTTAAACGATCAATCGCAACGCATTTATTTACAAAAAATAATGTATTATCTATTTTAATTTAGTAAAATATTACTTAATTATACTTCAATACTTTATTCATAATTCGGGTAAGAAGTTAAATTAAATATGTTATACCTTCATTAGTTTTCATTTTTATATATTCGCAGGGAACAATATATTATATAATGTGTATAATATAATGAATTAAATGCTGTATTTGTATGATATTTTTAGGTATTACATAATAATAAGTAATTATTTATTTTATTAGATTTAGGCACTCTGCAGTAAGTTTTATAATCAGGATGGCAAAAAGTTTTAATTGGTACAGAATAAAATAAAAGAAGTCATCTAGTGGTGACGAAGAATAGTGCATATTATGCAATGATTAAAAAGACGTGTTCGTTGCGATTTTTGATTTTTTTGAAGATTTGGGAGTTTGGAAGCTCCTCGTATTTAGATGCCATATAAATCTATAGGGAATATGAAAGTTATATGTAAGATAAGTTTATTTTTAAAATTGATCTTTGAATTTTAATTAGAAAAAAGTTATATTCAATTTATATTAACTAAATTATTTTAAACTATGTAATAATATAGATAATAGATTAACATTTCTAACATTTAATGAAAGTTAAATAGCTGATTTACTTTCTTATATTACAATACTACCATAGGTAAATAAATCCTTTTGTTATAGATACAATTGATAGGAAACTCTGTAATAGGTATTGCATTTTGCAAATATTGCAATACCTACTACATTAGATGACTATTCTGACATAATAATGTTAACTAATTTAAATTAGAATTATTATTAGTATTTGTTTATAGCATTTTACTATTTTGTGCGTTCTTTTATTAGCCATTCTAATAATGATATTTTACTACTTCTCACTAGGTATATAATACATTTCAATAATGTATGATTGATTTCAATTGCCAAACAATACAAGTGTCATTAGTTATACCATGTATTATATGTTATTTTATTGTGAAAGAAGTCACGTCGTGCAGATATAACAACAATCGTATTAATTCGGTAACTCATGGAAATTGATTGGTTTAATTATTATTTAAATTAAATTAAAGGTTTCTTGACTAGAATCTATAAGTCACATTTTCGTTATTAGGCAATAAAATATTGTTTCATTTATTTTGTATAATATAATTCGTGCCCAATTTCGTATGTGGACAATAGTTATGTAACTTTGTAATTGGTTGGTTATATTATGTTTAAAAAAGGATCCAAATAATATGAAACCATAAAATAACAGATAATTATATTTATCATAGCAGAGAACTAGAGAAGTGACCTCCGGAAAATTAGAACAAAAAGTAATGTTTTTAATTTAAAACAGAAAACTTAGATTAACTGATAGACGAGAGTTTAGTAAGCCAACATGTTTCAAAATAATATTAGAACAAATTAGATCTAATATTTTATTTAAAAATTACAAACTTAAAATAAACGATTAGTTGCTGTTTATAAGTATATGAAACTATTATAATTTATAATTTTAAATATAATAAGTATATGTGTATACATAATTAGATATTTACATTATTATAAACTTATTAAAAAATAGTTCAAATATTTATTTGGAATCCCAATAAAATTACCGACACATACTATATAGCAAAAACTATCGGATAAAATTTAATGTGCAATAATAAATTTAAACATTTAAGATAGTACGAAATAATTTAAAAACTTGAATACAAAATAATTGATTATTTCAAAATATGCATATACAAATACCAAATTTAAATTCTATGAAAATACCTACATTATTTTATAAAATTTGAACCAAAAAATAATGCTAAATTCAATGTATTTTAGTACTGTGTTAGTTATGATGAGTCTAAGAAAAAAATTAAAGTCTGTCGAATAATTAATACATTTTTTTTTCATGCCAAAAACGGAAATGATATTCGAGATGTTTTGGGAAAACGCATTCTTTGTTTGGCAAAATGTTGTCATCTCTCATACGCTCGTATATCATAATAATAATGTGTAACTCTAAAGTATTTCATTATTTATTATGTCCTTATTCATCGCGTCTTTTTTTACGTAACAATCATCTTTTCTTACTTAGCTACAAATAAAACGTGTTCTACTTATGTTTAATTTCACGTTGGGCAACGCATTCTATATTTCTTTGGCTGTAATCCACAATTAAAAATCCATGCATTTTGTTTAACCACGATCACTTATTGTTATAAATTAATGTAGTAATTAGTTCTAAAGTAAAATATACGTATATATGTTTATCAAATTAAAACGTAACATACGTTTACTTAAATATTATGTTATAATCTAACGCATTAGCAGAAAGGTATATTATGAAATCGACTCGTAATGGTTTAGGTTTAAACAAGTATCTAAACTATAACTATTATTATTGACAATGTTTGCAAGTTAGGATTTAATCACAAGCAGATTTCGTGAACGTAAGGCTATTATAAGTTATAGTAAGTTACACGGCTTAAGTATCTATAATAATACGCATTTATGTTAACTTTTTTATCTTATTAAATAATAATATTATACGTCCCTATAATCTATGTAATATATTTATATCTGTATCAATGGACTTTCTTCTGCAGATTTAATTACGTCAAAACCATTCGTTATGCTTATTATCTCAACTGAACTGAAATTATTATCAAACACAATGCGGAGAGCCAAACGACATGCGGACGTCGAATATTTTGACTTTTATATTATATATATTATATATAATATACTTATACACTATACGTATTATGATATCGCGATAATATAACGGACAAAATGATAAACCATTACGTGAATGGTCAATTGAATGGCTCGTGATTCCACTATTAAGCTTTTACTTGTATAAGAATAATATAAAATTTAAAAAACACTACCTGTAATAAAAGTGCTTGCGATTATGAGCTATATATATATATCATAAATATAAATTACATTATAATTATATTATAGTGTCGTAGACGATGAATTCGTTTTCCGGCTGGCCGTATTAATACGTCATTATATCAAATACAACCGTGGTGAAAGTGTAGAAGGGGTTAACACGTTTGATAGTAAACGAAAATCATATTTTAAATAATAAAATCTACGAAATTTCGTGTTCAGAAACAAACACACGATTATTCGATGATAATTCTGCATGGATATATTCATAATAGTATATGTATTTGGAAATCGCTTTCTGTGCGTCTTTCAAAATACGATGACCAACAAAGTGCACCCTGCAACGAAACGCGATTTACGGTCAAGTGTTATTTTCTTTCACTACTGTTCAAGTCTTACAACCTTACAACAACCAAAGAAAGTCTCCATAGAGAATAACCATGTAATGTTATTATTATTATTTATTATAATACAATACAGCTGGCTTATCTCACGGCTCACTGCAGTACCCGCGTTAAAGTCTTTCAGATGACATGGTCCGTATACATGATGCCTATACGCGTTTATGGGCGTGTACCTATATAATATTATTATAATAATATAGTTATAACTAGTGTGTGGTTATTACCACGTTGACTAATCTTTACCCAAGTCGACCAAACGAAAGTAAAATCCTCGATTTTTTAAAACACAAACGTTGCGTGTACCGAGAAACATAATCAGATAAAAACTAGTCGTTAGGCACTTCCTGGAAAAATAAAAATAAGTCTAATTTAATGACAGATACATTCATAATGATTTATATTTAACAGACATAAGAATAAAATATTATGAACATTATTATGTACACATTTAAATGTTAAATTCGCCCGCGATAAATCTTATTTTATTATAGATGCGTACATATTTTTGTTCTAAAATCAAATTTCCTTAGTATTGTATAATAGCGTATCTCGTTTATATCTACGTTAGATTTTGATGCACATCATCATAGTTGCCATAAACCATCAATATAAGAATACGCATCTTTCTCATTTTAATAAATTTATCCTCGTAGTCCTTATATAATTATTAGTACGGTTTGTACATATATTTCTTCATATTATAGCTACATATTTTACGCTTACAAAATTTAAATTTACCTATTTATTTCCTTTACTTTATAATAGTATTTCTTAGTTCTTATCCATTCTATTTAATTGTGTTTTTCTCACTCAATGCATATGTGCTTGCCATTCCACTATTTAATGTATACGTGACGGTCACACTACTATACATATTCACCATATATCGCATAACCACTTTAACTGTTTGCAGATCTTGTTACTGCACATCAATATATGTATTCATTTAAGTTTTACTTAGTATATACACATATAATTACAGCAACTATAATAGTGTTATAATATATTGATATAAATATGTATGACATATTATATACAGATAAACTTTCATTTATATAGTAATTTTGTATTTGTTTTTTAAGTAGGTACCAATAATGTACCATACATTAGCATATACGTAAATATTAAAATATTATCAAAATCGAACTTTAAAAAAAATTTATCTACTAATGGATTTATATATTGTCAATTTTACGTTTATAACAAATAATAATAACACATTTATGTTTACTCTACGTTCACTTCTATATTTAATGGGGATCAATCGAACTGAACACTTATATTGATGAATAAAATTACTGAAAAGGAATCGATAGTCAGACGTTATGGACGCATATATAATTAATATTACTTAATAGTTATTTCATTATATTTTATGTCAGAACAGAAAGATAAACAAAAATAGTCTGTGCTCTATAGATTCTATTTTTAAGGTTTGTACATAAATAACAGTACATTTGCATCATTTTATCAAATAATTTACATCCATTATTTAATATTTAATTTATTTCATCGGCCTGCAGTAAATTACAACTATAGTATATTTTTAAGTAAAATATAAGGTATCCAAATTCTTCTCTTTAAAAAAATTTATTTGATTGAATTTACATTTATATTTATAAATGAAAATATTTTATATTCGTGACATAACATCATGATTATACACATCATATACAAATATATTTTACATATGTACTCATAATTCAGAGCATACGTTTTGTTATTTTATAATTTATGTAATATCATTACATCATTACGAATACACGGTTCTCAGGAGATCCTTATTGTCATGAAATTTTACTATTTATTATTTAGTTCATCAACTTATAACTTCCTATTTTTGTGTTTGTATGTTCATTAAATCAAGTTATTAAAACCTGCAGTGGCATAGCCAGCACGTATAGGTCTGGGCCTATTTAATTTTAAAAAAATATTTAAAAAGCGGGCAAGTGAGTATCGCTCTGCTGTACATTAGGGGGTGGGGTGGACCTCGGACTAGCGTAGGTTAAATTTGAATGCAATGATGAATATCATTGTATACGAGAAACGATTCTGAACGGAGATGATTTGTCAATCTAGGATATATTCTATTTAAATATTGTAATATATTCTATTTTGAAACAAATAGTATAGTTACTATATGTTACTATGGTTACTTTATAGTATCTGTTTATTAATAAAAAAAGTATTTGGCCAACATACGCATTATGAGCGTATGAAATTTAATTTAAATTTTGACATATTTCGTATAAATTCAAACTTTAAACACTTATAAAAAAAAATTGTGACTAGCGATTTCAGATTTTTTATTATCAATTTAAGAACAACTTATAAGCAACCTAGTATTAAATTTTCAAGATTTTCTGGCCACCCAAAAAATTTTTATCGGCATTTGAAGAAAAAAAACTTAGAAAAGTCGAAAATTTCAATTGTCTATAAGTAGCTTAAAAATGGTCAAAATATTTTGAAAATTTAACTGTCAAGAGATAACCATAATATAAACATTTGGTGAAAATTCCAAGTATTTACAATGATTCGTTTTTGAGTTACAGCAAAATCAAAAAATCGATTTTGTCGAAAAGTGATTTTTCGTAAAATTGCCGTTTTTCTGTCACTTTTTTTTTATTTTTCTTGATTTTTTTGAAAACTATTTGAAAATGTTTACTTTTGAAATACCAACTAGATGAATTTTCCTATTCAAAGAGGGGCTGAAGTCAAAAATCGGAGCATTATTACTGCTCCAAATGTTGTCGTCAGACACAAAAAAAAAAAAAAAAACACACATCATTGTAAAAGCAATACATTCTTCACTCCGTTCAGAATCTAAAATATTAATTATTATTATAAAATATTAAAAATATTTATTATTTATTTTTATATGTTATTGAATGTGTTATCTCTACTGTGATTATGTATATATATTAATCCTTCCATCGAAAAATCGGGCCTATCAAGAAAAAAATCTCTTGCTGTACCACTGATTAAAATATATAAATTACTTTTTTTTTAATGTTCAGTCATTATTGATCATTTGAAATATTAAAAATAATATGTCGTACATAGAAAATAAATTACGTCACACTAACATGATAATATTATTTTATTATCAAGTAATACGTTTTTAACATTTGTACAAAATTATTAATGATTATATTTATTGTACTTGGGTGGGTATGAAATACTCTATTATACTTATTTTGAGTTAGATTAATGTAAAATAATGTATTATCGTAGTAACATAATTGAAAAACTAAAGAAATTGCGTGCAAATAATGTAGGTACTATATCATACACATCATTATATAAATTGAGTTTTAATTATTCTAAAACACTTACATTCAAAATGATTTGTAATGAGTGAAAAATATTTCCAAGTTAGTTCTTGATAAATGACACCTACTATACATATAATTTAAAATACAGTCTTTACAAATGACAAGCTATAATTTTACCAATATATAGCTATCCTATAATGCTCACCTTTCTTAACAATAACCACTAATCAATAATCATGTATATTAATCATTTTATTAAATCACTTAGGTTAGGTTTCAGGTTTCAGTTGAAACATATGATTCGTTCAATTTTTCATATACCTACAAATATACAAATATATTTATTTTATACATGCGGCTAAAACATAGCAAATCGAGACTTAATATAAATATAATTTGAAGTCCTAGACAATCAGACATACCTATTATAATAAAGATTTTAAAACTTGTGTTTGTGAATCCAATAAAATATTATTTATTACTTATTAGCTTATAAGTCTAACTTAAATTACTCTAAATAAAATATTATCTTATAAAACATTACTATGTTGAGTTTGTGACAGATATGTCATATGTAGGGCTCGGATTTTAAAACACTATAAAAAATAAATAGAACTAAAAATTAACTTAAATAAAAAAAAGAATTAACGACCATATATTTAATCAGATTGTCTATTGTAAAACTTAAGCTTATCCGACTCCCGTTTTACAAAAAGATAAATTCTCAAACGGCTCCAACTTTTTACAACACAAATTCCTTCTCATTTCATATACAAGATACACACTTAGGATTGTCTAAAAACAGGTTTATATAAAAATATGTTAGTGTAGGTACACTAAATAAATTATAAACATAAATTAAAAAATATATTACTATGAATTAATTTTTATTAAATGTTAGTGTTAAAACACTAGACAAATGTAAAAAAAAAATTATGTATTATATGTACAATTATAAAAAAAACAGACATTGGGTAAATATAATTCACACAATTTTTATATAATCCATACGTGTTATTTTATGTGACGGAAACTTGTCAATGATGTTTTCAATAAGCTTATTTTTTAGTAAGTAGGTACGTACATTTTTACCATTTTGTTCGTACCGAAACATTAAAATTTTCATTAAATATTTAAATATTTTATATAAGTAAACGAACGTTTACTAAATCGTAACAAGATTTATCGTCGTCGTACTTGGGTAAACTAGATAAATTCATTGAGTGACGAGTAAACATTTTTAATATGTTAATCAAGTTTAAACTGTCTAGTTTTAATAAATGTGTATTTTATCAAAAATACAATATATTATAATAGTAAGCACAAAAATTAAAATCTGACATTATAAAAATTGTTACTATGCTTTATATTATATTATTAAATTTACTTACATACTTTAATGTATACAATATACAAACCTTAAACTAAATTATACTTCATCGATAATAATATTGCATTTCATTTTTTAGTTGCTAATGAAACCACTGATAGTGGCGATTGCATTAGTTTCGCTTGTAATTGGTTTACCAACACCAGCACCAGAAAAGTCATTACAGCCAATTCAGCGCCAAAAGAAGCAGTAAGTAAATAAAAAAATACTGTTGAAACACTTTAATAATAATTGTCTCATAAATAGCCATGTTTTAATATATAACAATATTCTATACATACATTTTATATTGTTATTGATAATCTATGTATTATTAAAATTAAAAAATTATATAAATCTATGATATCTTAACGATAGTGGTAAATATTTATTATAAATACTCGTATTATAATTCTACAAAACTCGCATTTAAAATGTTAAAAAAGAACTATGAAAATTACTTACATCAATTAACATCTCATATCTTATCAAAATTTTATATTAAAATTAACGTAATTTTTCTCAGGCATATAAATAAAGATCTTACAATTCCTTTAAAATCAAAGAAATTATGCATACTTAAATGTAATATATTTTAAACATTTTAAATAATTTATATTTCAGTGCTGATAGTGGTTATGGTTCAGATGTAGTCGGTTATGATTCTCATCATCACGAAGAACCACAAGGCTCATGGAAAAAGAAATTAACTTGGAAAGAAGAATGGAAACAAGAATGGAAAACGGTCAAGCAAGAAGTATGGAAAAAAACTTGGGAACAAATTAAAGTTCCCATATGGAAAGAGATCAAAGTTCCCGTCTGGAAGGAAATAAAAGTACCAGATTGGAAAATAATCCAAACTCCAGTTTGGAAAGAAATTAAAGTGCCAGTTTGGAAAGAAGTTAAAGTACCTGATTGGAAAGTAGTCCAAGTGCCCGCATGGAAGGAAGTACAAGTACCTGTATGGAAAGAGATTCAGGTACCTGACTGGAAAAAAACCTATGTACCGGAATGGGTTAAAGAATACGTTCCTGGATCTAAACAGTTAGGCAAAGACCAAAATGGATGGGAATATGTTGCACATGATTTGTGGAAAAAAAAACTTATATGGAAACCGATTTGGAATAAGGTATGGAAAACTGAAAAAAAACAAGAATGGGTGACAGAGAAGAAACAAGTGTGGAAAGAAGAGAAAGTACAAATATGGAGGACAGAAAAGAAACAAGAATGGATAACCGAAAAGAAACAAGAATGGAAAGAAGAAAAAGTACAAATCTGGAGAACGGAGAAAAAAGAAGAATGGGTAACTGAGAAAAAGCTTGAGTACAAGACCGAATGGAAAGAAAACAAAGTTCCAGCTTGGAAAGAGATTCAAGTACCCACTTGGAAGAAAGTGTACAAGCCTGTGTGGGAAAAGGTTTGGGTAGAAGAACATCATGAACACCATGAACATCATGATCATCACGAATATGGCGGTGGATACGACGATCAACAAAATAGTTATGGTGGTGGTGGTGATAGCTATGGTTACCATAAAAAATGATTTATAATTCACCACATCCACTGTAAATCTTTCTTAAGTATACCTCTCAAGTCAATGTATTTTTATGCCAACCAAATGTAAATAAATCTTTCTAGTTTATATATTTTTTTACTTATGTTATTTGATTTTTTTATATAATATATATATAACAACTTTATGTTATCGACGTATATTGATTATATTTATTTATTTTCGTATCCAAAAAAAACGCCGTAACATGAAGCTTGCTTCGAGCAACACATTTTACACGTACTAAGATACATTATACAAAGTATTATAGTACAAAATACATATACTTAACGTATATTACAATTTTATTTACTAGAGGTCGCACTAATATCTATAGTATAATATTAATTGTAAATGAAATAGTTTGAATAACATCAGTTGATAAAATATAAACCTATTAGAATAAAATAATATCTACCAAAATGAAATAATTAGAAATCGGATAAGATGTATGCAAAGAGGGCAATTATTCCATATTCATGTTTAGTATAATTTAAGTAGATACCTACTATTACACAAGTACGATAAATGGTGATGCTTAGAAATGGGTTTTTATGTATAGGCAACATATTATACGCTTTGATTCTTAACGTTTTAAGGCGTTAAAAACAGTAATATAATAATATTATATTGTGTAAAAATATTGTATAATATTATATTTTCAATTTAAAGTAATACAATTTGTGGTTCTAATTTCTTTATAAAAGTTCAAAAATAAATATTTATTATTTTGAATAAACAATTATAAATGTATACATTTTCAGTTTAATAATTGTAATTTGCTAGTATATTATTTATATAAAAGATTCATTAAAAAAAAAATAAAAATATTTGAGATGTAAGATATTTTTACATGTGCATTGGTACTATATACTAACTACTTTTTAATTTTAACGACCGATCATCACCTACTTAAAGAGAGTACAACACTATCAAAACATTCCTATACCCTTAATATATTATGATATTTAGATAACTAGGTTAGGTAAATGTATATTACTTGATTGTTTAGATTAACCCACGCGGTTAAATGTGAATCATAAAAAATGAATAATAAATATTATTATCCATTATTGTAATATTCAAACACATTTTGAACACATTTTGCTATTTTTTTTAAATATTATTTTATTATTTTTTAATAGATTAAAACGGGTATTCTATAATTGATAATTATAACTTAAGAATCAAATAATTCATATTTTATCACCACAAACATAAAATATTAAATTATTTATCAAAATAATTGAATATATAAACAGAAAATTGGTATAATTATTATTGTATATTGAACAATCCTATAAAGTTACCTATTTTTTTAAGTAGCCGTCACCTATTCGCACTTTAATATAATACCTATGTATTAATTTAAATATAATATCAACTGATAATTTTACTACAATTAATTCTAATGGACACATTCGTATTCATTTTCGTTAACAGACAAAACCATGATCGACAATCGGTTATCAATAGGAACAGGTACCTAGGTATCTACAACCTACGTATAATATATTAAAACGAATTAAAAGCAAATGTTAATAATTATTTAACAATGTCAAATAATATTTAACACCATTTTATAATTATTTAATAAATTAATATTAGTTTTGATACAATTTAACCGAAACGTCATAACAAATTTTGAGTTCATGAATAATTTCATAACAACTGAATTATTCGACTACTTTAATTATTGAAATCAAAAATCAGTAAGATTTGTAATGTTCGCACCAGCTATGGCCTTGCTGTTTCTTAGGTACTTTCTTTGGAATTTGCACGAGTGGGCACTACACGCCGACATAAATTTTGAACGCGACCATCATTATAGATCACGCTGGGTCTAAACTGAATCATTCGTGGGAAGAAAGTAAATAGATAATAATGATATACTAATGTATTCAATAGATTATGTAATGAATAATAAATGTATTGTTACTACGTTTTGTTGTTGTCTCAAAACAAGTTTTGTCGGTTTTTTTAGAGACTCAGTACCTAAATTTGACTAAAGGTGACCAATGACAACCACAATATATATTCCAAAATATTGCCACGTCAATAACTTTTTTAAGTTTCCTTTAAGAGTAGTACTCTTTCTTCCCCTCACCCCATCCATTAGTATGCAATTAATTTTCCAATAAAATTTTTATTTTTTTTCCAAGAGATCACAAGCGACAAGCATAGACAAAAACAACGTGAAGCCAAATCTCCAATAGTCCAATATTATCATATAGCAAAATTAAGAATGGGTATACCGTTATTTTCTCTTATTGACTATTGATACTCAATCACAGTTAAAACAGTTTTACTAAAGAAATAATGAAAATTGAAATTCAGATAAGAATGTCTAAGGGAGGATCATATAAATCAGTCTATACATTTGGGTGTAAAGTCCATTTTGGCATAGTCACTTAAGATTTTTTCATAAAATAATTTTAATCGCGTTTAAATAATATAATGTTATGTATCTGATATATTTATGATTGTCACAAAATAGAAAAATATATTTATCAGTTTTTTCTTAATATCGTCCGTTACTTGTACGTCTTTAATATATATCAATATTCAATTGTATATAATCCTATAACAATGAAATTGAAATTATAATATTATTGCAGAACATAATCTGTATTAGTTATTAGGTTATTATAGATATAGCTATACAGGTAGTTAATTTATACATTATATCGATCATAGAGTAATATAAGATAGATTAGTAGTCAACTAAAATCAGTAGTCACCATGGCATAAGCAATTGAAACCTTTCGTGGACGTGAAATATTTGTACACATGATGGGTATATCGTATATGTATATTCTTTATGTATTATTTAGTGCAAATACATTTAAAAAAAAATTGGCGACGTCCTTACAAAGATTCGTATAAGGCGAGAATTCATACATAAGTTGAAACTTTGGAAGTAATTTAATACTTCATTATTTTTACTATAAGTAGGTATTAAATACATTTATTATGTTTTTAATTATTATAGGTTTTAAAACAAATAAATGAACATTTAACCCATGACTCGAAGGCAGTTAATATTAAAGTAATAATATTTAGTTATTTATTAATAAGAAGTCACTAAAATATTAGTATTTTGTGACAATCGTAAATATATCAGATAAAAAAAAAACATTAAATAATCTAAACACGATTAGAATCATTTTATGAAAAAATATAGTAATAACGTAGAAATATCCGGATCTGTATACAACTATAAAACATATATAATAGTATAATACCTATTTATATTATGTTCCTCAACTCTTAGTTGAGCACCCAGAAAATCTAAAAGGAACTTCCACCATCAAAAAAAATAATTTAAAGAAATGTACATCTATTAAAGATTATAATAATACTATTTAATTTTTCCAACTTTGTATGTAGGACGTAGGTACTCCAAATATAACTTATAAATAAAAATAAATAATGATAAAAAATATAATTAGTTGTGTAAAAATCTGTGCTCTATTTATAAAAACTGCTGTATCAAACCTATATTCAAAGTCAGCTTTTCCTTTCCTCGTAGGTATATCATATTTGCTCACAATTACCTATACTAATTAAATTTCAGTTATTTTTAAAATTTTTATCGTGTCTTCTAAAAGAATTTATGCATCATTGCGAGTGCATAATAATGTTTAAAAATCATTGGTAAAAAGTTTTATTATTACGGGTAAGTATATGAGTTTGTCATTATCTCCTACCAAATTAAACAATAATCCATTAGGTATTCAAGAGTCGATATTATTACCTATATCTATTTGATATTGGTGATGAAATTGTTGTTCGTATCGTTATTACGTGCGTATAAGATTTTATATAAATGCGTATATAGCCATTATAATATTACGTTATAATATTTACGTGTGGTAAGCCAAATATTGATTAAAATGACTAATCAAACGACACATATAAATCATATAATACCATATACGATATGCTCACAAATTAACGAGTTAACTACTTATTTAAATGTATTATGGTACTAGTACAATGAAGTTAATATATTTAGGTCTAAAATTAGTTTAAAAATTAGCCATAGTACCTTTAATGATCATGGAAATACTCTATATAAAAGCTAAGACTTAATTACATAAGTGTTAATAGTATACTATTACATTATATATCTATATTAATCCTATTTCCTAGCGCTCGGTCACACAATTACAATCTATTATAATATTATGTATACAAATTATATATAATATATATCCTGAGATTTTAGAGTAGACGAAACGGGAAACAATTAATGAGTATGAGTGGTATAACTACCTGTATAATATTATATTATATGAGACCCGCTATTATGGCCTGTAATCTGTATATGTAGTTCAGTAAAATTGTGTTAATAATAAATTTAAATTTGGTATGCATAATAGAGTAATTTAATAAATGTGTTTATTTATTATTCAGTTTTAAAAAAAATGTTATAATAATGTGCATTGTAATACATATATATATATATATATATATAATGTATTACACATATTATAACATTATAAAATGTTCCTATAAACTGTATTTTTTAGGATAATGATTCATTTGTGAATAAAACAAATCTTTAAAATACCTACCTATAAAATTATATTCTTCACGGGTAAAAATTATTTAGTAATTATAAGTTAATCATAATATACATAGATATAAATACACATACACTATATTATAAAATATGATGGGACAGAGACGTATAGAGTTAATTGAATATATAGTAATTACCACATATTTCCACATTTCACCGATTCATGTTAACAGTATAGATTATAATACAAATGGGTAGCTAACCTGGGTAGTATTATTGATTAAAATGTTGACGAAAAACTAAGACACGACACTATAAGTTCTTTCCGGTTATCATGTAAAATACAATTCTATAATAAATCTATTGATATATTATGTAAGGAAATAAAGATACTGGAAGTAAACGAGGAATATAATACAGTGCACCCTTCAGCCAGCTAGAGATCGAAAGAATTATATAGTGACAAATTAAACACATCAAAGATACCTAACAGTCTTAAGAAATCAAAAATAATAGCTCTACTGAAAGCCTAGTACGGAAGCATCAAGTATCCAAGTTATTAGAATAGTATCGCGACAGTAGAAATAAATATAATATAATATTATATGACTTACTTACCTTCGTTGTCTCCAATAATCATCTATCACTTAAATTTGAGTGAAAAAAGAATGACACAGAATATCCATCGTCATAAGCAATCAATATTTTACACAGTGACTTAACAAAACGACGTTGCCATTTAACACATTTTTATACGATTTATACGAAGCCATTGGCAATAAAGTATAAACTAATAACTAATAAGTACCAAGTAACTAATCATTGAAAACAACAAAATGTATAATTTTTGTATAATTATATTATGAATTATGACATACCTAGGGTTGGCAATCCTGAAAATTCCAGGTATTGTTTTCGGAAAACAATGATATTCCGAGAGTTTGTAATTAGTATTAAAATGAATATTTATAAAACATAAATTCATAAATTCGATATTTAGTACCTAACCTACCTATTGGGCGTTTAGGCTATTAGGAATTACTCGAATTATACAATAATAATTTTTCGGGATTTCCAACTACTCGTCATCTTATCTGGTGAGTGGTAATCATGTCTTTTTATAATTATTAGGTAGTTTAATGTCAATACTGGTGTATCGTAGAACGTTGCGAATATATTTGGTAGCGAAATAACCACAATACAAAATCTAAAATAAAATATTCTGTGTTATTAGTTTCTCTTATCTAATCTCATTGAGATGATCTCAATATCTTAAATCAACTGTCGAAACATTTACGTTCAATCAAATGAATTATTTATTTGAATTTTGGTACAAATTACAATTTTTAGTTTTAGTTTTTACTACTTGAAATAGTGCAAATGATACATTATATTTTTATTTTGATGCAATCATTGATTACACTATAAAAACTATACCTACAACTATATACATTCAAAGTTTATAGTTAATAGTTTTATAATATAAGACTATTATTTGTTTATAAATATATGTAAAATGTACACTGTATGTCTGTACATAAATTAATGATAAAGATTTATTTGATTTATAAAACAATTTAAGCTTGATATATATTAGTAAAGTATTAAACATTTTTAATTACAATGTGATGTTTGTTTTGAATATTTGGCTCCAATAATGAAGTTACAGCTAGGTGAAGGCCGAAGAGTTCTATTTATTTCTAGCCGGGATCGGTACCAAGATTTAATTACTGTCACCGATAAATTGATATTCTCAACCACTCGATCCCCCGTTTATTCAGTAGCTATTATAATTTAATGTCGCTGGCTATTAGTTCTTATCTAATTTATTACATTCATTAATGATGATTAAATTATTATTTATTACGGGTTTATACTTATATTTTGAAGTTTACCTAATAGTCTTAATATAAACCTACATACAATTATGTACTATGCTTTTGTTCATATTTATTGTACAACACACGCCCGCTATTATTATAGGTTGATATAAAATAAGATCGTAAATTATATGTTCAAATAAAAAATTGTTGACAAACAACATTTACCCACGGACCACTAAAATTTTCCTGCAGACTACCGGTTGGCGAAATGGTGACCGCTGCATTAGATGGCCTATTAAATAGGACTATATGGACCATTTTCAGTTTTAGTTCAAAAAATTAAAAAGTTTTGCTAAATACTACACTAAAAATATAACGTTTTCTAGTACAATACAGAGAAGCAGTTGAGAACCACTGGAGTGTTCAAACACGGTAATTCAAAAATGCTTGTCGGGATTTCGATATGTTTGAGAAATAAAATTTGTGATTATAAATTCATACTGTAGAATTTGAATATTTATATTATCTTTCTGTAGTATCTCTCATTTTCATTATACCTATTTATTCTATACTTCCTTAATTTTAAGTTCTGGGAGGATTGATAAATGTATTCACATTACAATAAAGATGTCCGTTTTCTATGTATATTTAGTGTACTAGTGTGTACACAATAAATAGTCGATAAAATGCTTTGATTATCAACTTTGAGGGTATAGTTTTGAACATTTTCAAGTTTAGTTTATTTCAGAAAATTTTTGGAGCGTTAGAGATGTAAAAATTAAATTATCCAGTTGTTTTTAAAATTATAAAAAACCATTAAGGAAAACAGGAGTTTTACAAATAACTAGTTTTTGACGAAATCGATGTTGTCTTTGTTGTAATTAAAAACAAATATTCGTAGATATATTTGAAATGTTTAGAATTATTAAATTGTATAGGTAATATCATTTTATATATGTATAGTATAATTTTAAAATATTTTGAGCTATTTTTAGGATTGAGAAATTTTCAATTTTTTTTTTTTTTGTTATTGTTTTTTATAAATGCCGATAAAAAAGTTTTTTTTTTAATAATCCAAAAAAATCTAATTTAATAATACTTTATTTAATATAATCATTGATTATAAAATTAATAACACTATTTATAATCAATGGTATAATGCACAACAAATACAAAAATATAAACAATCTTCATAGTTTGAAGAAATTAAGAGTTCAAAGATTTGTTTGTACAAAACCTGTATTTGCAAATAATGCTGAAACTTTCAACATTTTTCAATAATGTAAATACATTTTGCTGCTTGATATTTTATTATTATAATTATTTATTATTTAAAAAAAATTAAAATATGTACATAAAGTAAATAATTTAATAAACTTTTTATGATTATTTTATATTTAATGTTCAATGTTCATTGTATATTAATTACATTTGGCTATATACAGAACTACATATTATAATAATAACTACGCTGCTATTAAAAACTATAACAATAATAACCATTTTCTTGATTAAATAAAAACAAATAATATACATCAAAAACAAAACTCGTATATTTTAAAGTATAATATAATAATAAATAAAGCCACAGAGGCATTATATAGGGATATACACATATTAAATGCGTGTGCTATTTTTCTGGATGTCAATATCTTTTTGGATAATAAAAATACTTCATTATACATTTTGAGTTATTAAAAAGTAAAAGAAACATGGAAATTTTAACGAAAAACTAAATATTCACAAAATCGATCTTGTAACATAAAAATTAGTACCTATATTTTAAATTTTTATTAAATAATTATATTATTTTCTGCACGTTATGCTATAATTTTCAAAATATTTTGACTCTTTTTGAGCTATCAAAAACATTTTACTTTTTCAATTTTTTTTCAGTTGTTTAATATAATTTTTAAAACACTTTAATAATATGATATTTATTAATCATTTTAATTAACGAATAATAGTTTTTTATACTTCAAATTAATAAAACTAATCAATCATCTAGAATTTTTATTTTCAATGCAATTTAATTATATTTAATTTAAAATTTAGTTTTAAACAGATTAAAAAGTGGAAGTATTATAATTTAAAACTACTGAAAATCTCAAAAAAGAAATAAATTGAAAAAATAAGTAATATTTGTATAAAATAGGTATACCTACTTTTAAAAATCTTAAATTAATTAGCACAAAAATATCAAATACTTATTTAGTTAGATTTTAAAACGCTGCAGTAAATTAAACAGAACCTATCAAATAGTATCTGAAATGAAAAAACAACTTACCTAAATATTATGAATAAAAATATTCTCACTCCTTGTCGGATGAATTTTACTGTAAAATATACATATATATTTTTAATTAGTACTTAAGCATGATTTTATTCTATAATATTATTAGTATATACTTGTAAATCATAAATACATATAAAGCTTTCACAAAATATTTTTACTATTACATTACTTTAGATAATTTAATGTGAAAGTGTTATTTATTTTTTATTTACAAGTTACAGCATGTTTCTTGCGTACCTATATAATATACATATTAAATTTTTATTTCCGTTTTGTAAATACTATTATAGGTATTACTATAATCATCAATTCCATTTAATCAATTCCACTTTTTAGTTATAAGCAGTGGTTTAGCTCATCCATTACTAATATATGCTAATAAGTAATAATATTAGGTATATCTAAAGTAGAATTTAAATCGAATTTCATGATACAACTTTATAAGTATATATTATATTTAACGATACGTCGATACAAAATAGTTGTTAACGCGTGTTATGTTGTACCAACAAAATACAATAAAATTGGTTATTTTTTCATAAACTATATAAACAATAAACATTTATTGTTTACTAACATAATAATATGATCACATTCTTGAAATTTCTCTTCGTATACTAATTGAAAACCATTATTGAAAATATAATACTTAATTAAAAACTTACTAAATTATCTTTAAAAAATATTGTTGTTTCACACCAAATAATTCCTAAATATGTATAAAATAATATTTAACGATTTTTTTTTCTGATTGTATTGTTGTTCAGTGGTGATATGAATAACTATTTAATAGGCAGCCACTTTATGCAAAAATGGGAGTAGGTATCCCAATGTCTTCAGTCTCCAGGACCTGGACGGCTAGACTAGTCTATAGTTTATACTTTCATAGTCACACCCAACAATATACATAAACCTAAGTTAATATTAGGTGCCCTACGTAATATTACTGAGAAAAAATTGATGAGTGAGTACTTATTTAAGGTAGTTGCAACGTAGGTAAAAAAATTGTGTTCGCCTCTGTTATAGTGTAGTTTGTTTATATTATTAGATAATGAGTGGAGCGAACATTAATAACAGATTATTTTATCTTATTATAAAACGATTGATCTAAATTATGATTTAATTGTATTTAATAGATCTAACCGCATATATTTGTATTCATCGTCCAATTTCTTTTTGATCAAGTTTAAAATGTAATTGATGATTATTAAAATTATTATTATAATAGGTATTTCTTTTATAAAGTAGATATATGAACGGTCTCGTTCTTCTTGGTATGAGTGCTTATATTTTTTGCTTTTGATTTATTTTGAGTTACAAATACTTCCAATCAAGGTTTTACCTTTATGTACAAAAATTAAATGATCTTATTTAGTGGTTTTGAAATGTTTAAACTTTAAATATTTTGTTTTTCAATTAACAAGTTCGACTTTGTATTATAAACGCAACATTGGTATTTTGGTATTTTTCATAAATTAAAATAACTATATAGTTCGAAAATCGAACTTGAAAATATTTTTCAAACCAGACTTACTGGCCACGATAGTTCAAAGACCAAATATTTGTATAATTCTTCAAAAGTTATTTTTAAAAAATAAAAATTGATAATCATTATTTATAAATAATTTGATTATTAGCGATAGAAAGTTATAAGCTGTAACGGGCACTTTATGTACCATTTATAATAATAAAGATAAAAAGTATTAAGTTCGAGTTCGAGTTCGAATTAAAATGATTCAAGGTTTAGTTCGGTTCTGTTCAGTAGAAAATATGAAGGTTTGGTTTGGTTCGAGTTCAAAAAAATAATTTAAAGTTCGGTTCAAGTTTGATTCGATTTAAAAAATCAGGGTTCGACCCATCACTATTATTAAGACATTTAGTAAATCAATATTTATAGTATATACTATATTATTATATTTGTTAGTTACTGTAGTTTAAACATCAAAAATATAACTTTAGGAGCAATAACACTAACACTTTGTTTGTCAATAATTTTTTACCTTAAGAAAAAAACATTTTAGATTAATATAATTTTAAATTTGTATAAATCTACATTTTAAAAGCTGTCCATCATTATTTTTGATAAAAACAATTTTCATAGATATAAAAAATGCAAACTATCAATATATTATATACCGAAGCACTGAATGTACACATATTATTTATATTACCATGTACATTTTCCAGTTAAGAAAATAATGAAAAAATGTTAATTTGATATCATGAGTTCCTTACCTAATGTATTTTAGAAGTAGATCAACGTATTTTAGGTACTGATGTAGTAATATATTATGAGTATTGTGACTGCTTTTTTCAACATTCAATATTCAAATTAATTGGAATATAGTAATAAATTACGATGACGTTTCTCATTCATCCATACATATATATCTTTGATAGTCTGTTCCAATGAGTATTTTATCTAGTTTATCTTCCTTAATTATTTTTGATAGGATTTTACGTTAAGTTGATGACTAAGTTTTTGAAGATAAACTATTTCAATCACAATGGAGCAGTAGACGCTAAAACACCGCATGTTTGCGTAAAACAGTTTTGTGAAAAACGGTTAATTTATTTTTGCGTTTTGGAAATGTAACTTAGTCTCCATGATCTACTGATCTTAGTTTATTTGGGGTTATTTAGAATCTTGCGTTTATGTGGATAACATTCGTTGAAAGAATTTCACAGATTCGTCGTGAAATCCAATCAAAAAGAGTACGAGAGAACTTAAAAACAGAGTGAAAGATTGCGATTGCATCGACAAAAACATTATTTTTAAATCATAATTTAAATTGCACACATTTTATTACGTTTTATGTCTGTAAACAATATTTTCTCTTTAAAATTAAATGAGTTTAATTTTTTCAAAAGCTATATCTTGCGGTCATCCTTTTTATTCGTCACCGTAATGTATTGTGTAGATTCATGGGACAAAAGCATTAATCCTCAGCTACCACGACGCTAAGACTACGACGCTATTACATACAATTATCAAGTTGTGTATGAATCCATTTTTGAACGTATATGGTATATGTTTAATGCGCACATAAGTAATATAATTTAATATGGTGGTATTATGGATATGCGTGAATATATATATTTATATTATGTATGTATTATGTACGTGCGCGCGTGTGTGATGTAAGCCATGACGACTAAATGGCTGGAAGGCTTCGATTGCAGCTAATAATATGACCATCGGTCGCCAACTTGTAGATGTAGGTACAAGTAGCTATTTACAGTAATTTTATACGCGCTAGGTTGGAAGTATAGTTAGGTACTTAGAAACACATATGGCATATATCTCTAAGGCACACAGTAGTTGATGTATAATAAAACGATGAACGCATTTTTATTTTATTCTATATTAAAAAGAAGACCTTTCTTAAAGTCGTGGTATTGCATAACCAAGCTAGAGTGCATACTATGTATTATGCCGGACATTCCAATAATACTTTCACACAGTATACATATATTTTATATACAATATACAATATATATAATTACAATTTGATCTGTATATACTATAGTCTATAGAAGTATCCGGGTGGATGAATTATTATTTTCATAATTAATGCAATCGTATCCGTCTGATAATAAATTATAGTGCCGGGTATCTAACAGCTAACGTTAAAATGTTATTATATTATAATATTTTTGTACATAATATCTGTTTGCAATTAACCTGTATACTTATCACCATTTTTACTTTATTCATGTATCTATACAATTTTACAATTTCTCATAAGTTTACTTATAATGTCTAGATTTTCAAATATACTGTATACTATACTTAATAGGTTAGGTTAGGTATACGGTATATCTATATTACGTATATAAATGTCTGAATGCTTGATATATATAAATGATGCATTTGCATAATAATATTTTATTCTATCATGTATACTGGTTTTATTATTATAGTTTAAATCAAACAACAACGGTTAATACTCGCGGATATACTCGATGTAACCTGCAATACCTAGCGAGAATAACGTGTAGGTACAACTTAGAATTGCTACAATTACAAAGTTATTATGGCTGTTGTTAACAGATTTCTTAGAAAACTAAATTTTTGCATCGAAATTTTCTTCTCGTAATCTCATCGTCAGTAGTCTGAATGTATGTTGTATAATCTGTATATGTGTGTGTGTGTGTGTGTGTGTGTGTGTGTGTGTGTGTAAATATATGTTTAATGTATATATTTATTCTATACCTCACACCAGAAATAAATAATTGTTAAATTATATATATAATATATATTGTACACACAATACATACTAGCATACTGCGATATTATGTTCTCACGCGCATCGAAAATTGTTTAATCATCATTGCGTCAACGAAACAATAACACTAATTGAATTATATTATATTATATATAGGTACATAATTCACATTCTAACACTAGTATTATCTATTTTAATAATCCTATACGTCTATAGAATCCGCCTTCTATTATTTTATCTCTCTCACAAACAACTATACACAATTAGCCATTTAGGATGAGGTATTGTCTTCCTATTATATATTATAGTACGCGTATTAAATAGTTATTGCTGCTTAAATGTTTGCTAAATAATAAAGATTCATATGAATTACAACCCAGTGTAATATTTTTACTGTAAAATAATATTGTAATTATAGTGGTTATTTGTGTTGTTAGCGAAGCATATTATGACTGCTGCCATATAGTATCATAATTGTTATTTGTTATGAATTATTTGTCACTTTATTAACGCATGCTGTATACTTAGCTTTTTTATTAATACCGTAAAAATAGATTTTAGTACTTATAAACAAATAATATTTTGAAATAAATCAAAAATCTTATTTCGTATGATAACATACATAATAATACAAAATACATAAAAGTTTCCACGAACAATGTTTTTAAATTTTGTACAAATTGGAATTTAAAATGTCTATACAAACAATTGTCTTTAAACATTTGTTTAAATTGTATGGTTTCTATATGAACTATTTATTAAACTATTTAAACTTATGTATAGTTTTATATTATATACATATAGAATCATATTATGCATAGCTATCAAAAAGAGCTATACAAAACTAAATATTAAAAAATAATAATCTTATAAATTGTAATTTCATATTTACATATTTTATTATTATTGTAAATTTCTGATAGAATATTGATTGAATTTATGTCTACGATACTGTCGACCGGTTCGACCGGGAAGAAAAGAACCTATATTGCATAACTTGCCTTTTAAGCCGAGAAATAGAAAATATTTTTACAAAATACATTTTTTTACCATATATTAATATATTATATAATTCGACAAAAATGTCAATAATAATGTTCAAAACTATGAGCTTATGACTTAAAGAATGTAAAGGTTAAGTATATTATTAATTAATATATTATTACAATCTAATATGTTTAAAACACAAGTTACAGACTATTTAATAATTAGTTTATATCGTTATATGCTTAAATAAATACTTATTACTGATATTTCTTAATTTGATTTATCTAATAATTATGTGAAACGAAATAATTTGATTTTGAAAACATGCCGATAAAATCACCCAAAGTTTAGTGCACATACAATAAGAAAATGATCATGTATGCTTAAAAATATGGGTCCTAATTGTAATCAAACCATAATCAGCCAAATATTTAGCATATTATATTATAATACCTGGTACATGTAAAAACCACAAGTAGACTTAATTAGTTCACTCGTCATATAAAACTTAACGAACGCTTTCAATTCAAGAATTAAATAATTGTGTAGATTTTATATTTATTTTAACTATCAGTGATAAATTATATAAAAACAACCATTCATTGAAGTAATTTAAAATCATAAAAATATTATAATTATTAGATTATAAGACTATGAACAGTGATTGAATAATATTACTAATACTTATTTTTATTATGTTTTATTGCCACTATTGATTGTACCTAAAGTTTTTACTTTTACAATCCGATATACTTAAATTTAACTCACTTCATTGATTTTGAATGTAGAGATGAATGTATTATTTTTTTCTGAATATCATCATATTTAATATATAATATATTTTAAATTTTGTAAAAATATGCAATAACCATCAAATATGTAGAAATACGCAAAAACAAATTTCACTATTAGTACAAACTATTATGTTTCTGATACATTACTGACAAAAATCTAAAAATATGAAAAGAAAAAGAATGCAATCGCATAAAAATCTATGCTCTAGTCATGAGTAACATTCAAGTACTTTTTTTTTAAATATCAGGAATAACGAAAAAAAAATAAAGAATAACGGGAATTATTTCTATAAATATCGATAAATATTTATTCTCTGAGTCAAATTTCTTGAAAATTTAATACAGGATCCTACCCAAGTTTTTCTTAAATTTGTATACAAATATTCAAAGTATATAGGCACAATTTTTTGAGATGTATATGAAGTTTAAAACTTTATTGTAGTTAGAAATTTATTAAATAATTTCATTTGATATCTAAATTTTGAAAATTTAATATAAGATTCATCAAAAGTGATTCATACAGAAATCATAAAATCTAAATAACGTATAAACACAATTATTTTTTATTGACATTTTAAGTTAAAATTTAAACGATTAATAAATAAGTTAATCATTTTATCATAGATACCTAATTTGAAAATATTATTCTTGGGAACTTAAAATTTTTATGTATTTTATATTATTATAAATTTTGCTATATGCTATTACTATATTTACTATATTATTGATTTAATTTTAGATATTATCTTGTTAGATCAGACAATTTGAATATACTTAAACGGTCTACTCAAATTGCCTTCCGGCTTCCATAGCATACTTAGATTATTAGACTATTATTTATTGATTATTTTATCAATTTCTATATTGTTCAACAATTTTATTTTTAAGACATATAGTATTTTCCAAGCAAGTTAAGAATTTTACTTAAATAAAATTTAATATAATTGGTTAATACCAGGGTTATCTACACTGTAGATAACCACAGTGACGTATTTAGGGGGGGCTAGAGGGGGCGATCGCCCCGGGCGGCATTTTTATAGGGGTGGCATTGGATTTTTACATAACCCATCTTCTGTTAATGAAAATGAAAATGAAAAATAATATAAATTAGTTTTTTTTTTTTTTTATCAATAATATAATAATTAAAAAATTAAAATTTTTATCAATAATATGGCAACACTGTTTATTCAGTTTTCATTTATTTACCGGAAAGTAAGCTCTAATGCGCTCGGTAGGTTGAAAAAGTAAAAAAAAATTTTTGGTGGGGGGGAGGGCGGAAATCCATTGGCACCCGGGCGCCAAATTTCTGAATACGTCTCTGGATAACCATGGTTAATACATTTAAACATCAGAAACATCAAGATATGGACGATATGTTATTTATTAATAGGTGTACTTATAATTATTATTTATTAAACTTAAATTGTTGGTATAAAAATATTATTTATCATCATTAGATATTTTATCTAAATTTTAGATTCTGAACGGAGTGATGAATGTATTGATTTAAAAATGATGTATGTTTTAGATTCTGAACGAAGTGATGAATGTATTGCATTTACTATGATGTGTGTTTTTTTTTTTTTTTTTTTGTGTCTGATTCCAACATTTGGAGCAGTAATAATGCTCCGATTTTTGACTTCAGCCCCTCTTTGAATAGGGAATTGAATCTAGTTGGTACTTTAGGGGAGTCAAAATCAAAATTTTCTAATAGTTTTCAAAAAAATCGAGAAAAACAAAAAAAAAATGACAGAAAAATGTAAATTTTACGGAAAAACCACTTTTCGACAAAATCGATTTTTTGATTTTGCTGTAACTCAAAAACGAATTATTGTAAATACTTGAAATTTTCACCAAATGTTTATATTATGGTTATCTCTTTACAGTTAAATTTTCAAAATATTTTGACCATTTTTAAGCTACTAATAGACAATTGAAATTTTCGACTTTTATAAGTTTTTTTTTCTTCAAATGCCGATAAAAATTTTTTGGGTTGCCAGAAAATCTTGAAAATTTAATACAAGGTTTCAAATAAGTTGTTCTTAAAGTGATAAAAAAAAATCCGAAATCGTTAGTCACAATTTTTTTTTATAAGTGTTTAAAGTTCGAATTTATACGAAATATGTCAAAATTTAAATTAAATTTCATACGCTCATAATGCGAGTGTTGGCCATAGTAACCATAGTAACATATAAAAACTATACTATTTGTTTCAAAATAGAATATTTGACAATATTTAAATATAATATATCCTAAACTGACAAATCATCTTCGTTCAGAATCGTTTTTCGTATACAATGATACCTATCATTGCATTCAAATTTAACCTACCATAGTCTGAGGTCCACCCCACCCCCTAATATACAGCAGAGCGATACCTACTTACCCGCTTTTTTATTTTTATTTATTTAATTTTTGTTTCTATGTACGGCATAACTAGTCGAAATAATGCTTCAATTTCAAACTTTTGGGGTGGTTTCCGATAGCAAAGTGGATATCCTTGGTGCATTATAGAGGTTAAAAGTAAACATTTTCCAACAGTTTTCAAAAAAATCGAATTTTTTATTTTGCTACAACTCAAAAACTAATTGATGTAAATACTTAAAATTTTCACCAAATGTTTATATTAGCGTTTTCTATACATACAGTTAAATTTTCAAAGTATTTTGACTTTTTTTGTACTATTTATAGACAATTGAAATTTTAATTTTTTTTTAAATAACGATAAAAAATTTTTGGCCGGCAAGAAAATCTTGAAAATTTAATACAAGGTTTCTTATAAGTTTTTCTTAAAGTGATAAAAAAAAAATCCGAAATCGTTAGTCACAATTTTTTTTATAAGTGCTTCAATTTCGAATTTATACGAAATATGTCAAAATTGCGAAAATTTGCAAGTAATTTTGTGATTGAAAAATCGTAAAAATTTTTTCTTTTATAATTAAGTTTTGAAAATTTGGTACAAGGTTCTCCATAAATTTTTCTTCAAATATCTGTAAAAAAACTACCGGACTAGGACAAAAAATTTTTAGGAGTGTTTGAAATTTAAATTTTTACAAAACCACGTTAAATAACGGTTTAGCCTCAAATGATTTTTGATATTTGTTGTTTTTCAAATAGTATAAGTCGTAAATACTTGAAAATTTTACCAGTTATTTAGATTGCCATTTTCTTTACGTGAATTGATTTTCAAAATATTTTGACTTTTTTTATTTATTTATAGGCATTTGAAATAATCAATTTTTTTTTTTTTTTTTGTAAATGTTGATAAAAAAAATTTAGCTGGGAAAAATTACTTGAAAATTTAATAGAAGGGTCTACATAACTTGTTCTAACTCTCATTCAAAAATTATAAAAATACATAGGCACAATTTTTTTTATTAGCATTTGAAGTTCAAATATTGACAAAAATTCGTCAAAATCATGAATATTTTTTAACTATTTGGTAGTTAAAAATTTATAAATATTTTACTATCAAAAGCTTAGAATTGAAAATTTAATACTATGCTGTCCATAAGTTAAGCTTAGAATAATTATAAAAAAGTTTGAGGATTATTCAATTTAATAATTTTACGAGTGTTTAAAGTTTTAATTTTAATTTGAAATCAAAAATACACGTGTAAAATAACGTTATACTACTAAATAATTATCGATTTTTGTTATTTTTAAAAAACTATCAAACGTATGATCTTGAAACTTTTACTTAAATGTTTGAATTTGTTTCAAAATAGAATGTATGACAATATTTATATATAATATATCCTAGACTGACAAATCATCTCCGTTCAGAATCGTTTTTCGTATACAATGATACCTATCATTGCATTCAAATTTAACCTACCCTAGTCCGAGGTCCACCCCACCCCCTAATGTACAGCAGAGCGATACCCACTTACCCGCTTTTTTTTATTTGTTGATAATTTTTTATCATTATTTATAGTAATATATTCACTTTGAGATACAATATTTTATTAAACGGTGTGCGTAATAATTATTTATTAGATAACTTAAATTTTTGAGTGTAAAAGATTATGATATTTTATCTTGAGGCAGCTTGATTATTTAATATGATTATGCATTATTTTTGTTATGTATAATGATTATTTTTAATTGAAAAATAATTAATTTTTGTGATTTTTACTAGATATTGATGAATCATATCTATTGGAGGCAATTCCAGTACAAGAGGGTCAGTATTTAAAATAGAAGGCAATTCGAGTAATTTTTAAAAAAAAAATTCACGGGAGGTAATTCGAGTGTCCATAACATCTATGGAAGTAATTAGGTTGTCTAAATAGTTACTCTTAGACGTAAATAGTTAATGTCGCTTTTTGAACCTTCTTTTGGCGGAACGCAAATCATCTAATGATTATCATCACGGACGCAAGTAGTATTCACCGAACTCTCTATCTACCTATGATCTAGTTAAGATGGTTAATTCTACTGCTTTTAATTGCTGCATACGTGCTACAGTAGAGTTTTACTCTAATAACGTACGTGTAAGGCAGACACGTAATTTAGGGGAGCAGTAGTAGTGATCGCCTATCCACCCCAAAGACCGTTTTTAGTAACTAATAATTAATAAAAAAAAAAAAAACATTTTTTAGCTTCAACTATTCTGAAAAAAGTTAAGAGCTCAAAGAATAAATAAGCACCTATTGACGTGCCTAGTGTAAGGTAGGTTTCAAATGTTTCAATTGATCTCCCCTGTAATAAGACATAGATCTTCTTCGCACCGACCACACCACAACTGCTATGATATAAGTCCGTGAGTCTAAAATAAAGTCCGTGCTACATATATTTCATATTCAACATATACCTATACTCCATAATACATTATGTATATTATTATGACATCCCCTTCCCCTCAAGGTCGTTCAAACGGTCACGTTCTCCATCCGAGATGTTCACTGTGCCTCCACTGCGATATACGTCGTAAAATAGTAGGTAGGTATATGTTATATATATTCTATAACAGTTCAAAGAGTTCTGATCGATATCTTCAACAGTTATCTAACCTGCCAAATTTACAGGCTGGACGTCCCTTGTAATTATATGTATACCTATTACCTATATAATATTTTCATAACAGACAGAGACGGCAATTTTATTTTTACGTTTCAGTTACATAACTACTATACGTATAATGACATTCAGTGCGGCTTCTACATAGGTACTATGTACATAATATACTATAATATATATTCTATCCTTCTACACTTTTACGGCGCGCGTGCTCCAGAGAATCATGATCGCTTCTAGCTGTACAGGAAGTATCCCGAGTCTTCGAGGATTGGCGGGAAAAAATAACGCTATTTCATATTCTTACTTTTTTTTTAAAAAAAAATTACGGCGGCATCGCTTGTCTTGTAATGACGTAATTCATATATTGGATTTTTTTTTTATTTAAAACGCCCATAGTCATTCAAATGGTCGTCTGCTACAGCAGATTGATCAGTGAAATTGTATAACTGGTTGCTCAAAGCCCCCTCCCCTAACCCATTTATTTAGTATTATCATATTATTTTCCTTTTAACCCGAATGAAATAAGCTGAATACTGTGTATCTACGGCGATATCATACTATGCTATTGTCTCATGGAATAGGTATATAAAATACAATCAATACCTACACTAACGATTAAGTATTTAAATGTGACATAACAGAACTACAGAACAATATAATGTGCCCACGAATCCTATAACATAATACAATATACAGAACAAATTATTATTAAATATTAATAGTTACGTAAGACAAATTTAAATTAAATCCTACATGTTATACTAAATCACAGCATATCATTTACATTTATTTATAATGAAAAAAGACAATTATTTTTAGGTTTTTTTTTGTATTTTAATCGTTAAGTATCATAAATATTTAATAGTATAAAATTACTCATATATTTTTAGATAGTGAAAATTTAAAAATTAGTTTTTGTTGCAATTAGTTAGTTTTTTTAGGGATGCGCGATAAGAATATAAAAAGATAATCAGTTTGGTTTTAATTTCAGGAACAGTTGTTATTTGTCTTGTGTTTTTGAATATTAATATAATATATTTTCTAGAATATAATATTATGATTTTTTTTCAACAATTAATGTCATTATTTTGAAGAAAAATGTTGATTGTTGGTTTGTTATTCATCCAATTTTTCAATGCTAGAAAATCAGATGTTGGACAATTTTAGTTTTGTTTTTGGGATTATAATTAAATGACATTCAATATGCTTAACAAAAAGTCATTTCATACAGTCACACTCTTAAGACAGTAAGATGTTTTTGTTTGAAATAAGTCACTTTTTGAACACGTCGAATAAAATGTCCGTGAAACCATTACAAACATTTTTTAAAGTTGAAAAATACGATAAGCAATTGAACAGTGACGAGCACTTGTTGTAGGTATTAAATATTAGAATTGGTTGATTTTGAAGCTGTTTATGTAATTAGTTATTCATTAATGCTGCAGTATTAATTATACTCTACTTTCCTATCAGTTATAACTATAAGCTTACAACAATAATTGTTCGACGATACTTTCCAACTAGCTATGTATCAGACCGGTTAAAAATACGGAAATATTAAAAAGTATATACTGTTTATACTTAATACAATTTCTTTATTCACAATATTTACATAAATAAATATTGATTTCTAGCCAGTTAACTCTAAATATTCATATACACAATTTCCTATGGGTATAATTAATCAGCAGATATAACTACATAATAATAAATATCAACTTTGAAAAATTAGATGTTAATTAAATACAATAAATGTATTATGCTACAAAAATATAAAATATATAACAGCCTAATGATTATACAATATATCTTATGACTTTCTAAAATTATTTATAATTATTATAAAAGAACATTAGTTAGAAATAGCTTTGAATTTACGACTTATTTCTAATTTATTTATTTTTATATTTTAACTTATTGTTAATTCTTATTAAAACATTTAAAACCAAACTTTAGGAAAACATTATTTTGTTTTATATAAAAAAATAACGCACATACAGTACCTATACTAAAAACTAGCTTATTGAGTTTGAATCGTTTAAGCTTACATAATAATTTTAATTATCCCTCCCAAAACTTAAAGTTCTTATAATATTTAATTTTCTAAATTCGTATAATAATGTGCGACAATATTTTAAAATAATGTTAATTGCGTGAACGTGATTTGCACCATCTACAAATATATCTATGGTTACACCAATTCTCATAAGCCATAATATTTGTAGAAAGTTATACATTTTATTTATAACGTAATCGATGAGAATCACATATCAATATCTATCTTTATACATATTGATATTGCTTGTTTTTTATACACTGGTAGCATAGTATAGTAGTCAGTAGATGGGCATGAGTTGCCAACTTCAATGTTTATTCGAACAACAATGGTAAATTAAATCCTACATGCAATATTAATACAATTCTCATCGAATAGAAAATTGTTTCGATAACATTTTTGTGTTCCAGCATATTATAGGTATTAAAATTTACGGTTGTTTAAAACTAAGATAAATTATTATTATTATTATTATAATGTTTCTAAATTTTATATAGTGACATTACTGACATTCTTTTACAAAATACGAATCTTCTCTGTAACGATTATACGAGTATTAGTTAGACATTTCAGATATTTACAAATTAATAAATTATTATTGAACTTTAATTTACATGACTAAAACAATAAAATATGTGAAAATTATGAATATCCTACAACAATAAAATAATTATATAATAGGTTCAGATTAATACTGTCCATAGTACAGTTTGATCGGTTAAACCGCAAAGTAAAACAATAAATAGTTTTTTTGATATTTGATTAAGTATATTATTATGTTATATAAGTTAGATAAGTATAATAACTAATAAGTACACAAGTATATTATTCTACAATTCGAAATATAATTTTCGGTGACTATCTGAGTGTGATTGACTAATGCTTAACAGCGAAAAATATGTAAAATATTATTTTAAATGAAATTAAATGAATATATAATTACCCCAATCAGTTTTCATCAGAAAATATTACAAAATAAATACCTTGTCGGGTTCATGTAAACTTGGTTCGTTTAAACGTAAAATGTGTTTTTATAATGTAGACGTGTGGAAAGGTTTATATAATTCAACTATTCCGAATTTATTAAATATTGACGAATAACTTAATGAATAGCAATAAATAATATTTGCAATAATTACCTACTATTGTTTTATTTTGCAGACTTATCTCTAATATTATGTACTTAAAAAAAAAAAAAACATCGTAAACTACAAAAATAACTGCATATTTAAAATAATAAATAAATCGTTGAATAAATTCTAAACACTTTTAAATATATTAATTACAACAACATGTAGGTAATTTTTTTATTTATTATAATGACTTAGTTCAAATGTTAATAGTCGTAAAAATATTATATAAATATTAATAATTCATATATTTCTTAATGTATTGTCCTTGAGGTAAAGTTTCATCTCCTTTGGCATTCTTTGAGCGACCTGCGGTCGAGTAATAGTGTAGCAACGACCTTGCCAGTGAAAGTTGTTGCAATAGATCATCGCCTCTATACCGGTATACAATAAAATACATGGTACCTATATACATCTATACTACCTTATTCACACATGATCATAATATTATTTTTCGCTATTATTTAATAGTTTTGCTTGTGCCGTTTAAATGACGTACACGTGAAAAATTAAAAATAATACACTTTCACAGTGTTTACAAAATTATTCAACTTTTTAAATTCAGTATGTTGATATTCTATACTTCCGGCTACTTGAGTTTTGATTATTGTTTTATTCCCATACGATTCATGGGGCATTTAGATAAAAAAAAATAGCTCAAATACAAATAATTATTATGTAAATACTATGGTAGTCTCTAGGTCATATTTTCTGTACAAACATATATGATGTATATAGAAAATAATTGAACATTTGAAGGAGTAATAAGTAAAATTAAATAAAAATTCTTAGTAGTTCCGTTAACACATAAGATGTACATACTAATAGCCCTAATTAATATAATTAAATCGTTATACCTGAATGATTTTATTGTGAAAAAAAAAATAATTAAGACGTATATTCATCTAATAATATACAATATCTATAGGTATAAATAATTATTGCAGTGTCATGTATTATAGCTATGAATAATTTAATTCGTACAACACTAAGGTAATAATAATGTATTCAATATTCATAATATAATGTTAAAATCAAGTTACATTGTGATGTATCATCAGGTTTTATTTAGATTTATGAAATTAAATTAAACAATCTCTCGTATTTGCTCATCGATAAATCGTCACATTAAGTGATTAAACAGATGTAATGATTCAAAAACGATAAAATATCAGGTGTATGATATTAAATTAGACATTATATGAATATATTTATTATTTTAAAATATAATTTTATTCATAACACTTTATTTAAACAAATTATTATTTAACCATTCATAATATACCTCTACATATTTTTACTCATTACAAGTCTAATATATTATTGTCATTTAAACACTTAAAACAACATTTTTAAATGTTTATAAATATATTATAATGTATATAATACATTTAAATTTTAAAAATTAAATAATCCACGATATCATCGCAATGCATCATGTGTTTTTAATTGTAAAAAATAATTTTAGTATTTACAGACGAAAATATATTGAAATATTGTAAAAACGTTTACTACAAGTCCTATTAAAATCCTATAATATTTTTAAATTTTGAGCGGAGCGAGCAATGAGTGTATTTATTTTACAATAATGTATATTTTTTTTTGTGTCATCAGTCATCACCTTTTAAGGCAATATAAATGCTTCGATTCTCAACTTTCGAAGTGATTTCTGGTAGAAAATTGGATTTATAGTTGGTACTTTGGGAACAACAAATTTTTTTTCTTTATTTTTTTTTATAATTCAAGTATAAATAGCCGTTGATACTTTAAATTTTTACTAAAATTAAAATGTTTTTTTTATTTATATTTATCATTATTATTATTATTATTATAGACTTCAATGTCTAAGGTTATTTATGTTTAAATAATAAAAAAATTAAAGAAATATATTATAAAAGTTTGTTTTTTTTAACATTGTTATATTAGTTAACAATAGTAATACTAATTTTGGTTAGAAGTTTAAGGATTTTTAAGGTGTTGTCTTCATTGAGAACTTCTAGTTTTTCCACTGAAAACCTAATCATGGTATTGATAAAATATTTCTTATATTTTAGAATTCTGGACATTCTTGAATGATATGTTTAATCCTTAAGATAACTATGCATTTGTTACATAAGGGTGGCTGAATCTTTACTTATGAGGTATGAAAGGGTTAGAGGTTATGCTCTATTCTTACTCTTGTAATAGCGATTTCCTGCCGTCTTTTTAAATTATGTGGAATATGCCATTTATTCATGCATTTTTTTAATTTTTGTGAATGTATTAGAAAATTTAGAATATTAGATAATGGAATAGAATCCCAATAATTTTTCCAGACCATATATTTTATTTTTTGTTTGATCGAATTTTCAATGTCACTAACCGGTATGTTGGTGATTGTGGGGTGCGTGAGTGTTTTTATAGAGAGATTTTCTGTTTTATCAGTCGTATGACAATGTTGACGAGTGATGTCTAAATGTTTATATTATTCAATTTTCTTATAAATATCTTAGCTCTTTTTAATCTATTTATAGGCATAAAAGCTTTCGAATTTTTTTTATAAACGTCGATAAAAAATATTGACTAAATCAAAATTTTTGAAAATGTAATACAAAAACCCACATAAGTTGTTTTTATATCTATATAAAAATATTAAAAATACATACATATATTTTTTTTATTCATTTTAAGTTCAAATTTAAATGAAATTACGTCATATTTAAACGATAAAATAACGATTTTAATTATTTTGTTATAATTTAAAAATATTACTCCTGAGAACTTAAAACATTTACATATATATTATGAATTTTAATTTACATAATGATATTTTTAAAATATGTACATTGTACTTTAATTTTAAAATATCACTTATTTATACTATCAATAGACTTAATCACAATGTTTTACAATAAATTAAGGTGGTATTGACTCAATAGTTAATAATAATAATAATAAAACAACATATGCATACATTTATATTATTATTAAATAATTAAATACTATAATACATAATATAATGAATGAAATTTTTTGGAAAAAAATTTAATTACTCTATCGTAATATTAATTGTAAAATAAATCATTTTAATATTACTACCAAAAAACATATCGTGAAATGTACTTAATACATACAAACCAATATACCGTATCCGCTCAGAATTATTTTCGTATACAATAATGTGTATATTATTGAATTCAAATTTATCATGTATATTACAATGATTCACTAAATACCTACTATAAAACAGAGTAGTATCCCTATTAACCTTCTCGCCTTTTTTTTAATTATTCAAAATGATCTATTATTATAATATTTTTTTAGTAAAATGCGTAGCAAATAGCCAATTTCTGATAATTATTACATAAATATCCAATTAGTTTTTATCTAAACACAATAATACGACATTTATCAAACATTAAATTATTTATTTATAATAGCCGCATTGATAATGTTTACGTGATGATAATTCGTATAGATAAAATGGCAGTTGGCATACTTTTCGGGCACAACGGGAAATTGGAACATATAATATTTCGTTGTGACATAACTGTAACGTAGTTATAGTAGACGGACACGTATCAGTTAGATTGGATAAATAAGTAGGTACGAGAGTATTATGTGCTTGGCAAACGTCCTGCGCGAGCACAAGTTACGGTCCGCCCGCGCGTCTGTCGGTCCCGCTTGAGACTCGCAGCAGTGAAAGCGGTCTAACGTATATATAATAATACTATAACAATAATAATATATAAAATATTTTATATATATAATGTAACAAAACACACTCACGGTCGTGAATATCAATTGGCCGTTCAAAGGGGGAAACACTACCAATTCAATATTATCATCAGTGTCGATTTCCTAGTTGACTATTTCGTAACGACGCCCAACTATATAATATATAATGCTATTATACATTTATACAAACGTAATTAAATCGCGTGTATGTATACACATTAAGCAAATCGAAAACGAAATGCATTACAAACTTAATATAAACAGAATTCGTGTTGTGTTTATGTCGTGAGCAGTGGCTTGCTCAGCTTTTTTGAAAGGGGGGTATTCATTTTTGACTTGTCATAGAATCTACATTTTTTTTCATGTTAATAATAAATTATTAGAAAAAAATCCAAAGGGGGGTATGACACCCTGATCTCCTCCCCTCGTGAGCAAACCACTGGTCGTGTGTGCATCATCGTACCATTCGTACCAATATTTTAGTATTTGGGTATGAAAAGCTGTGGTTCATATAATATTATAATATTATATACTTTGATGCAACGAGTGTGCAGGTCTTATATTTTTACAATATTTTATGCGGATGAAACTGTGTGTTTAGTTTAATCCACGTGAAAATGTAAAATTATTAAATGGGTGGCGCTGGCTAGACGTACGTCAAAATACTTTGTCAATTGGTTGAGACTTTAAATTGTTTGCATGGTTTTAAACACTTACAACACAAGATGTGTCTTACACCCAACTTTTCCATTTGGACTCCATATGGCCATATTACAGTATTATTAGTACCTAACTAGTATTACATATTAGTACATGAGGTATAACATATAAATTAAAATCACGCTAGTGCGTTGTCAAAAATGCATCTTTTATCATGGGAAATTATTTTTAACTCAAACTAAAGATCTTTTAATCCATGTATATATTAATAGAAACACAGTTTAATGAGCAAAATTATAACAAAATTACGATAAAATAGAAATATTTACGCAATACCAGTTTTTCGTTAACGTAAAAACTTAACATTTATTTTGTTTTAATTCCATAAATATTAGTAATTGGGAGATTTCAGGACTTTTCGTTATTATATTTATTATTATTATTATTTATACACAAAAACTTTTTTAAAATATTTAAGCAAATAAATTGTAAGCTATTTATTTATACAACTAACCTATTTGCACCGTTTTAATGTAAGTTTGTGTTGACTTTATAAATTAATAACGATAATGCATTATTATTACTATAAAATAATATCATATTAATTATTTTATTATTTAATACCTACCTATATGCAATCGCGATGTTAAAATGGTAAAAATTAGTTCAATTTACCATTGTCTTGCTAAGAATTGTATACATACAATTAATTATGAAATATCCTTAAAATTAGAGAATAGGTACATAATGCACCGCTCAGAATCGTTTTTCGTATACAATGATTTATTATTAGTTTACAATTTAACATAATATCAGTAACTTACTCAAAGACTAGATACACTAAAAATCTATACCTACTATCTATCACAACATCTCCCTCGATTTATTAAACTTACAACATTGTGGGTATACTGGTATTACCGTTATAAATTATATAAAATATTTATATCCGGTATTTTCGACACTTATAAAAAATAACCGTTATTTGATTAAATAGGTAGTATTTTAGTGTTTGCTCAATTCAAGGATAGATTATTTTGATAATCTTTGTGGATACTTACTTTGTACAATGATACTTTTAGATAATATATTATTATATTTTATAAACACTATGGCATTATTTTAGATTAACTTTATGCTATTGCCTATATTTATACTATAACCTATGAACATAGGTAATATGGTTGATTTTTAAGCAAACGCTAAATGATTTTTTTTAATATGCTATGGTTTTACTTTAGTATAATGTATATCTGTATATGCACCAATAATAATAAAATATGTTTTGCTTAAAATCATATGTTTGTTAGTGGTAGGGAAAGGTATCTTAGCAAAAACAAATAGTAACTAAAAAGCTAGTTGTAACTAAAACACATTTAAAAATATAAAACAATTTCGGACGGCAAAAAGTTCTGAACTTTTATCACAATTATAGACTACAGAGGACTTCGATATTTGATCCTCCGTACTTCGCATGGTATCTACCTGCGCTCAGCAGTTTCTGTGTATTTTGAATAAATTCACATTATTTATGATGTTTCGATTTTGTATGGCCAATTTATCAATGGTTAAATACAGCCAATTGTTTTTATACATTTAATAAGTGGAAAAGATAACAATCGGCGGTAATTGTTCGAAATTAAAATAATAATGTGATTATCCGCTTGTGAGTAATTCTTGATATCCGCTATAATAGCCAATAGGTGTTGGCATGGAGTTGAATACACTGTCCACGAGCATCAAATGCAGCTATATAATGCGGCCGAACCCTTCTCGACGATCAGAGTCTTATGTAGGTACATTGTGTATTTGCTAACTTCATCACTTCTGTAGAAGTGCAAACCATGGTCTGACGAAATGCTCCGACCTAGGATTTTCTAAGTCTTTTAAAAATTTCAGTGGAGAATTCTAATTTTTTATAGATGAAATAAGACTATATATTATTGAAATACTAAACTAATTTATGTTTATTCAGTGACTTGAGGGATTATTGACAAACAAAATAATATGCCGATACGTTAGATATATACATATATATGTATATAATATGTCACATGCGAAGCGAACTATAAAATGTTAAACATACAACATTCAGCATAAGATTATCATTGGTTCTCTAGTATAATTAAATCTTGAGTCGAGTTTATTTTTTTTTAATTGACATAATTATAAATAATATATAGTTAGCGCATCATAGTTAATAAACTAAATAATAATTAAATTTTATATAAAATTTAAAAAAAATATTAAATTTCTTTTACGTATATAATATGTGTGCATATTATATTATTACGTGATTATATGTACCTATCTAATTAGTAATTACTAATTAGGTATTATTAAACTTTGTTTAAATAATTTAAATTTCATTATTTTTTAATTAAATTTGATATACAATATTATTGCTCGATTTGTATTTTCACAACATCTTCGTTTTTAAATTATAAGTTATAACATACATAATATTAAAAATAGATACTTAATATTGGGTACGGTATCTTTTAACCGTGGTTTAATAATCCTTTCATAACTATAAATAAGTTACTTAGGCAGTTATTTTTATAATTTTAAACCACGATGTACTATTTATGATCACTGTGGTTTTTATAAGTACAGTTGATTGGCTTGAATAGATAATAGTGCTTTATAAGGTCATCTAAGAAACTTTCTCTGGATAGATAATAATAATACACAGTTTTTAAGTCCAGCGAGTTAGTATTGTACTCCATTAAGCAATTCATCACTTAGTATATACGTATATTATTTAATATATGAAAAATGTAAAATAATCTAATTTATAATGTTATAATATATTTATTATATACACATATATGTTTGTTAAACGATTTAATTTTCTTTGCGTTATGTTAAATTATTCGACGGATGATTAAATATATTTTGATTAAAAGATTATACGTAATTATAATAAACCGATAAAAAACCATTAATTTTTGTACAAATACTGTTTTTTTCCAATAATTATACATTATATAATTTTTTCAAATAAGAATAATATATAAGTACCTTCGAAGCCAGCTGTGGTGGTCAAGGGGTCAATTGTCTTACATAAATGGTAATTATTGTTGGGTTTCATTTGCCCGAAGCTATTATATTGAATCAGGAAATCTATGCCAAGTAATAGGTAACAAAAATGGGGTCACTTTGGCAAGCGACTAACAAAATTCAATATTTTATTTTGATAACTAAACGTACTATACCATTAACAATTTATAATTAAATACCATGTTTAATCATCATTTTATTCGATTTGTTTTATACTTTAAAACTTTATTATAAATATTGTGAATGCATATTTATACAAAACAAATACCTAACACACAAAAAAAAATATATGATTCTTTTAATGACAATTTTTATGCAAATTTAATTTGAGTATTTCAAAGTATGTATTTATTTTTCCTTTTTATTGTTTAAACAATATATAATATATGTTTATTTACGCAAATAATTTTACAAAAACAATAGTTATTACTTATTAGTATTATAATTTATAACAAATATTAATAGGGGTAAGATTTTAAAACTCGCTTGAAAACGAATAAACATATATTATAATATTAAAAGGATTAAAAATAATGAAATATTAAATAAATACATAACAATACTAAAAACACAAATACACGATCGACTGACGAAAGTTGATCGAAATATAATTAATTCAAAAACCACTGAAAATAGATCATTTCACGAATTAAAAATATTTGTATTGATAAAAAAAAAATAACGATAAAAATAAAGCAAATAAGTGATAGGCGTGTGTAAATTTCGGGAAAATTACACCTTTTCTTAAATTCTATATTTAAACTGCGTTAAAAAAAATTTAACATTATACACTGTAGCAATTTATTTTAAATAAATAATATACATATTATATAAGTACTATGTGAATATTGATACAATAAGAAATATTATATAGGTATATATATATATTATATATACTATATATAAATAATACATACATCATATATACCTATAATCTACATAGTATTATGTTCATATATTATTTAATTATTTATATTATGTTGAATACAAATTTGTTTAGAAAAATCTAAATTTATTTTTAAGTTAAAACGATATATACTAAATATCAGTTCATTTACAAGTAAAAGATTATTACAAGAGATAATACTACTTAGTAGGTACATATTTACTATTTACTAGTGTTGATATCAGTGGAAGAAATAATTAAGGAATTTCTGTATCGTTTAATATTTGATTTAATATGGAACTTAAAAAAATGTTTAGCCAGAATGTTAAAAAATTAATAGGGTAGTGTTGAACAATTTTAAATTTAAATTTAAATATAAATCAAAAATAAGTAGTTTTAAAAACATAGAAATGCTCAAATAAAACAGGCACTACATATATATATATATATACATATATATATACAGTGTTTGTTTTATCAAACAATACTCATTATTTCAAAAAGTAATCATGTTTTTGAAAATATTTTTTTACATAGTTTCAAATTGTTAAAAAAAGTAAAAACAACGTTTTGTATTAAAAAATTATATTTTTAAATATTTTTTTTCCTTATAATTTTTTAAGTTTTTTATTTTTTTAAATGACAACATAATAGTTTTAATTTCATATTCCGAAGCAAACTAATTGTCTGAGTATTTTGATACATAAAAATCAAATTTAGGACGAGTAGTTTATGAGTTATACGTATTTAAAGTTTAGATAAACGGAGTGGAGTGGTACGGGGTTACCCCGCAAAATGTTTGTCCACTACTCCACTTGTATAACCTTTAAAGAAGTATAACTCATAAACTACTCGTCCTAAATTTGATTTTTACGTACCAAAATACTCAGACAATAATTTTGCTTCGGAATATGAAATTAAAACTCTATTATGTTGTCATTCAAAAAAATAAAAAACTTAAAAAAATATTTAAAAATATAATTTTTTAATAAAAACGTTGTTTTTTTAACAATTTGAAACTATGTAAAAAAATATTTTCAAAAACATGATTACTTTTTGAAATAATGAGTGTTGTTTGATAAAAAAATCACCCTGTATATAAGTATATATATAGTGGGTAGGTATATAAAATAAATTTCCGCAGTTTATATAATGTATCTTATCAGTTTTGTCACATATTGTAAAATATTAAAATTATTTTGCCGCAGTTTACATATCGAATTTTAGAAAAGGTGTAATTTTGTAGCAGTTTACCATCTCCCTAGTGGTAGACGGATGATTTATGTAATATATAGCGAAAATTGTTAAATCAATTTCGATATTTTAAATATCATTATTTCAACCAATAAAGTTTCATTCTATAAAAAATTAAAAATTATATGGAAAATGGACGGATCGACGTAGTCAATCTTGATATCGGAAGAAGCCGAAGTCGGCATACACCTACAGCAGCGATGAATACTGATTATCATTTAATCTATTTTCTATTGGTTTCTGTCGGGAAAAAATAAACGATGATGGATACAGACATAGCAAGTACGATATGGGGCGGGTGATCTGGTAGCGGCGCCAGGACTTACAGACAGCGATGCAGAGAATATTTTTTTTCTCTTCTGATACAGTTGACCTTGAAGCCGGTTAATTTGTGTATGTTTGAAATGGAAAGTAATAGCGGAAGATGAAAATAATATACGTACATTATTCAACAGTTAACTACAAAGAATCTCGCGCATCTCTGATCTGATGAGCTGCCCGGACTTCCTATACATATTTTATACATTGAAACTGAACCCACTTCAGCTAGCACAAGGCTACAACCGGCCACGGCGTTTCCTGTAACTACACTTAAATTATAGCTGATATGTGTACATCTGCGAGTTATATAACTGCAGCTGCAGTAGTAATTTGATTATTTTATTTATTATTATTATTTTTATATATATATATATAGCTACGCGATCGTTAATATTTATGATACCAAAATATAGCAATAATATAATTATTATTAATATATTTTACTGAAATTAAGGGGCGGGAAATGAGATTATAAAGGATCACTGATATTGCGCAACTATAATATTAAAACGCTATAATAATTAGACGTTTTTAAGTACCTATTAGGCCTGTATCAAAGCCACGTTTATGTCATAAGCGAGTTTTTCAATCTACATATTTTAAACTCGTATGCCTTAAAAGATTACGTCGATAAGAGCTCAAACGCGTATTGATTGCAAACGATAATAACACACAATAATAATCGAAATATCTCGGTGTACCATACACCACGATATAAATACATTCTTTAACGGTTCGGTGCCCGTTAGTATGTATTTGTTCAAAATTACCACAGTTTTACCAAATTCTTCGTGAACACAAAATTTATTACGAGTGAAAAATTATAAAATGTACGTCATGAGTGAAAAACAAAAAATAATTATCATAGTATTAATGGATTTAAATTCAGAAAATGAGTGTGTCTTAAGGAATGTTAAGTTAAATACATTATAATAATAGATATCTCAAGAATTTCCCACAAAAATAGCGACATATGAAACCCATAAAACGATTTATTATTTTAATGCGATGATAATATTTAATTTTGTTGTTTGTTGTGGTATTAGTTCAATTTTGTAATTAGTTTTTTAATTATTGGTAGGAATAATATTTTACAATTAATTGACATTGTCTAATTAAGTACTAAATATTTTTCATCATTTAAACATTTTGACATGTTTCATGAAAATAAATAATATTATAAAGAATATAAAATCTTTTAATATAAAAAAATTGGTATTTATACTTAGTTTTTAAATTAATTTTTTCTTCAACTAATTAACACCTGTAACAATCCAGATTAACCCGAATAATAATGATTAACCAAACATTATTTTTTACATTTTTTTTCTGATAGAATACATCCAGCAACATTAACCAGAAAATCAACAAATGATTCGAGTGCAAGGCCCCTGGTTAAATATTGGTCGTTGCATAATTTTCCGAATTTGCGGTGGACGTGGGTAGTAGGTACCTATAATGCATAATACATCATATTATGTACTCGTATAATGTAAAACGCGTAGAAACAAATAAAATGTACAAACTGGGAAAGAGCTTGTACTACGTCCGATAGAAAGTTGATCAAGAAATTCGCAAGGTCGCAATCCACCTACGAATATTCAATATCTTCCAGTCTCTTTCTCCGTCTCCCGGATAGGTTAGGTTTACGTAACATATTATGTTTTATTTTTAAGGAAAAAAATATTTGTATACATATACCTGCAGCTTACAGGTATTATGGGAGATTACTTTACGTACGTGAATTAATCATTATTTTCATTCGCGTAGTAAACTAGTCGGTAATTTTGTGCATGCAAATAATTCAAGTAATCCAAGATGTCAATAGATATATAATATTATTAGTTCTTAATTATCCTATGTTTATTTGTTTTAAAAATATTTTTTAACGATATTCGAGCGTCTACGGAACGTATTATTATATTTTATTTTATTACCTACACGTGTTTTTAAGACTGTTATATTATTATTATTATTTAGAGTGTCTTTACTCATTTTGCAAATGTATTTATGTATTTAGTGCCGTAAAGGCTGCAACACATTACAAGAACGAAACTAATTGTTTAATAGGACCTGACGGATACTTATAAGTTATAACTAAATATAATATGTTTAAAATGTATAAACAATATGTTATTTTATATAGAAACGATACATATTACATGCACCAGATAATAAATAAGTACCTACGCGTAATACAAATAATATTTTTTTGATGTTTACCATATCCACCATATACTGTATAGTTTGCGTATTCATTTTCAAACCATAAAATGATTATTCTACATTGAAATATCAAATACAAAACGTATTAAAATTTTAGAGACTTATTAATGAAAAACTTTGCAATATATTAATGTCTATTTCATATAAATAGACTGAATCTGCAATAGGATACGATGACTCATATTTTTGTTAAACACTTTTAATTTGAAGCTAAAAATACGTCAAACAGTAATAAAAAATTAAAAAATAATTTTGGTCATTCTGTAGATTTCGCTTCAAATACGAGCGTAGGCGTTTTTCGCACAGTTATCATTAAATTACATTCATAATATGATTCCTACAATAGACCGAATTAATCAATAGAAAAATGCGGAAATGCTAAAATTCCTGGTATTGATGATCAAGGCGTAGATGCCATATTGCACCTTTCTAATTTCTAAACGTTTAATTTATTGACTGTTATATTATATAGTAGTAAACAACTTATTGAATAATTCTGTATTCAGTTTCAAGTTAAAACAAATACCTAAAAATAAGATTGACATTAATTGCTTCTCAATACACCATTTCTTTAATCTTTAATCGTTTCATTCAAATAGTCTTATAGTTATCTTATTTAAACGTAACGACACCGAAACAAAATTTATAATCTCATAAAATATTTTAAATAATTATTATTAATATCCAATTATGTATAAACACCAAACGCCCGTTCGCCCATCATACGCTCAATTGTACGAAAATAAAATACAAATGTTAACGAATATTATAATACTAAGTTTTTGACGTTTATGATAAAACAGTCAGCAGTACTTAGCTACATGCTACATATTATTATTAGGTACCTATAACATATTGATTTCACTCTTCATTAATATTATTACGTACATCCATTACGACTGTAACCGAAAGATCTAACGACCAAAACAAGATTTTGTGATAAATATCCGATTGTAAATGAACGTACCTATACATCATACAAGAGTTTTCTATCAAATACAGTAATACAATATATTATACATTTAGTTATAATGTATTATGTATAGCAATTTTAGTGACAGCTAGTTTTTGCGCGAGTAAACGGGGGAGGGGAGCAACTTAAATGATAATTAGGTAAAGGGTCGAGTTAATAAGTGTCAAAAGATATTTTTTGGAAAATCGTTTTTATAATATAATTGAAATTGTTGTAGTATAGTGCAGATCATTAGCATTAATATTATAATTTAGGTGAACCATTATGTTTTCAGAGATAGACAATTGATAATTTTACATAACATAAATAAAGATGTAAAATGTCTATCACCTCTAAACGTTTGAAAATGTCACATTAATACTTTTATCTGTAATTGAACGCTAATACTATTTGAATAATAGATACTTATTATATACAGACACCACAAATTTCAATTTAGCAGCAAATGTCAAGTTTTTTGTTTTGTTTTTATCAGACGCTATATTGCATAATCAGAACATAGATTGTTATATTTTGTATTAATAAAAATCGAATTTTTGAACGGGTTATTAATTAATGGTAATTTATAAGTCTTACTCATCATTTAAAAAAGTAAAAAAATGATACAAAATAATAGAAAAACAACATTTAAAAAAATTATATGTTTAATGAATTGTAATTAATACTATATACATATAGGTATTTAAAAAATTTCCAAAGATGGTTATATTTTTCGTGAAAACAAGACAAGTGTTTACTTTTAAAAAAATCACCTTGTATAATTATAGGTATGTACGTGTATATAGTATTTTATTTTTACATTCCCGTACTATAATATCATAATAATTATGTAAAAGAGTTCTTCCGGTCATCGTTCTTCCGACTTTTGTTTATATCTTACTCGCGGAAACGTTAATAACATGATTTGCCTATTCATATTATATACTTATACGACATGATAATAATACAGTATATATAGTGACTTGTTATCACAATGGGACAGACAAATGAAATTCGAATCGTGCACGCAACCGGTTAAGCCGCGCGACGGCTTGTGCGACTACGATACGTGGTTATATACCAGGTACATACGTATATAAGAACACACGTGACAGTTACGAGGGCAGAAAAACCGCACTGGATATAATACATACCTATATAATACAATATATCCACAAAATGATTAATTACCATTTATTCATAGGCCGTAGTGTTGTAACACTGGTCCATCTCAGGACAGCATAGGTATAAGGAATCTATATAGGTACCTATATGTATAATAACATAATATAGGTAGGTACCATCGCGTTTTATGGCCGAGAAAGTCTTCTGCTGACGAATATTCTATACAATAATAATGTAACGTATAATGTACATTGCACGAAGTAGACTAGAAGTTGTATTTCGACGCGCGTAAAATGTATATACAATATCCGAAACAAATTAAAGCAAATTAAAACGTTGACACCTGATGGAAAATAGGCTACCCCATATATTAAATCTCGTGTGAAACGTGCGCGTATAACTATATAACCATACTATTGATAAATGTATGATATATATACTATGTAGGACATAGGTGTTATATATTCCTGTTACATAAAAAAAAATATATCGATATTTACAATTTAGACTGGTAGGCACTCGTGTTTTCGATCAACCATTCGACGACGTGACGTTAATATTATAACAGTTGTAATTATCTATTATCGTTATAAATAATATGTACATCAGAGGCGCCGAACTAATTCTTTTTAAGTGTGGCAATAATGGACATTAATTTATACCCACCCACCTACCTCTATGCGGTATGAAACTTAAGCCGTGGGGGAAAAGCCCCCCCATCCCAAAAAGACACTACAGATTTTTTAACTTAGAAAATATAATTTTCATAAATAAATTATATTATTTACTGTATTTTTTCATTATTTAATATTTTAATATAGGTACAGAAGAGTACCATCATTTTTAATTAACATAGAAATTAATATGATCATCACACATCAGAAAAGGATATTGAAAAAGAAACTGATTTAGATTTTATATTTTTCTCTATAATATAGATCTTAATATATATTATGGAGACACGCAGTACTAATATAAACTAGTTATATAAATAACATAAACAACATATTAACCAACTATTTACATAAATTTAATATTAGGTTTATTGTTTACTGCGTTCTGTTACTCATTTGATTAAAATGATATTTTTTTAAGCACTGTACTACGATATATGATATGTACTCGTATATGATGTAAAAATATTGATAACCCAGTCAGAGCAATGTCAATAATATCATTCTCACATGATATTAACATTAGAGAATCTAATCGTTCTTCTGTCATAGTACTTCTTAATTTACTTTTAATAAGTTTTAATTTTGAGAAGGCTCGTTCTGGAGATGAACTTGAAACAGGTAACGTTAGTCCAATGCTTAGCGCTGACGCGCTGTATAAATTTCTGGAAATAATACTTTCAGTCCATTTTGATGAAATACCTTGTATACTGTGTTTATTGTTCCACAGGTTGTTGACATAATTAGATTTTCTGTGTTTTCTTCTTCGGAGTCATCATTGCTATTATCATCACATGGTATTGGCTTATGTATCTACACTGGTAATTTTATAAATTTTTCAAACATTAGATACGAATTTACAAACTATTTGTATTCATGTCTCAAATTTTCAGCATTTATAAATTGTCCATACATTTTTTCAAAACCTTCAAATGCATCAGTTGGTAAATTGGAGTTTTCTTTGACTTCTATTATTTTCTTTACTTGTAAAAGTGATAAATCTTTATATAGTGGTGATGACTGATTATTAAATCTTTCTCTAATTTGAGTACACACAATATCAATGATTGTAAAGTATGTGTTAACTTTAAAACTTGTTATTGGACAGCTGATAGGTTCATCAGACATAATTTCACCGGACATTTTCTTTTTTGCTCTTTTCTATTTGCTACTAATGGCGTGAAAGATAACTCGTCACTTTTAGATGATATAAACTGATTTTTATCTTCGATTAAATTTTCAAACTGATTGTCATCTCTGAAAGCTAGAATTTTTTCAAATACACATTGTATATAATATATATTCAGTAGCAGCCAATAAATCAATTTGTACGCCTTGTAAAAATACACTTAAAGGATTAGTTAGCTCAAATATTTGTTTGAATATAAAACCAGTTAATGCAAATGATTCTGACAATAAATAATACAGTAAACTTCCAGCCTTAACACTAGTAATACGATCAACATAATTTTGTAATTCGTCCAATGTGTCAATTAATGAATCGTAAGTTTCAAAAACTGTATGAAGAGCAGCAGCATGGGATGACCACCTGGTAGTTTCTACTCTTTTTAACCTACGTAATGGCTTACCAGGATATCTATCTTTTTGATGTTGTGAATATAGCCCTACTCATTTTTTACTGCTGCCTATGTAATAGGCAACATACAGTGTTTCTAAATTACCGAATAGATTTTTGACCTGGGAGCAACTACTTACTGCATCTACCATTGCCAAACTAAATCTGTGTGCCCAACACCAGACATATTATGTAGCAGAAGGGTTATGTTTTTTCATTATGGCCTGCAATCCATTGTAGGCATCTCTCATTGAAGCTGCACCATCGTATGATTGGCCTATTAGATATTTCTTCCAATCTATATCCATTTCTTCACATATATCGTTGAACATTGTAAACAAATGTTGGCCAGTAGTTGATAAAGTTTCTCGGACAGCTATTAGTCTTTCACAGATATCACCGGTGTTTTTATTTATGTAGCGAAACACTATTGACAACTGCTCCTTTCGAGAAATATCAAATGTAGTATCTACAGACACGGAAAAATATTTGGCATTAATAAGCTCATTTTTAATTGAATTACGTATGTGAGTGGCAATAGCTTGAATTAATTAGTTTTGCCATTGCCATGTGATAAAATTATATGTACCTATGTTTTTCTTTCAATTGAACTTCAGTTAAATTTAATTTTATTATGTAGACTGCAGAGTGACATGTTTAGACGGAAGGAGGGGCGAAGCTGTCTTTGGCGATTGTTGAGAACTAGTCGTTTTTTTGCGTATGTGGGTAGCCCATGTGAGACAGTGGTAACGAAAATTTCCGATAGTTAGAAGAGGTTGGTACTTGGTTGTTGAGTATGATAGGAAGCAGGTTATGGGTCTTAGTGTAAATGTGCAGTGGATGGAATTGGATTCGTTGAGTTTGAATCTCGTAGCTTATATTTAATGCTGTTTAAAATAAATTTTTTGGAATTATTACATTAAATTTGTCATATAGGCAACGCCATGCAGCCATACAGGAACAGCTATATTTAATATAAATACATCAACTATTCAACTATGTAAAATCAAAACCCTAACAGTTTTATATCGGTATTCACAATATTTTTGTCAGTAGATTCAGCAAGATCTGTAGTTCCCTAGGCTATTTTTTACTTTTTAACACTCAAATGTTGAATATAAAGTCGATTCACGAAAAACTATAATTTTTTTATGTGTACCTATTCATATACATAATATTGCTGCAATGTCGTCATTGGTTACGGAAAATATAACAATTGTTATGATTGGAAATTTTTTTATATCTGTATATTATATGCCGTAAAAACAAACCAAATTAGCGTGTTAAAAATCTGTGCCATTTATATGGAGTTTAGAATCGATAAATCCACGGGTAACGCTGAGTAGGATCAGATTTTTATAATAAATGAACGAGTACTGTTGAAATGTTTTATAATACTTTATTACTGTTAATATTATATCCAATATTAATTTTATAATACCATTTTTTTTACAATTTTTGTATCAAGTAGAAATATTAATGATTTTATTTATTTAATGTATTAATAATGCAAATATACTGAAAGTAATTTACGATTTTAGGAATGTACGTATGGAATAATTTATCATTCTATTCATTTTTAAGATAAAGTATTTTCCTATTTAGTTGTGATGTAAATATCTTACTATACATTACTACATTACTATATAATAACCTATATAAACCTAAATAATATACTTGCGTTACTTATCAGATTCAAAACTTTAACGGTAGCTATGTAGCATATTAATATAATATTATACATTACCCACGAATGTACGTCATATGTATACCACGCGTATTAAAAACGATGAACGTTCTATAGTCTATAATACTTACGTATAATATTATAGATAATTACGTATTATGAAAATATACGAATAGGTGATGACTGATGATGACAATACCTGGTATTTAAATAATATAAGTTAAATTATAATATAATATTGTGTTATGGTGATGTTTAATTTTTGGCAGACTAGATTATTTGTTGTGTACACAGTATACATATTATAGTAAATGTAATGTGAATAATATTATGTACGTGATGTCATATTGTCATAATAACTGAATAGTGTATAACATAATAGGTTATGAAATACAAAACGCCTAATTATCGTTTAATTTTAGAGCAAAGCGGATGATGGTGATTCTCCTTCGCTTCTAACGGTGTTATGTTTAAATTACGTAAAGTTTTTTTTCCCAAAATTTTGGTTTGGCAATTATTGTTATTAAAAAATTATTTCGAACCACCAAAACCACAAACTACTAATAATTGAATGCATCATACATGCGGTGGTCTAACAAAATTTAAACATACGTTTATACGCCATACGCGTATAATTATAATAATAATTTACAACATAAAACGTATACATATACGGTTTTTTCTTAGCACTGACATAATACTTAATAATTGATCCTAACACGGAGTCATGCACTATGAAAATTATATAATAATTTCATATCATTAACATTCGCTAAAAAATACTATCTATACATACGCGTAATGGGTGTTAAAACATTTAATTTTACGTAGAATACTAACAATAATATTAAAATCATAAGCCATAAAATATACATCTAACAATAATAATACGACTTGATTTTCAAAATAATCCATAGTAATAATAAGCCGACGTTTAAATTATTGTGAATGAATATTTTTATAGCTTATAGTTTAATCAGACCTGCCCTGTTGTTTGCCTATAACAAATATACACTTCTCAAACATCATATGTGATATATCAAAACATATTAATAAATAGTTAGATCTCATTTGGTCTTCTTGTGTCAAAGAGCAACGTAAGAAAAAATAATTATGTCAGCACTCATGAAACATCTTCTGCCTTAAGTTTTATTAAAAAATCTACTCACAAATAATTTACTTTACTATTAAACTTTTACGCGTACATCGACTGTAAACATCATCAATAAAAATAATTATAGACATAAACTAAATTATAATTATTATAATTTATAATGGTAAGTTGTAACACTATTGGGTATAATTTACTAATATATTTTACAATAAATATAGTAAGTATACCCGCGGATAAAACGTTGAATATTTTATAGAAAATCACAACTGTGATTGATCTATCATCTAAGTATTTTATAATTTGTCCGTATTTTATGTTGGAAAGTCTCGAAGACATTATTTTTCCGGAAAAATATATAAATTATGGTATGAACTGATTGTTTAAATATCTTGTCTATATATAAAACTTTCCGCGAGTAGTTTGATTACACATATAGTGTGTAACTCCAGCCAGTCTCCCGGTGATAATTTTAAAATTTAACACTAATTTTTTCGAAAAGTAGATAATGTTTTGGGAAACATGATTTTATTAATAAATAGGTATTTAAAATTTAGATGAGTGAAGTGGACCAACATTTTGCACGTTACCCCTGTAAAACTCTATAATTCGTTCATTAAGACATTGTATGGAATTTGATTGTTATACTTATATTATTTTCAGAAAAATATTAAATTTAAGAATATGAAATTAAAAATGTATACCTACTATTATACAAAAAAACTTATTTTCAAAACTATTATTGTTTTGCAATTATTACCTACTTAAAATAGTTAAAATTATATGAAATTTTTTTTATAAATCATTCATACTTTTCGACTTTTTAAGGTTAACAGAATCACCTTATTTATATAAGTATTCGGTATATTATCGTACATTATACAATAGCCGATAGCGGGTTTGTTATTCCATCTAAAATATCAAATATTATAATATAAATAATGTATGCCAGAATAAATCCCATATCACTCATAATAGGCATATTTATACATGAAAAATCGATATATTTAAACATGAGTTCAACATCCTATGAACGAAAAGCTAGCTCCATGCTCCGATTTGCGTATACCTACGGATAATGTTGAAGCTATATAACTACTGTCACTTCTTAAAACTTAATGAAGTGGTCAATATTTGTTTTATTCTTTGATCCATCTGGTATATTGACTATTTTATTCATTGACATTATTTAAAAGTTAAAATTAAGTTTATTATAACATTCGAAAATTAATTTAATATTTCAATTCTAATATACCATACACTGTCATAGACTATAACTAATATCTATGTGATTTGATAAATTTTCATTAAATTTAATTTATTTTAAAACAAAATAAAAAATTTTTAAAAAAATATTATCATAAATGTATTGAACATTTTATAAACTAAATTGCTTAAAAAACTTCTTTTTTTAAATTTTTGAAAAATAAAATTTCCAAATTTCTGTCGATGAAGATACTATGGGTGATATAGAACTTCTGAGATGCATTGTATACAATATAATGGGTACATGTATAATACATAATATAATAATACGTACGATAACTAAAATATATACAGTATAGGTTAATTTTTACAAATCTTGAATCACATTCGGCTAAATAGACTCTGTTGGACAATAGCTCAACGTGCACAGCGATGAGTAGAAGTTATTCGGAAACCGGCCACTTCCGGTAGTATACAGGCACATAATAATATAAACATACGGTTATGCTGCAGCCAGGGCCGTATTTACGCCTAGGCCCGTGAGGCCCGGGCCTAGGGCGGCAAATTTTTTGGGGCGGCAAATTTTGTAAGAAATAAAAAAAGAATCATATGAATGCATGAAATATTTATATGATTTTTTTTTAGATATCTGTATGTAAAATATACGGGCGCATGAAACTGAAAATGTCACTAACCCGAAATCAATTTTCTCGTAATGTGAGCTATAAAGATAAGATACCTACCTAGGTATATAATAATATAAGTTGTTCCTAAAAGTAATTACGATAAAAATATAATATATATAGAAATTGGCTAAAGATATTGTGTATCCACATCGCACACGACCACAATTCATTTCAGTTTATTGTTCGTCATTGTCGGGAGTGCATATTACAACATAATATATTTAATAAATAATAATTAATAATTTACAGTATTTAGCATTTTTTCACTATGAGTGACGGTCGTAAACGTTTTAGTGGTTCAGAGTATAAAAAGCGAGCCAAAGATAAAGAATATAAAGAGAGTAAAGTTCTAAATAAAATACCTAAACTAAGTACTTTCTTTAAACCTGCTACACCGTCTTCTTTGAATGCACCTGATAATGGTCAACAACATCAACATGATTTAGAAGAGATTGAAACGAGTAAGTGCGAATCGGATTTGGTCATTAATAATTTAACAACTTCTACTTTAAATATGGATCCGGCTACATTTTATATTGATTATAATGATCCGGCTAAATGGATTATTAATGATGTAACTCGCGATTATGTGGCAAAACACGGAATAAATCAAAATTTAAATGATGATTTTACATGTTCTAAACGTGAGTATCCTGACAAAAATAGATTTTTAAATAAATCATTATTTGTTAGAACACGTATAAATGGTGAAGTACAGTCACGACCATGGTTAGTGTTTTCGAAATCTACTGGTACAGTGTTTTGTGCACCATGTCGACTCTTTGGAAGTGCACATTTATCAACATTAGTAACTATTGGTTTTAATGATTGGAAAAATGCTGTACGAAAATTAAACGATCACGAAAATTCTATTCCTCATAAAACTTCAACAGTTGCATTAATCGAAAGGGGGAAAACTGCAGGTAAAATAAACCAAGAAATTGTTTTGCAATTAGAACAAGAAACCAATTATTGGCGAAATATTTTAAAAAGAATAGTTGCTACTGTACGTTCTTTAGTAATTCGAGGGTTACCATTGAGAGGCAGTGAAGAAAAATTTGGGTCGTATCATAGCGGTAATTTCATTATGACATTAGAGCTTTTAGCAGAATTTGATCCCTTTCTATCAGAGCATATTCGCCATTACGGTAAAATCGGTAGTGGTAATACATCGTATCTATCTTCACAGACATACGGAGAGTTTATACAAATTATGGCAGAAAAAATTACAAAACAAATAGTTGAAGAAGTCAAAGTTTCAAAGTATTTTTCGATAAGCGTTGATTCGACGCCCGACGTATCCCATGTTGATCAGTTGTCTTTTATCATAAGATACATTTCAAAAGATGGTACTCCTATAGAACGATTTTTAAAGTTTATTGCCAATACTGGGCATAAATCTGAACAACTTGCTGATGCAGTTTTTGTGGGGATATCTGCCGTGGATTGCTGTGAAAAATCGACAACATATTTTAGATATCTACAAGAATTATATAACTTTTTCACAGCATCTACCCATCGTTGGGAAATTTTACTATTTTATTTAAAAAAGTCTAAGTGTGTAAAAAGTTTGTCTCAAACCCGATGGTCAGCAAGATACGAAGCGGGTAAATCTTTATGTACTTCTTGGAGTGAAATTAAAAACGCTTTACAGGCTATTATTGACGATGCCAATGAAAAACCTGTAACAAAATTTGACGCTTCAGTTCTTTTGAAACCTTTTAATACTATAGAAATGTGCTTTATGACTGTTTTTTGGAATGAAGTATTAGAAAGGTTTCATATAGTTAATAAAAAACTTCAATCAGTTAATATTGAGTTAGGAATGATTGTTGAATTATATGGATCCTTAGAGCAGTACATATCTAGAATTAGAAATAATTTTGAAGAATATGAAGGAAAAGCTATACAAATATGCGGTGAAATGCAGTACAAAAAAGACAAGCGGAGAACTGTTAAGAGAAAACGTCAATTCGACGAAACAATGAATGAAGTGATCACAGAAACAGGCAAGGAAGATTTCAGAATAAATGTATTCTTCGTTATATTGGATAAATTGAATGCTGAACTCGTAAGGCGAGGCAGTTCATATAAAAATTTATGTGTCAAGTTTGATTTTCTTACAAATATTTGTAGTTTTGACGAGGAAATAATTTCTGAAAAAACTAGGGCACTAATAGAACAATATCCTAATGATATTGAAGAATCATTTACAAATGAATGTCTTCATTTGCGTGATCATCTTTTTTTTAAATCTGATAAAAAAAGAAACGCCCAAGAACTTTGTAAGATGTTGTATACAAATGATTTAATAGATATTTATCCGAACGTCACAACAGCGTTACGTATGTATTTGTGCACGTTTGCAACAAATTGTACAGCAGAGCGGTCGTTTTCAGCATTGAAAAGAGTAAAATCGCATCTTCGTTCAACTTTGGAGTCAGATAGATTAAACGCGACATCAATACTACACATAGAATCTGAGATGCTTCGAAGTATAAATTATGATGATATAATCGACGATTTCGCGTCTAAAAAAGTTCGTCGTAAAATGTTATAGATAACATAGGTTATGATTAGGTATAAGTTTAACTATTAAGTATTACTAGGTATAAGATTAAAGATTATTAAGATTATTTTAAGATTAAGATTCAAAATGTATACTGATAATGCCTAATTAGGATTTATAATTATTATTTGTTTTGTTTATAATGACTATTGACCTAATTTCTTTAAAATGAAATAAATTTATTTGTAATAATTACAATTTTTTTTTCTTGGGGTAGAGGCGGCATATTTAAAAGGGCCTAGGGCGGCACTTGTTCTAAATCCGGCCCTGGCTGCAGCATTATAAATAATCGTGTGTTGACGTAACGATTGTTTACCTGTAGCTTACGTATTACGTTGCACGTGTATTATTGCGGTACATACACACAAACATTATATTTCTTACACGCATATGCAAAGCACCTATCTAACCTAAGATGATGGGAATAAACGAAGGAGAACTTAGAAACCACAGAAAAATGTGTTTATATCAGAATACTGCATTGGAGTATAATACCAGCAGCTGTAATGATATGCTAATAATATTATAGACTGTTGTCGATGTGTGCATTATGACGGAACATGTACCACTGCAGTACAACTGCGCAAGGAACTTAGGAGTTGGCGCTCACGACTGGTTAGATCAGCCGCGCTTCCGGCTCACCGATTGGTCGCTTTCGCGTGTGATTTTTTTCTATTTCACTAAAAGTATATTTAACGGACATTGAGCAACAATTAAAACCATGAGCTAATGACAGATAAATCCAAAAACAAATGAAAAATTGGTAACTATATTATTTACTTAGGTGAAATAAATTTACTATTTAAGAATACATTAATAATCTTGATAAAATATACACGAATATTACTTGACACGATCAATAAGTAGATATATTTTGGAAATTATAAACCATTCAAAAATAATATATCAAAGAACTAAAACACATTATTATAATAAATTAATTGATTTAATATCTAAAAAGATATATTTTTTCCAAATTCAAGTATACGCATGTAAATTACTTAATTACACATAGGTTAATTTACATAAATTACTAATGTATATGAAATAGCAATATGTTTGGTGGCATCAACAGCCGAAAGCAACATCAATCGCATAAAACATATATTACAAAAGAAAAAAAATTATGCAACTATAGTACAAGAATATATACATAACATATTATTTATTATGTATAATAGGTACCTATTCAAAATGTTAATTAAAAATCATTATTTCTTTTTTTTTTTACTTGATGGGACTAAAATAATTTAATTATTTCAGATAATCTTGCTTTCTCCAGTGAACTGCAAACGCGAGACTATTTCGATACTTACCAATCCCCATCTATAGATAATAAGATTATTTATCTATATTTATAATATTATATTATGCACTAAAGCAGCTGCCGATAATTTGAGCTTATTAGTTATTACAACTATACGTATCATAACATTAAATTTCTAACTTGCTAGTTGTTAGGCACAGTATATACGTACAACGTTCATATCGATATAAAATTTCTCGAAAAATCGTTAGGGGCGCCAAAGAAATTATAACAGCGCAGTTATTGTAATTTAAATGATAATAAATAATAATATTTATGATATAATGTAATATTATAATATGCAGTATGTGATTTAAACATTCCTATATAATATATTATAGCCGTTTGGTGTGTGACACTGTTACAGAGTGCCGAGCGGTACACGTCGTGCGCATATAACATACGATTATAATAATATAATAATATAATTATCGAAAAGACTTGAACGCCGCGAACTGTTCGGACAGAAGTCGACTATATATAATATATAATACCTGTGTATTTTGTCCTGCTGTAGTAGAAGTGAAAGCGAATGCTCTAATAATAACAACGCAAACGATTATGTTTGATCTATAGAGACGATCGTATTTTTTTCAAAACCATTATTACATTATATACTATTGTTATCAATATGTTATCATTATTTGTGATTATAATGAATAATGATATACGTACTCGTATTGTGTTTAATAATGGCCAATTTTTTCAATGAGTGTTATATCGATGACCGCGATAAACGTTTGTAAACGGGCGCCGTAACTGCTGCCAGAGGCTTCCATCAATTTTTTATTTTTAACGCGTAGAAAATTTATCGAATCAGCCATATTATTATCAATATGATTGAATTTTTCAACTTTTGAAAATAATTAAAAAAATTATAACATTATTACTACATTTAATATTCAAATCGATGAAGAAATACATCTTTAGTAGTAACCTTAACATGATAACTCAAAACAAAATGTTGAAGTTCGTTTTTATTGAAATCTCTGACACAAGTATGATGTAATTATTTATTGCTCTTTGCAATCATCAAAATATTTCACGACGAAAATTGAATTTATTTGCAATTATAACATTAATAAATAACTATTCTATAATACCTTTGATGCGCTATTATAATGTGTCAATTCGTCCGAAAATAAGTAAAGATTCTATTGGTTCCAGCATTAATACTATTATTTGTGGCATTCTCTAGTGACGCAGTTAATGTTTTTAATTACTACTTAACTGTTCACATATTACAGTGATTATGCAACTTTTATTTTTTTTTAAATATTATCTAACTAAATATTTTATTAGATATGATGTATTTATTATTATTATTATTTATTAAGTACCTACATACTAACTGTAGTGGTTTAGCCAAATAAAACACGTTTGTGTCAAATCAGCAAACAATATAACGTGTATATATATATAGTAATTAATTAATAAATTCTAACGGCAGTGTTATAAATATTATGTATAATCACGATTTTAACTTAATTTGTTATTTTTCGAATGAACTTGAAAAATCTAAGTTTTATAATGGATTTTTTAACTGGTTAAGATGTTAGGTTATTTGAAAAATATAACTAGTTGGTAATTTAGTAAATTTACTATGAAAAATAATGTGCCCATCTTATTGGACAAATGTGTATACAACGAACGCGCCGCGCGTATGGAATAAAATAACAATAATATTATTATTATAATAATGTTTGGACAAAAATGACGCATCACGCATTGAAACAACCCGAGGCACAAACATCATTGCGCAATCGTAGCAGACCTAAAAAACCCATAGGTATGTTTGATTATGATATAACGGACATAGTTGTTAGACAATAATAATAATATATACGCCGCCTACATTACGTATAGATCGCCAAACTGGAAGTGGCTACTGCAGAATGGACAGTACTATTACATGGCATATAGCATACACGAACCATTATCATTATACATATTATATATTTTAAGTATAGCACGTGAGACGACTGCTCAGATCATATCGAGCCTGAGTGCGCATTATTAAACAATAACATATAATACATAATATCGTACATCATATTATATCAACGATTAACTATTACAATATATTTTTAACCCGACTGCCTTAAAAACATACTTAGATATACATACTATATTTATAATACAAACGCTGTGCATGCAATAAAAATCCTATTTAAAAAAATTCACGATTTATCGATTTGAGACGTAATAATAATAACCTAACCCTAAACCTAACCACATAATATATTGTGGAAATTATAAGAAAAAAAATTACGACGGCCACATGGCAGACACTCCGCGGCGACCGGATGTCTCGTAGGAAAAATGTCGATGAATATTATTATTTAACATTATACATAATACAAGTATATGCAAGTATAGAGTGTTTGTATTTTATATTGTATAAATATGCATACATAAAGATAAAATTAAATGTTAACTTATAATTTTATTTTATCTGTTGATTATTAACCGTAACATGACTAAGAGAAAATAAATCATTTTCATAATTAAATTAAGTTTAAAAAAAAATCAAATGCAAAATTCTTTAATTGGTTAATCTTGAATCATAATGCCTTTATGATATAAATTTATATTCATCGTACTATTTAAATTTGAAAATAACTTCAAAAATATCGTTAACACTATAAAAATAATAATAATTCCTATATACTACTGAAGAGTTATAGCTGGTAATATGCACAGTGCACACCTACCGTCATTAAGATAAAGAATGAGATTGTGAAATTAGATGGTTTTTTTCTGTGTATGTATAAGTATATTATACGAGTGTTATAATTATTTTTTATATAAGTAATTATATTCTTAATCAGTTAATCAACGGAAATGATTAATGGAAAATTATTAAACCAAAAAATGTCAGCCTTATTATGTTGCAGTTGCAGTTAAAATAATAATATTAAAATCGCACGAAATTAGATGAAAGTTAATTCATTCCTCGATGATTGAATCTTCGTATACGCGTGCATATTGCCGGAAACTTACGAAACAAGTGCTCAATTGTAGATCTATACCTACGTAGATAATATGGTACGTTAGGTTATTAGGTATTTTTAGTTAGGTAGCTATTATTTCGATTAACAATTTAATAAAACAATGCGGGTAATATAAAACGTTTCCATTTGTCTGACTCTAGGCGAATGTCGACGGCTCATTTCGAGCTAAGAATAATGAAGTCTATCGTTTATGATTATGATATATTATACATAGGCACCTGTACCATACTCGTGATACGTGTCTTGTATCAACAGTGTGGATCACGACCCCGATCCGAACTTAATATTCAATAATCACTATTAATTGATATACTAAAGCTGCTGCACTGCTGTAGTGAATAATATACGCATATTATTATACTATGTACAATACGACCGCCATCAAACAATATATGACATGCACCTCAGGTGTCAACGGTAGTGCCTATCAGGTCAAAGGTGATTAAAGTTATTTGCCAATCGTTATTGTAGTTGTCTATGTTATTGTTCGGCTGCATATAAATACTATATAGTTGCACGCCAAAAAATGAATTCGAGAAAAGGTCAAATCAGAATTGCAACCAATAGAATTATTAATTTTTTGCATTATATTCGAATTAATATATTTCCCAAATCAAGATATTCTATCACTCTATCATAATATATAATATTAATTTGTGCCATTAAATTAATTTTAAAAAAAATATTGTAATTATTTTAAATAAAAAGAAAATGAATGTCGAAATATAATTAATACTAGAATACTAGATGCAATATTAAATCTGTTTTATAATTTTGTAAATCCATTTTTAAGTATTATCTTAAGTATAAAAATTTTAATAACTAAGAAACTACTCGTGTGAATTTGAATTAGGTAAATCGAAATTTTCAATAAAATTATTTACTCAATAATATACATTAAAAAAGGGTTCTCAAAACCGAATTTTATAACATTACGGGACACTTCTTAACTAGTATTATTAATCTACATTTTTTTTTAGTATGGTTCTATATAAAAATTCCGAAATTCATGAAATTCGTTATTAAAGGAAAACATGAAGGTAAGTGAGCATATTATTCGTTTAGTAAATTGCCCTGTACCTATATGATATAATATTATATCCAAATAACTTTAAAATATTATTAACTATTCATTTTTAAGCATTATTTGTAAATGTCAGGTTTTTAAGAAGTTATTAACAAAATACATTTCATAATACGTATTTTTATACAGTTTTAGACATTTGATTTTTATCTGAGCTATTAAATACAATTAAATACTTTTATTATTACCGAACAAACTTTAAAAATAATCAAAACGATACAAATATATTATCAAAAAATTAAATTTCAAAGAATTTCACTTTGTTGATATATTTTTATCACTATATAGACTGATTGATACCTAAGTTTTAAATATACGTCTGTTATATTATATGTGTGTATTTGAAATAGAGTATGGAATATTAGAATGAATTACATCATGTGATACCGTGATGGATAGACTAAATCCAATTAAAAAACAAGTAACTAATAAGTATAGTTAATCTGGAAAATAGTAATATAGTAATTTACGATTATTGTATTATAAAAGATATAGCGTTATTATTACATGACTACACAATATTTATACACAAACACTGCAGTATCCAAACGAGTTATAATATTCTAAAACAGGATACATATTGGGTCATACATATGTTGGCGGAAATGAGAACCAACCACCCGGGGTCAGGCGTATTAATAATTGTTCATTATTATTATGTTTTTATGTATTTATTTATGTTATATTTTAATATTATAATATATTGCCATGTTCCGTGGTCGTTGCAGACAGCTTTTTAATCAATTTAAACATACAACCATATAAATATTTTCAAAAGTAAATAAATAAAATGCAAAGCTGCAGCGCATTCCTAAGTAAAAAAATATAGGTCGTTAAAATAGAATAAAAATCTTGCATTTTAATTATTAAATGCTGGGAGTGAGAGAACGTGCAACCACTGTTAAATGTGTTAAATTTATCTCAAAATGTCATGTATTATACATTTATAATATTGAGTTAAACGATAAACTAATATCAAATATTTTACTTAGTTAGGTACAACAATTGAGATAGAATCAAAAATGTTTATTTTGAATCTATTGTGATTTACATACCTAATTTTATTGAACAAACATACCATACGACACTGGAGTTTCACTATATTATTGTTTTGATGCAGTATAATATGTCAATAATATACGCACACGTCATATCTTTACCTAAGTTATATTAAGGAATTAAGGATACAATCTAGTAGTCTTGTTAAGTATTTAAATATTTTTTTTTGTGTTTTAAAATTTTAAATTCTTTTCAAATACTTTTTGACTAGTGTATTTTTGAAATACTTAAAAAATACTTTTTATTTTAGAATACTAAATACCTACTTTTTTCATTCTATTGTTTTACTCCAAATTCTAATTACTAATATTTAAAAAATGTCGGATCACCCTGAATTTTTTTTCATTTACGGCCTTAATTGTGATAAATACTGTAAAAATACTTATCTAATATCTTGTAATGTAACTATTAAAGTATTATATTTATTAACTCAAACATTTATAAATAAGTTTAAATACCAATCTATTTGAAAATAATATTGATTATCAATAAAAATGAAAATTTTTAATATATAATTTATTGAACTAAAAAAAAAGTATTTTGAATACTTTTGAAAAGTATTCTTAACAAGACAGCAATCTAGCGTATGTAGTGCGTGTATCGGTTACATCTAAACTCGCCTTACGCTGCCAAAATTCTATGCTCGCAACTGATAATATTTTCGAGCACATCATGACCATGCTTCTTGTACCGTAAACTTGCATAATTTTTTAATGCGTTCAACGACGCCGAGAAACATGAATTGTATTGTTATGCCCAACAACTGGAATATACTTAAAAATTACATACCTATACTATGCATTTATTATGCATCACATACTAGCATATGTGCACGATGCATCGGTACTTGTACTCAATTATTTATAATTAGATGCAGTTTACGAGTGCCCACCACGAAACGATAAATGAAATATAGTTCCGGAGCATCCTAAACGTCATCAAAATATTACAGCAGTCAATAACATTACGTATTTTTTTAAACATAATAAAGTTTTGTGTTAAACAAAAAATTAAAATTTTTTTTTATAAATCGCATTAAATATTAAACATATAATGGTTTTTATATTTTATACACATATATATATATATATTAAATAAACGATTAGAAACACGAAATATTTAAAATTATTTAAAATTGATATTTGATAATTACAAAATATAATATGATAGGGATAAGCTTATTTTATTATTATTATGTATTATTATATATTATTACAGATAAATTTTAAATGTCGAAGTATAATTTTTATAAGAATACAGGTATAGTTTAAAGTTACGTGTTCATAAATAATAATACTACAATAACGATTCAATGGTTGTGATATATCGTTCATTAAAATTAATAGTAGCATCAAGAAATATGTAAGTAACAATATTCTGCAACTGCAACGCATTTAGTGATGCGTCTGTATAGATTTATTTAATATTTTTAAAAAAAATCACCACTCCTTCAAAAGATTTTTTTTTATAGGTTTTGAATATTGATGAAATTTTATAATAACAAAACATGAAAACATGCATCATCGCGTGGTATTTTATTGAAAATAGAGAGTGAAATGAGTGAAACTTGTCTGAACAGAAAACTGTAATAAATTTACACCTATATGTACTGAAATAACGTTAAATGTTTTATTAAATATAGGGTTACGAGTATATACCATTATAATAACTACATGTGATTGATCACTTAATTTTTAATGACCAAAAATCTTTGAAAATTAAATTCGAAAAAACACTATATTTTATTTTGTCATACGTTTGTCGTAAACAAAAAACGTGTATGTAACTTTCAGATTTGTTACTTAAGCAAATAATCGTCGTATTATTATTATAGCCACTTTTGTTGATATTAATAAGAGTGTGAAATTTCAATTTTTTTCTCCTTGAACGTGTTCATAATTTATTATTCTTAGTTCCTACTTACTAACCTTATAAAAATAATTAATTTTTACGATTAAAAATAGTTTTAAAATAAGTAATTATTTAAGTACACTTATCACAAAAATAAATATTTCTTAAACATTTTAATAAAAATTGTATGTTCTAATCAATTATGTATGTATTTATTTATTTATAAATTAGTATATAATACTTGTTATAGTTTTATAATTTACCAACTTATACCTACTCATAAACATAAAGTATTCAAACCATTTTTCGTCTTGAATAATAATATTAATTTTAACAATTGTCGAGCCCGACCTAAAACCATTTTCATTTGAGTTAAATTAGAATAATATATTTGTTTGATAATTTTTTACTATTCTAATTTTATTAAGAATTTATTTAGATAATCAAGACACCAACTGAGATATTTAAACGTTACCTATCACGCATTAGCTTGTAATGAAAATAATTACAGAGGTGGTTAGTAACGGATTTACTCGATAACACACATAACATATTGTATAACTGTGTAAGTAAAAGATAGTCTAGCACAGCAATGTTTTGAATTGAGATCTGGAAACAAATATATGACATTTTGAAATAAAACCAAGTACGTTTAATATTAAGCTTGTTTAGTCTAACAGCACCTAATTAAAAATTTTAAAAAATCTTAGGTTTCATTTATTTTCAAAGATAATTATAATTTTGTTATAGAAATATTATAAAATGCGAATAGATATCAATTATTTTTTATATTGTAAATGCAAACGATTTTTACGGTTAATTTTTGTAATTGACCCTAATATTATGGTTTCTACAAATTAAACACATTTGAATTTGTAATGATTGTACATTAAGCTAATTGAATTTTATTGCTGTATGGTCATTAGTCATATACATACTTATAGTAAATTATTTAGTTTAAAGATTAAACAAATACAATATTAACATAACTGCTCTAAAAATTGTTTACTCTGTTGGCTCAATCGTCTATGTATAAGTGACATATTATTATAATTGTTCAAATTGTACGATTTTATAGGACACGTCATGGATAATAAGATAAAATATAATGATTTATTCTGTAGTCTACTGTACACTAAACAAAAAAAAAACATAACAAAATCAAAAGATAAAAATAATAAATATAGGTACTATAAAAACTGTATATTTTTTAAATTTTAAAAACGGACGTATTTATACGCGATTTGAAAAAATGCAATGCAATAATTACAATAAATTTAAATCACCGGAGAAAAAAAACGCAATATAACATCTGTGCACGTGTATTTCGACATAAGACACGTAGTTGTTATAAAACTTCGAAATGCCGCAAGAGCCGAAAAAAACTTCAAAAAACTGCAACGATATCGTATATACGTGTATTAATATGATAAACAATATTGCAGTATAACATAATATTATAATAAATCATATGATATAGTTTGAAATCTCGTCGTAGACTGCGTATAGCACTCGTCCGCGCGAAAATGATCGATACAACGAGAACGCGAACTGATCGAGGAAACAGACGAAATGAAAGACCGCGCGTCCTTAAACTCGTCGCGTATACCATAAACTTGTGTCGCGATCGAGTCGTATCTGCATATAGTATACCTATAAAATTACCGCATATTACACGATTAGCAATAATTCGACGACGTCACATCACAAACAACCATAATAATAATAATAATAATAATAATAATACATTTCGTATGTTTGGTGCGCTGCGAGTCTCCACTGTCCAGGTATACCTATACTCGCGACGCGCGCGTGAAAGTCATCATTCGCCTTCCGCAATAGCGGCGCGGGAAGAAAGTGCGTGCGTATTTTCGGTCTTCTTTTCGGGGGAGGATATGGTAGGGACAAACGACCTTGCCCCGGCGACGGCGGATCGACTCGATATAAAACGGTTCGGAGATCTGTTACTACATGTCAATCGGCAACGGACTTGCAGACATCGTGGTGGCTCGCAGCAAGTAAACACAAACAAACGTACAAGTACTGAACACGAATCATTATGGATCGCCACCAAATAGTGGTTAGTAATATACATAATATATCATATTTTATTATATAATACTCATTTGATATAACCCGCGTTTTATAAGATCAACAATATAGCTATTGCATGTGTTTCGGGGAAAAAAAAATAATAACCGTTCGTTTTATATATTATTTTTTGTTTATTGTGCGATGTCATACATTATTATTACAATCAAGTTTTCGGATTTTATTTCTTTATACGACGCCGTCACAGTGATGGGTATATAATATTATTATCATTCGACATTTTTCAAAACCGTGCGTCAAACTAAAAGTGATAACCTTTTTATTTTTAAAGCGAAATATTACATACTTTTACTTGTTATTATTTTTTAGTGAAACGATACTATTAGTACGTATCGTATCTTTTATCATTAATATTATAAAATTATATATAAAACGAACAGAAGTTTTTGATTACCATAGTTTTTCTAAACCTCATCACGCAAAGCATGCTTTTCAAAAACCACATTTCATTATAAGTGCATTATAATTGTTGTCTATATAGTATACAGTATATACACCACACTTATTGTTCTATATATTATTATGTGTTTATTGTGCAGATATTATATTGTATATTATATCATTTATATCAGTACAGTAAGAGTATAGTGCACTCTGAAAGCACGTTTAATTATGATTTGATTTTATATTATAATATATTTTTTTTTCGTTCACAATAGAACATCACGACACTATATATATATATAATATGATATTGTAATATTTATTTCACAATTTCTCTTCTTCGCGTTTTTGTACACTATTGCTTATATACATACAACGAATAATGGATATCCTTTTCGTGTAAACATCATTTCCCGAAATTCATGCGTACATATATGTATATAAATATTTTTTACTAAATAATAATAATAGTGTAGTAATAGCACTTTATATTTGGACAAGGCTCGCGCACAACACAATAGTGTTCTAGCTTGCAAATTGCTTTAGTCTACCGCGTGCATGCGACCGTTCTCACGCGCGCTTTCCCGCGTTCTTCCGGAGACTTTAACGCCGGGGTTACAGTTCTCTTTCTCTCCGCAGTATTCCTCGATAACAAGACTTTAATGGGTAGAATATAATTTTATCGTGAACACTAGCATCATCTTATACTATGTGCAAACTCTACGAAAATAACATAATAATTTTCTCCAAATATTAAATTTTTTCACCAAATACTCGTTTTTATGACTGTTACACCCTTGTTTTTCTATAATGTCTTACTTTATGCACATATAGTAAGCTAACAGTAACTACCAATTTTTTTATTTTACAATTTCTTTCGTCATTAACCCAATTACTAAAAAAAAATCAAATTATCTTTTGAACCAATAGTGTGTTATATTTACAAAAGGATATTTTTGTAATATTGTGTTCATTGTAGGTAACACGCGCACATACTGTGTATACGTAAGCGAATTATTATAAATATATAAACAAACTAGATTATGCATACAATTTATAGTTTGATAAACGTAAACGAGGGCAATTTGGCGAAACTTGATTGTGAGCATTTTATAGACGATTCATTTTGAACACGTTCGAGATTTTAGGTCAATGTGACTGGTTTTTCATCTGTAGTATGTATATAATTATATAAATAGCTGGAATGAATAAGATTTGAGCGCCTGATCGATTGAGTTCCACATACCTCCAAACATGTGGCTACCTATACGTAATATATATACTCGAATATACCTACTCAGATTTTTGTCGAGGAACAACATAATATAGGTTATATATTATTTTGACCGACCCACAAAATTTCCAACAAATTATTCATATTTATATAGGTATATGTTTACCGTTAACCCTTATTTATATCACGTCACCTGTTATATATGTAGACATTATATATAGTATTATTATGCACACAAACTTTATTTATTTGTATACATATATTCTTACGTTGAAATCAGAAGTTAATCGAACCGGACAAACTGCAGATATTCACTCAAATAGGTACACATGTCATTTTAAATTAATGACCAGTTAATTACAAATTTAAATTAGCTTAAAACTAATTTTTAATTTATTTTTTTTATTTGTAATGGGAAATTGATTTTATACAATAAGAACTTCTCAAAATATTACTTTAGGTCAGGTCAACAAAACTGTTCTATAAGCACACCCATCATGCCCGTGAATTCCTCAAGTATTATAAGTTAAATTCATTGCATTCAGTACATCCGTAGTATTTCGATATTACTACCCCGCTCAACCTGAGAGCCAAATCATTATTTTAATATATATTTTGTCGTGTAGTATAGACATCGGTGAATCGATAATACAGTATACAGTGATATTTTTGTTTTGCGTAACATTATTATAAAAAGTATATAATTACCTATTATATCTATTCGCAAAAAAAAAATAATAAAACATCGATACTGTATTATTTTTTTTCAATCGGACACTATTATATACTGTAAGATTCCTTCGTATTCGATTATCCATATTTTTTTCCATATCTTATTGATGTCACTATGTATATCTAATCCATCGCCGACATATATAATTACACGCATAAAACCGTTATATAATGCGTGTTATGCGCACGACTCGTCCGGATATAGCCGCAATATCTTAAACCGTGTACAATATTATTCAATTCAACTTTGCGGCCCACCGTTGCATGTCCGAGGGATAAATATACGATTACGAGTGTCGAACTTTCACCGTAAACATCGGATCTCGCTTCATCTACACGTTATGTCGATACGAATAAATAATAATAATAATAATAATACTATATCGGATATAAAATCGTTACGCAATGGTGAAAAAAAACTGCTCGCAAAGAAGGGCGACATTGAAAAACAAAAAAATTAAAACGCGTCGAAACACGCGCTTCTTTTTGCCCGGGATGCTTTCACCAGTTACGCCATACGCCCATGCCATATACTACTATTACTCTCCGCGTTAAATTATGGACCAAATATACGTCATGTTTGACCGGCGCTTGATATTTTTTTTCAATTTTGTTCTACTACGCCATACCAGTGACGCTACTCGATTAAAATATTTCTCCGATAACGTATACACATTAGCATACCGTACATATTATTTGTTATATATATACATAGCTATAGGCACCTTACCTATAGGTATCCTATATACTTTGACACGCAGATCTATTTTTGTATATTATAGAAACGATAATAATAATATATTATTGTATATGTATACGCGCTTACCTTTACCAATATAGACATAATAATATATGATATTGCGTATAATAATATTATTATTTTGCGCGTAGCTCCGCCGCCGAATGAGTGTATATATTTCGAGTGAAAGTCGAGTTCAACTTTTAGTCGTGATTTCCGGATATTAAAAAAAACAGCCTCCTACCCGAGAGTACTTGAGAGTCAACTACTTATGTTGTTGTATATAATATATTTCCCTGGGACGTAAACCATATTATATATAATAATATTACAAACACGCGCATTCGCAGAACAGTGAAAGCGGCAAAACGCGTATACTTATTAAATGCAGACTACCTATATAATTATATATATGTAATATACTTATACATTGGCGGCGACGTTATATATATATATATTTATATTATATTATTTGTTAACACGTTTTCAACCCCTTTTTCCTTTCTTTTCTAGGTGTTCCTGGCGTTGTTCGTTCACGTCACCCTCGTCTGGTCAAAGGCGGTCGACTTGCCGCAACAGCAAGTTGCCTTCCCGAATGACGACGCGTCATCAACATCCCTCAAGCGTGAAAAAAAGTCGCCAATCAATGATTACGCACAAACCGGTCTGCAGTAAGTACACACATTCTGTCGGGAAAATTAACCCGATTTTTATACATTTATACCTATATAAGAAGGATTAATGGTTATAACATTCGTCTTCGAAATACTTCAATTCCATAGATCGTTCAAATAATACGAATAAACGCGTCACAAAAGACTAGTAAGAATAAGAACACGGTGTAGATTAAACGAAGTTTTTTTTGTTTTTTCTAATCCGACTCAATGTCGCTGAACCTTTGGTGACCTTAAAATCTGTTTATCGGCTAGTCGTCGTCAACGTCTTCCGGGAACTATTCGTTTTTTCCAGTTATATTATTCTTTGTGCTCATTTTCAGCAAACGTCCTACTACATATGCAAATCACATTTTACTAAACTCGTTTTTGAAGAAGATATTGATAATAGTAGGACATTATTATACGTATTATATGATAAATTTGTGAAATGTAAACATCGTCACAAAATGGTAATCAGTTTTTAACGGTAATACGAAACAGTTAGATGGCATGATATGTATAAAAATATGTTATAGATGAAATACCATAATTTCTTATTTGCGCAAATGCCATGATTTCTTAATTCTTCTGACGCACATTTTTATAAAATATAACGTACTCTCTTAACAATTGAAAAAATAATATGCATATACTATTATAATATATCGACGTGTTATCCGCTGGCATCAATAGTTATTGTATTTGCATCTACCCGTTACCCATAAAGCCGTAACTTACATTTTCACCAAACGCATTTATCATGTGTTGAGTAACGACTATTTTAATAAGATAACAGGTGGGTGTTTTTTATTACAACACTCGAAATTCATATATATATATAATCTCCTAGGGAGTCTTACGATTGTTCTGCAGTACGTTCAAATCGAAATAATACAACCACGCGAAACGATGACGGTCCTTATCGGTTTTCGGCACAAAGAGAAATCCACGTGAAACCGATCCTCTGCTTATAGACGTCCCGTTTATTTTTATTATTATTTTTTTTTAATTCAATCGATTTATTATTATTATCATAATAAATATTGTTTGCCGAATAAATTACAAAGTGTATCTATAGAGAAAACTGTGAAAAATCAATATCCGCCACATGTATGACTTTCAATGCGAAAACGATGACAATAAAAAGAACAACGCGAGTACGTATATTATGCCGTATATATATATAGTACGACTATGGCGCCGAATTTTCATAACATTCGAACAATCAACAATGATATGGGAAATCAAACACGGAAAACCTATTGTAAAATAAAACGCATGTGGAATATAGATTTTTCTAAAAAATGACTTTGTATTCGATGATGAATAGACGAAAGAAAGAAAAAAGAGTTACTATACTAAAGAAATTGACTACACTTACGCGCATATTATATTGACATATCATCTCTATCATAGGTATCATACTATCATATCATAGGTATGTTAAATAATAATAATTCGTTTGAATGACTTTTACCTCGTGGTATGACTATTCACTATATTTGTATAATAACATATACGCAACAACGAGCATAATATATCAATACTCAATAGTATAAATATACATATTATAATATAGGTACCTAAAACGTGTTTCATTTTATACTGTATATATAGGCAACCGGCAGTCGCACAAAGCCGCATTGGAGTGCCAGATCACGGTTATGGCGTCGATGACCACCACGACCACCATCACGAGCACCACCATGAACCGTTGAAAGGCTACTGGAAAAAGAAACTCATCTGGAAGCCCGACTGGGTGAAAACATGGAAACCGGGTAAGAAACAGATCTGGAAGCCCTCATGGAAGAAAATCTACAAGCCGATATGGGTGCCGACGAAGAAACAAGGCTGGAAAGAAGTGCACGTACCGGTCTGGAAAAAAATATACAAGCCCATCTGGGTGCCGATCAAGGTTCCAGCTTGGAAAGAAATACAAGTGCCGGACTGGAAGAAGATATACAAGCCAGTGTGGGTATCCATCGACGTGCCAGCCTGGAAGGAAGTGAAGGTGCCCGACTGGAAGAAAGTCTACAAACCGGTATGGAAGCACATCGAAGTTCCCGCGTGGAAGGAAGAACATGTACCCGACTGGCATAAGATACACGTTCCCGAGTTGGTCAAGGCGTACGTGCCCGGATCCAAACACCTTGGCAAAGACTATCACGGATGGGAGTACGAAGCGCACGACCTGTGGAAGAAGAAAGTCGTGTGGAAGGTCCACTGGAAGAAAGTGTGGAAGACAGTGAAGAAGCAAATCTGGGTTCCGTCCAAGAAGCTGGAATGGAAGGAGGACTGGGTACAGATTTGGAAACCCGCGAAGAAACAAATTTGGGTTAAGGATAAAAAATTAGAGTGGAAGGAAGACTGGAAACAAATCTGGCGCACCGAGAAGAAACAAATCTGGGTTCAAGACAAGAAGCTCGAATGGAAGGAAGATTGGAAACAGGAATGGAAAACAGAAAAGCACGAGATCTGGATTCCGGACAAGAAATTGGAATGGAAGGAAGACTGGAAACAGATTTGGATACCCGACTGGAAAGAAATTTGGCTGCCAGCGTGGAAGAAAATCTGGAAGCCCGTGTGGATATCCGAATGGTTCCCAATAGAGGAACACCATCACCACCACGAGGAACACCATGATTCTCATGGTCATGATGGGTACAAGAAAAAATGAAGACTGAATTGTTTCGAATAATCACATCACAGACTACCCATGTTGTGTACATATACCTAAATACTTTGTAAATATTGTTATTATTATATATTAAGTTGTTAAACTGTTTTATACTTCTTATCATTAGCATTATTATAAATGTAAATCAACATTGATTTTAACTGACGAATTCATTTATCATATTATATTATCATGTGTACCTATAATACGCGCTGTAGAAAAATTACCCTTCGTCTTACCATTGAAAAATATACTATTTTAAAAAAATCCTTATTAGTGTATTAAGCCATTTAAAATCAAAATAATTGTTTTCATTATATTAATATTTTATATTGTCATTAATAACAAATATATTACTGCATTTTTAGGAAATAATAAATTGATATGAGCAGTATTCAATTTTGTGTTTTTTTTTTTTTTATTTATCTAAGTAGTATCCGTATCACCCGACCTAGCTGTATCTAAATTCATATTATACCTTATTATAACAATTACTAATTAGTACCAAACTAATTACTAAATTGTTATATGCGGTTTCTTTATTGGAAAGTTGTATGTACCTACCTGCTATACTGCCTATACTCATCATTAAATTAAATATTAGGAAATTATTTAAATAATTGATAATGCTATAATAATGGTAATACATAATAAACATACGTAATAATAATTATTAGAATAAATATTGTAATTTTTAATGTTAATTAATATTATAAAAAATTGTGAGCATCTTTAAAAATACTCAAAATAATAAGATGAATACCTATATTTTCAATTTGACAACAAAATTTAACTAACACAATTTTTTTTTATAATTTTAGGTACCTACCTACATAAAATATAACATACAAATATTAAGTAATAAGTATAACAAAATAACCAACGCATCTCTACATAAATTGTTCATAAAATAATAATTATTATTATTAACATAATATTATAATATAAATAGATATTATAATAAAATTCATCTACAAACTTATTAATATCAAGCAAAAAAGTGACACCACTGGATATTGGGTACCTACCAAGCTTCTTTCATATGACCAATGCATGCTAGTCATATTATGCTATAACTATATTGTCTACACTATTATATCAACGCAAACGTTTAGTGTAAAACAGCATATAATTTATACCAATCTGAATTCATACATATTTTCCTACTTAATTGTTAAAAATACATACATAAGGATACGTATACTTATTATTATTATAAATTGCTTTGTTCGTCTTCGCTCTTCCGCATATTTGGCAATTGACATTACCTATACATAATATAGGTAACCACGATGTAATTGTGTATAATGTATATCCAAAATTTCCTTAGGTATATTACTTTCCTACGGGTGCAGTTTTTACAGCCACACAGGTTTAGGTACCGTTGCACGTTGTCTTATAGTGAAAGTTCATTTGACTAATGCTCCAGACACAATTTCCAACGCCTGTAAATTATATTACCTACTCATGACAATAATCATATAATATACAACGTCACGAAACATAATAATATAATACAAATACTTGGTGTTCTGGTGATCCAGCCAACAACTTATTTTATAACTCGTTTTTTTCTGAAACATAAGTGAATATTTTATGTACTTAATATAAACTGAATTTTGGACGACAAGCTCATCTCGGAGACACGTTAAGGGGACGAAAAATTATTGGGCACATACGATTTACTATGATATATACTCGTATATAAGAGGATAATAAAGTGGTTTCTTTCCCAGGGTGGTAAATTATTGAAGGTAAGCCACTGCTATACACTTTTGAATTAAAATAAATTTATTTATTTTAATTTTTTGGTAATTAGCATTTGCCAGCTTTGACATTATATATAAATGTATATTCGACTTTTGATACTATTTATAACATAGTCGTGGTAACTAACTACAAAATCATAATTAAAATAGTTTTGCATACGTGTTAATCATAGCACGTATTGTCTCCGTCTTACAAATGTAGAAAAGGTTAATTTGCAGATTTCAGTAAAAAAGATTTTGTGTTAACTTTGATACTAGAGAAAATTGACCTATGTTAAAACTTAATGGAAAAACATCTATTATCTGTTATTTCTCGTTGGGTTTTCATAATCTTTTAAATTATGATTAGGTGTACCTATGTAAATTACTAAAACGTGTAAAACATAAAAATAGGTATACTCATAAAGTCATAACTAGCTTAAACTTCTATCATGAAGCATGTTCATTACACATTATTAACCAATTTGCTCATTTTATATGTAGGTACAGAATAGATGGTAATAATGTTCTACATTTAAAAAAAAAACTCAAAACTCGCTTAAAAAATAAAATATCGTTGAAAACCCACGAGAGATAACAATTTACAGATATCGTTCTTTAAATTTGATCATATAGACCAATAACGAATTCATTCAACTCATTCAAGTATAAAATCAGAAATAAAAAAATAATTTAATTTTTTAATATATTTATATATATATAGACGTATATATGACGTATATTATGTGCTATTGTTGCTCCTATAACTACCTACATTTGAAAGGGCTGGTGAAGCCTATAATCTGGACTTATTATTTTTACTACTTAGTATTGATTTTAATAAGTAGGTAAATAAGTACTGGTACTGGTAAGTGGTAACTGGTTCCTCTACGTACATGTCAAATTTTACGTAACACAGCCAGTCTCAATAAATCGAATCTCAAGGTGGATAAAAATAAATCACACTATAGGTATTTTTTTATTTTTTGAATCAAACATCAATAAACAAACACTTCGAGGGAAAAGAAAACATTATAAATTATGAAGATATTTTTTTAATTATTGATGTTCGAGTTACGGGGAATTGGCGGTAATATTAAAGTTATGTATTTTTGGACAATTAGTCAAAGAAAATGAGCCGGTAAAAATGTTTGCTGCGCCTGACATATAACTCTACACACACCTATGAGCAATAACATATACAGGTATTATCTAATTAATGCTTAATAAGTATGTGCATACAAGTATTCTGAGTATTTAACAGCTATAGGCACGTGTTAACGTGTAATGACTGTAACGAAATAGTGAAATACACGTCAATCACTACACGGAACAATCGTCGGAACGCGCCTGCTGGAGAGCATAATATAATATATAATGTACCATTATCTCATGTCTATAAAATATACGTATACGTCGGAGAACAGGCGTTTTGAAGTCTTAAAAAAAAGTTAAACACAGTATTATATCTGTATGTCACTGAAGTGTACGTGTATAATAATACTTATCACTGCAGTCTACTGTGTAATTGCGCTAGACGACAGTTAATATAATAACAGACACGCCCTTGACGTTCAAAAACCAATAAAATAAAAATATGTATGTACTATATATATATATATTTCATAATTCATTTACACTTGGATCAAAACGATCGTTCATGTACACACCCGATTACTCGAATGTTTATAACATAGAACACTTATATATCTCGGTGGTTTAATATTATGTAAGAGTAGTTCTATTAACTAATAGGTGCCAACGTTTAGATAAATAATATATGCATAAAATAAGGTGGTAATTAACTACATCAATTGATATTTTTTTTAAATAAATGTATATTTACAATTTACTATGGGAATCATGGCTATAGTCTTAGAACTTAATACAAGTATAGCATAGGCGTGTGCCAACTCTAAAAGTGGGTAGTTCCAATATTTTATTATCAGCCTTCAATCGATCAACCGTTTTATAAATAAAACACATCTTAATTAGAGATGTTCCGAGTACCCGGCAATTACTCGATATCATATTTAACACTCGACCCTTACCCGGTACCTGTTGTAATAATGTAATACCTTCACATTTTAATCCGGTCCTTATTTATTATGTGAATAAAATAATACTCAATAGTGTTTCTGTGTTTGGCTAAGTAGTATAATATTATAATTACTTAACAGTTAACTAATAATTATTAACTTATAATTAATATTTATATTAATTTTCTATTCGGTACCCGGTTTATAACAAATTATCTACCCGGAACATATCTAATCTAAATATTATAATATATAAGGATATATGTAAGTATACCTATTTAATATTAACAGACATAAATTTTCTTATGAGCGTAACTGTTTTTCGCCAAATGTTATATTCCGATTTCCACCAAAAAAAAAATTAATAAATTATTAAAGAATACCTAAGTATTTTTTGAGAACCTCTTGTATCAGTTATGTCCCACGTTATTTACTTTTTTTTTTATCGAAAAAATCAAATCGCAGAATATTATTCTGTGATCAAATATAAATTATAGACTATATATTATGATTAGTTACAAAACCTGATAGTTTAAACCATAGACTGCGACGACGTAAACGAACAATTTGAAAACAATTGAAATGATATAAAGTAACCGTGGACATATTATATTATTATTATATGCTAATATACTATTTTAAATTTTTTACATGCGTATACACAATACATCTAAAAACGGCCTTACTCTGTAGAGGTGTTACAATAAATAGTGCGCTGCTAAAACGTTTACAAAAATAAATAGGAGTAACATAACACATAAGATATAAATAATAGTTTATGATTAATATCTGCGAAACAAGGTGTGACGTATACATAATTTGTATTTCATTAGATTCAGAAGTTCTCAAAAAATAAATTAAATAATTTATCATTTTTTTTTTTTTTTTTTTTGCGGACATCAGTCATTATGATAACGTACAATAGTCATTTTGACAGAAAACAGAAACCCCCTTTTCTTACATAGTTTAATATAAATTATAATTTCAAGTATCTTATTTTAAACACTTTTTATTAAATAAGTACTAGTAAATTAAAATAAAGTATAACTGTGTAACAAATAAAATAATTATGAATTATATAACTAGAAATTATAAATGTATTTTATAAACTTAAGAGAGAAATTCTTCTATTACCCATATTATTAAATTCATCTATTACTGCATACCTTACATACCTTTGATACCATTTCTTGTTCTGCAAAAAGCAGTAATAATGACTACCAACATTCATGACCCATTGTACTGCATAATTTGTTTTTTACTATGGTTAATTTTAAAAAACACATTCACACGTATAACTACTTAGAGGTAAATTTATACACATTTTTAAAGTTTTAAAAACATAATTATATATTGTGAAATTTCCAGTTGTTTTCAACCAATCAACCCGTTCATAAACAAATTCACTAGTAACACCATTTAGTTGCATAGCATTTTGATATTTTTTTAAGTTTCAGTTCAGTAATTAAATTTTCCTCTGAAGACTTGGAAGAAAATGTTGTCACGATTTTTATTTACCTAATAATTTTAGAAATGTTTGATTCAACTTTCTGTAAAGTTTTAAACACAGGGTATGTTTTATAGTATAAAAATAATGTAAAGTAATAAAATTTATTATAATATTATAAAAATATAGTACAAAATAAGTGCTACTTTATTAAAAGAGATAATTATGTCATACATCATCAAACTACATAAATAGAAAAAAAAATAGAAAATCTAGGTATACAATTTGGTATAACAAAAAAGACAAATTTTACTTAACAATATTCCTTATTCGTTTCACGTTTAAACTATTTAAAGCAAAATGTTTTCCCTCAAACTTAATAATTTTGTTAATCCCGAGTCAATATATTCAATACATTTGATATTTACAATACATTAGTCTTACTATTTTTTGCTATTAAATAAAAAGATTTAAGAATTTAAAAATATATTTAAAATGAAAAAAAAAAGAACACTATAAAAGTAAATGTTGGTATTCAGGTGATTAGATTTTTCAGTATTCTGAAAAAAAAAGAAAATTTTTAATTATGTATTTGGTTATTTAGAAATATGATTTGTTAATAAATTATAAATAATAATTAAAATAAATTATAAATTATTATGGGGTAATCATAAACATAATTCAATATAATAATTAAAGCCCAGATTTTTTACAACTGATAATATGTAAATCTGTTATTTAGCCCGCTTTTAACCAGTATATATACATATATATCAAAGATTTAAAATCCAGACTCTAATTTTAATATATTATAGCAAGTGTTATAAATATGCAAACAACTAAAGATGAGAAATAGAAAAATTAATTTTCAATAATATTGCTACTTATTTAATCGTAAATAAATACCCATAATATAAATATTTGGTGAAAATTTAAAGTATTTACAATGATCCGTTTTTCCATTATTTTTTTTAGGGTTTTTCCCGACACTTTTGAAAACTACTGGAAATTTTTTACTTTTGACCCCCCCTCCCCTCCCCCCCAAGTACCAACTAGATGAATTTTCCTATTCAAAGAGGGTCTGAAGTCAAAAATCGTTATTACTCCAAAACGTGATGACAGACACAAAAAAAAAAAAAAAAATAAAAAAAAAAAACACACATCATTGTAAAATCAATACATTCATCACTTCGTTCAGAATCTAAAACTGACTTATATTTTCCTAATCAGTGATAAGTGATACAAATTCTATAATAAAAACTATATTTAAATATGAGAACTTACTAGACTTGTTCAGATATGGAGTTTAAACAATTCCTATTTGGACGAATTGAAAACCTTGGGCTGTGTGGTACAGTAATTGGTCTTCCAGATTTTCTTATTAAGACTGGCTTATATTTTTTAATTGGTTCTGGTTTATGAATAGTTTGTTGTCGCATATTTTTAATCAAATCCATTTCTTTTTTTTTCATTTCTTCTTGTCTCTAAAATATAATAAATAAAAATTAAGTTAAATACAATAATATATAGAACAGCAATATTACCATTCTTCTATTTTCTTCATATTGAGAAAACTTCTCCTTTATTTCAAGTTCAAAAACCATCCATTCTTGAGCGCGTCTTTCAGTATTTAAACGTATATTTTTTGGTTCAGTATATTTTTTTTCGTGTTTAGGAACAAATGGTTTTTTTTTTAAAACTGTAGCTGGTCGTGCTTTAAACGACCATGGTTGCTCTGTACTTTTCACAATCTGTAAATTCATTACATATATATATAAAAAAAAAATGTTTTACTTTCAGTCATTATTTCTCAGTATAACAGATTTTTAAAAATATTATATACTTGAGGTTTGGTAGCACATAATTTACGAGATTCAAAGCTAAAGGGCTTTGGAACAGTATGTAATTGTTTTTCTAGAACTTTTATACCACCATGTCCAAGTTCTTTATTTTCAACCACTTGAACTCCGCCTTGGGAGTTGAGAACTTTTATTTTTTGAGTTTTATTAGGCTAAAAATTATAAAATATTAAATTTCTAACATAAAATTAAATAAAAACAAATTCTATTACCACTTTGATACTGCTCGTAGGAATATTTATATTTAGGTTATTAAAATTCTGTTTGTTTTCATTACTGCTTCTAAATTAAATAGCACACAAATTAAAAAATAAAATGAAGAGTTTTTTAGGTTGAAAGAGCTTACTTTTTTGGTTTATTTTCAATAATATTAGTAGTATTATTTGAGCTTATACTTGGCTCAAAAGCACCAGGAAAAAGACTTCTAGATTTAAAAACCTTTGAATCTAAAACAAGTTAAAATGATCAAATCTATCATATTTAATGAATCTATTTTACAAGTTGTAATTATTGTAGTACTAAAAGTAGTGAATTTGTTGCATGCAAAAGATGATTGATGTATAAAAAAATATCAAACTAAGTAATAAAAATATAAAAATTAATAGTTGTGAAACATATTATTTATTTTAATAAAGCCAAGTTTTTGTTACAAAATATTAACAAGAACTACCTACAACAGAATTGTATGGACTAATAGAAAGCAAGAAGACACTAAACGAGCACCGGATGAAAGTGACTCACCAGCTGAGACAGTGGGTTTAGAATGAAACCTAGGCGGTGTGTTGTTGAAGTAATTCCTGACTTTTTCAGCAATACTCATGAATTTTTTTGAACTTTTATCTAATATAAGATTTTCTTGCGAACCTGATTTAATGTGTTCATATTTGTACTCGGATTTAACAACGGAACGAGTACGCAAATCTAATTTGGGTGTGCTTTCTAGTTCATCTAATCTAGTAATCATAGCATGATGTTTGATCCGCGGTAACTCTAGTTCAATTCCTTCCACAGTAATTGAATGTCTGTTATGTAATTTTGATGTTCTTGTCTTCTTTGCAGAACGAATTAATTGATGGGCCAATGAACTATTAAAATATAACTTATTAATATATTTATAATATTTATGAATAATCTTATAGTTAATTAGAATTAAAAACATATATAGGGTGATTCTTTTATCACAACACTCATTATTTCAAAAAGTATTCATGATTATGAAAATATTTTTTTACAATTTCAAATTGTTAAAAAAACATTTTAATAAAAAAATAATTTTTTTTAAATATTATTTTTCCTTATAATTTTTTAAGTTTTTTCCTTTTTTGAATGACAACATAGTGTTTTCATTTCATATTCCAAAGCAGAATAATTTTCTCAGTATTTTGATATATAAAATTTAAATTTAGGATAAGTATAGTCTATTCAAAATGAGATGATGACTCGGCGGCGACCAGTTTTGATCAGCCATCCATGCGTACAACTTGGCCGCCGAGTCATCATCTCATTTTGAATAGACTACAGTTTATGAGTTATACTTATTTAAAGTTTAGACAAGCGGAGTAGTGGACATTCATTTTGTGGGGTAATCTCGTATCACTCCACTCAGTGCAACTAAACTTTAAATACGTATAACTCGTAAACTACTCACCCTAAATTCGATTTTTATGTATCAAAATACTCAGAAAATTATTCTGCTTTGGAATATGAAATAAAAACTATGTTATTATTCAAAAAAGTAAAAACTTAAAAATATAAGGATAAAAAATAATTAAAAATATAATTTTTTAACAATTTGAAACTAATACTATGTAAAAAAATATTTTCAAAAACACGAATACTTTTTTAAATAATAAGTGTTGTTTGATAAAAGAATCATCCTGTATATACATTTATATACATATACACTCACACACAAGGTAATTTTTTAAACATGCTTATTATCCCATTTCAATGCTTAAATTTTGTACACATTCAAATTCTGAATTTTACATATACTCTATTCGGAATGATATCGTACCTCAGCGGCAATCAGTATTTGTTGAGCAGCAGTCAAACAACACCCGTTTGTCCATTCTACCTAGTCAACTATCTCATTCCGAATAGAGTATAGTTTAAATTAAAAACTTAAAAACAAATAAGGATAAAAAATTATTATAAATTATAATTTTTTAATTAAAACATTGTTTTTTTTTTCAATTTGAAGCTATGTAAAAATCAGAATTTTAATATATACATAATTTAAGCATAATAATGGAGTGAGCATGCTTCAAAAATTACCTTGTAATACATAAAGAATTATACAATACTTAAAAATTTGATAAATAAAATATTTACTTAATATTTTGATCATCAAACTGATCATCAGGTGAAAAATTTTCCTTATTTTCCTCTAGAACATCATTGTCATTCACAGTTGATATTTTTGCAATTCCCAAATTTGGTTCAGATTTAGCACTTTCCAATTTTTCAATCATATCTAATAAAATACAATTATTATAACTATACATTATAATTTATAAGGTATCTATTAGTATTCAAATTATAAAGTTTTTCAAGAATTATGAATGTAAAGATAATGTTCAGTAATATTAATATCTAATAAAATAAATAATTATTAAAAAAATAAGATAAAAAGTACCTACAATTATTACACATTTGAAAATCAATATTTAAAAAAAGGTACTATTAGTGAAATAATGTATTATTTAAACATCCAAATAGACCCGCAAATAGATCATTTTTGTCAAAACACAAAATATGCAGAATTTCTTTTAATAATGAATTTTTTAAATAAAAATTTAAAAGGATTCAGAGTACTATGCATCCTACTCTTAATTTCAAAAAAGAAGATAAAGAGGAAGATACCAATTTTATGTGACATGCTTCAAAAGTTTATCGACCCATTGCTAATACCGTTGTCAACTGTTCAATCACATTAATTAAATAGCCAACAACCATTAGAGACACTATAGTATAATGTTGTATAACCAGTAGTTGCTTCTTGGTAGAAGAAGAATTTAAATTGGCAGTCACTGTTAAGTATCTTCTCTTTTAGAACAAAATATTGTATATCTAATATTTAATAACATAAGTTAATGTATAAGATTATGATTAATCTTCAATATATTTCATTAAATGAATAGGTATAATTTAAATAATGAACAATTTATAGGTAGAAATAAAAAAAAAGTTAATACCAATGATGTTTATTGTCTATACTGTGTAACTATATTTATTTTTAAACTATTTGGGTATTTTAATAAATTATCTCAGTTAATTAAAATAAGAAGGTACTAGAACTTTTGTAGCTGACTATCATATGATAAAAACGACTATAAACAGGTATGTAAAACTTCAAGCAGACATTTCATAAAACAAGAAACCTTACCATTGTCTCATTTCCGATACGTTTAAAAAAATGTATTGTTTTCCTTTGAGGAGTAAGTACATAGTCATACAAAATTTTACTCAAAATCTACCTTGCCAGACTTACCAAAAAATCTGTCGGCACCGTCGTCATTGGCATTTGCAATCTCGTACAGATTGACGAATGTCTTAGGAGCATCGAATTCAAACAAGTCATCGTCTTTGTTCATGGTTCTAAATTTTTATATCTTATACTTACGTATAGAAACGTCTACAAACTATCACTATTTGGCTACAGTGACGATAAATAAATTGATCAAATTTAAAAAAATAATAAAAAACACAGAATATCCAAGTGCACGTTAAAACAATATAATATTGAGAAAAATAGACAGTGAGATTACGGCTAAACGAAACGATAACGTGAGATACACCAGACACATTAACACAACAACAAATGTTCAAAATGCAGCAAGCAATGTTAAAACGCTAACTTACAAGTAACAAGTGTTTTACAATTGTGGTTTCACTTAAAACTCCTTTAGCGTACGAGACACGAATACGGTAGTACGGTACGACGCATATGAGGTTCGACACTCCGATGGAAATTCCGTCAGTTTATCAATTTGTTCGTTTTCTCATAATTGGTCGTTATTACAAACGTTGGAAAAAGTACCGGTGACCCGATTGGTTGTCTGTGCGCATTGCTACCAACAGACGCGCAAGATTTTAACGGTTCGAACCGGTGACAAGGAGATTACACATTTACACATTAGATATTTTGGTGCTTAAATTGTTTTTATTGTTATTATATGTTGTATATTTGATGTTGATGGAATTAGAACATTTGAATTTTGAATATTTGATCAACATAATAACTTTAAATTTATAACTGAAAGTAGGCAAATTTGTATACAAGCGCATTGCGTAATTGGGGCACCCATGCCCATTCAAATCATCAACTATAATGTCTATAATAGTATAATGATTGTGAAGCACTGGAAATGGAATTTTGTTTTAACTTCGATAGGAGTTAGGAGTTTAGGGCACAGTAGAGGGCTATGTAAAAAAACTTGGCCTTTTATTCTTATTTCTTGTAACGCACTCGGGAAACTCCCAACTCGACGGTAAATTATATTTGTTATAAGGGGACAGATATGGTATGATATATAATTTAAAAATACAAAACACATACTTAATAGCTATAAAAACAGCACAAAAACGGTAGACTTGAGGAATAGAGGATATTATATAATTAAATTAGACTTTGATTTTACGACTTGACATCTATTATAATTTATAGGTACCTATTTATGACTTTTTTAGAGTGTATTGAATTACGTATACTAATATGTTATAGATTTATAAGGCCCGATAAACTATTAGAAGATCCTCAAGTGACAAAAGCGTATTGTATAATAATTGTTACCTATTTAATAATGACATCCGTATTTATTTATTTATATAAATTGTACGCCAATCGGCAGTTAACAATAATACATAATATTATGTAGGTAATGACAATTAAATAAAAATTAACAGTAATAAAGTAAAGAACTCTATAACTAGAGCGTACAAATAACAAAAGCAGCCTTAGAATGCTTTAGATTATAACTTAAAAATTATAAGTTATAATATATATTTTATATAGTAAGATTAATATAAACTTATTGACAAAAAGACCACAACATAAAACCAATATGAAAATAAAATAAAATACTCCTTTATCCGGCTTATTCATTATATTTTTAAATTTTAGTTGAAAATTAATTCATAACGAACTCCAGGTACTAGGGAAATTGATTAAATTACATTAGAGCGTAAATCTGCTTGGACTTTTTAGTTTTTTATTATAATTATACACTAATTCGTGCATATATGTCAAATTGTCAAAATGAAGTTATGTATCAATAGTTCACATTTTCCATCGAGTACCTATTTTATGTGTATATAAATAATATTATGTAAGTACCTACAATTACATTTTTTTGTATTATGGTGAAGGTCTTTATTGTCCAAAAATAGGTTAACTGTAGTCTGTATTTGTAGCTGTCAAAACTGAAACATTTTTTTTTTAGCAGATTTAATAATTATTAATTATTATTGGCTTAAATTATTGTAATGTAGGTAGTGTAGTAGGTACCTACTACCGGTTTTATTCGTTCAGGATAAATTAATATTTACATATTTTTGAAATCAAAATAGACTATTTTATCAATTCTTTTTACTAATATGTTTATGAAGATAATATAGTACAAGGATGTTATTTTGGGTAAGGAATTCTATTTATTTTTTAATAAATTTTTTAATTAAATATAAATTAATTTTGATGATTCAAAATAAAATATGACGTTTGCTCACACTTAATAAAATTGCCGATTTATTTTTTATATAGTATATAGATAATACTTTGTAATTAAATCATTATAAGCGATTGTCTATTAATAATAGTATATTATTTACATACCTATATATATTAATGTCTGGCATTAAGCCTCAGAAAATGGAATTTATATCTACAAAACATAAACATAACTTTTTGATGTTATTGAAAATGAGCTTCTATTTTTAAATAATATTGTTTTATAAAATATTTTCAAATATTTTTGATGTGAATTCATGTACTTACAAAAATAAAACATTAAATAAACATTTTTTTTAATAAATACTTATTATTCTTTTAACAGGTCCAAATTTCTTCTCAATTAAAAGACAATAATTTAAAACACATTTAAATTCATTTGTTTAGTAAAAATTAATTAGTCTGGTGTCTTTTGAATTAGCATAAAATGGAATTTAACCTGCAAACATTAAAATTTGTAATGACCACTCGTAACTATGAGAAATATTAAAAAACAATTCATTCACTATTTTATGTTATGTAAAAAAAGCCACCAATTACACAATTAAGAAAATACCATTATTAAATGTTAAGTTTTAAAACATTTCAAAAATACCCAACATTATGAACCAGCGGCGGTTTGGACCTCCGGGATACCATGAAATTTACTGGTGGGCCATCACACGGTAATTTTCCAGACCGGATATTTTAGTCAATCCGCCGCTGATATGAACATATTTTTAAAATGTTACTTTAAATCAACAATGAAATTAAATAACAATCAAAGATACAGTTGTAAGATTTTAAATACTAAAATAAATAAATGATGTTTAAAAAATAAACAAAACATATAATTTTATTATGTATTGTACCTATATTACAATTTTTTAAGAAATGTAATGTTAACTATTATAAAATTAAATTTATAAAGACTTAAAGTACACTTATGTTAACTAAAAGACTGTACAATTTATAAAGAAAAATAGGCTACATGAAGCTCAAATTAGCAGCCTTACTCCTAAAATTACTCACTTGGACAAAAATAAATTATATCCTTACATCACAGTCAAATTAGTTTATTTCCACTTATTGGTTTACAAAATATTAATCAGCAACACTTTACAACAAATGTATATATATAAAAAAAAAAAAAGACAACAATATAATAATAACTACTTACTGATGCATAACTAAGTAAATGGAAATAAACAGTCTGAAATTTAAAAAAATTCTAAAATATCATTTATTTTACTTTTTTTTTTATATATAGCATATTAAATGTATATTTAAGTTTTTAAATTAAAAATACATTTATTTCAAAGGAGTGAGCCTGCTATAGTTTTCGATAATTATCACCGAACATAGCCTGACCCACAAGAATATCACAGACATCCAAGCCATTTGGCTAACTTTTAACTAGTAATGTAATAGTTATTTTTTACATTTAACTATACAAAAATAAAATATAATACCTGTATATTTAGGAATTATTTTGTGAAATAAAAATAAGGGACCAATTGAATATAATTCATACAGTATAACCACACTTCTGTTGCCAATAGAAATTCCTTGGGTCAGACTTAGAACATTACACTTAAAACAAATATAACCACTAAAAGAAAAGAAACGTATTATTTAACATATATAATAAACAACATTTAATAAAATGTTGTGTTCTGTATACCACGAGAGTTATCAAATAATAACACTTTATAATTGTTTTGTATTATAACAATAGAATGGCACATAATAGCCAATAAATGATAATTAAATTAATTAAACTCACTAAAACAATATAGTTGTACATCCATTTAATAAATTTTTATCATTTTTAAACAGTTACATGTTCTTTTTTTAACATAAAGCAAATATTTAACAATAAAATATGTTAATGTGTATCAAATATTAAATTAACGAAAATAAAATATATATGTTACAAACGGTTTGAATATGATTATAGAAGTGTAAAGGCGGCGCACAGTAAGAAGAAAATATAAGTATTTTAAATGTTGAATTAGCTATTGATATTATTTTTATAGTAAATATGTTTCAGATTTAATTTAATGAATTAATTATAAGTGACAATTAAAATGGCTAAAAAATAACTAGCAAAAATAAGAAACACAGAACAAGTATTATTATGTACATAATTAAGATATAAAACATTAGCATATTCTTAATTGCATTGTGAGTTGTAGTGAATTATGATTTTTTTTTTTTTTGTTTTTTATATATATAATTTTTAAGTTATACCTATAAAAATAAGTAAAATTTCAACTGTTGGAAACAAATTCTTAGAGAAATGCATACATTTATTTAATTATAAAATTTTTCTTTAATAAGTTACACAATTCAAAATATCAAAAATTAAAACATAGACAATAGTTGATAATAAATTTATTTTTTTTTTACTAAAATAATATTTAAAAAGAAACCATTTGACAGACAGTTTAATGTAGTTAGTATATAGGTTTGATTCAGATAGTTCAAATTAAAATTAAAAATTAATTCATTAATATGTTATTAACATATATCCAAATTCTGTGCGCCATCAAAATATGTTGTCAAATGTAATTTTATATCCAAATAATAATTGTTTATCTGTCTAAAAAAATATTGACCTCAACCTGTTTTTAAATAAGCTATTGTTAACCACAGAATATTATTATACAAATATAATGACAAGAATCAGTTCAAACATTGAACAATTTTAATATTACATTTAATTTTGTTACACAATAAAAACAATGTAACTTACAAAATATACAAGCAGTATGTCCATGTTTTACCGAATCCTTCTAACAGGTTTTAAAATTTTTCTTTTAGTAGGTGGCTCAGTTGTGTCTGGTTTGGCACTAATAATAAAAACTTTTATAGATCAAATACTTTAAAAAAATAATTAAATAAAATGCTTAATACTTACGTAAATTGAGTAGTTTCTCCACCAGTAAAATTAATTGATATAGGAGCATTAGGATCTAATTTAACGGATGGTTTGATGCTTGGTTGATTGAATATATTGTTTGATGTACATTTAGTCTGATCATCACCCTATAAATAATTATTAATAAATTAGTTTTTAATGTTATGCAATGGTTAGCATGTCATATACAACTTAAGTGATTATTACCATTGCAGACATTTTTATAGGTCCTCCAGCATTGGGAACACTAAATACAGGTGGAGATTGTGCACTAAATGAAAACCCAACATTTGTAGAATTGAATGAATTTGACATTTGAACTAATGGTTTTTTATCATTGTCATTAGAAGACTTAGAGAAAAAACTGTTTGAAACCTGAGGAGCTAATGAACCAAATGAAAATTGAGGTGTTAATGTAGATGAACCCAATGTTGCTGGAGCCGATGAAGTAGTACCGCTACCAAAAATAGAATTACTTGCACCAAAAACTGGAGCAGTACTAGGAAAACTACTACTACCCATTATTGGTGAACCAAACGATTTATCATTAGTTGCTGATCCAAATGTAAACATTTTAGGACTTTTTTGGTCAACGGGTGCATTTTGATCTGGTTTTGCTAAAGAACCAAAACTGAATAACTGAGAAGTCTTAATCAAACTGGGTTTTTGATCTTCATTCAATGTTTCATTAATATGTGAATGTCCATTTACTAACTGATTTGTATTTTCAGTTGTAGATTGAACAGGCTGAATTGAACCAAAATTCATTATTGGCTTAATTTCAATTTTGTTTACTTTGTTATCCCATACAAATTTCTCTTTAGATAGATCTTCATTTTTTTGACCAACATTAACTAATGAATCTGAGGTACTACTGTTTTTAACAACAGAAGCATAAGACATTAATTTAGAACTGCAATTTTCATTTATGTCATTAACTTTACGCTTATTACTTTGGCTTTGTAACTCTAATGATGTTTCTAATTCTTCATTTTTATTATTTACTAATGATTTAAATTCATTTGTGGATTGTTTAATTATATTATTATCAACAACAGGATTTTGAAGAACAGATTTTTCAATTTCAACTTTATCTGAACCAAATTTAAATTGTGCAGTTGGCTTATTAGTTGTGGCACTAAGCTCAAACTTAAACTGACTGTCAGGTTGATTTGGTTTAGCTTCAACACCGAACTTAAACTGAGTTTCAGAATTATCACTATTATTGATATTTGATGCCTCGTTTAATTTCTTTACTGGCAAACTTGATAAACTATCAGTGCCAAATTTGAATGTAGTAAGGGGTTGATCAGCTTTATTGTTAACTAAGCCAAATCTAAATTCACTAGCAGTATCTGATTTGGCATTATCAGAATTTGCAAATGGTGCAGAACTTCCAAATTTAAACTGATTAGATGGTTGAACATTTGTACTACTATCAAATCCAAATTTAAACTGACTGGCACCAGAATTTTCAAAGGTGTTGTTATTTAATCCAAATTTAAATTGAGTTGAAGGTAAAGATTTATTTTCAGGAGCAGACCCAGGCTTTGCTGTTCCGCATGAAATACAAGTAGTACAATCACTTTTATTTTTTACCCAACAACCATCACAAGTCCAAGTATTACTTTGTACCACAGTTTTCTTTGTAGTACCAGGCTTTTGTGTTTGGCATGCGACACATACTTCAATTTCATTTTTATTGGGAACCCAACAAGTTTCACAAGTCCATGTACTTGATTTGACAGATTTGATAACATTTAATACTGGTGTTTGTGTTTTCTCATACTTGGGAGTTTGACAAGCTATACACTTTATTATGTCAGCATCATTTGAAACCCAACAAGCATCACAAGACCACTTTTTTAGTTCAGTTGATGATTTTACTGGTACTAATTTATTTGTATTATTACTTTCTAATTTTTTTGGTGAACGGTCAAGATCTATATTCACTGATTTTGTAGATTCTAATTTAGACTCAGAGCACGGCAATGATATTTTTGAAGTATTTTTAGAATTATCATCAACAAACCTATCAAGTTCCAACACCTTGTCATTTTTATTTGAATTTTTAATTGAAGAATCATTATTCATGGGTGATACTATAGAAGATTCTTTTACAAAGGTTTCACTTGTAGAAATATTAACATTTGTACTTGGACTTTTTGTGCTAGGTTGATCTTTACTATTCACCTCTATATTTGTATTTTGTGCTTTCTTCAAAGTCATTTTTTGTTTTTTTCTACACGTTTTCTCTGCAAATTGTGAACTAAACTGTTCTATTGTTAATGGTTGATTGAATGTGAATTCATTATCCTCAGTATCAGTATTTGATAAATTGATACTTGGCAATGAAGTCATTGCTAGAGAAACCTTAGGTAAATTGACTTCAGCGGGCATTTCAAGTTCATCAGACTTAAGAACACGGCCCTTTTTTGAAAGATTCACTCGAAGTTTTCTTGTAGTATTTGAATCAACTCGGCCAGAATAATTTGATCTAAAAAAATAAGATGATCTTAGTTACATTTTATTAATTAATCATTATGTACAGTAAAAAATGTTTTTAATGCATCAATAACTAATAGAAGACAATATTATATTATAAATTTAATGTAACAGTATACAGTAGTCTCAACAACTTATTGGAATTTTAACAGACCAATCCTGACAGATTTACACATATACTAACACATAGAAAAAAAAATTGACAATTATTTTGCTTATTTCAACTTAATTATTTAAGTATAAAATGAGTACAACTAATTTTACTTAAATTTTTAACTAACATAAAGCAAAATGATTTGTATAGATATGATTATGTAACTCAAATCAAATATGGATGTTATTACATTGGTTATAGGTTATAACTTTACAAACTCCTGTATAGGAGATATTCATTGCAAATATAGAAATACATCTTTAAAATAATATACATTTTTCATAAAAAGGTGTAAAGAACTGTCTACTACAATTTTGTTCTAGTGTCTACATAGTCATCTTATTAAATCATATTAGGAATTTATTGCTGCTTATATATTACATTTTAATATTTCATTGTTTAGAAAAAATTATAATCAATTTATTTTAATAAATATATGGTAATAAGCATGAGCATAAAATCAGAATATTATAGTTTCAATCAAATCAAATGATTTACTTACGAGATTTCACTGGATTTGCAATCAGCTTTCTCAGGTGTTGTTTCAACAATTTTGACTGTAGATTCTACTTTAATAGGTACATTTTTTTGAACTGCTTTATGCTTTTGATGCACTTTAGGTTGAATAATAAATTTATTTTCTTCAATTTCCTTGTTCTGAAACAAATAAGAACAAACTTTTAAATTTAACAGATCGTAATGACTATAATTAATTTTAAAATAACAGTTAATTGAATTAAATTATTATTATAATATAAGAAACTATATATTTTACTTTAAAAAAATATTATATTTATTTAGAACTAACATAAACTACTAAACATAAAATATAATTTTTCTCAAAATATCATGGAGGGAAATAACGGCATTCTTCCTTAAGACAGCAGTTTACACCTACGCACAATCATTTTTAATTAGGTTTTATCAAATCAAATATGGTTTAATTTATTTGTTAACCACGGTTAACAATAATTTAATATTTCTTTATGTAACCCTGGAAAATGTATACAATCACTAAAATTTACATGGCCGGTAACAAATTTATAGACTGATCTTTATACAATCCACCTTTCGCAGATTTTTATATTTGCTTAAATTATTATTTATTTGACTAACCTTAGTAGAAATATGTTCCAAGAGAATAGACGAGGTTGTTCTAATTTCACTATTATTTGTAGAAGATATTGGTATCACTGCTTTTCTATGAATTGGTGGAGTATTACCTAAAATTTTTGATAAACTTGAACGTGCAGAACTGCCCCCATACATAACTTGAGAACAATTTAAAGGTGACTTTTGGGCAAATAATTTTTGACGTTCTGATAACTGAAAAGATACACAATTCAATTAAAATAAATACTTAATTCCTTTAAATAGAAATTGATATATATAAAACAGTGAACTTACTTCTCCATAATTGACAAATGTATCCCATCTAAATGATGCTGAGGGTATGTGGTTTGTCGATGTTTCATGAAATTTTAATGAAGACTGTTGATGTGATTCATTTTCCCCTAAAATTAAATAAATGATAAAATAATTTAAAACTAATTTGAAATAAACAATGAGAAAAATATATTGTCAACAAATGATAGATAATTGACTGGGTTGGCTTAATGCTTCAGCAAGAATTAAATGAAACGGATTAGAATTAATTGATATATTTGTTTCAAATATTAACTTACAAGAACTTCATGACAATAAAGTATTACAACCAAGAAAAGTACACCAGAAAATAAAAAGGTTAATTATTTAATCTGATGGTGAATGTGTAAAACTAATATTAATTTATTACATAAAATAAAATGTAGATTACTAGTAAAAAACTATGTTTTTAATTTCCAAAATTATTTTATAATTTGTGATAATTTAAAGGACACAAATTACATCTCTATGTTAAATAGAAAACCAATTCATATTTGTTTAGTTATAACTTTTGTTAATAGCTTATTTTTTAGAAAAATATAAATAAAGCAACAATAAACAAACTTACTTGGCTTAATCAGCTTAGATGAAGTTGGTGTTAAAAATTCATTACAAGTAGATGATTTACTTAAATTTAATGATCTTTTTAAATCTAAAAAATAAATTTAATTATAGTCATAACATTATCCATGTAAAATTATTTATGTATTAAAATGTAAGTAGCAAAACTTTTTTCATTATTATCAGTAACTTAATAACATAACTTTGTATTATTAACCTTTAGTGACGCACTCGGGGTAATTTTTTACCCTAGTCTATTTTTAAATACAATAATAATCGTTTGTTTGATTTTCTACAATCACGAGTCATGCTATCTTATAGTTACTATAATATAATCACAAAAACGAAATAATCTGGATTTCATAATTTTAATATTTTTTAATTTGTACTACAAGCATGTAAATGAATTAATATATACTTGGGTACTTAAATACTTTAATAAGAATGATATTTTAAAATTTGAAATTTAAAATCTATAATAGTCAATAATGATTGAATAATGAAAAGCAAAAAGTATTTTTATATTAATGGAAAATAATTACCTACTATATGGTCTGATACACTGCGCGCGTCACTAAAGGTTAATTCCATGGTTTCATAAATTTAGCTTAGCAAAATACTTTTATTAAATATGGAATTGTTTTAAAAATATCATCCTTCCCTAACCAATATATTAGAAATAAATTTTACATATTTATTGGAAAGTATTTATTTGATATTTTAATATTAATTTATATTAAGCTAAATAAAATTTAATATAAAGTGACTTATCATTTTTAAACAAAATAACTATAGCATAATTTAGGTGAAGGATGTATTTTTTTTATAATTAAGTTAGAGTAAAAAAAATGTATATCCTTATCATGTATTTCATAACCAAAGAAAATAAAAACTATAATACTTACTTATTGTAACTGGTTGCTTATTTGCTGTAACTACTGTAGGTGTTGATGAAGCAAAATTGAAAGCTGTTTTTGAACTTGGTCTGTTAATATTTGACAAATCTACTACATCAGATTTTCTTTTAAGAGAACCTTTATTTAAAATAATACAGTAATTTTAGTATACATTATTATACATCAACAAACTCTGGGTGGTTATTTTGTATAAAACCAACTCTTGTTGTATGCTAATAATAATAACAAAGCCAATAGTATATTATAAGTGTAAAAGTATAAATATATCTATATAGGTAAATATAAAAAAATTGGAAGGGCTTAAGTATGAGTGAATAAACATATTAGTATAAAAAATGAACATTTATTTTTAATTTAATACTTTCAAAATATATACAAAAAATAGTATAATGTAAATGCAATATAAATTATTTTATCTTAATGATAATATTACACTGTTGGATCCTTTCTCATTACTTGTTGCTTTTGGTAGGTAAAGTTAGAACTAAACTACTAGCATACCGAATAACATTAATTATACTAGTAATAGTGCCATTGGAGTATATAAATGGTCAATTATTTCTCAAAATTAAAAAATAAATAATGTTAAATATTTACAATTTTAAAATAGTGATATTGTATAATGAATACTTTGTCTTTGACTATGTCAATTATAAAAATTTAAATGTGAATGAATTTAGAGATCCCTTAAACATCCTCATAAATACATTCCTAAAATAACAGGTAACATTATAAAATTATTATGTTATAGTATGCTAACTCAATGATTAATAATATTAATAAAAAATTTATCATTTTATAACCCAACTATTTCAAAAATAAAATAAAATTTTAATATTAATTTTATATAAATACAATAGAATACCTAATTAAGATTATTTTATTAGCTGGATTACCTTGTTTTATATTTTATCATAGGAACCAACATTTTACACTACTCATTTCAAGTCTGTTATTCACTATAACAAGTAGATGCATATTTTGTACTATAAAGCAACAAGTGTTAAAAACTTATAAATTAGATAATGTCAAATAAAAATTAAAAATATCAATACAACACAAGCAACTATTCAGATATTAAGCTTTTGTAGCTATGCATCATAAATTAAAAATATCATTTTTATAACAAAAGCCACTTGGATATAAAGTAAGAGTAAACAAATATAATGAATGTATTATACCTGTACCCAACTAATAAATATTATTAATTGTAAAAAATACAATACAGTTCTAGTAACTATACTTTAGGTTAATAGATTTATTAGTTTTATCAATTAAAAAGTACTATTTTAACAATTTGAAATATTTTGATATTTCAACAAATTAATAACTATAATAAATAATATTTAATCCATTTTATAACTAATAACTATAAAAACACAAGATATTTTGCTTAAAGACCATACAAGGGAATAGTTGTACAATTTTTTTGAGGTTTATAATCTAACAATTAGTCATTATTCATTACCAACAATTTGATTTCAAAAAAACTAAAACCAACGTTTAAAGCTTCATTTTTTTTTTTTTTTATTGTAACTAGTTATCTAAGTAAATATATTTTTTATTCTTTGGTATAGTTATTCAAAATTTGTTTACTTAAGAGATACTTGTACAGACACCCATTAGGTGTAAACTTAAATGTGTTAAATAATGAAAATAATTTATATTCAACACTTTTTTGAATGGATAATTATGATAAAATAAAATAAACTATAGATATCATAGTGAATATAGAAGATACATTTTTATACCTTAATAACCATCAAAATAGTTTATTATTTAAATTGAAAATATTAAAAGAAAGCATACAGACAATGTATATATGGATACTAACGCTATCAGAAATTATATAGTTGAGTTGGAATAAATATTTTTTATGTCTACTTCAAGAATAATATTTAACAATCGCGCTTACTTCTATTACCAACATCATGGGTTTGTAAGGAAGAACTTGATTGGCTTATAAATTTTGGGCTTTGTTTACTTGTACTGGGTATACAAGTAACGGCAGATATTTCTGGTAAAAGGACATTCACATCTATACAGATAAAAGTTGAAGAGTTGAGAAAAAATAGATATCACAAAACTAACATAATAGATCATAGCTTACTTGAACCCCTGTGGTTGTCAGTTGAATTAGCAGGCGGGTATTTGGTGTTTGTAAATGAGTTATTAGATGTACATAGTTTCTTTACTGGGGGTTGATCGTCGTTTTCGGTCATTGACGTAGGGTCATCATCAGTTTGCGCATCGTTGATCAGCGTATTCATCCACGTCATTCCAGGTATGTATTCGGACACGCGTTTCGTGACCCTTCTCATAAAAGACTGGAAAACCAAAATTAAAATCAAAAAAATCACTCTAGAAAAGCACGTATCAATCGCCGTGCTGCGCGAGACCATGTGATCGCGCAGCGCAATCGGGCGGGAAAATCACTCGGAAATCATCGGACGTGACTTCGCCGATCGGGGGAGAGATTTAAGACGTTTCGTCTTCTACTTACGTTTGATTTGTCGTACGGCTTCATGGCTCTCGGGACCTGATCCCATCGACACGCATAAAAAAACTGCACTGTTCAATGTACGCGCATCGCACAGCGGTCGGAGAATCGCAATGAGCGCATAATCAACGGAAAAATAACGAGATAACTAAAAACCGTACGCACTTCGTTTTAAAGGCACCGTCGTCGTAATTCGTCTTTTTAGTTTTACGATTATTGCATTACCGTTGTTGTTATTATTTTTATATTTTATTTTTATTTTTATATCCCTAATCGTTGTTAACGGGAAACGCGATCGGCACACAAGCGTAGGGACGTGACGGCCATGATGGATAAACTAGATCAGTCCGTCGCGCGCGACCAAATACATTGTGACCAACCGAACGGACCGACAACCGTAAGGTCGGAGTCACTGGACGTGTGCTATCGTGAAAACGCCGACTGCAGCGGACAGAGCGCGGCACCGTAAGAATGTCGCCGCCGAGGAGTTTCCGTCTTTCCGAGCGGTTGATGGGCAGGCGGCATCACACCTGCTGCTACTGACGCTCTGCCCTCTCGATGACTAGTGGCGGTAACGACGACGCCGATGACCGGTTTGGTCAGGTTAACCGCCGGGTAACTTTCGTATTTTTTAATTTTCTCCAGTCGCAAGTGTCACGCTGATTCGGTTAGTGCTGTAGCGTTCCGTTGCTTGTCCGCCGTCTGTTTTTACGCGTCGTATCTACATCGTTGTAATATTAATTAATTAATAAATAATAATTATTATTTATTTCATCGATCGTCTTGATTTTATCTCTGCCGATAGTATCATAACTACACTGAAGTGTGCAATTTACGCAATTTATTCTGCAGGGGTGCTCTTCTTCTCTTTGCTGCAAGATGCGGCGATCTTTTCTTCTCGTCGTCATCTTGACGATTACAGGTTAGTGTAATTTACATTTTTGTATACGTATAACTACATATTACATATTATCCATGCAATCAGTGCCTTAAAACTACCGATGTCCACGGGGGTGCTAAGATTTTACTATGATTTAATCTACTGACAACTGACCATTTTTTACCTGGTAAAATTGTGTTTTATAGCCAGTGGCGGCTATCCTCAAAAAAATATGTGTTGCTGAAAATATTTCTTATGACCTACCACCCACCACAACCTACAAATATTAGTTATAAAATACAAATCACCAATATTCAATCAGTGGGTCATATATTTTTCCAATTTTTGATAATTTTGCATGTGTTGCTCAAGCAACACATATAGACCATAGGATAGCCGCCACTGTTTATAGCAACCAAACTGTTTTTTTTTTTAATTATATTTTGAATGGACCGCAAAAAATAGACTTACAACTCCGTTAATATATATTTAATTACGGCACTGTATGCAACGCATGAAATGCTTCAGCTCTATAACTAATATTATATTTATATTATTAAATTATTATAATAATATATTACACGAAATTATTAACTGGATATTTAATTAAATATTGTCGATGTTCTAATAAATTTTCTTAGATATTTCTCAGTATATCATGTGTCTTTATAATACAGTCGAAACGCGATGACTTCTCCAGGAAATATAAATTTATATAATTATATAAATTCGAGTTAGATGTCACGAATAATATATATCTCGAAGTGAATTATATATATCCCCCTTCAAATTCGAATTATCGCGACTCGACTGTATAATAAAGACTAATCATGAATGGGGACTAGTCTTACCAAAACATTTGGAAGTCATCTCGAAAAATAACAATTTTTTTTCCCAAAACTTAAGAAATTTTTACTAGCCTTTCCCTCGCTATTTTTTCCTTCTAGAGGAGCAAATATTTATTTATAATTATTAATATAGACTAAAGTTATACCTAGACGTGTTTGGGTGAGATTCAAATTAAAATCTAATAGCTGTTCTCTAGACTGAGGTCTGCATGAAGTATGATTTATTTTTTGAATAATATGAAAACATATGCACTACAACTTTATGTTATTTCATATTTCAATATTTCATCAACATCGTTGTAAATCGTATTTTATAAATTTTACTTAGAATATAATTAGACCTAACTGAAATCTTTAACGCCTAAAAAAGTGTAAAAAAAATTATAGCTTCAGTTACATTTTATGTACGTTTTTCATATCATATTATACCTCATAATTTTTTCATATTAATAAATTTGTAAACAAATAAAGTAGATACGAGTTCACTGTAGCGTCTAGATGTAGCTGACAGTAGACATCATGGCCTCCATGCTTATTGTCACTGCGTCTAGACGTCATGTCCCGAGCTAGTTATTGGGTCCATACTTCAGATAAAAATTCATATTTTACTGCTAATTACTGCATAATATTATGTCCATAATCATTTTAACACTTGCAAAAATAAGATTTAGTCCAGTAACCAGTGTCATCAATCCAGGAACTACGAAAAAAAAATTTTAGCTAAGAATTCGGACTACTTTATACGTCTTCCATTTCTTACTTATACCTAGTTACCTATATTTATACATAATACATAAATTAAATAAAAAAATGCCTTTATATTTTTATATCAGGAACCTAATATTATTATATTATACAGACTATACTATGTATACAATAAATCACAAAAAAAAACCTAATAAAAAATAATATTTATATCAATACAATTTAAAACATATTATTTGTGTGAAAATGTGCAGTTATTTACTTATATTTCACTATTTTTGTTATTACAATACGTGGCTCAGTATTCAATCATGTAAATATTGGCATAACTAGTGAAGAAATAAAAGAAAAGGAAGGCACTAAAATGAAATAACAATTATAAAACTGTTTTCGAGTATAGTTAAGATTTAATACATAAAAATACTAAAAACTAGACGTCTTAGATCATTTACAAACTGATATTATCCATCAGAAATACCACTATCCACTATAAAGTATATTCAATTTTTCAAGCGTTTTCTTACGTTTTCTTTTGCGTGCAGATTAAATAAGGTCATATTTTCATAACGAAATTTTTATTGCCTTGCCGGAGTCAGTCACTTATGTAAATTGTATTCATTTTAATTTCCAAACAATCACTAAATTCTTACAAAATATTTTAATAATAAAATATAACATAATAAACCAAAATAATTAATGTTATTTTTCAATTATAGTTTTAAATGTAATTATCCAAATATAGGTATGCATATTTTATATCATTCATAATTATATAGGTAACAACGAATTGACTAGGACTTAATATCAAGAGGTAACAATTTTTAACAGTGGTTTACAAATTGCAGTTATAAAAATTATAAAGTAAATAAAATAGAATATAAAGACATTTTTCATTCAATAGGTTTAAAAATACAAATTAAACACATTAAGTACAATTCTCTCTTCATTTTAAAAATAATGTGTAAATTAGGTACCTTTCTAATACCAGCAAAAATATCTAAATACGCTTATAATTATTTAGTATTTACCAATGATTAACCTACTTGCTTATATTATTTCTTAAAATACAAATGTGATGCGGTTTTAAATTATATTAGTTTCTATAGGTAAACGGTAGACTTGTACAATTCTTAATATTTTATTATTATTAATACTTTTAGCATAGTTATTACTATTTTATTTATAATACATAAGATAGTAATATGGTGATATTATAGATAAAAACTTTTAAAAATATTTTTTTTTTTAATTTTTAACATTTTGGTACCTAAGTAACCAATAAAAGTACTAAAATTAGCTTATATCATATAATATGCAATAGATGCATAGCATACTCCCCAAAAATCACCACCATCATTATTCACTAAATAGTATTATACCAACTCGCTTGAGTTGAGCCCGACCTTTATAAAATAAATGAGTACATGAATATACATAATTTATTCGGTACTGTTAACTTGCAACAAGTATAATAAACTTTGCATTTGTTTCATATGCATACAATTATTGATAGTTTTCAAACACATCCAACAATTTTTTTTGAGATAACTGTTTTCATTATTTTATACATATAGTGTATACTGTTTATATATAAAGATGAAAGAGTTAATTTTATATTACTTTTTTCAAAACATCATACCTAATTATACAGGGATGTGGAAGATATTTGGTTTTCTTATCATTTCGAGGGGAAACTATTAGAACTAAAGAAAGTGCTAATGTCATTTTATCATATTACAAAAATGTAAATAAAAAAAAAAAATACAAAATTACCGAACATCCTATATTATACATTATTTGTTTATACTTATTGTACTTAGGTACTTATTTGGAACGATAAAAACGAGAATAATTGGTTTATACTTTCACATTCCTTTATAATAATTTGAATTTTTTTTTATACTTTACTTATAAAGTTATATCTGAATTAATTATTTTATGTTTAATTAATTAAAAAATGTATACTTCAATATTTACATTTCCTGGATAATGCTGTATTAATATTTATGCATATATCTTTAATGCATACAATTCCATACAATACCTATATATATGTGTATATGTATAATAATGTGCTTATTGCTGATTATTATTATTTATGCCCTATAATAATAAATACCTTCATAATATTTAACGTGTATATTCATAATAAATTAATAAATAATGAGTAGGTTGATTAAAATTGTAAACCAGGAGTCCCCAATTAATATTTTTGAAGAGCCACATTAGGGATCTGAAAAATTTTCACGGGCCATCAAAATTCTAAGTACATATTTACATTATTTAAAAACCAATAATATTTAACAAAAACAATAATTTACAATAATAACACATATAATGTGGTCGTAATAATGTGTTTTTTATTATTTGTCTGCGGGCCGGATAAAGTGTGTTCGGGGGCCGTATGCGGCCCGCAGACCGCCATTTGGTGACCCATGTTGTAAACTATCTATGTTCGGGGATGCTCTAGGACTTAAGTTTAATACAATTTATAACTGTATTTATAATCAATCTTATAAAATAAAATTTAAAAATGTATGTTATCACTTATTCATTTTTACCATAATTCATAAGTATGAAAAAAATGTCTATGCTATTATAAATGTAAATACGAACAAATTGTTTTTTTTATTTTAAGTAAAAATTAATTTAATATTTTACAGATAAAAATAATAGGTTACACTGGTTATTTTAGTTTACATTGCAATAATACATATTTGTACGTTAGACGTAGCAAATTAGGTATACATCCATTTAATACGAGTATATAAATATTAAGGTAATATCGCGCGTATTTTGATATATTGTTATTGTAATATATAATATTATATATTTCAATACACGGTTTATTATATGATATATGTATATATTGTATAGGTATACTTAATTATAATAGGTATAGTGTATATATTCTTCCTTGTTAGAATATATACTACACCCAGAGCCTCCGCAAGGGGGGACTGATGGACCTTACAGGGGCCCGGCTATTTTGAGGACCCGTGTACCCGTTGAAATGTATTTGTAATTTTTATAAAGTTTTTTTAAGAGACTAGACAAACATTTCCTACAGGGGCCCGATATTGTATGTAGGGAGTCCTGACTATACTACTAAAATAAAAAAATTGTAAGTAAATATTGAAGGCTATATAGTGTTGATATAATTATATGTGATAGATAAAGATTGTTTTCATAGAATCAAAAATTGAGATAAATTATAAAAATAATTCAATAATTGTATGTAGAATTGAGAATTAAAAGCTATAAAATAAAAATAAATATAGGTATTAATTATTAATATAATAACAATTAGTTTTTTAGCTATATCTATAATTTATTGCAAAAATTCATTACTGTCAATCGACAATTATTTATATTTGTAAGAAACACGAGAAACAATAAGGGGAAACGCTTAAATAGATATTGATTATTATGATAATCACCATTCACTGTAGATTTAAATTCAGGTTACCTACACTAGGAAATTCATAGAAATGTTAGTGCGATAATTTTGAAAATTGGAGGATGATTACAGCATAACCAAGAGCCACTCGGTCATTTGATACGGTTGTTTGTTTCGCTTATGATTAGCCCAGATCGTTTTTCTTCCGTAAGTCCTCCGTATTTGCTCCATATAACACAATATGTTCTATCACTATTTACTTTTATGATCTATGTAATATGCTTTATGTACTGTATAGAATAACAAAAAATAGTTTTTTTTGTCGTTAAGAAGGAGTTTTGTGGTTACGTATTACAATTACCTAGTATTTAATTTATGTTGTACCTACAAACGTCAAACAAGTACTATAATTGATATAATCACTTTGTCGTAACAAAAATATTTTAAAAATAAAACGATTTAATTATTAACTTATAAGTTCTAAATCATAACATTTCTGATCTAACTATAGTAGGTACCTTTTATTCAGGAAAAAATGTTCTTAATTAATGTTAATGTGTGTAGAATTAAATATTAAACAGAATCATAATATGATCATTGATTGTAAATTATTAAATTATTTGAATACAATTAAGGAAATATACTAAAATTCTTTATTGTATTATTTATAATAATATTGTTTTTTGTAGTAGGTAGGCCTATATACCCTAATACCCTATATAGCCTAAGCCTAATGCCTATATACTCATGTGTGTTTTTGGTCGTATTAATAATGTATAGCAGTACTGCAGTAGGTATAGCCGGTATAGGACACATAGTTATAGGTACCCTATACAGTAGAAGTGACCAAACTTTTTTTCGTCACGATCTACTAAAAATATACTACACCTTTGAGGATCGACTCTCATAAAAAAATATATAGATAAAACTTATCGACAATATGTTCACTATGAGCTCGATTAATTTTCGTGTTCGTGGCCCTAAAATTAAATCCTAACATGATCGACTTTGAAATTTTCCGCGATCGACCGTTTAGCCACCCCTGCAATACAGTATCAGTGGTGAATCTAGGAAATTTTTTTTTGGAGGGAGGCAAAATGTGATTATGAAAAATCAAATTAATATATCATATCATTTTGTAAACACAATATTTAGGATTTGATTTTAAACCTTACATACTCACATATACAAAAGTTGTATTATAACCATTAAAGGGAACGGCGCCTTTAGCCAGGCGTGGATCCAGGAATATTTTTTTGGGTGGGCCCGTAAATTTAACCACAAAAGATAATACAGTAAAATTATGATTTAATTAAGAATAATTTTCATTTAATTATAAATATTTCAATAAATAATCCAGTAATATTATAATAATATAAAAAAAAATATATATTGAAATACACTTACGTGGAAAAATTTAATCTCCTTAACCTTATCACATGCAAATTCGTTTAAAATTTCGTCTAGATTTTGTAGGGGCGCATGGAGCTAATGGGCGCTAATGTCTTGAATGCGCAGTATGTTATACTTGTACATTATATTATTATTGAATAATATGCATGTAAGTTGTGACAGATGTATTCCAGTGTAAATATGTGATACTAATAATATTTTACGTATTACTTATCAAATAGGTATATATAATTAAGTTATGTGAGTACATTTAGGGTTTGGTACCCCCCCCCCCCCCCCCAACATACATTAAAAAAAAAAAAAATTTCAATGTATAAAAAGCAAATTAATTCATTTCATTATATAATAATGATATTTTTCCATACATACTATTTAAACCGTAGCAATCTGCAATATTACTTGTGATTTGTTTTAATATTAATTCGATTTTACAGGGTTAGTAAGATGTTGGGCAATTTCAACTGAAGCTCGTTGTAAATTTCCTGGTGCACCAGCACACTCAACTGTATCGTTTTCTAATGATACGTTAACCATTGGTGCAATCGCTACGTACACTTGCGAAAGAGGATTTGAACTTTTAGGACCAGCAAGAAGAGTATGTGAATCTACTGGTGAATGGCTACCAGAAGGAATACCGTTTTGCGGTAAGTTACATCTTCTTTTCGTAATTTGAATAAATATATATAATATAGATTTAGACTCATGAAATATAGTTAATAACTATATAAATTAAAAATCTCTATGTTATTTATGATTTAGAATATTATTTTTCATATATTTCGAGTTTTTAATTGATTTTTAATCGATTAAAAATGGTATTCGGCTTAGTGAAAGATATGCAGACATTGTATATTTTTAAACTATTTATGCGGCTATAGAAAGTCTTCGAACTTATTTTATATTCAATGATTACTTTCCTTATTAATACTAAATTTCCATATAGTAACAATTGATTACTATTAAATAGAAGAACTGTTTTTATACAAATAATATTTTTTCATTATGTTTTTTTAATAAACATTATATCAATCTTTTGCTATTTTTTGAACTTTCTCTCACGTTTATAGTAAGCACGATTAAAATAAGATTTAATTATTCTTAAAAACGGTTATTTTTTTGGAAACAGTATAAATGTCAGTAATATTTACAGAATATTTTATTACAAATTGATACGCTTATAACTCTTATAATGTAACTTAATATAGTGTGTAATTCATGTATTTTAACTGTATGTATATATTATAAAAAAATAATATATAAATCTATAGTAAGTGAATGATGAGATTATATACATATATAATCATATATATATATATATCCTCCATTCTATGTTGACAAAAAACACGGTGATGATTTTTAAAAAAAATTAGTAGATACCGTTGGTGAAGATCACAAAAAAAAAATAGTATCATGATTGTCGTCGATTAGAATCATACAAAGTGGGAAATTATGCTCATAAATTTAATACTCCGTGAAAAAGTATATTTTATGAGTAAAAAATATGGAATGTATTTTATAACAATAGTATACCGCTGATACTTCGACAGATTTTAGTACCGTAAAAAATTGTAGTACCTATGTTATCCACAATAACAGCAAAATATCGATTAAAAAAATATTCTCTAATATAGTAAAAATAATCTTTAAACCTTAAGCATGTATAATGTATATTTAGCATAACTATTTTAAACAAAATCTTAATTGAGCTCTTCGACTAGAGATTTAATATTGATAGTTTTATTTATAGCCCTTGTAAATTATTTATTTTTTATATTAACATATTTTCTAAAAACTAAACGTATTTTAATCTAAGTTTGAAAGAAAAAATTGTTTTAAGATTATTCTTGAGTTTAATTTAAAGATATTTAAAGAATAATAAGTCTGTACAATTCCATTATAAAAGTTATACCTACAACCTACTTACATAGATAAATGGTAAATTTTTTGTATTTTTTTTAATTTATTTTATTCTTACAAAGATATGTATATTATATATATTTAAATAAAATTAAAATTAAAAATTACATTTGTAAATTTAGACTTAGATGAAAAACATAATAATATAATAATCTAATTTATTTATGAATCACTATACAATACCTAGTAGATTTATTGTAATTTTATATAAATTAAGCAAAATACATTAATTCCTAGTTTAAATATTTAGTATTATAATTTATTTTATTTCATACCTGCCTAATGAAAAGAAGATACGCACGGCAAATCATATAAATATACACATGGGAAATATTGAAACAATTAATACATTATTAGTTAAGTGTTTACTTCTTATTTTCAATTTAAGAAGTGAAAAGCTATTGAATATGACCCGATTATAACTTCCAAAATTGGTGACGTATTCATTACTGTGACCCCTTCGATCTGTGGGGCCGACACCATTATAACTGCATTATTCTATCGTGGGACAAACCAATACATATACTCAATGGTATAATTCTATAAAATATACATGGAGCATACACATACGCACACACACACACACACACACACACACATAAATAAAGAACCTGTTTTTTTGACTTACAGTCACTATAATCTTGCCACGTTGAACGATAAATTAAAATAATCACAGTTAAGTAGAAAAGTATGTGTATTAGAAACAGTCGCTCTAATATTTGAATCTACATACAATATACTGACATATTGAAATCGAAAATGAGACACAATGAGAACATCGACAAAGGCGCGTGCGCTTATTATCTTATTGATATTTTATGACACATATAAGATATTTTCTCGATCAAACACAACATTAATTTTATGTCACACACTCACACGGAAATCCTTTTGTCACCGTGATGAATTTAAACACACGTTATTATTATGGTACTTTGCGTGTTATGTACACGCTAATACGTGGCCCAATTTTTTCGGACATACTTCTACGTCTTCCCATATTATAATAGTCATAATACCGCTATTACAACGGTAAACTACACCTTCTCGCCAGCGTCTCGTTTCATTCCATCGCACGTTTAGATCTGACAATCGGCACCCATCGTTGCATGATAATTGTCAATCGGCATGAGTAATCAATGAGTTTACCAATCATTATCAAGGTAGCAATCATTCAAAATTCAATAGTCGTTTGTTTTTTCCTAACCTTAAATTCCAACAATCCTTATAGAGGTATAGGGACTTTTTTTTATTATCAAATGAAAATATCAAATTCACGTGCTACAATAATGGGTAAGGCCATTTAGGGATTATTGATAATTAACTTTTTATTGTTTGACAAATGAGAGTTTATAACTGTTTAAAATTTTAATTGAGAAAGTTTGAACCTTGCGATAAAAATGTTTACATTTTATTTTTACATCAATTTTTTTTAAAATTCTCATATAAATAAAAAAAATGTAGCTAAATTGTTGTGTTTAACCTTTGCAATTTTATGTGTTACAATATAAATCAAAAATGTCGTAATAATTAGGTACTCTTAAAGGTTAGGTTCGATAGCAATATAGTATACAACAATACAACATATAAAACAATAATAAATATTATACATTGGCGAGTATGTTTAAAAAAAATGTAATGCATTTTAGTATACTATACTAAAATATGGCTATATTTTATAGTGTATTTAAAATTATATTATATTTTATATTCTAATTGGTTTTCATATGTAATAATAATTATATAATGTGTTACTGGTAAATAATTAGTTAAATCAAAATAAATTATATATATTGTTAATGTATATTAACTATGTCATTGCTTTTACGAACAGTTAGGTAAGGATAATAGACTCTTATGATATTTTGTTTTCATTATTATTTTTAATAATTGGTGTTGTTTATTTTATGAATTTTTCTTTAAATTCGATTCAGTAAATTATGAAGATGTACCTTTTTACTACTACCTACTTATTATTAAATATAATTGAGTAACAGAAAAATAGGTATTTTTATTAATACTTACACGATGAATATTTTCAAGATATATGGGTAGGCAAACAATGTTTTTTTTTTTAGAAGAGTCATCTGAGCGTTATAAATCCGTAAGATTCGTACCATAATTGACCATTTAAATAGTACATGGATAATGAATTTACCTATGTCGGATAAGCGTGGTCTCTTAACCTCAATATATGCTATTGTGTAGTAGAAATGCATATAGGTATAACCAATTTAATATATATTATACGCTATAGATGAATTTAAATGATTGTTTTATATATAATAGGAAATATATTTTTAACAAATATAATATTTTTTCATCATAAATATTAAATAAATAATAAATTACCTATAATAATATTTAATTATCCTTCATATTAAAAAAAAATTTTAATTGATTCAAACATAAAATTAATAATTATTTATGTTAACATAATTTGAAACAATTGAAACACATGCAGTAATTCACTTATACAATTTAAATATTGGTCTTTAAAGATTTAATTTTAATAACATACTGTGCTGATAACAGATATAGTATTTACTTATCATTACTTAGATTACGATATTACCTTATATACGTTGAAGATACCTATAGGCATATGATACTATAATAGAGTATTAACACAAACAAAAAACTTTAATGTGTAGGTACCCATGTAACGTTTCGATGAATTCAATTTAAAGGATTAGACTTCACTGAATTGTCCTTATAGTTTATTAAATAATGCAATAAATCTAAAATACTATTGATACCATAATACTTACTATATAACTTACAATCTGGATATCGTGATTTAGTTTTAGAAAATGAAATTGAAATAATTAGGTAGGCAATTAAAATAAAAATGAAGACAACTAGATTAAACATGGATAAAGAATAAATAGGTAAGATGTTGGAGTCAATATATACAATGTATGAATATAAAATTTACATTATTATTGGAAATACGCCAAATGACAATGAAGATGGCGACATTTTGAAATTAAGTCTCACAGGTTTTATTTATGAGCTATGCAAAATATATAAGAAAAAATTAATAAAATATAAATAGATAAAACTAATAAAATAACGAAAACCATTTTAAAAATTTTATATAACAAATAATGCCATTTAAATTACAATGAAATTATTAACTATTGTTAAAAGTATCAATACACTTTGTACTCGGCCAGTAATTTTACTGATGTGAATAACCAAACAAAAGCATTTTTGGAATTTATATTTAATAATATATTGAATTTTTTTATAAAATCTATACATAATTTATTATTTATGAATAAAGTATGTTAATAGAATATGATTTTGCTTGCCTAAATATTAATAAATGTACATACTATTCTAGAAAAAACATTTAACTGTATTATCTCTATGTAGGTATCTATATGTAAATATTAAGAATACTTGCATAACTATTAAAGTAAAATAAAGTGTACAACAAACCAAAATTATAAAATGCAAAACAATTATTATTATGCAATAGTTAATTCATGTTAGACCGGCTAAATGAGACTGATAGTAATGTTTAAAAATATAAAGCTATAATAACAATGTTCCATAAGTTTAAAATGCACAAGACTACTGCTTAAGATAAAAAAATAATAATACATAATCATATTTGCATTGGGTCATTTTGTGCCAAATTAACGGTGCTTGGGAGACGAGCCAATATTACACAAACAATACGTGATCTTCCTATATTTGTGGGTGAAAATGTAGGTCCTGACCGCTTTTCAACTTGTAATGGGTAACGTGTATCATAAATTAAAAACAAGTTAAGCAGCCGCATTGTATTTAATAATAAATATATTAGACTCGTGATGGACAATACGTGCGAGAATTCATTTTTATAAACAAATGTGGAATAAGTATTTTTCAATATGATAGGCAACAATAACACATAAATTGGTAACGGTGTTAAAAAACAAAACAGTTTAAAAGCTAGACAAAGAATAAATTTCGAGGGTCTTTGTCAGTCATACTAAAATGTATTTCACGATTTTCTATTTTAATTTGTCATCAAAGTGTAGCCTGCGTCCATTGTAACATAGTGCTGATTCGGTTTAATTCGTAATTCCTGGTTATAGTTAGTTAGGGCAATCCCAATTACTGAAAATTGAATTTTAAAACAAAAACAATTTTCGTTGGTTGAATTTTTATTAATTCACTTTCTAGTAAAAATAATTTAAAGCTAGCTAATAATGGGGTATAAGTTAATGCTTGAATTATATTATTAATTTAGCCACTTAATACTTACGAACAAAATTGATAATTGTATACATGTTGTATCTAGAGTTACATAAAATTAAATTAAATAAAAAAAATAATTTAATAATTTTTATTTAATAATATATATTTAAATGAAAGAATTTTAAATTAAAACATGTTTATTGTTTTTATTAATTGTCCAGAAAATCATAATTGATAAAAATTGAAGTTAAAATTAATTTTAATTTACTAAGTACCTACTTTTATTTTATTATTATTTTTTAGATACTTTATATGTATTTAAATTCACTTTCAAAGTAGCTAAATGCATCAGTTGAAAATGAAAAAAAATATTATGTATTGAAATCACGACATAGCCTGCAATCGTATTTGCATGTAGAAATTACTCGTGCACGATCTATGACATTACCTTCTCGTTTTTCGTGTGATTTTTCTTTAAAACGAAAGTTATGTACAGTTTTTGTTGACCACAGTAGATTAAAGGTCATAGTTAATTTCAGTCACGTTTCTTCTCCAGATACCAGAATTATTCTTAAATTAGAGTTATCAATAGTATTACACTATTACAAAATACTAATCGTATTTATTATTATTTTGTTGGTTAAAATAACATCAAAAATGAAATTTTTTTATAGAATTATAATTATTAGAACAAAAATGTAAGAACAATAACTTTCCATCAATACATTGATCGATAATTTAATAATTATTAACTGTAACAATAAATACATTTTTATTTTAAAATCAATGTGATGGCATTATATTTATTGATAATGCCTACCTATAAGTTTTATCTAGTAGATAAAAATATTTGTAATCGTATACAGTTTATTTTTATTGTTTAATAAATCGCCTGATTAATTAAACAATATAAAGTTAAACAACATGATATTTAAGCGATAATTACACTTTTTTGTATTATATTAAATTGATTTAAAAATATTTACAATCTCTAAAAAGAATTTAACATTACTGTCAAAAACTAAATTGAAACATTATAAATATACATTTTCTGATTTATAAGTATTATTATAATTAACTAATAAAGAATAATAGTTTATTAATTAGACTTGTAAAAAAATAAAATTTAGTTCACTTACTTTTTAAAATCAGTTAGCTTTAATATGCCAGGCAAATTGCTATTGTAATACATTTGTTATGTATTAATATACTATAATATATAACATACATAGTATACACCATATTATACTAGAATCTGTAAAAAAAATTTGATATGCATGCATTCACAATAATTAGCGAATAAACATATAGGTAACTGATTTTTTTCGTACTAGTTTTCATACTTGTAATATAAGTATAATTTTTTTCATTCTTTAAAAAAGCAGGAGTGCTAACTCAATTTTATAGGAACGTGATCGATTAATTTTCAATTATTTTGTATAGAAAAAATCAATGACAAAATGAGTTATTGTCTTTGAACATTTATTTAATCTTTTATATCTTGAATCTAAAAATGTTTATTAATCATTATAATATTAATAGTATTGACAGTGTAGTCAATTATATAAAGACTTTTTATTAATTTTTTTTTTTTAATTTAGGCATAGTTGTCATGCTAATAAGATTGGCATTCGTTAATAAATAAATTAAATTATGAGCAATCTGCAACAAAATTGATTTTTATTATTTGAAAAACATATACATAATTAATCTTATAATATATTATTATATTATACACTATAATATGTTGAATTTACTTAAATTAAGTTAAAATGCTTTTGCATTTACAAATTAATAAAATGATAAGCAATAAAGTAATAAATAAAATTATAAAAAGAATATTTGTACACGAAAATTATAATCATATAGAATATAGATGAATGGATTTTTATTTGTTTGATTTCACAAAAAAAAATGTAATATAAGTTATATGTTATACTATACATTATTATTAGGGAAAGACCGAATATTCGGTAGTTATTCGGTATCCGGCCTATTCGGTCAATATTTTGGGATTAATTTATATTCGGCTATTCGGCGGTATTTGTAGGTGTAGAAAACAAAATATTCGGTATTCGGTTTTTCCAATATTCCTAGTTCAGCACATCCCTAATTATTATATTATACCTAGTATTACAATTTGATAAATTTTAATTTTTAGTTATTATGGATTATATGTTAGTATATAATATTTAATTGCATAATAGAATATTGAATAATAGATAATATATATTATAATATTTTATGGTTCAAATATTTTTGATACATTTTTTAGGGGACCGTGACGTAGTTTAGTATCTATGTATTTTTTTTAAATGTGAAACATTTTATACGAAAATACACTGATAGTATAATTTAAGTATTGAGTTATCTTTCAAATTTAAAATATTTATTAGTAGTACCTATAAGTGTATCACTCTATGTGTAATTATTTTTTTTTTCACATTCATAATAGGGACGATGCGTAGGTATTGCATATTGCCGCGTATGTGTGTGTTATTTCGTGGCCTCCAGTTAGGTGAAGGCCACGGTCGGCTCTCATTGGTTTGCAACCGGTTCCGCCACAGCATCTAGGTCAAACATTCCGTATCTATACAGCGCCTTGCGTCGCGCGTCGTGGTGTAAAGACATAGGTACTAATATACTAGGCACGAAGAAATTTCACTGGAACTACTGAAAATGTACGGTAGTATCAAACTCAGGGTTCTCTCTTTCTTTTTATAACACATACACAGCATGTGTGTCGTTGATATTGTTAGATCTTTTATGTGTATTTTTGCGAGTACGTGAATTAATTTCACGTCTGATTATTTTAAACGACTTGATATTTTATTTTTAAATGTACATACATAGTAGTTATCAATTTATCATTTCTAAATGACAGTTTATACATTTGAATATACAAACTTAACTTTTCTGAAACATCTTGATTCCAAATAAAACTTTGAAGAAAAATAATTTAACGCTACTTTTTAGATTAAGTGTTTCTTAAAATTATTTTAGTGTGACAAATAATTTTAAGCTATTTAGTATTATGCCATTATATTATGAGTCAGATCAAGATATATATATATAAACATATAATTTTTGCAAATTAAGTTATTAAATTCAACCTTATTTTTACCTAATTAGTTCGACAAGTAGGTACAATTAAACATGGTTTCGAATAACTATTATGTCTACTTTACTTAAATGTGGATTTATTTTTCTACATTAATAATATATATACTGACATCATTATTAGATAGAAGATAATATCAACACAAATAGTTCAATAAAGTAAAAGTAATTCTAAAATAAAAAACTAAATATTGATCATTATCGTCTGTGAACTTGAATATCTTAAAAGATGCGCAACGGGACCTTGAAATAAAATTCTTAATCTATTGTTACTGTCTTAAATCGTGACCATTTCACATTAAAGATAGGTGTAATAACTATATGGAATATTTTATGATTTATTATTATGTATATATAAGGCCAAGGGCAAATATTTTAATAATCTACTTTCCTTTCTACATAGGTAATCAATACATTTTAACATTTTTAGTTTTCACTTTATTTAATATAAAAAATATTTACTGTGATCATCGAATAACTATTGCTTGAATTTAGATAGATCTAATTCAAACTGTATTTCTTAAATTGTCTAATTTTGAACATTTAAATTAAGTACTATATAAATATATTCACGTTCAACTTGAAACAATTGTTTTAATTTTCTGAAAATTTTGTTGATGTATTAGAAATTGTTAGTTTAATTTAAACATTAAAAAATGTTTACTGCTTTCTTTTTCATTAAATATACTTTCACGTGAATTTCAATGCATATGATGACATTTAATCAATGTTTATAGAGATTAAACAATTTAATATAGTGTTATACATTAAATTATATTTATAACATAAAAGCATTATTATTCTCCTTAGTCCTTATGCTTCAATAGTCTGATTATAATAATGGTAATAACTCTCCTGGCCTTTATATTCTCTAAAGAATAATTATATTATTATTATAATATTCTATTATATAAAAAATGCATTATATTTGTCCTTAATTATTATATTAGATAGGTACACGTTTATATTGTAACAATCGTAATAAAAATGATGAAAAACTATAAAATTTATAAACCCCTTTTAAATTATTTATTGAAATAGTCACCTATAATTAAACTCCGATTGAATAAAAATGTATAAAACGTCTTATTCGACTATAGGTTAACTGTTAACTGTAATTTATTAGGATGTTTTGACTTAAATATACATAGCTTATCGCTAAACTATATTTACTTATTCAGGTTAGTATTGAGTTATTTCCTACCACAAAAAATGTTTAATTTTTGAAATTCTTATTAAATATTTTTGAAATGTAAATAATATTATTTTAACATTTTTTTTTATATTATTACATTGACTCACAAAATAATTATTTTCGAAAGTAAAGAAATGAGCAGGTGCATGATACATCGTTGTTAAATTATACGTTTTTCAGTGTACGTCTGCAGATAACTACCTTACTTTAATGGGGTTGGACCCTTTTAAACAACATTCAAAAACCAGTTGTTCCACTTTCTGGAAATCCACCCATGTTAAATTATAAACAAAATCTTCCCTGAACTATAGAAACGCAATATATTTGATGTTCTTTATTTAAAAAAAAATACAAATATTTTTTCCACATACCAAAGTTAATGTGTATGTTTATACGATACCTATATATTATATAATTTCAGTGTATTTATTACGTAATTTACTGATATATTATTATGATTCAGACTTCGGAGCCACGGAGTTGAGTTAGTATAATTCGATAAAAATGATCATTGATGTTTGTTCATGATTTATAAACTATTACATTCGTTATGTCTAAATTCATTTATACCTACATAGGTGTTAAATAAAGAATTAAAATACTTTTCAATTTCAAATAAGAAATAAAAAAATCATCGATTTAGATAAATAGAATATTACAAACAATTGATATACTATATTTTATTTTTTTATCTATCAAAATACGTTTTTTTTTAACTTTAGATCTGTTTGTTTCTAAATTCCTAGTTGTTGTCAGATTTATTCGTTTTGTTTTTTGGTTATATGCTTTGTCAAGTGAAACAATAGATCACGCAAGTGAAACTTTTACCTTGGGGTCATAACATTATCTCCCAGCAGGTCATCTATATTTCGAACATTATTCAAAAAAAAAAATAACAACATCTATGTATGAAAGTAACAGTAACAAGCCTATTTTCATTGTTATGCTCAGTAGCCTGTTAATACATATATTTATGTACGTAACAAAAAAAAAATTGGTCATTTCAATTATATATATATATATTATATTTAATTTTTCGAAAGTTTAAATTAATTTAATTATAGCAACAATTAAACATTTCAAATATATTACTGTCAAACATATTTAATAATACTTAAATTAAATAAAAATATACTCTAGTCAATGTTGTTATTAGGGGTAAGAACTAGTAAGAGTTGCATGACCTGAGGACCAATCATCGGGGTTTAAGGAGGGGTCGATCAACGATAGTCACAATAGTATAGTGTAATTTTCGTTTTTTGCTTGTCTGTCGGCGAGTCCACTCATTTGGAACTGCACAAACCACAGACGCTATACAAAAATTATGGTTTTCTTTACCGACTGAATAAAGCACGTCGGTTATATATTTTTCATTTGCCTCGAAGATTGTAGACGAGAATATTGAGGAGAAAAAAAATCGATCAAACGAATATACAACCGGTTCTACCTCACTTGAAACGTGCTCTAGGTTTTCCGGCAATTCGTCTGTTCAGCCAATAACTGTTGACGATCACTTTGTTTTTTCGTCAATAAGTTTCTAACATAATCAATAATCATCATCATTATTTTTGTTCGTCGTTATAATGGTTTAATACATTAAACAACGAACATGCGTGAGAATGTTTTTTTTTATAATGTGTAAGTAATTGAGTTTTGATAATACCTCTAAAAATTTTTTAATTATATCATGTTGGTGTTAAAAATGGTAGGATAAAGAAATTGATCTCAAATGAATTTATAAAATATAAGTATATGTTTATCAGTAAATATACATTATACAATATACATATATTTATATGTACTTTTTTAAATTTACAAGTTATAATAATTATTAATTTGTTGTATTTTAATTTAAGAATATAATTTTAACTCTAGTGGACAATTATTTTTTGTGGAATAAACATACATTTTATTTTGATGAATTTGGCTTTGATTTTTTTACCGATATAATTATATAAATTTAGTAAACATTACTCTATTTAATCTATGGATAAAAATTAATGTACCTATCTTTATTATCGTGTACATTGTGTACAAACTACAAAGTACAAAGTCAAAATAAGTAACTGGAAAGCATTTTTTAAAAATACATAAATAGCAAAGTATAAATATTTAAATATTGTATAGAATAAAGACAGCGTATAATATTTTTAAAAGCCATCTTATATAACTACTATTTTGAAGAAAAACAATTGTATATTTAACGGTATTAAATTAAAAATTTTTATAAATTGTTAATAAACTGAAAATGAAAAAAAAATACTACATTTTTGAAATGAAAATCATTCCTTTATTATATATTATACAGCGTAGTCCACGAGATTTTTTAAAAGTTTTTAAAAATAGCCTATTTTTAAATAGATCTTTATAAATACATACTTATATAATTTAGAAAATCAATACCCTGTTTACGAATGTTTACTATCAAAAAACCGGAGCTGACCTTACACTCTCTAGGCTCTATAGCTTATATTATATAGTTTACACTATTTGTTGTAAATAGCATAATGGATAATTATAGTACCTAACCTAAAATAGAAATTATGCTTTTACTTTGAATTAGAGGCTATATATTAAACGTAATCAGTATCTAAATTTTTTATTAATTTTGATTTTTCTAAGCATTGATTGAAAATATAATAATTACTTTAGGTATAGTATGGATTGTATTAACGATTTAATACTATACGTAATATTATATACTTTAAACATATAAAGTATTTCAATTTTAAAACGGTTCAAAATTTAAACGACAACTTAAAATTACGTTGTATTGAATGATTCATTTCCAAGGAGGACTATGGGTACTTCAATAACGTAAGGAACAAATTATTTCTTAAGTAGATACGTGGAATGTTGAGGTGTCTATAACCAATTATGTGATGATTAACAGTCAGAATTCCGTCTTAATGTCTGTGCTGGCATGGCCAGGAATTCCATTATTAGAAAAATGATAGTATTTTATGTCTGTTGACACAACTAATAAAGTAGGGTTTGTGTTGTTGCCAACCGACGAGGAGGTTGAATCTTACGGACCATGACCACTCCCTCCGCTTTCACTGGCTGCGTTCCATCCGGCCGGAAGACCTACATATAGGAAAGTTTCCAGGCTATAACGCCGTGCATACGCATACATTATTATATAAATATATGCACGATATTAACTATGTTATAGACACACACTCACATACATTTACATGACGAAGTATGTACTGGAAATTTCCTAAGTCGATTTTGAGTCATGATGGCTATGATAGATACTTAAACATGATAATGCGTTTACTACTCTGTTCTCTTTTGTATTTCTGTGACACATTATGTTATATTATATAATATTAAAATTAAAAATAACGAGCTCGAGTGATCCGGTAAATTATTACTATATAATTTATTATAATACAAAAACGTTTAAGACAAAATTTCCACGCAGCCACCGCGCGTATAGGTATAGTTATTATATGCCTATACTTGATTTAGTGTTATTGTGTTAGTACACGTATAATAATTGCTCGACCGAAGCAAAACAAATTGAATTTTCTTTGGAGGATCATGCGCGACTTCTTCCGGAAAACTTTAATTGATGTACAGTTTAAGTATACATATATAAACGGTCAATGCAACAAATAGGTACGACATTATATAGTTAAAAAATAATAATTTATTGCCATCATGATGTATTATGTGAAGCATACAAACATTGATATTTGATACTATAATATTATATGTAAGTAATATTGATGGATACTTAAAATATAATTTCGTGTAATCTGTATAGCTATAATTTATAAATAGAAAATAAATTGTATCTAAACACAACATCGTAACAAACAAATATGAACAAAAAAATTTTAATACTGGTAATTAAAAACCGATACCTTATTAAAATAACAGATAAAATTTCTTTTCCGTCTTTCTTTTTCTTTAAACATATTTTTTATTGTTACTTTTATTATGATCGAGGTAAGAACAACGACGTTTACGCTGATCCACGTTCTTTGACCCACAAACTCGATCGTTTGATACAACCATGATGCTATAGTATCTTATGATTTTAAATGGAAAATTAGTTTTGGTTTTCACGCACAAATTAAAAAGTGAAGTAATACTACTATTTCGATTTTCAGTATTTTACACCATTGATAGATTTATTTAATTATTATCATATCTAGGTATATGCGTATATAGTATTTATAGTTAGTATGTATAATATCCGTTATATATCCTACATAATATTACATATAATATTTGAATGGGTTATTAGTTTTATTTAATTAAAACATATATTATAGCAATATAAATAAATATTATGATTAAACAGTTTAAATTCTTATGAAAGAAAGTAGAATGATAGAATTGCAAATAATATATGATAGTAACATTTTTGGATTAAAAACATATATTTTTCAATGATCCAATATTTTTGCCGCTATAGTACTTTCGTTTTAAATATTTGTATAATATTAAAACTTATAAATAATTAAATTATCTTATAATTACACCAGTTTTACAAGATTTCTCTGTGGATGAAATACCTACCTGTGTACAAAATTGTATTATATCGATAAATAATTTCTCGTTGTATTTTGTTGTTTAGTATTAAATGTGGCTGCAGGCAAAGCGCCTATGCAAATCAGTTCAGAGCCCGGCGGTCTACCTCAAAAAGCTATCGATGGTAGCACCAGTTCGTTTTTCAGCCCTGAAACATGCACACTCACTAAACCGGAACGTACCCCATGGTGGTATGTTAATTTGTTGGAACCATACATGGTTCAGTTAGTGAGATTGGATTTCGGCAAAGCTTGTTGTGGTGAGTATTTTAATTTAAAATTATTATTATCATAATTAAACGAAATAAGAAATATTTGTAATTAATAGATTATTGTAATGTAAAATTATAAATCATACTATCAAAAGTTTGTAAAAACGATGAGAAATTATTTGATAATATTATCAGATACCTACAATGAAATTAACAGTATAGAATTTATTAATTAATTAAATCCAACGTAATGTCAATATCTTGATTAAAGTAATGTATAAATTGAGTACATTATTTATGTTTTTTTTTTCATTAAGTAAGGTATTCAAATTTATTTGAATTAACTTTTTTAATAACATTATGATAATGTGGTAAAAAATAAATAGCGAAATATAACGATTTATTTATTAACAAATACATTTACTTATAACTTAATAGGAAAACCTACAAAAAACATATTTAAAAAAATTATATTATCATATATTAATAACGTTTAATACAGGACGTTTAACTTAATATATTATCAAAACAAAGTTATTTTAACGGTGTTCAAATTTTGGGTGTAGCAATCAATTTTAATTAAACATTTGTTAAATTATTTCTAATAACATGGATCATAGCTATTGAGGTAATTATACTAAAATCCTGAAAAAAATAACTTAAAATTGTTAAGCTAATGAAATGGAATGTAAAATAATAATGGAGAACGGCGATTGTTATAAATCTATATTGAAAAGTAATATTAGTAGATAAATTAAAGAATTAAATTGGTTTTAAATTTAACATATTATCTAGTTAATAAATATATACTCGAATATATATCATTAATTTATACCTTTATTTGTATTATTAATTCGCATCAGATACCAAAAGATTTTGTTGTAGTATGTGAAATTAGATTCAAAATCGTTTGAATATAATGTATACGAATTATACCGAAATAATCAATTATCTATAACAATTAGGTATATAGGTATATTAAATTATTAATACATTGACATCAATCACATTATAATAAGTAATTTAATATTTAAACTCTGTATATAGCTGGTATACTTACTTATCAACATTTATATCGAAATAATTCATTAGACACCATTGTCAAAACGCATCGAGTAATTTCTGATCACAGTTTTCTAAACATTATCATTATATAAATTTAATTTCAAAGTATAATTTAAGGTCATTTGCAAAAAAATTAAAAATAATCGAAAAAATTGTATAATTTACCAAATTTCATAAATAAATAAATTTTCAAATAAACATAAATACATAAAATGTATTTTTCATTAATGATGACTTTGTTGCCTTGTCAGTACAATTAAACTACTTAGTAAAAAATGATATAGGCACTAGGCAGTAACACTGCTTAACCTATATTTAAAATAGAATTTGATTTCTCTAGTTTTATTATTTTACATTGAGTTTTAGAACAACTATGTTAAATATATAAATTAATTTTATATAATAACACTTTCAAAATACTAAGTACCTACTGGCTGTTACTAAAAAATATAATTGTCCAAAATTGATATAGTTTTAAGAAATATGTTGTATTCAATTATTAATTAATAGGTACGCAGATACATTTTTAATTATTTATTAAGTTGATTTATTAATTAAGTGTTTTTTTATTTTATGAATGATCGTTTTAACCTTTTAGTTTTTTATTTAAATTTTCAAGCTTGTATACAAATAGGACTATTACAAAAATGTTTTATCAAATGTGTTGGTTCCCGATATTATTTTAATATCTTATTTTTTTTTTTACTAGACTTCATATTAGGTAAATGTTTTAAATTTTGAAATGGCGCAGAAAATAAAATATTTTAACAATACATTTTATTCTGTAAACAATAAAGGTATTTTATTAAAAAGATAGATAAATTTACGATTATTTTCACTTTAGGAGGAATTTTGTTTTTAAAATCTAAATCTAAATATAATATTACTTTTTAGTTGTTTGAATTCATAGAGGTATTTCTGGTAAATTAGTTACAATGAATAAAACCAATTTTATTCATATTATCATTCAATATTCTATTAACACGTGCGAAAAACGTGCACAAAAAACCGGTCAAAGAAAGTAGTATCCACTATAATAATACTATAGTATATTATAGTCATTGCCCATTGGTCTTACTATTTACATTGTCGCTTCTATATAATAAAACAATGCAAATACATTTGATTTTTGAAAATAACTTTTCACATGGTCTAAAGATTTCTCAAGTAATAAGACTTGTCATAATGACACGATAAACACTATATATTGTTTACATTAAATTGTATAAATAAAATGTGTAAGTATTGTCTATTAACTTATATCAACATTGCTTACAGGTAAAAACAAACCTGCTACGATAGTCGTGCGAGTGGGAAACAACAGGCCTGACCTGGGCACGAATCCTATATGTAACAGATTCACTGGCTTTATTGACGAAGGAAAACCGTTGTTCCTTCCATGCAATCCACCTATGCCAGGAGCATTCGTTAGTGTCCACATGGAAACCGCTAGTGGATCTACTCAGTTATCAATATGTGAAGCTTTTGTCTACACCGATCAAGTAAGCTTATAGAACTTAACTTATTGTAATATAAAAATAAAATATCTAGTTAATAAAGTATATTAGTTTAATTTTATTAATTCAATATATATTTTAATATTAATTTTAAATGTACAATGTACAAAGACACGTCATAGTTAATAATATATAATACTGAATATTATGTTACCGCTAAGGTTTTGAATTTGTATTCTTTAATTTAACGTGTTATTAGAATAATGATGCAGTTAAAATAAATACATAAAAATCAAATAAATAATTTATCTAAAAAAATGTATAGAATAACTAGTTATTATACTTGGTGCAATTAGTGTTGCTTGTAAATTTACAAAATAACTTGCATATTCCTGATACGCACTGACAAGTGGCAAAAATATGGATAGTCCAATATGTAACTAAACAATAACTGTGAATTTATAAAATACTTAGATAAATTATATATTACATATTTTATCGGTTTGATTTAGTTAGAGTATGATTTATGAAGTATATAGATATTTTATGAAATTACAACATTTAGATTTAGTATTAAAAATTATTATTGTAGAAACACACTTTATCTATATTTAATAAAAATATTTATTAGTAACTCAAGTCACTTACTCCAATTTAAAACAATATAGTTATAAGTTTATGATTTATTATGACATAATTGATTATTCGTATTTATTTTAGGCGTTACCAATTGAAAGATGTCCACAATTCAGAGATCAACCACCAGGAAGTACTGCTACATATAACGGAAAGTGTTATATATTTTATAACCGTCAACCAATGAACTTAAGAGACGCGTTAGGATTTTGTAGATCAAGAGGTGGTACATTGATTGACGAAAGTAACCCAGCGTTACAGGGATTTGTCAGCTGGGAACTGTGGAGAAGACATAGGTAAGTTAAAATATATTTTATAAGAATATGTATTTAAATAGAAACTCAATTTTATTAAATCCTAACGTATAATATACAGGATGTTTCGCCAAGATGGAAAGATTTATCAAGCGCGCTCATCCCCAATTTTTCTTTCAGTAATAAATTTATTCGAATTATGATTTTTTAAGCTTTTTTATATTCTTAATGTCCATATTATCAATTCTTTAGAATTTTTATACCATTTAATGAGTGTCTTGAGGAAATACTATATCGTCTATATCTTTATTTAAAATGAAAATCGGTGTTTTATCCTGCTAACTGATAAGCAAAAAACTTTTTGAAAATGTTGATGTTAAAAATAGATTATTTGAATAAGGAGTTTTTGATTGCTTAGCTTTATATACTAAGGATTATAAGATCCGTGATAATGTTTTAAATATTTGAATTTTAATTTAAAAAAAAAAGAATTTTTATAATTAAATGACACAATTTAAATGATTTAAAAATCTAAATAAAATATTAAAAATTGTGTAAATAAGAATTTAAATAAATTAATTTATCATAGTAAAATATATAGGAGTGAACACTGAGAATGCTCGGTGAAACACCTGGATGTTATATAATATGTATGATACATACGATTATACGAACATTTATATTTTGACATTATAATAACTCTTTCTCAATATTAAACTTCTGAGTCACGTTATGATGGGACATATTTACAGGAGTGATTCACAAAGTCAATATTGGATGGGTGCTGTGAGGGACGCTCATAACAAAAATAATTGGAAATGGCTAAACGGTGATGATCAAACAGTATCGTTTTGGAGTTTACCGTCAAGTGGTTCTGAAACGACATCTATAAATGGAGGCGATTGCGCACGATTTGATGGTTCTAAAGGATGGTTATGGTCAGATACTAATTGCAATGCTCCGCTAAATTTCATTTGTCAACACCGTTCGTATTAATTTATTTTTAGTATAATTAAATAAATAGCATCATGCACGAATAAATTTTAATTATTAATTATAAAATTTTTTTTGCATAGAACCGACTGCTTGTGGTAGACCAGAGCAACCTCCAAATTCAACAATGATTGCTGAAAATTTCAATGTCGGCACTGCGGTAGAGTATTCTTGTGATGAGGGCCACCTGTTGATCGGCCCATCCACTCGCACATGTCTTGGAACAGGGTTCTATAATGAATTTCCACCCGTATGCAAACGTAAGATAAATGATATATTTTTAATTTATTAAAAGTTAAAACCAATCCGTATTATTCGTTTAAAGGAATTCAATGTGGTTTTCCTGCGGATATTTCAAACGGCAGTTATAAGCTAATCAATGGCACCGTCAACTACTTAAGCCAAGTACAATATACTTGCAATGAGGGACATAAAATAATTGGCAGAGATAGATTAATTTGTGATTTAGACGAAAGATGGGATGGACCCCCTCCAAAGTGTACAAGTAATACGAATTATTTTTTCATACCTACCTTTTTAATTCTATATAAAAAAAAATGTCTTTTTTTATGAAGTCCAAAAATGTGATGATCCTCCAGTAGTACAAAATGGTGAATACCAAATGTCAAACAATGATAGTATTATTGGAACACTAGTAGAGTATACGTGTGTGTCTAGACGATTCCGTTTGGTTGGACCTAAGCAATTAGTATGTTTACCAAGTGGTCAGTACGATAATAAGCCACCTTATTGTAAAGGTTAGTGTTGCAATTATTTATATATTTCGTCCAATAAACTGTTTTCGATTAATTATTATTTATTTTCTATAAATATTTACTATTCAGAAGAAACCAAAACACCGATTGTACCAGCTGTGTTGGTGACCAAGACTGTATCGACTAGTACTGTTCCCAGTAGCCGAGCGCCATCGACTCCTAATCGTGAAAAACCACGGCCGTTCACAACCAAGCCTACTTTATTAACGAAACAAGCTAACGATCAGGTATGTTAATTTACCTACTATATTATTATAAATTCTACTATAAAGAAAAGTAGACACTTTCTTTCGGTTACAAATTTGAAGTAAGCTCGATATATATAGTTTATCTGAGATTATTAGTTCAAATCTGAAAATTCGGTGCTTTATCAACCGGAAACTGAGCGAATGTTACTTTCACTTCATTAGGACGATAGCGGCCAGACGTCATCCAATGTGGTAATTGCCTCAGCGCATCCGCATGACAACGAGATTCCAGATAGTGTTCACGTCCGAACAAATCCGAACGCGGCCAACATACCGTCTCAGGTGGAAAGCGAACACCGAATCGGCCCCAAACTAAATTTGGGTAAGTTATACTAAATTTATATCATAAACAATAAAAACTATAATATATTTGGTTTATTTTTTTTTGTGTATGTGTGAAACAGGAGCAATAATCGCGTTGGGTGTGTTCGGAGCATTTGTGTTCCTGGCAGCAGTTGTGACCACAATCGTCATATTAGTGAAAAGGTAACGTGATTTTACCATGTAGTGGGCTGCAGCAGTGTAGGACTTAAGTTTAAAGAAACAAAAATAATGTGCGCGTCTGAAATTCTTGTGTGTCTATGCGACTAACAACAAAAATCGCTTGTCGGCTGCTATATGTGGGCTGTTTTGTTTTTGTTTACAGCAATAGGAACCACAAACTTCCGTCCGGTGCGCATAACATGCCGTCCCGATGGTATACACTACTGGCAATGCCGTTCCCCGACCAGCAAGTCGGACGGCGTCAGTTCTCTAGGGCGTATAGAAGCCGAGCTGGCTATTTCTCTAACCCGTTATGACAATAACCGTGCACCGATAAACACACTATAATTTTAACGTGTACCCGTATCAAAACAAAAACAAACTGTATACCTACCCGAAACCCATAAGTCTAAGGTACGACTGATATATATCACCACAACGTTTTCTAATCGCACTGTTATTGTTATTATTATCATCATTATTGTTGTTATTGTCGTTGTATTGTTCTCGTCCGACTATCGTAACAATAATATTGTATTATGGCGCACCGTTTTGACGCACGACATGCTTCTGTTTTTCGCACGCTTTTATGTTTAATATTGGTATGGCACTATGGCAGCACGGGACTACTGTAGTTTATATGTTGGATAGTTGATGACCACAGAGATTCACGTTTAGGCGTGCGCAAGTGATACTTTAATCCTGATGTAGCTCAAAACATGTTAAAAATTGTGGTGAAGGGAAGATAGCACAGAGTGTCAGAGTCTAAATAATTAAATTATATTGGAATACAAATTCAAGTTACTAAGTGAAATTTTCAAAGATAACACTAGTAAACAAAAAATGAGTGCGCACGCTTATATTTTTCATATAATGGGAATGAAGTAATTAATTCGCCAAAAAATAATTTTTGATTAATGCCAAAATGGAAAAAGGTTCGATTGTCATTCACGTCAAAAATAATATTACATATATTTTAAATACATATCTATTAATTATTACATTAATCAAAGCAAAACATGGGATACAATGGGAAATTCACATATTATTTCAACTAATTATGTATAGATTTTTTTAAATTCATAAAACCTGGTAAATATTATTATTAATATTTAATTCTATTATGAATTTATAAATCAAATATCGATAAAAAAAAAACGTTAATTTGCTACCTATGCAAGATTATATTTTTGATTTGATAACAATAATTGGTCTTATGGATATTTAAAATTGTATAATAAAAAAAATATTAATCCACATATTTAATGTATAATATATTAGTATATTATAAGTGTTTATTTGAATTCTAAAAGTGCCAAGGAACCCCGACCCGGCGACCCCCCTCTCCTACAAGTCCCAAAATGTGCACGCACATTATGACATATGGATAAATATAAATTAGGCACACACGTCCTAATCTAACCATACTATGTGTGTACAATGTACATAACACGCAGGACTCAGTAGATGTATATTAATGTAGAACGATTGAAATTTTTTATTTATATATATTTCGTTGGTACGTTTAATGACGTTTATACATATTAAGCTACTTATATCGTGTTTCTTTACGTCAAGAAATGAGTAAATTACATAAATACATTATAATGAATAATGATAGGTCTGATATACTATGATAGTGTCGAGATTATTTTTGGCGGCAAACGAAAATCGAACTTTTTTTCAATAACAACTGCAAGTCGTCGCGTTTTAAACGCATCACTTTCTCGGCTACAATATACCTAAAAACACGAAAATATTAATGGGCTATTTTGTTATCTTGTGCACTTCCGCAGGAATCGCAGTGCCAAACACTTCCGACACCGGGCGTCGCCGGATACCAACACGGTCGCCTCGCTGGACTCGTCAGGTTCCGAGAGCCGGGGTGGCCTGAACCGGTACTACAGGCAGGCGTGGGAGAACCTGCACCAGTCGGCCGCGTCGCCCAAACACTCGCGGCCGCACCATCACCACCATCACCATCACGCGGGCGGCAGGCGCAAGGACACCGCGGCCGACGGGTCGCCGCGCATCGAGAGCATGCGCGACGGGTCCGAGCTGGTCGTCAACGACGTGTACCACCCACGGTCGTCGGCGGGCCCGATGGACCACAACAAGAAGTCGTCCAGGCATCACCATCACCATCACCATCACCAGAACAGGGCGGCCAACCGGTATTGATGACGGGCGCGGACTGCTATATAGTTATTACGGATGAGGTTTCGACGTCGCACGCCACTCGCACCGCAGTATAATAATATGTTATTTGCAGCAGCTGCTGCCGACGTCGTCGCGCGGTCATAATAATATTATATTATTTATATACACGTAAAGTTAAACGTTATAGTTGTTAGGTGTATGCCTGCTTTTATCATTATATTATTAAATTATATGCTAATTATTATTGTACACAGAGCGATTGTTTCACTTTCAACAGCCGAATCGCTCGTTGTTTCGAAAATTATTCACTTTTTTTGGAAAACTTAAGGTACCTATTCTTACACACCTATATGCAATATTATAGGTATATAGTGATATGTTATATATAGGTATTATTTTTTTTCAATGTTGTCGACTGAAGCAAATTACTCTTGTTGGAAAAAAAAATTGATTTACCTACCTATAGGCTATAGTACTTACCTATTTACAAACATCGAATATCGCGAACCAATTTCTTTGTATTTATAAACATTTAAAGTTTAGACGAGCGGAGTGCACGCAGCGGACCACGAAATATTTCGTCGTGTACCCATCGTAGCCTTTAAACTTTAAATGCTTATGGATAAATATTGTTGAGTTTACAAACGTTTTCAGTTTTCCAAAATGAATATTTTCAAAAAAGTTCATACTTTTAGTAATAATGAGTGTTAAGCACACTCGTCTCACTGCGATTCAGCGTGTCACATAAAACATTAGCGGTTTTATACATCCCTTAGTTTTATGAATGCCAAAGACTTAAATAGGTACTGTTTTTTTTATTAAAACGATACACCGAAAATAATAATACAATAATTATCGATATTTCGTCCGAGGAAACTTTTTCTCCAAATTATTTTTATTTTCTATTTATTTTTTCGAAATAATACTTTTCGGGTGATTGCTTTGATATTTGATTGAACATATTCGTGTAAAAGATAAACTATGACAAATATCTTTTGTACAATCAAATCAATTAACAATGATTTTAAACTATCATTGAAGTTGGTTTCTAATAAATTTATTATTGATTTAAACAGATATCAAAGTGTTGGTGATTGCTTTGTAAATACAAAATTATGCTTCGAATAAAAAATCACTATATAGGTACCAATCCAACCTCCCGAATTAAACGATTTTATTTTTACCCAATGAAATTTCTACATGGACATTAAGTTTACACCTATACCTAATTCACATAATTTTAATTCACTAATACCACAGTTAATTAATTTACATTTACACAGATACAAAACAAAATGCACTTATTACATTTACGTTCTTTGGATAACTCGAATCCATAAATTTCTAAAATTGTATTGTAGAAAATATAAAATAATTTAAAAAATAAAAATAATCTGTAAATAAAATATACTATAGGTATATTATAATAATATAGACATTAGACATAAATGGAAAATATGGCAGTTAATAATTTAAGCGGAAAGTCTAATATGTACCTATTAATTATTTGACTTTTATTTTTTCAAAATATATACTTCAATACTTGAATCATAAAATTTAGATAATTAACCCCTCGGCTATTAAAAAATTAAAAATTGTATCACATTATTTTTCTATTTGTTCATCTCTATTATATTAATTCGTTATGTATAATATGATATAATATGATATAGCTGATTCTAGTGCCTACAAGTTATTTTACTTATAGAATGTAAAAATGCAATTATTAATGACTGACAGTTAAAAAATGAAGCTTTAAAGTTTAAGTTAGCCGAAAAATTAAAATCATCATTTTTAGTCTCTTTTTATTTATAAGATATAAGATCCCCTAATTTATATTTGCCAAATTTTGGACGTATAAATATATAATAATTTATTAATAATATAAGTATTATTTTTAATGTTACCTTTTTTTGACGTTGAAATTTAAGTCAATAATATTTAAGCTTAATTATTATTTTTATTATAACATTATACAATATTTATTATATATATTGTGAATTATTTATTTATTTATATATAATAAAGTACTATAGATTTTTTTTCAAGAAATGAACTGTTTAACCATAGTAGGTATAATACTATGGTTATAACAAACATGTTCAATTAGATAATTTTTTTTTTTTTTATGTAATTAACAGAATTGTAAACAATTTAAACATATTATTTTTACTGCCAAAGTTGATTGAGTTTATATATCTATATAAAAACATAATATTTTTATATTGTTTATTTTTAGATTATTTAAATTCTTGAATTATTAAATTTTGTAAATATAGTAAACATAACCAAAGTATTGTAATATATTTTGACTTATAAAAAATTGTCTGTGTAAGTTATTCCTTGATAAATACATCTATTTTCACAATAACCTATAAAATTGTGTGGAATAAGTAATATTAATAATTTTCAGGATAAAACTTAATTTGATTTATTTAGTTGGTTAAGTTACTTTTTAACATTAAAGATAAATGGCAGTTTACAAATATACAAGTGAATAATAAGAACAAGAAAAAATTGGATGAGGGTTAACCTTCAGGGCACTCCCTCTAAATACACCACTGATTATTAAATGCAAATTATTAGTTAATATTAAAACCATAAAATACTATTAAATAATTATAACAGTAAGAAAGTTCACACATTTAAGAATTGTAAACCTTTTCCCATTATCCATTACCCAGTACTTATTAGTCATTAGTCATTAATTAGTAGTAGGCAAAAATTAATACAATTAGTAATAAATATTCAATTTAAAAGTCAAAATACAGTTATGGTATAAGAAAATATTTTATTTATAAAACTTTATAAATACAGTTATATCTATAACCTATATTATATTTTAATACAACATTCATATACAGATTTTTATGCTTAGCCAGTAGGACTCTTAACTACCGCCTATCACACTACATAATAAATATTAGCAAATAATGAAAAAATATCAAAAAAACTCATTAAAACTGATGTCTTTAGAGTTTGTATGTGTACTGAACAGATGATAGGTCTACTATGTTACATTATTTAAAACTATTTTATTTTACAGTATAATTAATATACAAAGGAATTATAAAAATTTAAAGTTTTGAAACTTACAGATTATATTGTGAAACTTAAAAAAATTAATTTAACAAATATATACTAAATTTATTTACTCCTAAAAATGTAAATTTGTTATTTATCATTATCAACACATAAAAAAAAAGTAATTAAAAACCTTCAATATAATTTAAAGAAATAAAACATAAATACAAAATTATTTTAAATTAGATATTATTTGTTTCTGAGCAATTTTACACACGGCATTAAAATTACTTTTTATATGAATACGCCAAAACGGAGATCGTCCCCAAACATAAGCCGGAAAGTTTGGACTTTCAACACCATGAAATATTCTAGCTACAGCCCGAGCAGTAAACTTACAATCAATATAACTATTGAATATACGGTTAACATCAGACGCAATTTTGGTTTCATCGGTTTTATTTAAAACTATATCATCCTAAAATAATAAAATGTGATCAAAGTAAATTCATACATCTAATAATTATGAGATTAAATAACATACATTTTCTTTTTGAATAAGCATTGATAAATTGTCATTGGTAAAATATTCCCTCACAGAATTCTTTAATTTTTCACATAATTCTATATTAATCTCATCGCAACACTCATTAAAAGTAGATGTTGAAGACCTAGACAAAAATAGATTCATAATTATAACAAATATTAATAAGAGTAATAATTTAATATTTACTATACCTCATAAATGTATCAAAACAATTTTTTAATTCAGAAAGTGATTTAGTTTCTTGTTGATGTGATATACTATATAAATTGCAAAGAGTTGAATCTAATTGTTCTACATTCATATTGCCTGGGGCTAATACTCTGAAGCCTAAACAATAAAATTCAACTGCCACTCCACTTTTATGAAATTTTCCATTGGCTACAAAAATAAATAAATATGTCGAAAAATTTAATATTTTATAAAACAAAATTCAAACACGAACACAATATAGATTTTGTAAGCTTAATTTAAGACAGACGAGGTAGGTTATTAATGGTTGGAAATGTTGTATTGGTTTATCAGTTCAATATTATATTTTGAATTCACACTTAAATTAGATACAAAAGTCCAGAGCACAAACAGGTATTATTGAAACAATACCTGTAATAGAATGGATGGCTATTATAGATCTATAATGCCTCACAATAGACAAAAACTGTAGTAGATAGTACCTTGTGTAAGCTTGGTTTGTTTGATAAAAGCATTTTTTATTAAATTTGGTATCAATGCTTAACAATACTTACTATTAGTCCATTCTAAGTTTTTAAGTTCTTTTTTGACAATACCACTGTCCCATCCTATGGCAGAAGCTACTTCAAATATTGAAAATTCAAGCTGATTTGATGGTTTAACAGATTTTCCTTTCAGGGCATAAGCAACAGCAAGAGGTGGACACTAAATATATTTAAGTGATTAATTATTAATAAATTTTAATTTATTTTTCTATGGTATGGTATGGTATAGTATTAAGAATGATTTTACTTACAGTCTTTGATAGTTGTTTTAAAAATAATGGTCCTTTATAACTTGTTATTTTGCAAAAAATATAAGATAATGGCAAATTTTTTACCAATTTCTTAGTATTTAATTCAAGGTAACATAATAGTGTTTGAATATTTTCTTGTTTCATATCTAAAATGGAAACAGTATCTTCTACTTCAAAGACTACTTCATGTTTAGTGCATTCTTTTTCTTTACATTTACACTCAACAAACACTCTTTCAAGTAATTTTCGAATGGACGCACGGTCAACAGAATTTGAGTAAATATGACGACTTAATTCAGCAATATCATTCCCCTTTAATAATATTAACATTTTATTAAATAATAAATATAAGGTACAACTAAATTGAAATTTTACTTCTGATTCCAAGAACATGTGACAATGTGCCACATTTCCATCACGCCCAGCACGACCGATTTCTTGTACATAACTTTCTAAACTTTTAGCCATGTTATAATGTATAATACCTTGAAGGTCAGCTTTATTTATTCCCATGCCAAAAGCAACAGTAGCCACAACAATTTTAAGTTGACCTACATAATAATTATTATTATAATTTGTTTACAATTTAATATCTAAATTCTATTACCATCCATAAAATACTTTTGAGTGCGTTTCCTCTTGGCTGCAGTTAATCCTGCATGATATGGCTCAGCAACTTGAGATAACTGACCCCGTTTACCGGTAGAAGTATGTTGTGACTAATTAATACACATACACATTAATATACATAATTTAACACAATTTATTATAAAATTATATAAAAATTACCTGAAAAGTAGTTCTAATAAATGAAGCGATTCGTTCACATTCTTCTCGTCTAATACAATAAATAATTATTGAACTACAATTTTTAAAACGATTTCCATTCAGTAAGTTGATTAATGCTTTATCACGATCTTTATCTCTCGACACACTTAACATAAGATTATCAGGTAAAGGAGTATCTTTAATTATTGAATTTGGATCATCGTCCAACATCAGTTCACCAGCAATACTTGAAACAGTTGAAACAGTTGCAGTCGCAGTTAAACCCAAAAACGTTTTAACACCAAATTTTTCTCTTAATACCTAGAATAAAAACTGGATTAAAACTCTTAAAATAAAATTTATATTATATTATATTTATAGTACTTGACAAATCATGAGATACGATGGTCTAAAATTGTGAGACCACTGAGAAAGGCAATGAGCTTCATCTAAACATACGAATGCAATAGGAGGAAGTTTTGTTAACCAATCTGTATTAAAACCAGAAACAATAGCTTCGGGTGATACTAAAAGTATTGATAATTCTCCATTAGTTAGTTTTTCTATAATAATATCACGTTCTTTTGGGGTCTGATTATTATGCAAACATGCTATATTTACTGCACTTATTCCATCGACCTTAAAATTTTTTTACATTTATAAAAACTATTTGCTTAATATCAAAATATATTTGATAAAAATTACTTGATCTTCCATCAATGATATGAGAGGAGAAATTACTAATGTGATACATTTGGATTTTTTACCATATAGGTATGCTGGTAATTGGTAACATAATGATTTTCCAGAACCTGTTGATAATGTGACTAGAGTTGAAAGACCCGAAAGAACTCTCATTATTGCTTTTTCTTGACCCGGACGAAATTTGCTATGACCAAATAGTTTTAAAACTTCAAATACTTCATCTGGTGTGTCTGAAATTATTTAAAAAAATAAAATTATATGAAAATGTGAAGGTATATATAAAAAAAAAAAAAAAATTAAATAAATACCAATAATATTATTTTCATGAAGTTGATATACTGGAGAAATATTATCTGACTTGGAAATATCTTCTAATATTGGAGGGCACTCTATTGCATGGTTCTAAAAAAGTTATTATTATTAGTATACAAAGTTTATATTTGTATTTGATTTTAAATAATTCATATACTTGATCTTTCGATTCCCGAGCCCATTTCTTACAATGAGCTTTTTCTTTTTTTTCAAGAGCTAATTGCTCAGCTTCTTCTAGAGTAAGATATGGACTGTCCTCTTCGCCGATATCTTCCAAAGGAATTAATTCAGTACCTATAAAATAATAATAATAATAATAGATGATTATTAATCTTCTACTTAAACATAATAGAAAATACTTTATACTAATTAATAAGACTTACTTTTGATACAATTCTTAGAATAATGCCCAATATCTCCACATTTAAAACATTTTAATAATGTAGTTCGATCTGTGGCTGAAAAATCTCCACCAAGTTCTTTCTTTCTATTTTTCCACTGTTTTTTTTTGTAAGTAGTAGTTTTAACCGATCGTTTGCCGCGACTATAAACTTTTCTTTTCATATCTAATTTTACAAAGTTTTCACTAGCTTTACCATTAGAAATTTTTGCTTCTAGCATAATTTTTTTTCGACTGTCTTTAGTTGATAACTTAACATTGTCATGGTCATGGGTTTTTGATACTTTTGATTGTATTGTACATTCTTCATATTCTTCATCAGAATTGTAACGTTTTTTTGAACTTCTTGAAATTTCATTATCATCTAGATTAGTTTCCTGATTAATACTTTTTTGACTATCACTGAATTCTTGAGCTTTAATTCTTTGAGATGAATACAATGGAATATCTTGTGTTTCATTATCACTTTCATAGACAATATCTGTATCACTTTCAATTTCTTTTGTTTGTTTAAAATCAGGTTGAACAATGGTTGAATTAAGTACTTTAGAATTATTTTCATTACATCTTTCCAACCAACCTTCATCTAATTTTCTATTTACTGTCATCATTTTTGGAGACGCTTCAAAACTATTAGCTGATTTTTGCAGTAAACTTAGAGGTTGAGGTGTATAGCTAGAAATATTAGAAATTTGAATTGTACTATTTATTAATGTGTTAGAATCTGAAGTGATAACAGATAAATTAGAATCGTCATGAAATGCGCTGTCCTCTTGTGTGTTAGAATCATTAGACGTTATGTTGGTTATATTGTCAGAGACATTTTGTGAACAATTAAGTTCACTAGTTTTCTTTTTTACAATACTTTTTCGAGGATTTCTTTTCTTAAAATCACAACCATCGAATAATTTCTTTGTAAATTTTACAGAAATACTATTTTCAATGCGCTTAACAGTAGTTGTAGTTGGTATTTCAGACTTAGGTTTATTATTCAAATGTTTACCCCAAACTGATGGTTTATTAATATCAACAGGTGGATCTTCATTAATTGGTTTATTTGCTGGTGCCTGATCATTGATATTGCTGAGAAATAATGTTTCATCAATTGTGGAATCATCTGCATCGTCTAATCCACCAGTCAAAGTTTTTTCAAGTAAAGAAGTTTTAATTTTCCAGTACATTTTGTAGGCATGTCGCACTTTTTGATCAGCTAATTTTATATCCTCCTAAAATGAAACGATTTTTTGTTTTTAATTTTAACAAGTCTTTATATTATTATTTATAATATTTTATAATTTTACAATTGTTATTACCTTTCTGGGATTGCGATTGTTGGTCTTGATAAACTCATTTTCCCATTTCTTCACAATAAATTTATACTTTAAATATGGGTCGCTTATTTCCATACTTTAAAAATGCATTAACTGATGAAAAAATTAAAAATTAAAAACTAACTACAGACAATTGATAAATTAAATTGTGGTTAACTAGTAAAGTAAATTGTAAATAATGACTAAAAGTCTAAAAAGTAAATAGTAAATAATAAATATCTATTTAATTAATAAAATTCAGTTGTCAGTTTTTTTGAGTTTTGAAAGGCGCAGTATGACCATGGTTGGAATATTGATAACGTAACACATTATCATAGAATATGATTATCAAGAATTGTCGAAATCACGCAAGGTTTATAGATTGGAAATCACGGTTGTAGATCACAGACTTCTATATAATAGAAGGAATATTATATAATTCTATTATATATAAGTCTGTGTTGTAGATCTACCATGAAGATTAGAGATAATCTCATGGTATCCATGACAAAATAATTTAATATATTAAAACAATTTAATCTTATGTTTATTTGGATTGTAATTAATTTTAATTTTGTAGGTACCTAGTATTTACAGGTAATCCAGCTGTACTACCTACTGCCATTTTTGCTTTTTTTTCTTAATTTAATATATTAAATAACATTAATTACTTGTACAGTATTAAATTAATAATACATAATAACTATTATTTTATAGCATTTATTTTTGGACTGTAGCTGTAATATATACATTATTAATTAGCTATAGTTTATTTAAGTCACAACGTCAATCTGAAGTTTTATTTTGATGAATTTCACTAAGTAATACCATGCACTTAATTTTAGATTCTGAACGGAGTGATGAATGTATTGCTTTTACAATGATGTGTGTGGTTTTTTTTTTTTTTGTGTCTTACGATAACATTTGGAGCAGTAATAATGCTCCGATTTTTAACTTCAACCCCTCTTTGAATAGCAAATTGAATCTAGTTGGTACTTTGGGGGGGGAGGGTCAAAATTAAAATTTTCAAATAGTTTTCAAAACAATCGAGAAAAACAAAAAAAAAGTGACAGAAAAACGGCAATTTTACGAAAAACCACTTTTCGACAAAATCGATTTTTTGATTTTGCTGTAACTCAAAAACGAATCATTGAAAATACTTGAAATTTTCACCAAATGTTTAAATTATGGTTATCTCTTTACAGTTAAATTTTCAAAATATTTTGACCATTTTTAAGCTACTTCTAGATAATTGAAATTTTCGACTTTTCTAAGTTTTTTATCTTCAAATGCCAATAAAAATTTTTTGGGTGGCCAGAAAATCTTGAAAATTTAATACAAGGTTTCTTATAAGTTGTTCTTAAAGTGATAAAAAAAAATCCGAAATCGTTAGTCACAATTTTTTTTTATAAGTGCTTAAAGTTCAAATTTATACGAAATATGTCAACATTTAAATTAAATTTCATACTCTCATTATGTGTATGTTGCCAAATATTTTTTTTATTAATAAACAGATATTATAAAGTAACTATAGTAACATAATATAGTAACTATACTATTTGTTTCAAAAAAGAATATATGACAATATTTAAATATAATATATCCTAGACTGACAAATCATCTCCGTTCAGAATCGTTTTTCGTATACAATGATACCTATCATTGCATTCAAATTTAACCTACCCTAGTCCGAGGTCCACCCCACCCCCTAATGTACAGCAGAGCGATACTCACTTACCCGCTTTTTTAACTAGGAATTACTATAAAAAAAAACTTTTGAGTATGTATAATATGTACATTATGATCTTAATTATTTATTGACAACCAGTGGCGTATTTTCAATTTTTTTGTGGGGGGGGTCCTAGTATTAAGTATAAGTCTATAACATTATAATAAAATACATACGAGTTAATTTAATTATGATACTTATTATTGATATTATTTATATAATATTTGAAAAAAAAATTTCTGGGGGGGGTCGAGACCCGGGGACCCCCCCCGTAAATACGCCACTGTTGACAACTACTATAAGAAAATTGAATTGGTCAAGTTTAAAAAATTATAATACGTATATGATACATAAATAATTTTAAATTCTGTGTATATTAATTTATTTTTTATTAATTACAGCTCAGTAAGACCGAAATATGAGTATTACAATTTAGACAAAACTTGATCAGTATTCTATGTATGTGTATATCAATTATTTAATTGTGTTTAATTAATTAATAAGTAGGTATTTTTTTTTATATATATATAATAAATATTAAAATGTTTTCTATTCAATATATCCTATATATTATTGTTTTTTCTACTTTTGTATTATTAAATTTACATAAAATGTATGTTGAAAATAAGTATTTACATTAAAATATGATATTATTTATTATATCTTCAATGATAAAGATTTGTTTTAATTTATTTTAACTATTTATATATTTTACGTATTTTAAACCATCCAAACCAATACATTATTTTATTATTGATGACTTCTTCTAATTTCAATTTGGTTGTATACCCCAACTGAAATTGGAAATTGCTCAAGGCTGAGAGTAAATGAAAACGGATTTGATTAAATATAGCTACAGTTTTGGGTTCGTCATTATATTTTGACAGCTTACTGTGGTCTATGACACTAGATTATACTATGTTAAAGTTGTAGAATTTACATTTGCACTATCTGGATCTAATGCTGCAGTGAAAAGAATATTTTTATTAATGAATACTATTATTGGGCATAGTCACAATTAATAGTCCAGTCAATTAGTTTAACATAAAGTTCAGAACTAATTTCCTGATAGAATTTTGGTATATAAGTAGTTTATATATCTCACTTATAAACATACTAAAAGTCCTGATACCCACCCATTGTGTGTAGCCCTCACCCCCCTTAAAATGGTCGCGTACCCCTTCGACTACCTAGTTTTGTTTATAACTCGTCAGCTATTCAAGTTACAATAACAATACCTATGACCAAAATTAAAGACTATAAAATTTTCCATAGAATCAACATCTTAAATTGTACTTTACAAAAATTTATCATACCTCCCCGAAAAAATCCTGACTAGTGGCTATGCCACTGTTTTAATATATATGTTGCAATATTATATTTAAAAAAAAACATAAGAAATTTTTTTTTATTATTCTGTTTGAGCAAAAATTATCAATCATACGCTAAAATAACCTATGACAAAAGTTAACGAGCAATTTATGAAATTGAATAGCCTTATACTAGGTAGTAGGTACCTACCTCTAATAAGGTTATATAATAAAGTTCCTCATAAAATATCATACTGAAATATTAAAATTATGAATAACAATATTAATTTTGTTATAATTCAACATTATTCGTGGGGGGAGGCATTTTTACTATAATATTATATTTTATTAATTTATTATACATATTTCAATAATATTTTCAAATGCAATGTTTTTGGTGAAAATTATTCAATCTACTGTATTATTCAGTAAAATAAATGAATTTAACTATTATAGCGATATAAAAGAATAGGTATAACAATGAAATATATTTGGTGAATAGGCTCCTCCGCTCAAATTCGTTTTCCATAACATACAATGATATATTATTGAATTGAATAATTACATTCATCATAGTCGCATCCTCTCCTCGATACCTAGTACTTACTGTACAAGAAGGTGTTACCCAAAGTGGCGTGTTTACAGCCTTACAGGGTAGGTCGACTAGGCCCGGGCCTGCCCAATTTTTATACCTATATGACTGTTTGGTTCTTGTCATAACATATAAAAATTGTATTATTTATATTTTTTATTGAATATTATTATTATACGTGTAATATACATTAGTATGGTTCATAGAAGGTATGCTGTTATTATAATTTTGTAATTTGTATAGAGGATGTAACAAAAAAATTAATATAAAAAATGATTAGGTACTGTTAAATGTTTTTATCATGCTTTATCTGGTCTATAAAGCATACATAATACGAAAAAAAAGATAAATAAACCATAAACATTCTTAAATTAAAATAAGTAACCTTTAATAATTATTATAATATTTACAAGAAATCAACGTCTACCTAATAGTTATTTCGTCTAGTTACAACAGTGGCGCCGAAGTAATTTTTTAGAGGTGTTGCAAAGCATACCTGCAAAGCAAGACCCACCCACCTAACCACGTTAGGTTGAGCTACTGCTTAATTTTCTTCCACCCATATATCTATAAATGCGTTATGATAATAATATATAATATTATACTATATTATAACTCTGTTGTTAGCATTTAGGTTTATGGTTTATCCTAATTCATAATGTTAGCTATGATGATAAATAAAATAATTTATAACTTTCATAAATTAAAATAATTTTAGCCAGTATGTATCGTAGACTTATTACACCCACCTACCCTTAACAGGTATTGCAACTGCAATACCTGATTATAGGGATCGGCGCCACTGAGTTACAATATAGTTAGTGATTAGTTACATATTACAATTGATATTAATAAATCACGGGTATATTTAAATTGTACGAAGATAAGTAAGTGAAGTGTATACCTACATTATTTAAGATCCATTTGTTAAATATTTAATTATTTAAAATTGAATTATTACTTTACAATAAAAATGCTTAATTAAATTTAATGAAATAATTGGCAGGATTACAGCCATAAAAGTTATTATTTTGACACATTTTTAATTCCGTTTCTTTATATTTAGGATTTAAAAATTTAATACAAGATTCTTAATTTATTAACTTATAAAAAGTTTATTGAAAGTCACATTATGTATGACCGTTTGAAGTTCGATTTTTCTTTACACCAATGTCAATATCGAAATATTCATGCGTAAAATTATTTTTTATTCTTAAATATTATTTGATATTCTGTTGTAATTAAAAATCAAAGAACCGTAGACATATAGAACATTCACCAATTTTTATGTTATAATTTCCCACATAATTTCTAAATTTCTAAATATATTTGCTCTATGAAAAACATTCAAGCATATTTTTAACATCAAATTTCAATTATTTTTTAAGTTATTTTTCTATAAATATTTAAGGTAAGGTAAAGAACTGCTAAAATGCGTGTACATTTTGAAAGTGTTAAATTGAGTCCCGTGTAAATACTTATATGGTATTAAAACTTTTAATTTTGTTACATTTAAATTATTTATTAATTTAATATAAAAACACATAAAACACATTATCTATTTAACCTACATTAGATTCAATAGATTAATTTCAACCTCGATGAATAGTAATAAAAAAAAAAAATTATGAATAGAAATTTAAAATAGTAATATTTAAGTTTAAACATGCTCTTAAATTGTTCAAAAAGATCAAATATATTTGTATTATAAATTATAATTTATAATTATATTATATCTATATAAGATGTTAATACAAAATACTCGTATTTATACTTCGTGAAAATTTATTTTTTGTAATTTTTTTAGAAAAGTATTGGTTATCATTTACTTTGTTCTAACTAAATCCACTTTATTATTTCTCCAGGTAGAATATAAAATGTGAATTTTTCTCCCATCGAAACTTATAAATTTATTTTATACTATACTATCTTCAAATTATTATGAATGAATAATATCATGTTTTTTAGTATATTATAAAAGTTACGAAATTTTTTTTTTGTTTCAGAAAAATAATTGATCATCGGATTCCGTTGAAAATACTACCAACAGTAGTTTTGGTAATGTTCTTATTGGTCAATCAACTATTGTGCCAAACTTTTTTGATGAACATGATACCAAAAATTAATAAATTATATACCTACATATTATATAAACACATATAATTAATTCATATTCAAAATTGATTATCAAATTTTTAATTACTCCGAACAGTCTAAACTATATTATAGAAGAAAAACCTAAGTAAGAGCACAATTAATATCTTTCATAGTTATTATTATACATACAAATAACGTGTAATTAGTTGTCTTTATGAAAAAAAAATATTATAAAAATATTTTCTACACTGCAATAACAAACATATTATCATAATTCTTTAACTAAAAAAATGGCGTGTCTATATAAGGGTCAGCTTCGAACAGTTTCTTTAAGGCACCAACATTTTTGGGGCAATGGTAGAAGTATATTTATCAGTAATAATTAAAAATTGTAAAATTTTTGCGGAACTTACGTATACTATTTTAAAACGCACGATTGATAATATTATTATAATAATCTATTGCGCAATTTAATGTTCACTATTTAAACTTAAAATTAAATTTAGATTTAACTAACTCATGGTATGAACGATAAACAATAGTAGAGCATAGTATTTCATACTGTTAAATTATTTTAAATTTGAACGCAACAATAAACAATTGCTTTTGAAAAACGATCCTGAGTAAAATTAGATGATGACTGTTTATAGAACAATAAACCTTTAAATGTTACTTATAATTAACAATTAGTTATTTGTAAAAGTTATTATCTACACATTTAAAACTAATCTAAAGAATATATATTTCATTATCAGTGTTTATTTTCAACCAATATTAAATGATATAAAAAAGAAACTTGCTTCAGTATATTATAGAATAATTCTAACATATCACTTAGGTATATGTGTTTTTAATTTGATTGTGCAAAATTATTATTATTATTATTTCTTAAATGTGAGCCAATAGGAAATTCTTTACTGAACAAATTTTGATTACGTTTTGAGTTTGGCCTTTAATTTTTATAATTATGATCGATATCAATCATATATCTAAGAAAAAAAAGCTCTTCTTCCTAGATAAATACTCGTAAAACCTAAATGTAATTTTGTCGTTTTACATATTTTAGGTTTTACTGATGTCAATAGATTAACTAAAGTAAATTGATCAAAATATGAATCTATTTTTAAATTTAGGTATAGGTGAAGTTTGCCGCATAGGCGATGGGATATCTTCTGCCTCCATATGTATGGATATTAATGACTGTCAAGTTGCAAAAGAAGGACTTAAGAAAAAAATTTATCCTCAACTTTGTTTATTCAACGGATTAAATCCAACTCCAATTGTTTGTTGTCCGCAAAATCCTGCAACAAACAAAATAAATATTATTGAATCATACTCTTCTATTGAAAGTATGTATAGGCAATAAGTAATCTGCTAAAAAATACGTAGGTACTTGAATATTATTTATTATTTTTATACATCATATTTTAACAAATAGTGTGTGAAGAATATTCAAAATTAATTTATCGTTATATTAAGAACCTAACACTATTAAATGATCAGGATTTATACATAAAAACATAGGCGGATATTTGGTCATAACCGTGGGGGCCGGGGGGGCTTAACATTTTTACCATATCCATTAGCGTCAACACATTATTAGACACTTCAAAGATACTAGAACCTTCCGAGGGGGCTTGACTACGTTCTGGGGGGGCTTAAGCCCCCCCAAGTCCCCCCCAATATCCGCCTATGCATAAAAACTACAGATTGTGTTGATGCCATAATCTTAATTACTAATGGTAGACGGACTGAACCAAAGGAGTTTCCTCATATGGTGACCACATCAAATATAAAATACCTATTGTATTTAATCGTACTTATTGATATTTCATAATATTACAGGCTTTACTAGGTTATGATGAAAAACCAGACATGTATTCATGGTTATGTGGAGGTTCATTGATAAGTAAGAGATTTGTACTAACAGCAGCCCACAGTGCACTGTGAAAAATCAGGCTCTAAAGATACACAGTATGTACCTATACTTATTTACACATTATATTTACGGTTTTTAGAATAACAATTCGATTCAAGTAAAAGTTTAAAACGATCTCTCAAACATTAATCTTACAGAATACAACTTTCCGAATGATTAATTCTAAGCGTAACAATGTTCTTAATGACCATAAACGAAATATCTTTCTAAAAATTTCAAAACCTATAAAATAATAATTATATCATTTTGCATGACGATTGCTAAATATATTGTAGTATAAATAAAATTATTACTACTTTAGAAATTCGTCAAAATACACCTTATACTGAATAACACTGATTCAACAAAACAGAATTTTTCTTATTCTCTTATAAAAGTCAATAGGTACATCAAATTTAATCAAAATTCATACTAACTATTTTCTATTATATAAAAATATTCAAATTCTATTTCAATAAGTTATTGGAATTCCTGAAATGGCATTCGATAACAAACTTAATTATACCCTATATTTGAATAAACTGAAAAATATCTTTAAGCATGAATAGTTAAATTAAATACTTTTATTTAACTCGTTATATTAAGTATAGAAAAATAACTAATAAAGCAGCTAATTAACTTTACTGTAATAAGTTACCTTTCTTTATTTTTAACTTAGTTTTTGACAATAGTATATCATCAATTCACTTTACTTAAAACAGTACCAACCGCAAAGCTTAACGTTAGGTTTGACAACCAAATTTAATACTGATACATTTTTTTCGGACAACTAAATGTACAGGAACAACTAGTATAGTATTTAGCTATAAAAACGGATAATTTTATAACACATTTTTCTTTGGTCATATTTTCAACGGTCATAATTAATGATTACCAAAATATATACATATTAGTCACGTATATACCGTACTAACAGAAATAAATTGAAATGATTGTATTGGTTCATCAAGTTACTAACTTTATTTTATAAATTTATGAGACGCTACTGGGTGGTAGCACGTATAGATTTAAGAATATTGTTGTGAGAACAAAGATTAAATATTATAGTTGCTATAATATAATAGCGTTAGTAGTGGTGGTGTTCAAAATAAGGTTAAAAATAATGATATATAAACATTAATCTATATATTATAAATTATATATAATTAATAGAGACTAAACAATAAACTTAAGAACTTATGTAAGAGATGTAAAAATTAAATTATAAAAATTTGTACACTCAATGACAATTTTAAAAAATGGATTTATTGAAATAATTAAATAAATAATCAAATACCAAAAAAATAACATTAATATTATTGTTATTACGTATTATCATTATAATATAACGTATAAATCACACATTGCAAATATTATTAAATTTTATTTTTTAGTGTTGAAAACCTAAAAAACAGTGGCTTATAACTTTATCTGTAAAGCATGTAAATACATGAATAATCAAAAAATACCTATATTTTCAGGAGATTTGCAATATGGGCTCGCTTGGGTGAACTAGACTATCTTTCGGACATCGATGATGCCTGACCTACAGACTATAGAATAGTAGAACGAATAATACATCCGAAATACAATCCAGATTCCCATTATAACGATATAGCATTGTTTCGTTTAAATAGAGATGTAGATTTCTCACCATATGTACGACCTATTTGTCTCAATACAAATAATTCTTTGACACCACCAACAATAGTAGCTACGGGTTGGGGTAACACTGATACAGGTAAGTTTATTGTATATATTTTATAACGTTATATAAGCGTATGAAATTAAATTGTTTACGAAATCGCGTTAAATAACGATACATAAGTAAATATCAATTGAAATATAGATAATAATATAATATACCCAACAATTATTATTGACTGACAAATCATCTCGGGTCAGAATTGTTTTTCGCATATAATGATACCCGTCATTGCATTCAAATTTAACACATCCCTTATAGTGATCAGTGACCTACTCTCTATCTCTACTATACAGCAGAGCGATACCCACTTGCCCACTTTTTTAAATTTATTTTAACATAATACTTAAAAGTTTTTAAATTATTTTATTGTTTTTTTAAATAATTATTATTTTTACATGGAATTACTGAATTTAATGAAATTTATATGATCTGTAGATCTTCTTCTGTGTATATAAAACAGTATGCTGAATAACTATAGTTGTTGACGTAATGATTATGTTAAATAAAAGCATTAAAAAAAAACTATTGAAAAAAGCTTCATAACTACAGTTAATAATCAATAGGCAATAGGTAATATAGAAAATGAAGATTAATAAATAAAATGTTGCCTGTACGGCTGTACGTCTCTAGAATATAAATATTATATAACATGTATAAGACGTATACTAAATTACTAAATAGTAAATAGATATATAGCTGATACATATGTGCGTTTATGATTATAAACAAATTAAAGCACTGTGAAAACTATAAAAGTTATACCTTTTAAAGTATTATTGTATCGGGTATATACAGAGTAAGATGCACTCTGCAGGTTAGCGGTTTCGTTTCGACTATTACAGTGGTACAATACTACGTAGTACGTACCGTATTATATTATTCTGGAATGAGAATAAAAATTAATTTTATATTTTCGAATAAATGATTCTATTTTTATTTTTTTATTATTATTTATATATGGCTTATGGTATACGGCTGAAATAAACAAACATAGATTATATTATTTACATGAGCCTATTACTCCATTAGCAACCGTTAATATTCGATTCTAATAATCAGTTGTCTTATAGCATTCATTGGATTGTGTTTTTTTGACAAAAAAAATCGTGTTCATAGAATATTTAAAAAAACCATTTACATTTACTTAGATTTTTTATATCTTTCTGTTATTTAATATTCTACTTATTATCTACTATAAATAAATTATTACGCGTCACAACGCAAGTTTTTGAGAAGTTTTTTTTTTTTTTATTTATTAAATTTTTATTGTTTCAATATAATCTTTGTTTTTCCAATTTTTTTTTTTTTTTTTTTTTTCCAATTTTTTTTTGAGAAGTTAACTCCATGGAAGGATTACGTAACTATAAGAAATTTGGTCTTTTGGAAACAATAATGGAAACAGATGAAGGTGAAACTGTCGCTGAAAGAAGTACATATGAATTACCAGAAAAAAAAGACGATTCGCAAATGAAGATACAACAACTTCGTGAAATACTTTGGAAGCGTACACAAAACTCTAAAATAATTGGTAACTGGTTCCAGGTACGTTCATAATCTATATAGTTAATTGTATTTATTATAATACTAATAATAATATGTATAATATTGAGGGCCTGGATCTAGAGGGAAAGCAAACTTTTCCAGGAAGTTTTGGCCGGGGGGGGGGGGGGTACCATATAACCAAAAATTAAGTGAACAAAATAGTTTTTATTTATTATATAAAGCAGGGATTCTCAAACTTTCATAAACACGGTACCCCTTTTAATCAAAAAATTTTCTTGGGTACCCTTTCTTAGTTACTAATAACTAGGGCTGGGATTAATATGTAACAAAAAACCAAAAATATGTACATATATATGTAGTAAAAATGGCCAAAATATGTAATATAAAATAAAAAAAGCGGGTAAGTGGGTATCGCTCTGCTGTATATTAGGGGATGGGGTGGACCTCGGACTATGGTAGGTTAAATTTGAATGCAATGATAGGTATCATTGTATACGAAAAACGATTCTGAACTAAGATGATTTGTCAGTCTAGGATATATTATATTTAAATATTGTCATATATTCTATTTTAAAACAAATAGTATAGTTACTATATGTTACTATAGTTACTTTATAGTATCTGTTTATTAATAAAAAAAGTATTTGGCAACATACGTATAATGAGAGTATGAAATTTAATTTAAATTTTGACATATTTCGTATAAATTCGAACTTTAAGAACTTATAAAAAAAAATTGTGACTAACGATTTCGGATTTTTTTTTATCACTTTAAGAACAACTTATAAGAAACCTATTAAATTTTCAAGATTTTCTGGCCACCCAAAAAATTTTTATCGGTATTTGAAGAAAAAAAACTTAGAAAAGTCGAAAATTTCAATGGTCTATAAGTAGCTTAAAGATGGTCAAAATATTTTGAAAATTTAACTGTAAAGAGATAACCATAATATAAACATTTGATGAAAATTTCAAGTATTTACAATGATTCGTTTTTGAGTTACAGCAAAATCAAAAAATCGATTTTGTCGAAAAGTGGTTTTTCGTAAAATTGCCGTTTTTCTGTCACTTTTTTTTTGTTTTTCTCGATTTTTTTGAAAACTATTTGAAAATTTTACTTTTGACCCCCCCAAAGTACCAACTAGATAAATTTTCCTATTCAAAGAGGAGCTTAAGTCAAAAATCGGAGCATTATTACTGCTCCAAATGTTGTCGTCAGACACACAAAAAAAAAAAAAAAAAAACACACATCATAGTAAAATCAATGCATCCTTCACTTCGTTCAGAATCTAATATGTAATAAGAAAAATTTAAAATTATGTCAACGTGTAAAATTAAAATTATATTCTAAATAATTTTTGAATAATATATACAATTACTTAATTGTTTTTAATTTCTAATCAATTTAATTTAAAAAATATAAAATATTAAGATATTTTCACAACCATGCGAACGCAAGTACCTACTTACACGTCTGACATTGCTGAACATTTGTAAATATATTTTAACTAATAATTGTTGAATACAAAGTATAATCTAAGAATATTAATGTATGGTTATCGAACAGAAACAAATAAGATAAACTATAATTAAGTTATTAATATTTAACTAATACTTATTTCCCATATTATGCATACACTTACAATTTATACGAATTAAATTACCGAAATCGTCAAAATTTACGTAATATGTAATATAAAGCAGAAATTTTACAAAATATGTAAAAACATGTATTTATGACGAAATATGTAAAATAAAATATGTCTTATTCCATTGCAAATCACGTGAAACAAATTTATCATTTACAATAATTAATTTATCATGTTTTAATAAAAATATGTATTTACATACAAATCCCAGTCCTACTAATAACTAAAATATATATAAAAAAATTTAGACTTACATACATGTTAGCCAGTGGCGGCTCGTAGATAGGGGCGACGGCGCGGTCGTCCCTCTTCTAAAATTATTATTTATTACTAATTGATAAGTTTAATATAAAATTTCAAATTTATATTGTAGTATAATATAATTGTCAAAAATAAAAATTAAGTTTCCTATATTTATACTATTAAATATTATGAAAACATTATCATATAATGGAAGTATTACTTCTTTTTGAGGATTATTAAAATCATGCTAATAGCTAGAGTCAGTTATCATAGATAATAACAAGTGATTGACCACTTTGATACCCCGTCAACTAGGTTACCGGTGACTAAATGACCCATGGGGATGTAGTTGGCCAGTGATCTACATGACGTAGTGTGCATGACGACATATGTACCTTAAAGGAAAATGTATGTACATTTTTACCAATTTGTTATCATCGATACAATTTTTTAATGAAATACTCAAATACCCTATACCCATTAGTTATATAAGATTTTCCTGGTCTAAAAATTCTCAGGGGGGGGGCGATTGCCTTACTAAATAATCTATCAACTGGTGATGAGGATAGAATTTAAATATTATATTTTAAGAACATATCTTATTTTTAGTCCGTCTAAATAATTTATCCTGATAAGTAAGTACTCGTAGATAACAAAAATTTTATCTAGATGAAAATGTAAATGAGAGAATTAAAAATTATATAAATAAATTGAATGAAAAAAATGTTCTTATATAAAAAAATGTATCTAGATATTTCCCCACACTGATGATTTGGATCAGGAAGATATAGACGAAATTCAGACGGACGAACCTGTACTGGATAAGGATGATGTCATAATTGAACATTGTAATGATGGTAATATCGACATACACAATTTTAGACCAACATTTAAATTGAATCCTTTGGCAAAGGAGTACGTTCCTCGCGGTCTAGGTTTAGATTTAAATGTTACAAATGTGAACGGAGATATCTATAATCCCGGTAAAAGTGAATATTTATTATACCTTGAGGAAAACCTCAAATAGATGAACACATTCAAATATATAGAGTATCTAATAAAAAATATTGTAAACTTTATAGACGAAATGCCAAAGAATGATTCGGATGTTTCAAACATTGAACATTTTAATGATGGCAGTATCGTCATACACAATTTCAGACCAACAAATAACTTGAATCCCTTTGCAGAGGGGTACGTTTCTCGCGGTCTAGGTTTAGATTTAAATGTTACAAATGTGAACGGCGATATCTATAATTCCGGTACAAGTGAATATTTATTATACCTTGAGGAAAACCTCAAATAGTTGAACACATTCAAATATATAGAGTATCTAATAAAAAATATTGTAAATTTTATAGACGAAATGCCAAAGAATGATTCGGATGTTTCAAACATTGAACATTTTAATGATGGCAGTATCGTCATACACAATTTCAGACCAACAAATAACTTGAATCCCTTTGCAGAGGGGTACGTTTCTCGCGGTCTAGGTTTAGATTTAAATGTTACAAATGTGAACGGCGATATCTATAATTCCGGTACAAGTGAATATTTATTATACCTCGAGGAAAACCTCAAATAGTTGAACACATTCAAACATATAGAGTATCTAATAAAAAATATTGTAAATTTTATAGACGAAATGCCAAAGAATGATTCGGATGTTTCAAACATTGAACATTTTAATGATGGCAGTATCGTCATACACAATTTCAGACCAACAAATAACTTGAATCCCTTTGCAGAGGGGTACGTTTCTCGCGGTCTAGGTTTAGATTTAAATGTTACAAATGTGAACGGCGATATCTATAATTCCGGTACAAGTGAATATTTATTATACCTTGAGGAAAACCTCAAATAGTTGAACACATTCAAATATATAGAGTATCTAATAAAAAATATTGTAAATTTTATAGACGAAATGCCAAAGAATGATTCGGATGTTTCAAACATTGAACATTTTAATGATGGCAGTATCGTCATACACAATTTCAGACCAACAAATAACTTGAATCCCTTTGCAGAGGGGTACGTTTCTCGCGGTCTAGGTTTAGATTTAAATGTTACAAGTGTGAACGGCGATATCTATAATTCCGGTACAAGTGAATATTTATTATACCTCGAGGAAAACCTCAAATAGTTGAACACATTCAAACATATAGAGTATCTAATAAAAAGTATTGTAAATTTTATAGACGAAATGCCAAAGAATGATTCGGATGTTTCAAACATTGAACATTTTAATGATGGCAGTATCGTCATACACAATGTCAGACCAACAAATAACTTGAATCCCTTTGCAGAGGGGTACGTTACTCGCGGTCTAGGTTTAGATTTAAATGTTACAAATGTGAACGGAGATATCTATAATCCCGGTACAAGTGAATATTTATTATACCTTGAGGAAAACCTCAAATAGTTGAACACATTCATACATATAGAATATCTTATAAAAAATATTGTAAATTTTATAGACGAAATATCAACGAATGAACCTGATTTAGATCTAGATTTCTCACTTATGGAGCGTTTCAAAAATAATACCTTTAACCTTTCTGATGTCAAACCAATATTTAATCTCAATCTTATGGAAGAAGAAGTTATAGATCTGAAACAAGAATTTAGATTGAATAGTAATAGTACAATTTTAAACGAAGAAATCTATAATCTCGACATGAGTAAATATTTATTAATCCGTGTGGAATCTCTTAAATAGTTACACAAACAATATATTCATACTATAAGAAATACAATGAAATATTTTAAATGATATAGACGAAATCCCAACGAATCAAGATGTTTCCATCATGGGAATTTTTAATGATAACATCAACTGTGTAAATGTCAAACCTACATCCAAACCAAAACTTCTAAGAAGATTATTTAATAATCTTAGGCGACGAAACAAAGAGTCTGATACTAGTAATTATTGTTTTTAACTATTATTTATTTTTTTTTTTGAAAAAGTCATACGTTTTTACTTTGTAATAATTACAACCTACAAATAGTTGCATATATTCATTTCATACTAATAGAATATACAATAAAAAAATTTTTTAATTACATAGACGAAATGCTAACGAATGAACCTTGCTCGCATCCGAATAGTATCATCATGAATAATTGCGATGAAAATATTGAGAGCGCTAATGCCAAACCAAAACTTTTAACAAGAATATTTAAATGTTTTAAGCGTGGATCAAAATCAAAAGATAATATTTCGAGCAACGGAACCTTAATATCTAAATCGAGTAATATTATTATTTAAAACATTAAACAAGTATTTTTTATGAAAGGGTTTCATATATTTCTGCTTATTAATCACAAAAATGAAATTGTAAATTTTTTAGACGAAATGCCAATAGACGTACCCATTTTGGATCAGGATTTCTCTAACATAGAACATTTCAATGATAATACCATCAACAATTCCGATGAAAAACAGAAATCTAAACGAAATTCTATTTTAAAATTATTTAGATGTGTATGATAATAATTCTATCAACGTATCAACCATAACTTCAAGTTCAGTACGAGTAGATTTAGTAATAATTTGTTATGTCCAAGCAGTATTTAATAAAGTAACATCATTACGTTAAGTTGTTAATATTATATATCTTTATTACAACTCTTGGTAATCCACAAAAAAAGTTAAAAAAATTACTTTTAAAAAACAGTATAACCACAGAATAGATTAAATCAGAAGGGTCACTTTGAATGTAAACAAAAACGTGGCGGCCATATTCCCGTTGGCTACCTTATCAATTAAGTGTTATCAGTTAAAAACTGGTACCAAAATTCAAATTCACGATTTATGGTTATTAAAAAAAAACACTTGGCAAAAACATTTTTTACACGTTTTTTAGTGTTTACTGCGTTAGGTTAGGTGCGTTTTAACTGTTCTGTAGTTCTGTTGTGATCCGTGTCTCAGTGAATAACATTGTGCATTATACAACTGAATTTTTCAACATATTATCACAGAATAAATTATTACATTTTAGTATTTTACAATGTCTTGTCGTAAAAGCGGTTATTCTTTCAAATGTGCAGTTAAATCGTGCGGAGAAATAAAAACTAAAAAAGAATCAGTTAGTTTTTTTTCTTTTCCCAAAGATCCTGATCGGTAAGTATTTTATATTATAATAATGTTAAATATCAAATAAGTCGATGGTACTTGTTAAATATACAACATAATGTTAGACAGTTGCACATACCTAATGTTCTTAGTTTAGTAAACAATAAAACATCTACACTAAGAAAACAAAATTAAAACAAAATTGTGTACAATATGTAACGAGTATCAAATCAATTATTGTGTTTTGTAGTATAAATAAACTTTTTTGGTTATAATTTTAGGTGTGAAATTTGGTTAGAAAGATGTCAACTGCCAGCTGAAACTCTATCCCAAAAAAATATTAAGGTGTGTGGAAAGCATTTTGAAAAAATTATGTTCCTGAATTTTTTGGAGAACAGATTAAAACCAGATGCTATACCTACACTATTTCCAGGTATGGAAGAACTAATACCTATTACATTTAGCAGCAATAATTTTTTAATCGCTGTTTTATTTTTTTTTGTATTTAGATAAAAAAGATAATTGTGATAAGGGTACGTCTTCTGAGTTGTCTAGTAACAATGTTGTAGATCCTAAATCAATGAAAACTGTATCTTGTGGCTCAAATACTCCTCTAAAAACTACTGATGATCCTGGTAAATATATTTTTATATTTATTTTTAAAAATAGTTATTATTGCTAACTTACAAATATTGTATATTATATTCTATTATTTTATTATATTATTGCTTATTTACTAATTTACTATACATTAAAACTTTATACATTCAGGTTGTTCAAAATCATGCACAATTGAAACTTATAACAGTAACGAAATACTGGCTCTTCCATTACCTGTTTCACCTGGTAAGTTAATATTATTTACATAGAGATCCATTTATAATAACTATTTAATATAATATTCTTAAATTTTGTTTAGTACATGATAATATTGACTTCAGTGTATCTCCAAGGACATCATCATCATTGTCTAGTGAAAAATCTATTAATTTCAATTTCATAAGTCCTAGTAAGATTTAATCAAACAATTTTACTAAATTATATATTTACAATTTACTATATGATTATTAAAATTAAATAAATATGATTTAGGTTCTTCAAAAGGTAGTCAAACTCTTAAGACATGGTCTGATAAAACGCCTAGAAAACTTTTGTTACGGCAACAATTGAAGATGGAAAAAGAAGCTCGCATCAAAGCTGAAAAAACTGTTTTGGTCTTAAGTAATCAGTTAGCTGAGTTTAATACAGTTGAAAATTTGCTCTCGCTGTGTGAACAACATTGCTCACCTGCTATACTAACCATAATGAAATCTCATATAATGAGCAAAACAAGAAACCCTCATGGATACAGGTACACAAATGATATGAAACAATTAGCATTAACAATCTACTTCTTAGGCCCACCTGTGTATAGGTTTTTGAAAACTTTAATGAGTCTTCCTTCAGTTAGGACCTTAAGAAGAGTTACTTCAAAATATGAATTGATTCCTGGACTAAATGATTTTTTATTTGACTTTGTAAAATTCAAAATCTCTACCCTTAAAACTAATGCCCTTGACTGCATCTTATGTGCTGATGAAATGTCTTTAAAGACTCATTTATATTATTCACTTCCTAAAGATGAAATTATAGGATTTCATCAGACAAATCTCACTAAAACTTATGAGGCAGCCAAATATGCATTAGTTTTAATGATTAGGGGAATTAATGAAACATGGAAGCAGCCAATTGCATATTTTTTTGTATCTGGAAGCTGCTGTAGCCTAGATTTAAGTGACATTATAATGTCTACCATAAAAAAATTGTTAAGTATTTCTTTAAATGTTAAAGCTTTTGTCACTGATCAAGGCTCAAATTTTGTTAGTTTTAGTAAAAGTGTTTATGTTAGTCCAGAGCGTCCTTATTTTACAGTTAATGGTAAAGAGATTGTGTATTTGTTTGATCCACCACATTTGTTGAAATCAACTCGTAATATGTTTTTCAAACATCATTTTTGCATTGATGATGAATTTACTGATAACAAATATATCATACAATTTTATAATATAGACAGTAAACTTAATTTGAGAGCAGCGCCTAAACTTACTCATGCACACATAAATCCAGGGCCATTTGAAAAAATGAGAGTTTATTTGGCAGCCCAAGTGTTCAGTCAATCAGTAGCTGCTGCAATGAACACACACTTAGAGTTGGGTAAATTACCGTTGGAGTCGAAATGTACTATTAATTTTATAGATAAAATGGATAAACTTTTTGACATTTTTAATTCGAGTAAAGTACCAAACAGCAAATCCTTCAGACGACCTTTTAAAAATACATCCATGCAAATCGGTCATCTTTCTATGATGCTTTCGTGTTTTAAAAATCTTAAAGTTATTTCTAAGGTAAATGGCACAGATGTAACTAGCAGGATGAACTTCATAAACGGTTGGCTAATATCCATTAATGGGCTATTAAAGTTGTGGGTTTCATTACATGAATCAAGTTTACATCCCAGTGATTATGTTTTATTTACCAACCGTTTAAACCAAGATTGTTTAGAAAATTTATTCGGTATGTTTCGTAATAAAAATGGAAACAATCGAAATCCCACTCCTGTTCAATTTTATATAGCTTTTCGAAATTTGTTTTGTTTAAACTATTTTCAACATTCACCCAATGCTAATTGTATTAAAGACATTAATGAGATTTTGTGTCATATGAAACCCCAAGAAGTCAAGTCTACCAATGTTGTATTGCCAGGACCTTCATCAAAAAGTACATATTTCAATTTCAAAATTGGTACTGTTGACTATAGACACTTAAATTTACCTGAAAAAAATGCTTTAAATTATGTTTGTGGTTATTTGTATAGCAAGTGCTTAAGTCAACATACCTGTGATTTATGTGTAGAGTATGGCAGGTATCAAACAAATTTAGACCAAGCATTTTTATTGTGCTATTTTAAAGCATACACTAATACTGCACAGACAACTTATGGTAACCTTCAAATGCCCAACAATGATTTTTATCAATACATCTTTGAACTTGAAAATATATTTATTCAACGATTTCCTTTATTTGCAGTTGCTAAAGGAATTGCTACTAAATTAAATGAATTTTTATGTAATGTACCTTTTAAGCACCCATGTCCAAATTTTGATTATGTTTATTTAACAAAGTTATTTGTAAGATTTAGAATATTTTCCTCTGTTAAATTTTTAAATAGAGAATTAGTATCTGAACGTCAATTTAAAAATAGAAAACTGACTATACTAAAACATTTGTAATAATGATGACATAGTGTAATATTTATCATATTTTAGGAAAAGTTTGTTTAATTATTATTTGTTATTGATGTTATTTTTTTGTTTTTATTTGTACAATTTGGCATATAAGTACTTACTTACTTGCCTAATTTTTAATAATAAAAAAAATGTGTTAAATTTATTTTTAAAAAAAATTAAAAATTATAAATAAAAATGTTTTTGTCTAATTTAAGATGAAGTGTTGTCTAATATTTTAAAAATAATGACATACCTATTTAATGTTATAATTTTACAGGGATTTTAGATACCAGGATAGGGAAAATATTTGAAAATAGTATACAGATATTTGTGTAGTTACAAACTACAGTTAACAATGTCAATATATACAAGATAGAAATCTGTCTAAGACACTGCCATCACTGGCAGTAAAGTGATCTCATTAGTATCATTTAATTATTTTAACATGGTTTATATATTGGTCATGTATATTAATTTATGTTTTATTTTTCAGGAATATTGCACATTCTGCTTCTGCTGCTTCTCCAGCTTTGCCTTTATTCCATGCAAGTGGAATCAACTACTCTTATTTTTGCTCAACATGACATACCTATTCTTGTAATAACCTAGCCTCTTTATCTTTTTCCTGCAAATTTGACTCATCCGTCTTGTCTTTCTCATCATTTCTTCTTTTCTCAACATGCCGCCTCAATCTATTCTCTTATTTTTAACCCATATTCTTACAGTACCTCTCCACTATTCAAGCTTGCTTTCAAACACTCATGTATATTAGCTTTCAAAACTAAATCAGTTGCATTTTAGCTTCAAAAAAATAAAATATATTTTTGATATAATTAAATGTGTATTTTTTTCGGCTATGTATTTAATGTAAATACCTACCTAATTATGTATTTGATTTATACCAATCTTATACGGTTGACAATTTTAAAACTAAAAATTTTAAGCAAGAAAATAAGAAGTAATTTGAATATAATTATAAATTATATCTAAACATTTTTAAAAAAATTGTATTCAACATTTTGTTTTATCTGGTATGGTCACACTGATTAGCCAACGGGAAGATGGCTGCCACGCTTTTAAATGTTGGGTATCTTTACCGTGTTAATTGTTATCAGTGACCGGGCCCTGGTATAACTGTCTTACTCTCTAAGATTAAATTGAATAATAACCTAACCTACGAGTATTTGATTCAGTGGTGGTCAAACGGGGGGGGGGGATAGATCCCCTCCATGACTTTTTTCTTTAATATTTATAACAATTTCATTTATGCACATTGTACTATACTACTATAAAGTTAATGTATTACATTTTGTTTTAATTTTTTCTTAAAATAACGCTTATGAGCATATATTATTATTATCTAGTTGCTAGACTTATTTAAATGAACACCTAAGGTTTTGTAGACAAATAAATATTTGTATCATAATACCTTTTAGTCTCATCAAGTTCAATTTTTAATTGTGAATTATATGGTATATAATCTTATGTTTTATAATTAAAAAAAAATTGAAGAGAATACATAGACACAATTAAAAAATGTTTTATTGAAATAAATCAATTTTCTCTAGTTAATGAACAAAATGCTGAGTAAATGAACACACATTTCCCTGTGAATGAACAACGTCAGATAAATGAACACTTATAACTCTATAAATGAACACCTGATAAAATAATAAATTTTTAAATACTTATATTTTTTAAAAAACAACAAAAATATGTACTTTTTTGTACTTAATATCAATAAAATAAAATCATAAAAAAAATTTACTTAGTATATTAGTTAACATCAACAACATAAAATCATTAAAAAATAACATAATGTAGGTAGGTACTTAGTAAAGTTGTAGTTAACATCAACAACATACAATCGCTGTTTTTTGCTATTTCATAAAAATTGTTCATTTTTTTGGGACCCAATACTTTTCCAGTTTTTGGAAAAAGTTGTATACCTGTTTCATCACAGTTAATAATCCTTCTACTATCAAAAAGAATATCCGAACATCCTTCTTCTTTTAGAAATACTGAAACTCCATCAAACCAAAGTCTAATAGGATGTTCAGTGACTGCTGCCCTTGCTTTGGAAATTATTTCTGTGTGCTTCTTTCCTATTTCTTGGTGACTATTTAAAAATTAAACTAACCATTTTTTTCCAGGTCTATCATCATTAAAAGGGTTTTTTCTAGGGAAACTTTTTAATATTTTTTTAATAGAATCCTTGATGTTTTCAGGGTGGACAGGAAATCCTACTTTAGCTTTAGCCAAAATCCATTTGACAATTTAATCTTCCTTGTTAAAAGATAAAATAGTACTAGGTCCCATTTTTCGTAGGATAGGTACTTTATTATTAACTTTATTGCTAAGGGTTGACTTAGGAATCCCTGTTTCTTTATTTACCTGATTCAGAGATTTCTCTTTATTTTTTATTGTGTTAACTGCATGTCTACATTAATGAGTTCCTCTTGGGTGTAGTTAAATCGTACATAGTTTTTTTTTTCTTTTAAAACCTTGTCGATCTTAGCTGGGACTTTATTGTTGACCATTGTTATATTTTTGAGCACCTAAAGATAATATTATTGATTATTGAATACATACATATTTAAATTTTTTAATGATAGGTAGTTATTTTAACCAAAATGTATTGATTATTATATTAAAGTTACCTATGATCACGTTAAATTATAAAATAATAAAATAAAATTCACAGTGTTCATTCACTAGTAAAAGGTAAAACACCTAAATCCCAATGAATAAACACCATTGAACTATATAATAACTGGAACGCTCACTACGCAGTGTGGCCCGAGCGAGGATGTTAAAAAGAGATAGCGTATACATTAGGTGTATCTATCCTTGTTTAACATACAGCGCCAAAGCACAATTTTATTTTATATCGCTATTTATGCGGCATGACGCGTTAATTATAATTATTGAACTACGAGATATTTATTTATAATATAAATATACATATTATACGATACATATTTTGGTTAATTAGCATTAAATCTTACCTTCATTCAGAAATTAAACTGTCAGCTTGATAAATTGACAACCAATTTATAATTTTTTAGCAATAAAACTCCGTTGTTAAAATATTTAAATTATTTACTTATTTATTTATTTAAAAAATGTAATATACAGAAACAGAATGAAATACAATTGTCTAAAATATGAAATAACTATATATTTACCTTTCCATTCAATATTTATTAGTTTTTATAAAAAATTGTTAAATGTAATAATTAATAATATTATATAAAAATCTTGGAGAAAGGAAAATATTTTTTTCAATCAAAGTTTAGATTTACTGAGACAATATAGTATGGTATGGCTTTCTAAAACCATAATGGAAAAATACTGTATTTATTTTTTTATAAATTTTGAATGGATAGTAAATATAGAATAGGTATATATAGCATATATATCAGTGGAGCAACTAGGATTAATTTTTTTGCTGTAGTGTGGGGGGGATAGAGAATTTGAAAAAAATTTATTTTCGGCAGGTGTATGGTGGTGAAAAGGGACTATGGTTAAATTGGGTTTATGATTAAAATCTGAAAATTACAAATTAAATTGTTTATTATTTATTTATAGATAATGCATGTTGGATAATAATTTAGGCTCATATATAAAAATTTCAGTGAGTCACTACCTCCCCCCAAGTTTCGCCACTGGTATATATAATACAAAACCTCTCCATAATTGTATTCTATGTTCCACACTGCCTGGAAGGATTTGTATATTCTTTTGATGTATTTCCTGTAACATAAAATACAATTTAAATTTGACTGAAACAAAATAGTACATTACTTCTTCCTCTTCTCTCCTGATTTCTAGGTTTAGCACTGCCTTTAAGGATTTATATCTTCATCCTGACATTTTCCTGTAACATAATAATAATAAACAATTTAAATTTGATTGAAACAAAATAACAATTTATTTCTTGTTTTTCGCCCTACTCTCTCAATTATTTGGGGTAATACACTTCCAAATAGCCCTGTCTTAATCTCTCTACTCACACCCACTATTTTCTTGCCATTATCTCATCCATATTTTACTCTCTATCTTCCTCATCCACCTTTCATACTACATTTATTTACAATAAAATTTTATTTAAAATAATTAAATAACAAATAGTAACAAATCTAACATAATATATATTATAATTCAAGTTAAAAAATTAACACTTAAAATTATTGATTATATACATTAATATAGATTATTGAGTATTGATATATTATACTGATTAAAAATATAAAACAATTCCTACTGTAATTTACATAATATATTGTACAAATTTAAGCTTTAAACGTGATTAAATAAAATTAGTTTCGTTAATTTATGTCTTAGAGATGACTTTGGACCATGGTTTTTTTGTGTCAACTGTTTACACTGTGTATAAACTCTTAAGGTGCAATAATATGATGATATAAATTTAATAATTTTCATTTCATGTGACTCTAAAGAAAAAGTATCGGTAATTGGATGTTCAGGCTTCAAATTTCTTATTTTAGATATAAAATATCGTTGAACTTTTATTATAATTTCTTTTTTTAAATTATGTTCTTTCATATTTGCAGAATATGTTTGATAACATGTTTCACTAAATAATATAATATCAAAAATAAATGTTGAAACAAACTTCAAATTGCCACGTGTTTTAAAATTTGTAAAAGTTAAGCAATCAGTTATTGGTGATAAGGTATAACTGTGGTCTTTTTGAAAAATATCTTGATTTAAAATTAAATCTTCACTCTTCACAAAATATACAAGGAAATTTATCAAGAAATTTTTTTGCTGCATTCCCTGCTATATAATATAATATATTCTTTTGATAATTACTGAATATATTATCATCTAGATATGAAAATGAGGAAATTAATTCATCCGTTGCTTCGCCATCAATTACTTTTTCATCAAAACTAGTACTTTTTTCATGAGTAAGTGTGAAAATCCCATGAGATATTTGACAATCGTCAGTATCCTCTTCTAACTCTTGACAGTTGGCATTTTTACTTGATGATACTGAATTTCTGTATAACATTTTACGAATACACCATCTAAATTGTAAGGCGGAAGGATTATTGTTCCATCCCCCAGCTGACCTTATGCACGAGAATGTTATTTCCACATGGTCTTGTGATGTCTTATAAGGTAGGAAGTAACTCAATGGACCATTCTCTTTTTTAAGTAAATCGAGAGCTAAATTTTTATAGCTCATAATATTAATAAGGAAACCCAACGCAAATGTTTCTCGACGATGTTGTAAAATACTTTTCTCCTCACATTTTAATTGCAATATATAAGTGTTAGCATCCTTTAATATTTCTTCCTAAACATATTGATTTTAGGTAATCAAATCCAAGGTAGGTCAAGGTCCTATGACTTTAGGTAGTCATAGGAGATTTAAAACCTTTGCCAAAAATATTTCTTGCATTCATAAGATCAAAGAGTCTATCAAAGATCCTAATAAATCGAATAGTGGCAGTACCATTTTTAAAATTTTCATCATACGACTGTAAAAACTGCAATGCATCTGCTACACTGCTACTAAGAACCTGGACAGCTAATTGAACATTCATTTTCTTAGACTTATAGAATATATGTAAAGAACTGAGTTTATTAGCAAATTTTAAATTTTCTTTTTGCTGTATTTCGTTAAGCTTTTTTATATATTCAAAGGAAATTTTACCTTCAGAATGCGATAAACTTAGTTCAGCCATACAGTTACGACATATTTTCATAAGATGACAAGGATCTACAATACAATGGATGTTAATATGAGGGATTTCTGGATGAGTAAATGAAGATTTCAAATTTGAAGGATCTAAACAACAACCTAAATTTTCATAAGTTTTTAAATTTGTGCTTGTTCCAACACTAGTTCATGATCTAACTATAATTCCAGCTTCATAAAGGGCTGAAATAACGGCAAGTACCAACTGACTCTGTACAGTTGCATTAATTTTATTAATAAAAAAATATGCTACAGGACACTTGAATTTCTTACTCAGACTACTAAAGATTCTTTAGCTAACTCTTCAGTATCCGTATGAGCAATACCACCAAGATCACAGTAGCCATAAACTTTACCACTTTGATCTGGCCAAAATCCATCTTTAATAGACATAGCATCATAAATTAAGGCAACATCTGTAACATGTGAAAATGCAGATGTTTCAGTTTTAAGTTTGTGTTTAAAATACTCTATGACTTCACATAAAACACCAGGATTGCAGTGTCTGGTTGCCAACCACCTACGAATTGTGGAGGGATCCGGTAGTGTACTCCTTTGGCGTATAAAATCATAAGCTCGAGGAGAATAAAAATGTAACGTTAAGCAAAATTCACGAATTTCCTCAGAGTATGACTTGTGGTTTGCTTGTTTATTAACATTTACAATTTCATTTTGAAATAATATGAACGGTAGTGAAGAATTAAATTGATTTTTAAAAATATCTTCTACAATGTCTTCAATTAAGTTATTATTTCTTAATAAATGTATCATTTCTCCCATATTACTTACTCGATTATTTCTTCTCAAAAGTTTTTGTTGGAGAATTTTTTTTTCTCTCCGTAAATCCTGAATTGTTTTATCTAACTCTTCTCCAGTTAGTTTTGTTTGGACCCCAACATCAACAAACATACTTTTTGTACCATCTGAAGCATTTGCGCTACTTTGAACTGGTTCTATTTCATCCTATAAAAATATTTTTCAATATAGTATTATATATTATTATGAAAAGAAATTTTAGTAAATAATAAATTAACATATTTTTTTAATTTGGAATTTTAAATATTATTATTTTGTGTTTATTACTTGAAGATCTAAATCATCCTCATTAGAATCATTATATAATAATATTTATTATTTATGAAGAAAAAATAATAAATGTTCAAAGAGATTTTATAATATCAATGTAATTTGTTTTATATATTGTTTATATTATTTAATAACTATTATTAATGTATTGTTTTATATTATCCAATAAAAAAATTAATATTATATAATAAATTATTATCATATTAAGTAAATTAAAAACAATTTTTACTTGAATTTCCACCGATCTCTGCAAAATTCGCCTTTCTTTTACTTTTGGCATTAGATGGTCTGGAAATTCAAAAATAGTTGGCACAGCACATTTTTTCAACACTAACTTTCCACTAACAACTGCTTCATTGTAGTCATTCTTAACAAAATGTAGACTACATAAAAATGAATTACAGCTTGGTTTGAAATTAGTTCTTCTGACAGCATGTATCCATTTTTTTAATCTTTCACTACCATAAAGTGGAAACCTTGGACGATAAATATACAAAGTTAAATAATTTAAATAATTATATAGGGACCTATAACTTAAATTAATAGTACAATAAATATAATTACTAAATAATCAACCACAATTAACATTAATACTAACTCGTGAAATATTAGTTCATTTTTAACATCACTTGCACTGGAACAGTTAAACGCACTGCAAAAATTCACCATAGTTTAATTGTACCTATCTATAGACTAGAATATAAATTATAAAGAAACACGTAAATTGAAGCAGAAAAAACAAAACTCTGAAATTGATCACAAGTATTCACAATATTGAACGTCGATCACAGTATTCACAATATTTATGCCGGTAAACATAGAAAATGAATACGGTACGGCGCATTATCAATAAAGACAGATATAGAAATACCTAAAGTATTCGCTATCTCGTTCTAACACACTCGCTCGGTTTTATTTACATTAGTCATATGGGCGGTGAGCGTTCCAGTTATTATATAGTTCAATGATGAACACTAGTTCATTCACTGGTTTTTTGCATCTTTACTCTACCAGTGCTTGAACACCACTAAAATAGATTAAAAAATGCTTTAAGCCAATTGATTAATACATCAATGGCATTATAAGTTTGTGAAGAATCAAATAAATATAACTTTAAGTATCTTACCTTGCGTTGAAGATGTTTTACTGTTTCAACTTTCATTTGACATTTCTGTACACCCAACATTTGAAAAATAAAACAATTTGATAACAATGCAGATGATAATTATTGGAGGGAAAGGAAATATATTTTCAATCAGATGATTTCAAATCTTATATCATGAAATTACAATGTGACCAACATCAGAATATTATTTAAATGTTGATACCATTTTTCATGGTGGTTTACTTCTGAATTTCTTATTGTTTAAAATAAACCATTCACTTTTCAGTTTTCACTGCCGTTGGTATGTTCATTCACTGGCACTGTTCATTTACTGGAGCAGTCACTGAGTCACGCCACTCACGGTAATTAGTTGCTTTTACAAAATATACTTAAATTACCTACTCAGCTCGGTGATCGTGAATATTCAATTACAACAGACTCTCCCTTGACTGGTACATTTCTATGATCTACATCAATAAGACAGAGACAACACATGTGGGTATAATGACCTCTTAATACAATAGTGCGTAGCTATGTTATTACCCATAAATACAGGGAAACGGGGTTTTACGAATATACGTTCTGTTTGGGAAACACTTACGAATAACGTATTCCTACAAATGTCTGTTTATCGCATAACACGGAAACAGAAAAAATAAAATATAATATGCATTAACGCAAATATTTAATACAGATGTTATGATCAGTGTTCGCGCAAACCCAACAAACCAACCACTGATGCATTGCCCGAGCGGTGTCATTATTTTTGTGAGCAAAGCCCCCCAAGTCCGCACAGTAATGTGATATTTAATTTTGTGTGGAACGCTCGTTCATCCAACATCCATTGAGCTAGTTTTTTTTCCAAATCAAGCACTGATTATCAATATATTTTTCCATGGTTTAAATAAATTATCCTTATACGGTTTCCATTTCATATGGCTTGTTATAATTTTTTTACTATTATGTTACTTATAACTTAACCATTTTTTATTTATATGGTACTTGATATTATTATCATTGTTACTATTGCAAATTAAAATTTATTCTTTCCTTTTTGGTGATAAATTATAGTTACCTTTTCGACTTTCGTCAATACAATTTTCTTTTAAACATACAATTTATTTATAATAATTTTAAATAATAATAATATTATTACGAATAAATGATAACTATTCTGATTATCGTCTTCCAGCGATATGTGGTTGGATTAGATTATCGTCACATACGAGTGACTTAGAGATTGGGGGTTTATGAATTTTGTATTTTGTATATTATTCCTGTGCTCATTCAGGTTCAGCATCACACACATTCCGCCATGTAATTGCATAATAACGACATAATGCCACTGCATCTTCCAAACCATAGCTGTACTGCAAACTATATTTTTTGACGACGTATATCCAACCAATAATAATTGTTTTTAAATTTTCCCCGCAGTCCAAACGGCCTTTTATTATACACAATAGTATAATACATTGTTCGTTGGTCCGTCGCTGCATTATTTCTCGAAAATTTGGTGTGGCAAACGCACCAAACATTGACGCAGGGGCGTTCTCAAGATTTTTCTATGGGGGGGGGGGTCTGAAAATTTACTTGAATTTAATAGTATATAATATCAAAAGTAGACAAAACGTGTATTACTAAAATGTAAGAAAACAAAGATCCTTGGGGGGATCTATCCCCCGTATCCCCCCGTGAGAACGCCCATGTATTGACGAATAGGATCGACGCCATTTCGGCCATGACAGGACCGACGCTTAAAAGACTATCAGCCCCGGTAAGTGATTTAGGTCCATTAAAACAGTTAAATTATATCAACATATATTTTTATCTAATTGTTCACAACTTTTTTGTAACATGTTTTTTATTTTCTTTCAATTAAAATAATCGATTTAATTATTAGAGCATAATGTTTTATACCTATTATATTAATATTAGATATTAGGTATTTAATTAATAGTAATAATAAAATATTTAATTTGACAATTATTTTACCGTATTTTTAACATTTGATAGTATTAGGTATATCATGTCATATAAATTATATGAACCATAAATAACATTATCTGCATTTATACTATCAGCAATATTGTATTCCATTATGATATCTTACTTTGCAATTTGAATAGATGTTTATGGTTTAAAATACCTAAATAAATGATCACCGATCATAAAATAGCAAATTCTATAAATAATAGTTCATTATAGTTGTGTGATACGGTTACACATTGTGTATTTGTGTCAACAAATGTATTTAAAATATATTCTTTATTTATAACTTTTAATAAATATCATTCACTAGCTAAGATAGACAATTAAGAAAATTCATTACTAAATGATAATACAAACATTACAAACAATTTATTATAATATTAAATTATTTCTATAATTTTCGGTCACTATGTTACCAATATACACGGTACACAGTGGCGGCCTGGCCAGGTCGGCGAGTCGGCGATCGCCGACTGGGCCCTCGGCTAAATGAACATCCATTTATCTACATCCATTACTCGATTGAGCTTCTAAAATATATTATTTTAAATGTTCCTAAACCATTTAGTTTGTAGATATTATCTTAAATCGTGGTAGGTAGTCGTATTGTGTTACTTTAAAAATAATAAATACCGTGTGATAAAATACTATATATATAATATTATAAACCGATAAACAACGGATAAACCGCGAGAGATGGTGTTTTGCGCCAAAATATAAAAATATAAAATGTATTTTGCGCGGTCGCGCCACATCTAAAAATTAATTTCAGTAATTTGCGCCACGCCAGAAAACTAAATAGAATATGTAATCTGTCATCTGTGCCACCTTTTAACTTCAATTGTTGGAACTTGGAATTTAAGTATACTTATATACATTTACCTATTGTTTTTAACTATAATATGGCTGAATTGTATACATCGGAATTATACCTATTTAATATATATTTTTTTAATTACTTTTAATTATTTTCTAGAAATGTTTAACTATTAAAATGAACTTGATTAATCAATGATTAAAAATGCAATAATATGTTAATCTGTAAAAATAAATTTTTTTAGTTATTTTATACTTATATTTAATACTTTTTTAAATAATTTTCAAGAAATGTATAACTATTAACTATTAAAATTAACTTGATTAATAAATGATTACAATAATATGTTATTTTGTAAAAAAAAAAAATGTTTAGGTATTTAAAAGTGGTGTAAATTACAATTTGAATAAGGCGAATAATGGCTCAAATTACAATTTTTGAAGGTACAATTACATAAATATTTTTTTCTTCATGTTGTTTTCGGCGTAAAATACATACGCCATTAATATAAATTATAAGTATCTTTAAAAATGTAAAACTATAAAAAGGCCCATAGCCATTTGCTATGGGTCTCATTAGTTAGGGGCCCTTTTAAATTCCAGCCGACCAAAAAAAATGAACCCAGGCCGCCACTGACGGTACAGAGAATTATGGACAACTTTAATATCTAAAATATTTTAAAATTATACACTATACGTGGATGTATCAATACAATTTATCAGAATTTTATACTCTGATACTTTTTTGACAATAAAAGTTTCTATCAGTGTACGTTTTCAAATATCACTAATAATTTGTATTAACATTTTACTTCTTTATTGTTTTATTATATAATTTGTCATACTTTGGTTTTATGACCAAATAGTTATATTATTATAAATTATGTATCTAATTATATAAATATGTAGCTACATTATAACCCCATACAACCCCAATTTCTCAACTTTCACTTTAAATTGTGTTCCACGTTCTAATACTCAAATTATAAAATTCAATCAACCGATTCTTGTATAGAAGTTATTAATTTTATTTTAAATATTCCAAATCATAAATGTATTATTGTTATTATAGAATTATTTAAGAATTAAAAGAAAAAACCAAAATTATTATTTATCAACACGCGTTACACTAAATGTCAGCATAATAGCTACCAAATTTAACATGGGTGTATTTTGTCCGGACAACGAATTGCACAAAGGCAGCTTGTGTGGTATAATTTGTATGTATTACTGTATAATTAATATGAAATAAAATAAAATTTTTATACCTATAAGTGTTAAATATATTATTCTATTATAGGTACCTTTCTCAAAGGTTCAATGTTTGTCATACCATGAATTTTAAATTAAATTTCAACTTATTTCTATTGTTTACCGTTTTGCTTCAGTTGATACATAAAATGCGACAAAATTACAATTGTTAAATTGTTTGTCTCCAATCATTAACTTTGGACATGTTTCGCAAAAATCTTTTAACACATTCGAGACGAAACATAATAATAGAAAAATACGTTGAGGACGAATCACGCGCTGAGCGCGTCATAGTATTTTATTCATTGAAGACGGATCACGCGTTAAGCGCGTGATGACTTATAGACATCGATATTAAATTCAATATTTATCCTACACATTTCGTATTTTCATCAATCGATAGTATCGATAGTGCAATAATTATTAACATCGATAATAAAAATGTATAAATGGTCGGCTCCACGTGGAGCACTGTTTTTAATTAATTTTTAATTGCGTTTTGCCTACACAGAAATAATTTCTATTGAATTCTAATTTTGTTTCTAATAATTTGGATATTTTTTGGTGAATTTTATCTTTCTAAGAATATAATATCTACTAAGTACCTTTTATTATTAAATACACTTATAACATTAAATTAGTTTATACATACACATTTAGCACTTTTATTATCCGGGTCGACTTTTATTTTTATGTTAAAAACAGTACATTTTGATGAAATAATTATATGAATTGAATAATTTACTATTATTTGTTGTATATTTAATAAGAGTTTAGTAATAACTGTTTTGTTAATAGGTTTTATGTTTTTCAAAATCGGTTAAATATCAACGAAGTAATAAGTATTTGAAAAAAGTTAAAAACGCCCCGTCTACTATAAATAACGCCCGTCAAAATCCGTAGTCAATAATAGTAATATAGGCATCACGCGTTATGCGCGTGATCCGTCTCGAATGTGTTAACGGATTCAACATATGCTTAAAATTTGACAGTAATGAAATATTATATTGTTAAGATTAGTAATTCGTCTTTATACATTTACTTCAATTATAATATATACATAATTAGAAAAGCAAACATAATTGCAAATCACAAAAGTAATCATTGTAATAAATTATTTCACATTTTATAATCTGTAACTTAAAAGTTTGTAAAATATATATTTGTACTACATAATATAATAGATTATAATACATTTTTAATGGTTACATAATGTTTTCATATATCTTTATTTATTTAACACATTTTAATATTATTTAGTAGTAATGTTAAGTGATTATTATATAGATACTATTTTAACGATAGTAGTATTGTAACCTTTACTTTAAAACTAAAAAAATACTTATACAATATAATTAAAGATATTGAAAAAATAATTTACATTTAGTCTATCTTACCATGATTACATAATATTATATTGCATAGATAATATACCATACTAATTTATTACCTCAATCGAAAAATACAAATAAAAATGAGAATGGTGGCAAATACGATTAAGCATTAAACACGTCTTGTAAAATAATGCAAAAGGCGAGCTACCACGTTATCGACTGGTATTTAATATAACAACAGTACAATGACAATATTTAAAACATATCGGACAATCGTTTTATATACAAAAGTAAACAAATGAAAAAATAAAAACGTCACAATGATATTTACCGTTATTACGATAAATTAATTTCATGAATCATAAACGCGTAGTGGTTGAGAAATACGCGATTATTTCATAATACACTATACAACAGTTTGGCGGTATATGCATAGGCACAACTATAGGGGGGTGCTTGGGGGTACTGAAGCACCCACGGCCTTTAATTTAGCACCCCCAGCTCAAAATACCTATGACCAAAATTAAAGACTATACAATTTTCCATAGAATCAACATCTTAAATTGTACTTTACAAAAATTTATCATATCTCCCCGAAAAAATCCTGACTAGTGGCTATGCCACTGTTTTAATATATATGTTGCATTATTATATTTGAAAAAAAACATAAGACATTTTTTTTTTATTATTCTGTTTGAGTAAAAACTATCAATCATACGCAAAACAACCTATGACAAAAGTTAACGAGCAATTTATGAAATTGTATAGCCTTATACTAGGTAGTAGTTACTACCTAGTATAAGGCTATACAATTTAATTCAAAGTTCCTCAAAAAGATCATACTGGAATATTAAAATTATGAATCACAATATTAATTTTGTTATAATTCAACATTATTCGTGGGGAGGGGCATTTTTACTTTAATATTATATTTTATTAATTTATTATACATATTGCAATAATATTTTCAAATGCAATGTTTTTGGTAAAAATTATTCAATGTACTGTATTATTCGGTAAAATAAATAAATTTACCTACTAGCAATATAAAAGAATATATTATATAACATGAAATACCTATACTTGGTGAATAGGCTCCTCCGCTCAAATTCGTTTTCCATAATATACAATGATATATTATTGAATTGAATACCTACATTCATCGTAGTCATCCTCTCCTCGATACCTAGTAGGTTACCTACTGTACAAGAAGGTGTTACCTACAATGGCGTGTTTACGTCTTAAAGGGTGGTCGACTAGGCCCGGGCCTGCTCAATTTTTATATATGACTGTTTGGTTTTTTTCATAACAAATAAAAATTGTATTATTTATATTTATTATTGAATATTATTATTATAGCCAGTGGCGCAAATAGGGGGGGGGGCTTGGGGGGACTTAGTCCCCCCGAAATAACTCAAAGCCCCCTCAAAAAATAATAGTATAATATATGTATGTTATTCTTAATAAGTTATTTTTACCGGTTTTGGTAATTTTGGGGCTTGAGCCCCCCTAAACATTTTTCCTATTTGCGCCACTGATTATAGCCATGTGCCCATGTTCCATGTGATATGACCAATCTTCCCTGATAGTTATAAACATACACACACTCAGAGACATATTTAGGGAGGTAAACGCCCAAGGCACCAAATTGTACCTAAGCCTCTTAAAGGGGCGCCGCGCTAGAAGTTAAAGTTTTTTTAAGGGAAAAATCCCGTCAATTTATATTTTTTGCATCTAGGACGCCAAAATTGTAAATACACACTATTAATACACACTGTTTCTACACACTACAGAACAAAACGAGCCTACCTAATTATTTTGTGCTGGACACGCCACTATGGTTACCCACCCACATATTTTTCTTGATTTTCCAAATAAAATATTGTTTATCCTTAAAATTAATAATTTTTTCTTTAATACTATAAAGGTGTTTATTTATTACAAAATATACGGGTTTCCCCTATAACATTAAAGTAGGTACAGTACAATTTATTAGAATAATTGTAGAAAATTGAGAAATAAAATAATATATGTAAATAATAGAATTACAATTATAATAAAACAGTAATTAAGTAAACAATTAAAACGCTTATATTAAACTTAAGAGTTCATGGTATTAGGCAAAATAGGAAAATAGCGTTATCTATATACCTAAGTATTAGAGCATACATCGTTTAATTGAAATTGAAAAATTAACCAATTGTTATAATATTTATATATCTATATTCTATATGGTTATTACCATTATTGATTTGGGTGAATGTTTTCGAAAATCAAGTTTTCGAATGACAAAATTTAGAAAATCTATATTTTAGAATATGAAACTTCTAGAAAATCTGTGTTTTAGAAAAATGTTATAAATGGTGTTTTTCAAGCCCGTAAAATGCTAGTTTAGCATTTTTGGCCTCGGAGAAAGTGAAGGAAGCGTAGGGTATTTGAAATCTGAATAACATATTTTGAAGAAAACTACGGGGTTGGAAAAATTAGAATGAGGTAACAAGTGTACCTTATGTGTTATTTATAATTTTGTTCCTGTATTATTATTATAATAATATATAAATAGTTATATATATTATTTGATTAAAAAGTTTACCTAATATACCTTTGACTTGTATTATCTATTTATCTATGTGTTGTTTTATAAACATTAATTAATTATCAATGGTAATTTCTATTTTATCTAATTATGTATTATGTATTATTGATTATTATTTTTTGTGTTAAGTTTTTGTAATGTTGCACAGAGTAAGTAGTATTTGGACAAAAAAAATAAAGAATTAACGACATACATTTGGAAAAAACTTGTATTTTTTTACAATTAATAATATAACTAAACAATATATCGTAATTAAAGTAAAACATTAGTTTGCATTGATGTTATTTTACTACATTAATACATTATTTGTATAGGAAAAATGATCTATTACTTTTTTACTAATTCAATAAGTAGGTTAGGATTATAATATAATCCGAGTTATAATCTGAAGACTAGGACAATAGGTTCAAGGTTGGGATGAGAATTGATTAGATTCCATTCTATAATAAATGGTAAAAATAATAGCTAGTATATGCTATATTATATAGGAAATACAAGTTATATACAATATTAAAATAGATACCGTATACATTTGATAGTTTAAAACGGTATCTATTTTAATATTGTATGGAGGTTTAGTACGACTTTCGTCATTTTTCTTGTGACATATCGTCATCGCCACACGGAGTTGACATATTATATTATTATACTGGTACGTAGTATATAATATGTTCATAATCGATGTCTAATTGCCTCTGGACATCTATTAAGCTGAATTTTTTTGTTTCTGGTACAAACCACCACACAAATAATGCACCAGAAAGGCATAACACAAAGTGAAACAAGAACAAATATTCGATGTCGAAAAACTTGTTCATTTCGTATGGAAAGTAAGCACTTGCTAATACTAGTAGCCAGTTTATAGCTGCTGTAAAGCTTATTCCGTACGACTTTACCTAAAAATTAACCATAATATTCATATATTTACTATAAATTATAATTGTGTATATAATTGGTTCTTTTAGATATTATTATTTAAAATATTAATTTATATATTATTTTAAGAAGATAATATATATTACGTAATGAGATACTATTCGCTTTACGTGTGTAGAAGTATAATTCATTAGGTATATAAATAATAATATAATAGGTATTATATTGAGATAATTTATATACGTACTTTGGTCGAAAATATTTCTCCTAATATAACCCAAGGGACAGGTCCAAATCCTAAAGAATACGCCATAATGAAAAACATAACGAGAACCATCGATATATCATTGAACGTAGTAGCATTTAGTTGCATTTTAATAATGACGCAGAATGCCAAACCAACTAAACATAGACACATAATCACTGCCGAATAAATTAATAACATACGACGACCTTTGCTGTCTATGATGATTATTGCGACATACATCATAATGACCTAAAATATATTATTCGATTTAATGTTTAAGTATATTATACCTAAACCTAATATCTATGTTTCAGGCGTGAGCTGAAATGTAAGAATCAAATTCTGACGTAAAATACAAATTTGTAACTAACTTGAACGAGTCCTAATGTGATGGATATAATTTTAGGGTCGACATCGATATCAGCCATTTTCATTACAGGAAACATGTACGATATTATTACATTTATCCCACACATTTGGTGGAAAAACATACATCCAACGGCGATCAGCAGTGCTTTGCGATCCGCACGGTAACTAAATGCTTCCAATATCTGCCATGAGCTTCGTCGATATATGTTCCGGTAATCGGAATTAAACTATTTAAAAAACACACACACATACAAAACCATACGTGTTTTGTATTATAAATAATTATAAATCGCTCTTACACGAAATCACGTGTAATTATCTCTCTTCTGTTTATAATTTATACCTAACCTACCATTGGGTTCAATACGTCCATCCTATAGGGTTCATCCAACAAATTTATAGCGCTCAGACATTCATCGTTACTATGGTTTGGTTCGAAAAAATTGTTTGGCGTTGAGTACGGCGGTTTAGGAACGAAACACAATCCGATCGCGTGTAATACAACGAACAAGCAGCAATACACGTTGAACGGTATGCTAAAAGGTCGGTGATTATCATACTGTTCGAATGGGCCAACCACGTCGGATATCACGACGCCCATTACCATGATCGCGTGGAACAGTATACCCATTTTGCCTATGAAAAAAAAAATTATTGTTTATATAAATGATAGAAATCAAGCGACAGTCGATCGATGTTTTCCGCAAACGAAAAGCAAAAATGCATTATAAGCAGTAATAGGTACACACGACTAGCTGGGAATTATTGTTTTTGAAATACTGAGATTCATGACTTTACCGTCATAAAAGGTTACCTATTAGATATTTATTTTGTCTGTGGTATACTGAAAATATATAGAGTTCACGGCTACGTCATTTTGTCGAGTCGTGTTTCTTATTGTTTCGTAATCCGCAAATTGGCCATTGTAATCATGGTATCAGTCACTAACCATTATTTACCGTAAGTTGGCCGAGCTCAACTTTTGAACACGACACGACGCGACAGATGACGTAGCTGTGAACACGACCTAACTTGTAGATTTCATGTATCACTAACCGTCCGCAGGAAAAGGGATACCAATTGGATACGATTTATCTGGTGCAGATATATACAGAGATAGACACGATTTTTTTTCTTTCTAAAGGCGCTATTTCACTATCGCCGTGACACGTATCACATTTTTCATGATTTAAGCACGGGGTGAAAAATAATAAAATATTTAGATGTCAAAATATAAATAATAATCATATAGATCGTTGTAACTGTTAAACTGTTTGGCATTCAGGGTAGGAATTGTTTAATATTTCTAAATAATAAAATGTTCTATAATATTAGACCGATATTAAAATAATAATTTTTTCCACGGAAACAGAGAAAATAAATTAGTAATCGTTTTTTTTGTATCAGCTTCAAATTAATATAAAATAGTTACGAATTTTTTCGTTGCGGTATTTGCACTATTGCCACAATGATGCCACTATATTTCCTTCCTGAAATGTTCCCTTATTTAAACTAAATAATTGGGAAAAATTTTTTTGTCAACTCGAATTCAATAATTACACATAATTCATATAAAGTTTAAAAAAACATGGGCCTTTGGTGATAAATAAAATGAAAATTGAAAACACAACGATAAGAAAAAAACTGTTATATTAAACTGCAACTATTGCAATGCTAAAATATTTTTTCCACCAGGCTAGGCTACTCGTCATAATATTATGTGGTAGCATATATGTTAACATATATTGTTTATTAGTGATTATGTATACTATATATTTTATTTTATGGACTTATGGTTACAATTTTTTAAGTACTAATGAAAAACGAATGTGTGTTAATTATTAAAAAAAATACCTCGGAACTTTGGGTGCGAAATCTCGCCAACGTATGCGGGTACGATAGCGGACATTGCGCCTGAACCGATTCCGAGCAATATTCTACCGGCGACCATCAACTCTGTCAGTGTTACTGGTAAAGTAACGATACATAGACCGCCGACCAAAACAGCATCGAAAAATGCCATGCCCAGTCGGCTGTCAAAACGCCTCCAGACGGGCCCCGAGAGTAATGCGCCAATCACGGCACCAGCTACGAACACGATGGGCGAAAGCGAACACCAAAGGCCACCACCGGAAATCGGGATCAGAGACGACCACTCCATTTGTCGGATTATTACACCTATAGCCATCGCCACTGATAATACTGAAAACGTATACTCATTATAACGCGGTTTACAAAAATATCTGCATATGGGGTGCAGGATTGTATTTTTTTAAATATATTTTAACGTACCAGTAAAAGCGCGAAGTTTTGTTGATGATTCCATATTTTTTTAGAATAACTTCTGTGTATACAATATAGAATAAAAAATACAACCTTTACAAAAACTCTGAATGAAGGTAGCACAAAATCAAGTCTGTTTATTTTAATAATAATTATTGTTATAGTAAACATATATCCATGGTGATTAGTTTATAACAATATAATAATAAAACGCCGATTACAATGACGTTATAAAAATAATCATGGTATTTTCGTTTGATTATTATTAAAATATTATTATTTAGTATCGTATCATCATGGATCATAGTTATATGAATTATAGAAGAAGCGATTTTTGAGGATGAAAAATACATGACGAAAAATTATATTTATCGAGACTAGAGTAATCGAAATAATCGAATAAAAGCATTGACTTATTTACAAAGAAAACCGTTCACTGAAATATATCCCGTAGGTTCAATTACCTGTACATATTATTGATAATTAGTCAATATTCAATTTACACGTACTTTAAAAGATGGTTCATTTAACATTAACCATCGTGATAATGCTGTTGTACGTTGTGTCGCTTGTTAGGAAGTTTTGAAAAAGATTTAGTGAAAAGACAGTCACACCTAAATCTTGAAGCTTTTTAGAGAAATTCTTAATTTTTAATAGTTAAATTTTCTGTAACTAAACTATTAATACAATATTAAAATTATTTACAAATGATTAATGCATACACACCAGAATTAAAAAAAAAGTCTTAATAAACATGACAATTTATTTTACTTTATTTAAAATTAATATTTCAGCGCACATAATACATATTATTATAACATTATAATTATTCAATATGTTTCCATACAATAAATTTACAATTATCTTATAAATAAATAAGATTATGGAACATAATTGCATCAAATATTCAAATAAATAATATAAATGTAAAAAAATGAATATATTTTGATTATGTAACAAATTTTAAATTTTAAAAGCCATGACAGTGGGAATATGCCCAATTTATAGAATAATGGATTCAACCGATATCTAAAATAAAATAAAATATACGTTTTACAATAAAATTTCTTTCATAAAATTGCAAAAATAAAAATGCATAGATTCACTAGGAAAACCAATCATACATTATCATAATATTTATTTTATATTACAATTGTGTCAACAAATTCAGTCGAAACACGTAATATTAAAAAATAAAAATAGATGATAAACAAGTATGTAATTATTATTTATAACATATATTTTATATTGAATGTTCTTTTAGAAGTACCTACCACGTATTAAATTATAATGTATAAAACGGATTCTTACAGACTTAGCAGAAATTATTTATAACTATCAAGTAATACCTGTTGGAATAGAGTAAATCCTGTTCTCAGTTTTCACTTCTAAGTGATCTTGGGAGAGTTGAAGAAAATCGTTCACAATTGTACACAAAATACGGCCATAAGAGTTGACATTCATTTCCAAAATCTAACTATTGCCACTTTTCATATTGTTTAGGAAATAGGAATTATAATTATCTATTGTGAACTGTTAGTAAATAGAAGAAAATAGTAAAAACTACGGGTCGAGTTAACAGTAGACCTTTTGAACATTTTTTTTCCTCGGGCTGAGTTCACAATCAACCATTTCCAATGTACCTATATGTTTTTATAACTTATGGTTCGATAAGATTAAAATTATTTAATACTTTCAAACTACATATTATAATTAAAATTTCAACAAAAATTATTTTATTGTATTGGGACATAAAAGTCTAACCTAAGTTTCTGACGCCATGCGTACCGAAATTATGACCGTAAAATTAATTACTATAATGCCTGCATAATAGTAAAATAATTAAATAATTTGTATACATATATTATTATCATTGATTTTGTAATATACATTATAATAGATCAATAATATTAGATAAGCCCAAATCAACAAAATAATAAATTTGCACGTGTAATTTACATGGCATACACATTTTAATTATTACACGGTATAATTTAGTGAAAAATATATTTAAAACAAAAATAAAATGATTATTATAAAATATATTATTATACTTTATCTAGACTTAATAATACACATATCACGGAGGAAGATATGTTTAATCATGAAAACTCTAGTATATATTATATAAATGACTATCAGTTTGCATTCATAACCAGATCAACGACTACCTACTTAAAAAATAATTCTTCAACACACATAAAACATTCATATTAATATAAGATAAACAGTAATAAAATAAATAAAAGTAAGTATATGTAAATTAAGTTAATAACTCAAATACAAAAAAATAATAGTTTAATTTTGCAATAAAAGTAATGAATTAAATTATATGTTTGAACAGAATTAAAGTCTGAAATGTTTTATTTTTATAAATTTTCAAAATCCGTCAATATATAATATTAAACAAAATTTAAAATTATTATTTCATCTTGCGTGTTGAAATGTTTTAATCTTTTTAACTTGTAAAGTACAAAAAATAACCAATATATCTTTAAAAAATAAAAGTGGCAGTAGTTACTACTTTGGTGTATAATATATCTATTTTGTCATGATGGTATCTACATAGAATCACAGATATATAAAACTATACAGGGTGATTTTTTTATCAAACAACACTCATTATTTCCAAAAGTATTCATGTTTTTGAAAATAATTTTATACATATAGTTTCAAATTGTTAAAAAAACAATGTTTTTATAAAAAAATTATATTTTTAAATATTTTTTATCCTTATAATTTTTTAAGTTTTTTAACTTTTTTGAATGACAACATCGATTTTTAATTTCATATTCCAAAGCAAAATAATTTTTTGAGTATTTTGATACATAAAAATCGAATTTAGGGTGAGTAGTTTATGAGTTATACTTATTTAAAGTTTAGATAAGCGGAGTAGTGGACAAACATTTTGCGGGGTAACCCCGTACCACTCCACTCTGCTTGTCTAAACTTTAAATACGTATAACTCATAAACTACTCGCCCTAAATTCGATTTTTATGTATCGAAATACTCAGAAAATTATTCTGCCTTGGAATAAAAAATTAATAATCTATGTTGTCATTCAAAAAAGTAAAAAACTTAAAAAATTATAAGGATAAAAAATATTTAAAAATATAATTTTTTTATAAAAACGTTGTTTCTTTAACAATTTGAAACTATGAAAAAAAATATTTTCAAAAACTTGAATACTTTTGGAAATAATGAGTGTTGTTTGATAAAAAAATCATCCTGTATATAACTATTATATATCTGTGCCAGGCGCGGTTCTAGGACTAAATTTTCATATGGGCAACAGTAGATTTAAAATTAGGTTTTAACTGCAAATAATATCCCTCATTTCCTTCCCCTCCCCACAACATTTTTTTAATAAAATTATAGCGTATTATTATTATTATTATAGTGAATATCTTAAAATATTCATATTAAGAGGACGTTATACCCTCACATGTTGTCTCTGTCTTATTAATGTAGATCATAGCAAATTTTCATTTAGCAGAACAGATTTTGTGACGTTAGCTTTAATGTTAGAGTAAATTTACCTATTATCAAATTTAAAGGTAAGAATATTTTCTAGAAAATGTCATATGCTTTTATTGATATCATCATTTTAAAGTGAGTTATGAATATTTTAAAGTTGTAATATTTTACATAGCTATAACTCACTTTAAAATGATAATATCAATAAAAGCATATGACATTTTCTAGATAATAGTCTTACCTTTAAATTTGATAATAGGTAAATTTACTCTAATATTAAAGCTAACGTCACAAAATCTGTTCTGCTGAAAGCAAATTTGCTATGATTTACATTAGTAAGACAGAGACAACATATGCGGGTATAACGTCTTCTTAATTATAATAGATGGGTAATAAAGGTTTTAAATATAAAAAAAAAAATAGAGTAATCCATAGTTTTGAACTAATTATGTTAATTATCTCATAGATAATATATTAGCACAATTAAAGATATAATACCTATTATAGATATACCTATTAAAGATAATATAATACCTATAATATCTTTAATTGTGTTTATTAGTAAGTTCGTCATCAATGTAATGATAATAATAAAATTGTAAATTATCATTATAATTTATCAAATGATGAAACATCTTATTTTTGTATAAAAATGACATTTTTAAAATAATGGGCATCAGAAATTTTGGTATGGGCAGCTGCCCATCCTGCCCATACGCTAGAACCGCCACTGATCTGTGCATAGAATATACATAAAAAATAAATCTTTATTATCTATAAGTATCTATAGCCGTGGTCAAAATATATCAACCTATTCTTTCAAGGATGTCGGTTTCAACTGCTCCCATTCCACAAAATATAACAATTTAAATAATTTAATATTTATTGTAAATTTTGAAGGTTATTCTTGTTACATACTTACATTCTGTTCAACTGTTGTAGTGTGTACTGTGTAGTCTTGTAGTGTTGTCTGTCGACTCGATTGTCATAGACCATAGTCATAACATCATATTTCATAGCCCATACTTGGCATAAAATCAGTGGCGTGTCCAGAACTTTTTTTGTGGATGGGCCACAAAAGTTAAGTTCAGAATGGTTTTACTCCCTTCTCATATTTGTCGTATATAGTAGACAGTCGTCAAAATATTAATAGAGGTGGGAACATTTTTAATTGTAAACAAAATTGATATAGGTCAGTGAAGCGTATGTGCTGAGACAGCGATAAGATGATTATATATAACACCGCCGTACGCGCAGGCAGGGGAGTCCCGTTGTCGCTGAGTGAATCGGCGAGGACGTAGGTACTCGGGTTGCGCGTGCGAAACGTCAATCTTAGTATTTTTTATTTGTGTTTGTATTTTTAATATAATAAAAGTGTTTCCGACCTGAAAACCCGAGTTGAATATTATTTCAAAGTCTTTCTTCGTTCTTACCTTTAATATTGGAACAGTGCTCAGACCCACACACCTTAATAGTCAATGAGGTTTTATTACAAAACCGAATAGTGCTCCGGTTGTGGCGTCCTAATAGTCATTCCAATTTAGGAAACGAACGGAGAACGACTAAAACGTACACCATCGTACCTCAAAGGTTAACAGAGCTAATCTGAATTTATTCTAGAGACAGTCATTAACCTAGAGTGTGCGAGGGTAAAGTATACAGTTGGTTTTACCGCGTATTATTTAATACGGGTGATACCACATATTGTAATTTGATCTATTTACGTAAGTTTTAGTATTTTTATTCTAAATAACTAATTTTTATATGTTTATAATAAATGGTAGCTTACTTCTTATGAATTAAAACATAAACTCTTTAAATATTTAAATCTTTCATATTTATTGAAATACCTAATCTAATCAAAACTAATTTTTTTTCTAACTAACCATTGAACATCGAACTTATACTAGTCTAGTACTTATATAAACATGTGGGTGGGCACTTGTCTACCAGGCCCACCCCCTTAACACGCCACTGCATAAAATGAATATAATACCTATTAACACGACCTTAAAAGCGTAGATAATAAAGAGATTTTTTATTAGATCTTTATTATCTATGCTTAAAACTTAAAAGATAATCAAGATTTTCCAACTGGTATAAGTATATGATCTAAGGTGTCTACATATTATAAATATATTAAGTAGTTATATTACGAAGACTAGAATACTAGATGTTCTAGTTTTTATGAGTTTTATAGTTCAATGCTTCAATCACAGATTAAATTTAATATTATTCATTACCCATTACCCATAGACGTTGGTAAAAAATCAGTGTATTATTATTTATTTCATTTGTATCAATTCAGTGAGCAATAAGTAAAAGTATTAAAAGACTCAAGTTATATTCAAATCACGAGTATTGAAACACATAGATATTATAGACATAGGTAATATATTATATTTATTGTTATTTAGTCATAAATCAGTAATAATTTATAAGTGAATCTAGAAGTCTATAGAACAGCAAGATAGATTAAATTATTATCTATTTTGAGTCAGGCACGTATTTGAGGGGGGGGGGGGCGATGGGGGCGATCGCCCCCCCCAACATATGTGCTTATGGCTTATACAGTCCATCTTAATTCTTCATATGTAGGTATCTTATAAATTATAAGATATAAAAAAAATGAATCGCCCCCCCCCCCCAAGATGAGGTCCCAGATACGTGCCTGTTTTGAGTTGGAACTTAATATCAACAATGACAGTGATTTAAATAGTATTCAACCAGTTTCATTTCTGTTAAAATATTATTGTATTCATAATTTCCATTAACCATTAGTAAAAATATTACTAATATGTACTAGTATTATTCAACTCTAAAACAGTCTGTGCACCTGTTATTTTGGTATATTTTTAATGGAACAACTTATCAGGAACGTTTTAATTTAACTAATTCAATAACTTGGTGTATACAACTTTAAATAATTTAAAATTAAAATTAATCAAATATTTTGTGGGGAATGCGAAAAAATCAAACATTCAAAAATATTTCCGTCAAGAAACTAACAAATAGCTCTCATTATTATGTCAAATTATACACTACATTCAAATCTAAAACTAAAAATCTGATATAATTAATTTTATTCTACTTTTCATAGTAAACTTTAGTCTGCACCTAGTTAGTTAGTTATTATAGCTAGTAGTCAGTACTTATCAATAAATCAATTTTATATAATAAAACGTAGTAAATACTTATTTCTATGCAAAGTACATCTACTACCTTTTGCTATAACTTTTTGCTGAAATAAAAATGGATGCATTACAGTTTTTTTATAATAAATCTAAATGTATTGTTAATTTTAATAATTAATAATTATTATTAACCTCAATAATGATATTATACAAAAATAGTTATAGTCTTATAAATAAATTATATGTTCTGGCGTCTGTTTGAATTTTTTCAATTATTAATCTGTTGATACAATGTTATATAATTTATTTTATTTTATATATTATTTTAAAAATCTTTATTTTTACTCTGAATTACTTAATTTTGAACACTTACCTATAGTCCCTTCAGTCCCTCATAGTAAGCTGGAACTAACAGCTAAATGCGGTATTCGTCCAATATGCTATCTACCACACGTTTGATGGTTTAGTATGCTATCTCCATATCTGCTGTAAATATTGTATTATATATTATATTTTAGATTCTGAACGGAGTGATGAATGTATTGCTTTTACAATGATGTGTGTTTTTTTTTTTTTTTTTTGTGTCTGACGACAACATTTGGAGCAGTAATAATGCTCCGATTTTTAACTTCAGCCCCTCTTTGAATAGGAAATTGAATCTAGTTGGTACTTTGAGGGGGTCAAAATTAAAATTTTCAAATAATTTTCAAAAAAATCGAGAAAAACAAAAAAAAATGACAGAAAAACGGCAATTTTACGAAAAACCACTTTTCGACAAAATCGTTTTTTTGATTTAGCTGTAACTCAAAAACGAATTATTGTAAATACTTGAAATTTTCACCAAATGTTTATATTATGGTTATCTTTTTACAGTTAAATTTTCAAAATACTTTGACCATTTTTAAGCTACTTATAGACAATTGAAATTTTCGGGTGGCCAGAAAATCTTGAAAATTGAATACAAGGTTTCTTATAAGTTTTTCTTATAGTGATAAAAAAAAATCCAAAATCGTTAGTCACAATTTTTTTTTATAAGGGCTTAAAGTTCAAATTTATACGAAATATGTCAACATTTAAATTAAATTTCATACTCTCATTATATTGTGTATGTTGCCAAATATTTTTTTTATTAATAAACAGATATTATAAAGTAACTATAGTAACATAATATAGTAACTATACTATTTGTTTCAAAATAGAATATATGACAATATTTAAATATAATATATCCTAGACTGACAAATCATCTCCGTTCAGAATCGTTTTTCGTATACAATGATACCTATCATTGCATTCAAATTTAACCTACCCTAGTCCGAGGTCCACCCCACCCCCTAATGTACAGCAGAGCGATACTCACTTACCAACTTTTTTTATATTGTTTTTGCGTATGGAGTGAAATATTTGACACCCTTTTTTTGTACATCGATTATACATTGTTTTCAAAATATTACCTTCTTAATCACGTTTTCGACTATTTTTCAGAACTTCTTTCAACTCATCACCACAAATTGTTTGGTTTTTAATTTTGGTACATGTCTGATCAGTTGGTAATAAACCACGTATTTTAAAAAATTTGCGCACATCTCCTAATTTTGAATTATGTATCAATATAAATAACTTATAGTTGACTGACTCATAATAATAATAATAATAATAATAATAATAATTAATAAGTAAAAAATTATAGTAAAACCATATATTATAATCGACACGGCTCACAAACATACACAAATTTTTTTTTGTATGAAGCCTATGATAAATTATAAAGAAGTATAAATATAATAACATTTTGGATTTCAATAAAAGCTTAATCTTAATTGTAAAATGATAAAGTATATATAATATATCTAAATATATTAATATATTATACTATAAGATTTATGGTAGATATCATATTAAACTATTATAAGATTACAGTAGATAGCATATTAGACGAGTACCCTAAATGGTTCTATTTTTATTAATTTATTATAATTTTGATACTTTATTATTTTTTTTTATATATATCTGTACTCAAATACTTAATATATAAATAACCAGTCTCATATCTAGATGTCAAACAAGATTTAATTTTTAAATTAATACTACATTAATATATTATATTATTGTAATATATTCAACAAAATATAATAATACTTATTACATTTTATAATACAAAACTAAATAATATTTTGAATAAATTATAATAAGTTTAACATTATTGAGATTGTACTATTTAACACTCATGGTCATGGCTGTAAATGTAGATCAATATTTCATGGGAGTATGGGACCGTAGTCAATAGGCATTATGTAACTTCTGATACATCAATCGTTCAATTGAAGTTAATAAAATCCATATTATTTGAAGAGATTAATAAACTCAAATTAATCACGACTGTAATAACATCATGTATTGCTACATAATACATTAATGTTTATAGAAACCTAGTAGCTCTGGTAAGTAGTTAATTTTACACTACACTTCACCAAATAATTACTTGATAAACAATACATATAAATGTATTTACCTAACCATATGTACTTATTCTAATAGTTGATATTTTATTTGTATTTGTTAATGGCTCTAGAACTTAACAAGTATTGATTTAAAAACCTCATGTTGTAATTCTGGATATATAAAGTATATTTGTATATCTAACATGGATGTTCTTTGTTAGAAATGGCACTATATTCCACCCATGGTATTTCTGGCTTCTTTAATTGAATAATATTTGATATAATATACCAGAATTTTACGCCAATATACATATATGTTTAATGTCCTTGTATGTGTACACAAGCCACAAGGTGTAAGAATGTCTAGCCTTAACAAATATGGACTAATTGGACTACTAAATTATACACACTTGACACAATTTAACAATCAGTAGAAAAAAAACATAGTTATTACTCATTATTATAATTATTACATCAATACTTTCAAATTATACTTAAATTTAATATAAAAGCTTTAAAATTAACTTAGCATGAAAAATTGGATACATTATGGCGATGGATTTTCCAATTGGACACATTTGAAATACAACAATTGTCATATTATTAAATAATGATAAAAATAAAAAATAAATAAAAAAAAGTTCTTGTTTTATAATTCTAAAATAATAATAAGTATTCATTTTATACAATTAAATGTAATACTTTTGTTACAATTCTTAAAGACACTTTGAATAAGAGAGGGCTATACTTCAAATGACAATAATATGCTTAAAATAAAATGAATAATCAATGAAATAGTACACATTAAAATAGATAAAAATGAGTAATAATAAAAGTATTAGAATTTAGCTCTTTTAAAATTTAACATTAAGCAGGTACAAAAATGGTAAATAAGGGTATAAAACTAGGAATCTTAATAAGGTGTAGCCCACTCCAGTATGTATATCATAATGAAGAAATAGAAACTTTATGTGCCAATCACGTTTTTCTAGAAAACGGCCAATGCAATCGTTTTTGAGTTCCACTACTGCTCACAGTTGATGATGACGATGAGGACGAGTTTGAGCGTAAATTATGAGATACAGAACTGGTGGATGAACATGAACTAAGACTGCTAGTAGACACTTGGCCTCCGTTGGAAAACATATCCATTACACTAGACCTGTTCTTATCGCGACTATTCTTATCAAAAGATTCTAAACATAGAAGATTAAATACTTTTACTGAGTAATTAAGATTAATAAAATCATGCTTTACATAAAATGTGTTATAGTATAGCAAAAATTAAAATTTGATTTTATATAATTTTACTATGTAAGGTTTGGATTTTATTAATACAAATTTAATATCCTTTTTTTTTTAATTGAATCAATTCGTATATTAATTATAAGTAGGTATTGAAAGTAGTGTATAAATTTAAAGATATAAATATTATTTCCAACATTTACACAACTTTAAGTTAAGACATTTCATGGTAACACAAACAATATTCGAGAATTCAAATATAAATTTATTAAGTTGATTTACCTAACAGTGGAGTTTCATCATAAAGTGATCCTTGTCGCTCTGGTTTAACAAATGAATGCCTATTAGTTTCTAGTAATTGTACTTCCATGACATTTTCAGCAGCTTTTTTCCATCTAAGAAAAGAAATTCATTAAATTTAAAAATCATCTCATGATCATATGAATCCACCTTACTTATAATGTTCTTTGGTATGTTGTACTAAATATTTCAGCCAATTACCCTTCTCTTCGCCGTTTTCTACTGAAAATATAAATGATACTGTTTGCTTCTCAGATTCATTGGCTATTTCAATTTCATTATTAGTCTTTAGCGCTCGAATTACTGTATTCTAAATGAAACAAAACAAAATATTATAATGCTATATTTGTATAGTGGAGAAAAAACAATAATTAACTGATGGTAAAAGTTTATAAGAAGATTATATCTATAATTTTAAATATGATTAGTTTCACTAAATATTTTTTTTCACAATGAAATATGAGTTATTTTTACATAAAATTAATCCTTTGGTCGGGACTAAACATTTGTACTAATCAATATTTGCAACACCCATAACAACCTGAAGACTAAAAACCCTTATAACCCAAACATTTCTTTCAAACACAACCTAATTAAAATAAAACATTTATTTTTTACAATATAATATTTATGTGGTTTGGTCTTTGTGTTCAAATTTTTGAATTTTATTCAATTTTATAATTTGTTTTTAATAATAATTATGAATAAGTATAGATTATATTAAAACTCTTAAGTGAAATAAACTGTTTTTAGTCATTTTGTCTAACTATCAAATAACCGATAATTATAATTATGTATTTATGTCATTAATATTTTAAGAAAAATCCTCATTTAAAATCAAGATTAAAATGGAACGTTAGATATAAAGAAATAAAAGAAAATATAATTTTTAAACGAAGTTTTGACCTGAAAACTTAACTTTTAAGTATCACCTAGGATAGAATAACGGTTATAAGCACTAATAGAATGTTTATTAAATATTTTATTTCTGTGTATCTGAACATCGAAAACACAAATAAGTTATTCGAATACTAAACTCTGTTTTTAGTAATGGAAAATCTAATAATTTCAAATAATAAAAGTTATTTTTATGCACTTTATTTGTCGATCAACCGTAGAAGTTATTTAGCTTATTATAATTTTGATTTGAACACTCTGATTAACGTATTATACCTTATCAACGCGAAATGAATTTTGGGGTGGTTGAGATTTTGCTTCTTCTGCTGTTGACCATACCGATAGTTCAAATGCTTGGAGACTGGCCCATGAGGTAGATGACTCGTTTCGTGGCCGTACACACCCTGAATATACCGGAGACGATATACATTGGGGCTGTGCAGCCAGCCGACAACAAAAATGACCAAATAGAGGTAACTGGTTATTACGATTTTCTGCTGGTATGAAATTATAAAACCATTATTTATCATTACAAAGATAATATATATTTTCGGCTGCCTTTATTACGTTGTTTTGTTATACTTACGGGTGCTCTCGATTTTCATATCGTGCGTATGTACTCTGTCATCCACTTCTTCTAAAGTCAGTTTGGCTGATGCCATTAGTTCAAAATTAGGTCCACTAAAAATGCGTTATAATACACTTTAATACAGAATACTGATTTAAAAATAAAACATCTTTACAAAATTTGTACGTTATAAATGTTTGAGGCTTACATTTTACCGCTATTCAGTTCGTCTCTCAACGTGGCAGCCAGCTTCTTACCAACCGTGCGGCTTATGGAACTGTGCAACGTATTCTTAATTTTCCTCGGCGTGCTAGCAATCGAAAAATCGTCGCGTAATACATGAGCATATACTTCTAAGTCGAGTTTGAAATCCGGTCCAACGTTTTCACTGCACCGGTAAATTAAAAAAAAATATAGAAATATTCATGAGACTTTAAGACACGTGACTTACAAGAGCAATACGTCGTTAAACGTAACGTCGGTCATGGATCTGTCCACCGGGAACATAAGGCTCGTATCGTACAGTTGTGTGCCGATTTTGGCCAAACAGAACACTGCGAATCGCCTATAGTCGCCTTTATTCTTGAAATGATCCGTATCCCGCCACATTAACGGGAGTCGTAAGTCCGAAAGAGACACCCGAGCCTTGCCACCGTTCCATCCGATTCTAAAAAAATACAAAATACCGATCGGTTGTATACAGTAACTTAGTTGATTTTATAATAATGTATAATTCATCAATACTTACTGTGGGGGTTCTCTGCTTTTCCGGTGCAATTCGGCGATGTAAGCGGTCATTCTTTCGTTAGAAGTTAACAAGCTCTTGGCGGCTTGCAACGATTGAGTTTGGTGTTTGCAGGCGGCAAGAAGACGCGTTGTACCCTCGCGCATTTTCATCTCGAATTCCATTTTTTGTTCCAATTCGTAGTCCTGTTTAAAGTAACAAAAATAAATCACAACAGTTGTATAAGTACAAAATAAAAAATAAATACACGTGTGCCAATGAACCTAACAAAATATAGAGCAATAATCAACAATGCTCGTGGACAGCGAGAACATAATATTAATATTTCATTCACCTCATATATTATGTGTTTTGGATTACTTAAACGTCTGAAAGTTTCTATAGTTATAATGCATAAGACATATCCGTCATATCCCAAATACAACGCACAGTTATAGTTTAAATGGGCGATAAAAAACTGCGTATCTAAAGATTTGTGTCAAGCCAATTTTTAAACTACGTTTTTATGTCACCATAAATAAACATAACCACAGTAACACTATACGTATTTTAATAGGTTAAAAACTAATAAAAAGAAACACGAATAGCGTGTGCAAAAAATTCAATTTCTGAATTTCCCAGGTTCGATTTTACACAAAACTATTTTATAACCTTATTATTTTAATGATTTATACGTGATGTTTTTTAGCATAACTACTTCAAGTTAATGGTTTTAAATCACTCATATATTTCGTAAATTAAAAAAAAACCTCAAAAGCGAAGAATAGTACGTTTTCGAGTAACAATAAAAAAAAGCGGGTAAGTGGGTATCGCTCTGCTGTATATTATGGGGTGGGGTGGACTTCGGACTATAGTAGGTTAAATTTGAATGCAATGATAGGTATCATTGTATACGAAAAACGATTCTGAACGAAGATGATTTGTCAGTTTAGGATATATTATATTTAAATATTGTCATATATTCTATTTTAAAACAAATAGTATAGTTACTATATGTTACTTTATAGTATCTGTTTATTAATAAAAAAAGTATTTGGCCAACATACGCATTATGAGCGTATGAAATTTAATTTAAATTTTGACATATTTCGTATAAATTCGAACTTTAAGCACTTATAAAAAAAAATTGTGACTAACGATTTCGGATTTTTTTTTATCACTTTAAGAACAACTTATAAGAAACCTTGTATTAAATTTTCAAGATTTTCTGGCCACCCGAAAATTTCAATTGTCTATAAGTAGCTTAAAAATGGTCAAAATATTTTGAAAATTTAACTGTAAAGAGATAACCATAATATAAACATTTGGTGAAAATTTTAAATATTTACAATGATTCGTTTTTGAGTTACAGCAAATTCATAAAATCGATTTTGTCTCGAAAAGTAGTTTTTCGTAAAATTGCTGTTTTTCTGTCACTTTTTTTTTGTTTTTCTCGATTTTTTTGAAAACTATTTGAAAATGTTTACTTTTGACCCCCCAAAGTAACAACTAGATGAATTTTCCTATTCAAAGAGGGACTGAAGTCAAAAATCGGAGCATTATTACTGCTCCAAATGTTGTCGTCAGACACAAAAAAAAAACCACACACATCATTGTAAAAGCAATACATTCTTCACTCCGTTCAGAATCTAATACAAACACACTAACTATAACTATACGTATATAGTATATACCTACATATATTATAAAAAATACGTTGACATCAGCTGGCCTACCATATACATTATACATAACACATCAATATACAGTGTTGGTACCTAGATAGAAATAATATAGCGTGATTTTTAAAGGTCAAAGGATAAAGTTACACATTGCAACGACAAATTATTGAGGATAAATTCAGCGCTGTATATTTTTATGCATAGAACGAAAAGGTCAGAGTAGGAAGTTAGCTGTTAATAGTCGTATACTAAAGGCTATTTTGATATACTTTTTATACTTACATATAACATAGGTATTATATCGTATTAAACCAATTAGGTCATAATAATTGTATAACAAATAATCAGTTCCAATCATGACTTCTGTGGAAGATGATAAACCGAAAAAAATGTGTGTGTATATTTATGTTTATATTTATAATAATAACACACACGGTGTAGAATTCACATTGGAAACGGTTTTATTGTAAAAGTGCGTAATATTTAACTAAGTGAAATTAATTATAAATAATGCGGTATAATATTTAATAATAAAATGGAATACAATTACCTTATTATTATATATTTAACTAATAGTTTATAACCGAATAATTGTATTAGTTATATTTTTAAAATACCTAATTAATAAATATAGTTATGACAGGGACACCCGCAGAAATGTAGTTCAGGGGGGGGGGGCAAAAAAAATTGTAAGTACCTAAATACTTATAGGTAAATTTACCGCTACATCTTTCATCTACTCATATTTTGCAATACTATCAATAATATATTTTTTAAAAATCAAAACTTATTTAAGTTAATATAAAATTACACATTTACACTATTAGTTCTAATATTTGTAAGAAAAAACATAATAAAGTTTAAACAAAAACTTAAGTTTAAACAACTTTATTTGATAAAATTTATTACATATTTTATTATTTTATTCAAAATAAGTAATGGCAATCTCCTTTTGTTTGAAGTAAATAAATAAATTTAATTAATTACTTAGAATCGTCCGCGTTAACTGATAATCTGTAGGAACCAGCCAAAAGTTAAAAAGTGACTTAGCGATTGAAAATAATCGTAATGTCTTTTTCACAATTAAATAATAAATACCTCCTATATGACTTGTTAGATACTTAGATACAAGGATTGTCGAATAGTTGCTGACTATTATAGATCAGCTTTATGTAAAAAACTTCCAATTTTGTAAATGACACGAAAAATCTCAGGGGGGGCAATAGCCCCCTCTGACCCCCCCCTTCCGGGCGTCCCTGAGTTATGATGCTCATAACTTTTAAGTTATTAACTAATATATTACTATGGTCTATGATTAATAGAATATTTTTTTCAACATTGATAGGTACCTACATAAAAATATTTGAATGTATTCTAGTATACATTTAATATACTATAGTAGTAGGTATATATATATTAAAATTAAAATTTTTTTTATATTGGTATTTAAAAACTTGAATACAATGAATTATAAACAGCATTAATTTATAATTAAAGTTGGAATGATACGTTTATGAATATCACAGTGATCGAGATAAAAAAGTAAAATACAATAAATATATACCTAGGTACAAACAATATTCCCGCATTTTATCTTTCTGATCACAACGAACATCCCGTAAAAATGTAGTAATAAGGGTGGTCCGGGAATAAGAAGGATATATACAGTTACAGGAAGTTAAAGAACCGACACCAATATCCTGTATCGTCTTGGCACGTGGCTACGATAACATCTGTGGGCTTTTTGTATATAGGTACGGCGCAGATGATTATAAAATTCAAAACACGTGTGATACCATGAGTATTATATACTTCAAAAAAATAAAGAGTGAAAAACTACAGTTTAATCCATACAAAAGTATATTGAGAAAAAAATATACAAATTTTCACTTTTTATCCATTGTTTTTTTATAGTTAAAGAGCGATAAGTAATAAATTAGTAAAAAAAATAAAAATATAAAAACAGGAATATTATATTTAAGTAAAAACGATTTTAGCTCATAATCTGTTGTCTTCCAGAAATACACTCAAAAACAGTTCTATGTATTTTCGTGACTATAAAAAATAAATGCTGATTGGTTTGTAGTACAAATTACTATAGTAAGGAGAACTATAATCTTGAAAAATTAATCGACTCATTTGTAGTAGGTATAGGCATATATGTATAGATAAACAGACAAAACAACAAATTACTTTAAGCTATAATTAGCAAACTATATAGTTGTTAATTAAAAGTAGTGAATTGTGTTTACTATGATAATTGTAAATATTTTTATTCAGGTTCAACTCAGAATAAAAAAAAATGGACTTTATTATGGGGTTCAACGCCAAACATATTTGATTGTAAATTTATTCAAATTATTTAACTACAACTAATTATTATTTCTTAATGATTTAAAACTATTATATACCTACCTATCAAATCCATAATATGAAATTACATTAAAAAAATACATTTTAATTAGCTCAGATTTATTATTGTTTATTATTAAAATAACTATATACCAGTTTCATTGTATCTATATGATCATAGTCCACCTATATTATTCTATAATAAGAATAAAAACGGTATTAAACTATAATGTGTTATATATTTTTTGATGGATCAAAAAATTAAACAGTTTATTTATAATTTAATTTATTTTATAAGATAAGTTTAACTGAATGTAAAAAATGTGAAGGTAGTCAAGGTAAACACAATAAACTATGTTTATTTTCTTAGCAGTAATTTAAAAATTACTGAAAATACCTTATACTAATATGTGCCTATTTAGGTTAAAAGTCGACATACATTTGAGTTATTTGTATAGAAAAAGTAATGAATATAAAAAAAAAAAATAATAAACTAATTTATTTACTATCAATTGCCGCAAACTTGAATATAGATCGCAATAACAGTAAAATAATATTGGGAAAACGTGTCAGATACAAAAACACTGGAGTTTTTTTCCACACAGAACACATTAAAAAATATTGATAAAGCAGTTAAATGTTTAATAATAAAATTGATGACGCGTGCATATATTTTTGAACAAAACGGAAATTAAAATTTTGTAATAGGAGACAAAATGGTACTTTTAGAACTGATAGGTACGATTTGTTTTTTTTGTCTATAGTGAAGATGTATGTTTTTCCATTCTATCTATACTTATTTGATGTCTACAAATGTGACTAGGCAATATGCCACACAATATGACTCACCGACATCAGTTGTTTTTTGATTAATTAATACGAATGAGTGTTAATAATAATTACATATCAACGGCGATGGTTCGGAAACGGTTCATACAAATTTATTGTGGATACAATAATTACCTTCTTTTTAACATGCACTTACTCCACAAACCAAATTATATTATCATCTAATTTTATAATGTATTTGTATAAACTCTGTTATTTAATTACTGCCGGGTTTATTTTTATTTTTCTAACATTAAAAGTAAATATAACGAACATTATTAAATGGATAACTACATCTTAAAGCAAGACGTAACATAATCATATGATGTAGCTCAATACCTGTATAATGTCTTCATCGATTAAGAATATCACATATAATTCGGCACAATAGAAGGTTACAAATAGAAGTAGGCGAATGCATCTCAGTACCTATAGGCTTATGCATTCAATGGAAAGTATTATAAAAAGTAGTAGTGGGCTTGGTTATAACAGAAACATGTAAAGAAATAAGTTATGATTTCTAGAAGAGTAATTGATATCTAAAATGAATACCAATGACATAATATTGTTATAATATAAGGCCATTAGATTGACAGTAAGAGAAAGAGACAGACTACAAGCTTAGTTAAAATAAATTTTTAAACATGATATTTTTTAACGTTTGAATTTTATTATTAGTATAAAAATAAAAATAAACATACATTATGTATATGTAATATTACATTTTGATATTTTGTAATATAAATTATATACGTAAAGTAAAAATAAAGATTTGGCATATTATATAAATTATATTTAAAGAGATTATTAATTAAGAAAATATTAAATGTTAACGAATATAAAATTAGTACATTTTTATCTTTTAATATGATACAAAGATGAAAGAAGACATTTACTTAAACGATAAATTAGAATAGCCAAATAAAGTTAATTGAGGCACAATAATATTAGCATATTCCTATATAGTGTTTAAACTTTTAAATAATACGTTATATCTTATATATACCATTAAAATATTTAAAATTATCACGCAATTCTATAATCGGTTACATCGATTAGTTTAAATGTTACAAGTCTCTCATAGTCATAACTCATAAGTAATTAGGTACCACAAGAATTTTACTTAAGTAAAAGTAGAATTTCACAAAAATATTACCATAATGTCCTTAGCTTATAATATAACACTTTGAAGTATCTTCGTTTTTACTATTGATTATATTCAATTTTAACGGCTTTTGAGATTGGATATGTTGAAAAAATTTCTTATCAAATATTTTATTACCGTGACTATTACATATTTGCCATATATTCGATACCGGTTATTACGACGGTGCCACTCTAGTTTCCGGTTTTTAATATTATTCGAACATAATGAATGACTACGTGTTTTAACATTTTTAAAAATATCTATGCAACTATGTATATATCTGTATATTATTAACAATTTATGCGTACAAATATAGTATAAATGCACTTTCTTCTCGATGCCAATTTTCTGTTTTTCATTATTTTATATATAACAATTATATATACGTAGGTATAAGATATGCATTTTGAAAACCCAATTAACGCTATGTCATGCACAAACAAATGGAAAAAAATTGGTTTGTGCTCAATACATTTAATAATATATGTACAGGAACATCAGTCCGTGTAATAAATAGGTTAAATTATTGTAATATAGTAACGATAACGGTGCAGCAGAGACTTCAGCGGAAAAACGATATATTTGGAGGTATTAATTAACGGTTGCGGAAATCGAATACGCGCAGTACATATAATATAAAATAATAATAACGGTTTGTTCGGAGGACCACGTTGTATACATAATAATATAATAATTTAATTTCGAGCATATATAAGAAAAAAATTATCGCACTTGTTAAGCTTAGATTTGTACGATATAGGTGCAGAGTTAATGCATGTGCCTTATTGCCCTACACAGGCCATAGGGTGGTTTTTTTATACTACAAACTATCGGGTAATATCACGAGTAAAGTAATTTTTGAATTACTATTTTTTTATTAAACGAAGATATGAGTACTATTTTACATTTTTTTTACATATTATTGGTTGATTCGCGATAAAAAGTAATCGATCTGTATAATAAACTCCGCGATGGTGGAGCAGTTTGAGTCATAATAACAACAAAAATAACAATATAATAATAATAATGATGATGATGAATGATGATGATATGCATTCGGCTGCAGCAAGTTGGTCGACGGAGATTCCGGTCACGAGAGTTTATCGCAGAGGTGACTGACTATAATATGAAAAAGTACCTATATACTGCAACGCGCATTGGGTAAATCGGCGGTGCATTGTCCAGCGCAGAAACCTTCCCATTGTGCCGATCGCGTATGGTGATGCAGGACGACGATTATAATACGCATGTAGATACGTATATTGTGTCCGTACGGGGACCGTGGCGATCAACTCGTGTGATCGTATGTAACAATAATAATACATAATATACCTATGACGATGAAACGTAGTAATAATAATGGTTTGTTGAATCATAACGGGTCTTTTCCATTATTATTTAACGAACTCTGCGACCGATGTCGACGGGCATGGCGAATTTTGCCGGACCGTACCCACGCGGACTCTAACGAAAAGAAAAAAACGGATCACTAAACGACGGTATTACGACGAAAAAATAAAGATATCCTACGTTATAATTATAAAAATATAAAAAATACCGCGATCACGATGCATCCTATCATTAAGCGAAGGAACGGCGATAATATACATGTATATATAAATTATAAGTTTTTTATTTCGAGAAGTGAAATTTTTTTTGTAGTTTAAAAAATATGCAAACAACGATGGGTATAGTTTTTTTAAACTTAAAATAAAAAACACTGTGCTATTTTACAGGTAAATATGCATAACCAACCGTCCGATTTATATCACGCAAAAAAACGATAAAAAATATATATAAGCATATACAAGTCTTATTATAGGTTCAATTATAAATTATTACCCTTATTTCTAAATCATTATAAAAATGGAAAAATAAAAAAACCGAACGAAAGCAAAAATCATCATTCACTAGTGATTATAATCTTCATAGACACATAGTAATGTTTTTACTTGAAAATTTGTTAATTTGTAATAATTATACTACAAAGTATTTATGGTCAATAAAAATTGATAAACATTTTTATCATGAAACAATTATAAATAATTTATAACTATAGATTAGATACCTAGTACAAAATATAGTCATAATTTGTAAATTATTAAATTCAGAAATTGCATATAATAGAATAATGCAATAATTGATCCAGAAAAAAAAACATTAAATACGGTGCTATATTTCGGTATATTTCAGTTTAGTGTACCTATTGGTCACGGACAAATTGGCATCAGTAAACCTATAGCTTTATATTAACTAATTAGACCGAAATTGGACGTAATTTTTCTTTAAACTTTCCTGTTTTTAAAAACAGTCACCTAAACTCATCAAAATCATTTTTGTGTAATTTTAAGGTCTATAAGCTACATAAAATAAGTACATTACCTTTGGTTGTATATTTGAATAAAAAAACTAGATCAAAATTATTTTAATTTATTTAAAAAAAAATAGTCAATACAATTAATTTTTTTAAAATATATTTCTGTAACGAATGACAATACAAATAAGAAATTATTCGATCGTCGTGAATCAAAACTAAAAAAATGAAGCTACCTTTAAGGGTTGAAAAAATAAGTTAAAATACCCCCGGTTAAGACAGAGACAACACATGCGGGACGCGGGTATAGCTTCCTCTTAAAATGAAAATAATCATAAAAATACACAAATGGCATAAAAATTATTTGCAAAAATATAATATAAAAATTCGTATAGTTAGTGAAATACGCATGTTTAAACCTAATAAGTAAATTAAATGTGTGGAAAATAAGGTAATGACGATGACTGAATTTAAAAATTTTAATATATTTATACAATATATTTATTTATGTATATTGTATATATAATAAAAATCTTGTGAAATATTAAAATAGATACTTACAATATGTATAGTAAACCTTCCTTAGTGATAAGTTTATTTTTTAAATATGTATGTATATAATTTGAACCCTGGAGTAGATGTAGTAAGTGAATATGAAATAAGACAGTAGATTGCTTGACAAAAGAAGCCACTAAAGTGTCGCCACTACCTCTATATTGTTTTTATTTAATTTCTAACCGTTTAGGTTAGGTTGTGTAATTTTGTGTGTTAGTTATTTGAAATTAATATTTTAAGCATAATTAAACATGCGTTTAAAGCTTTGATTTTAATTTGATGTTACTAGGTAAGACTATGATGGTGACTAAAAAGTATTTAATCAATTGGGAGGAAAAATTATAATATTATTTAAAAATATCTCAGCCTTCGGGACAAAAAACAATACACAGGCGAATATGATGGTATGGTTATGGTATGGTCTATATGTTATGCGAGGACTTATTTTTTTAGTTTGAAATTGAATCGCCATTTTTTTGTACTAGACAGTCACGAGTTCAATTTTTATAGAAGCATATAAATGCTTTATGAATTTGTTTATAATAACCTCTTTAGTTATACAACAATAAATTATGAATATATATATGCCTATATATTATATTATATAATCTTTAATAATTATTTTATATTTATCAAAAAATATAACTTTTTATGCAAAAACTAATTTAACAACAGTTTAGTAAAAGTATTTGGGATACAGACCACATATTATGTAATACGTGTATTGTTAAAAATCATTACTTATCATTAAGCACTTCCTATTAAAAGTTGTTTATCATTATTTATGTAAAACCATTCGTGCGAAAAAAATTCGCAAATGATAATATTACAACCTTTCATAAAAATAGTATAATATTTTTGGTTTATATTTTTTATAAATATTGATGAGAAAATTTTAGCTTGGTCAAAAAGTTTGAAAATATATATGAGATTTAAAGGTTATAAACTTATTATAACCAAATAACCTAAAAAAAATTTATTTATTAAATCTATTTTTTAGTTTTATTACTTTAAGTCTAAGGTTTTATTTATATAAGATATTTACAATCTGTATACACAGAATAATACAATTAGTATATAAGATGACATAGAATACTAGAGATGGAAACTTGATGGAAAGGAGAGTCCATCGACAACTACCTACTTCCAATTAGAATTTAGGGGGAAATATTTAAATATAACGATTTATTTTATTGACATAATAAGTTTAAATTTGGATGAAATCAGGTGTTTAAATGAAGACTAATGTTGGTAATTTTTTTGTAATTAAAAATATTATTCTTGATTATTTGAAACTTTTAACATGTATTATTATATATAAGTATATAACTATATACAAATAATGAAATTTTCAAATGCAATTATGTTTTAGGCAAAAATTAATTCATTCTACCGTATTACGCTGATAGAAAAATAATTCACTATAGGTAATAGCAGTATAAATACACTTAGTAATAGCAAGGGCGGATTCGGGGGGGGGGCACTGGGGGCAAGTGCCACCCTCGTTGGAAAAAAATAATATTAAAAAACATCCATTTTTATCATATTGTTTTTTTTTATGGGGACTGTCTATATCAGGGGTGGCCAAACTTTTTTTGGCCGCGATCTACTAACATTATACTTGACCTTTGAGGATCGACTTCCATAAAAAAATCTAACCACCATGATTAATTTTCGTGTGAGTAGCCTAAAAATAAATTCTAACACGATCGACTTTAAAATTGTTTGCGATCGACCGTTTGGCCGCCCCTGGTCTATATTATATAATTTTTCCTATAAAGTACCCCGACCGTTAATACATGCTGGATCCGCCCTTGAGTAATAGGTATATCGGCTATATTGTCATCGCTCAAAATCATTTTTTGAATGAAATGATTTATTTGAATTCAAATTAAACATAACATTCAATAGTTACTTATTCAATGATGAGGTAAACATCACCTATACTGTACAGAAGGGCGGATATCTACTTACCTCCTTTTTATACATATATTTTAAATAATTATCGTGTATATAATTTAATAGACATTATTTTTAATACGCATATTATGTGTAAAATATAATATATTTTCAATAGATAACAACGTTAAACTGTTAAATCAATTCCGTCACTAGAACAATATAATATACGCTTAAAATTTTTTTAACAATTTGTTTTGGTTCTTACCTTAAGATTATGAGCAATTTGTTTTATATAAAACATTTCCATATCTTGTATAACATTAGGTTTTCCACTGGTTTGATTTCCGGTGGTCTCCAAATAAGCAGAATTTCGGCGTTTATCTTTCAGCGTTAGAGCGGCCAATGGCGGAAAACACGAATTCATGGCCGATGGTCAAATTTGACTACTGTAAAAGCGACGCATGGAATTTTATACTTTGGCAGAAACAAAGGTGGAGAGAAAATTATTAAGTCCTGAAGTGGATCTGATCCAAATCAGCAGTGTATCTCTCTATTTTAGTCGCCGCCATCGTCGTACGTCGAGTCGTTGTAACGTCTAACATTTTATTATAATATCCTATCGGTCAAAACCACGGTGTATATGTACTTAAACGCAGAGAATAATGGTTCGCATGAATTACCAAAAACAAAAATTAGAATGTCGACAAAAGAAAGGAGCTCATTCTTTTTTGATCACAAAGGGCACATGCCGTGCTTATTAATAAACAATAAACATTAAGAATAAGTTATGATCATTTTTCTTCCCACTGTTATATACAAGATTTTTTAAACAAAGTCTTGAAATTCTAAACTACACTTTTAATTGTACCGCATCAAGATCATGGTTTTATTAGGATGTACAGACTACAGACGCATAAAATTATGTTTAAAATGTTTAAATGTACACAAAAGAAAATTTAGAAAAACACGCGGTCGAAAAAAAACAAATGATTAAGGGAAAAATACACAGAATTATAAAATTTAAATAATATTAGTTTAACGAAACGATCAATCGTTAAACGAAAAGGTTTAGAAATATTATCCTTATAATACCCCGCAATGCAATATAAAATATTGGTTTTCAATAAATAACGGAATACAATATACATATTAAACTATGTAGTATAGCTAATATAATTAAAAATTAATTAGATATGTATCAAACCAAATAATAACGTCTCCATTACATAGATACAAACTGTACATGGTGTACATTGAACTTGGTACACCGAACTTTAGCTTAGTTTACAAAAAAATTATTTATGTTAGTATGTATTGTTTACTTATTGAATAGAGATAGAAAAATAAAATGTCACAATATCAGTTATTATTCAATAATAAAGTATGTTGTTGACATTTTCGGGTGACCTACATATCTATATATTAGGTACTTTGCCATTTCAGTACTAAAATTTTCATATTCCTAAAGCTTATAACAGCCGCTGAGCTGCACATCATAGCAATGTTTAATTTAATCTAATTTTGTTTTTAATTAATCAAATCATATGTAGTTTAGGACTTTTAGGATAAACGGTTGATATTTGTTAATTTTTGCACGCAATGAATCAAAGGGGCCATCCGGGGAATGAATCCTCGAGGAACAATACATGTATCAAATTTCCTAGCGTCCTTCTTGTTATTCATGAATTATTATTATGAGTACGACTTCGGACTTTCTAATTTATTTTTAAAAACTACTAACGACAATTTGAATGCCATTAAAATGGTATGAAATGAATAACTATTACTGTATTTATTCTGCCAAACGGATAAAATATATAAATGCTAGAATAAGAATCTTTTAAAAAATATGTAAGTTTTATAATCCAATATTATTCATTTTCATTTAATTTAAAAAGATAAATATAAGTATAAATAAGATTATTACAGTTGAACGTAATTAAAAGTCAAAAGGATTAATATCAATATTATAATAAATATATAATAGTAAATTGATGACTTTTTAAAACCATAAACAATTATTAATACATTATAACCTACTTATCTAATAAAATTATAATAAATATAAAATGTATCAATTCGTGAGAAATGATAATTATATCAAATTGTTCAACAAATACTCTTGTTTCATATGAAATAAAGTTTAAAAGTTGACTTTTAATTTATTAGTATCGATTATGTCGGTTAGGAAGACCCTTAAGCCAATTTAATGATATACAAAGAACGCTAAATAGCATTACACCGTGTACTATAAAATCTTTGTATAGTTTCATGTTTGGTTAATAAAAATGATACGTAAATAATAATTAAAAAACACCTAATCCAGACTAAGAAATATGTTTTATGTATAAATGTAATAGTTATAACTTATATTCATTTTTTCTATCTAAATTCCAACATTTATACTATTGAGCCGACAACATAATTTCATCAAAATACTAATTTATAGCTTAGATGATACCTGTATTAAAAAAAAATACAATATGTTCTCGATAAACAGATAAGTAAACCAATCAATTCGGAACAATCTCATACACGTCGTGTTTGCAGTTACTGAAATGATAACACGATAATATAATATACACTATGATAGGAAGAGAAACATAAAAGATAACATTTAAAAGCTTTCGGTCGTAAATACAAATGACTAGCAGTTGTAAGAAAACATTAATGAACTTGTAAACATATAAATATTATAAATCAAATATACGATTCCTATACAGCTAATAGTAATATTTTTAGGGTTTTGCCGCCCGGTTTCGTTCGCTATAGAAATGTCACGCGAAAACCGGTTCCGCACCTTTCACAGAGTATTGAGAAATATAAGCAAAAAAGTTAAGAACAATCAAATGGGGCCCATGCAACCTTAAACAATATTTTATCATAATTATTAATTATATTATAATAAAAAGTATATAGTTTACTGTTGAAAACTTAAAATATTTGAGTCAAACGCGCACCATGCACCGCTTTGAAATATAGTTTATTTAATGTTAAACTATTCATATTGATTGACTTCGAGTATTGATTAACACTTAATACAATAAATTTGTTGACGGACGCATTATAAATTATTTTCAGTAATAAATTATGAAAAATAAACTTCTATCAAAAATAATATTTATAATTTATTTGTTATTTGTTTATGCTACATGATTTGATTTTATTTAAAATTTTAAAAAATTGATAGAATGTTTTACTTATAGGTGCATATATTAATAATTGTATTTATACATGTATATTATAAGAGACAAGAAAACATGAAGAACAATATTACCTTATGACTGAGCAATTCAATAATTCTATAAAAAAAAAATTTCAAATGTGTTAAAATACTAACGATAGAGATTGATTAGGTATTAAAAATTCAAGAAAACCTAATATTCACTTACGATTATCATTATATATATATATTATATACCTACATAAAAATTAATTTTTATCACCTTTTCTTATATACACAAACACACGCGGTACACAATATATACAAACAAATATATACGAAAAGAGTATATTATGGAGCCGTAACATATAAGTCACTCTAAAAACGCCACTTAATGTCTTACACACTTGAAATCTCAGCCGATAGGAAATGTTAACCTGCCTGGTTAAAGTAAAAACGTACATAGTAAACTGTAAAATAAAGACCATTTGATCTTACCGCGTATCATATTATGTTCCTATTTTACAAGTTGTTTTCGATGATAACGTCGAAACGAGAACGAATATTGCGAGGGTCGTAAATTTATAGAAGAGAGTAAGCTGTTCATAGGTACACCGCAAATCGACTCTAAATCAATGAATATTAACAGTAGATGATAGAGGGAGACAACGTAAACAACGTATACGACTGATTTCGTAGGAGACTTCGGCGACGACGCACAACACATTATGATTTATATTATCCGAAATACTACAGGTGGTTATCTTCAAGATTTTATCGACCCAACTCGTGAAGAACTTACATAATATTCAAAGCAGGACATCAATTAGTGACACGACGGCGGCGAAGACGGTTCCCGTATCTCGAATAATATAATATATACGACACTATATTATGATACTATACACTGCACTTTACTATCACTCACATCTCACAGACATGAACACACGACAAAGGTGCAGCGGCCACTGGCAGGAACGCACGACTACGATACTACGCGCGAGGGCCAAGCCAATGTCGGACGCGGCGTGGGTTATTTTTATTCGGTACACGACACGCGACCTGCCGGCCGATGCAAGCACTAATCGCACAGAGAAGGAAACGATGATGTCATCGCCCACGATGATTGAAGACCAACGATGACGACTCGGATGCACAATATTTTATGTGGCATATTATCTGGCTAGGGAGAAGATTCCTGCTGGTACATACGCGTATATGTATAATTTACACACAGCATCCTCAAAAATATATTCACATTTTCACGTTTGGCAAATAGGTCGATTAAGTTTTTAAATGATTTCTCATATTTTTTAAGTTAATTGAAAATTTAATTTTAATTTGGTCTTATTTTTAAAATTAATGATGTTCATTTTTGACTCACTTGTCTAATTTTAAAAATAAAATATTTCGATTAATTATACCATGGCTTATTCAATATAAATGAATAAGTTACAATATATCTTTTTGTTCATAAGCTTATATCTAAGATGATTGATCAAACTCAACAAAATAAACACGGCAATATTTAAATTTTGAGATAAATAAAAATCATACAAAAGAAGAAGGTGAAGGGTCTTTTCCAACACTGGTGTCCCGAAGATGTTCCAGTAATATAATATACCTATATATATATAAGTAAAATAATGAGTTAATAAAAAATACCCATATATATTTATTGACCGATTTGAACTGACTACGACTTTAACAAACACAGGTTTTGATGATTTCGTAAACATATACAACAGTTAAAATATATATGAAGTATACATTATACAGTCAAGTGCCCGTCACCAGAAGTCATATATTGACCATATAGATATACGGAGTAATATAATTTAAGAGAAAATAAGACACTTGATCCAGCGGTGAGGAGATATATTTATTGAGGAGATATTACTAAAATTGTCGATGCCAAAGGACTCAAAATTGTACTACCTACTGATAGAGTGATAAATGGTAAAAATACATCTATAACTATATAAAAATGTAGGTTAAGGAGAGATCTTCCTCCACCTGATGATTGATGAATAACCAAAAATTGACAATTATTATAACACAAATAGAAACATATTTAATTCGATTAAAATTGATATATATTTGATATGATTATAATAAAATAAATGTCATGGTAGGTGGTACTAATTATTAATTATTAATCCAAGTACATCATATAAAATAAACAATAAGTGTATTCATAATATTATCGAAAACATAAAAATAATTCTTGTACTAAAAGAAAGATCAGAGTGGCACACAATTCACATTCATATTAATATTATTAATTAATGTTTAAGTATCAAAATTATAAACAAAAAGTATTAAAAATTTAGTACAGATAATAAATTATATATTATTTATGGTGGAATGTGCGATGCAATAATAGGTACGATTAGTGCATACGAATGAGTTTATACCTGCAGCAATAAAAACAGAGAAACTCTCTAAACTTAAACTTAACTAAATTATCTTATTATAAATTGTTAAGATTCAAGATATATTTAAGCTATATCGAAATGTTTATGTATAAATATATACGAAAAATTATATCATAATACATTGGAGAAAAACAATAGTAAGAATCGTTTTATAATAAATTACGACAAACTAAATGTTGCTTATGCCTGATATGCAATAAATTAACACCATTATATAATAATATATATTTTTTTATTATATTTGATAAAATAATCTAGACCTAATGTTTATATACCTTAAAATGAAATACGAATAAATAGTTATTAACTTCCATAACTAGAATAAATTATCATAAAATAAATTTAAATAATTTAAATAACTTACATAAAAATCGTTGTGTAATACCAAACATATTTCATGTAAATTCATTCATTATATATGTAAAAATGTTCTTCTTCCCAAATACTTATAAAATCAATATACCTAATAAGTAATCAGTAATCAATAATATAATCAATGAATAATATATATACGCACCAGTCAAATCGTGATTAATAATCAGAAATTCTAGACAAATATATTATTTAATTTTTAAATATTTATACGAAATCAATTAATTGTTCTTTGAAATAAAATGGATTTAGGTATAAGTATATAATACATATTTTAAAAATTTGATAGTTAAATCCATAATAATAAAAAATGAAAAAAATGTATATTTCATCATATTTACAAAATGCGAAAATTAACCATTTTATTCAAGAATATATATTTTGTTCTGCCAAACGAACATTATGTTTACTTATATCAAAAAGTATTAATCAATAGCAATTTAATCGATATAACTATTGGTAGTTTTTACCCTTAAACATGTTTCCTGATCACATTTCGTGAAAACTAACATATACATGTTCAATAATTCCAAGAATTAGGGTGTATTAGGGCTCCTATGAATCAAATAAATAGTGGCACTAGTAATATGTGCTAAAACAGATGTAGTTTTAAAAGAATTCTACACCCGTCTGTTGACTCCGTCTTACAAATATTAAACAAAGCAAATTTGTGTTTAACAGAACGAATTTGGTGTTGTTAGCTTCGATATTAAAAGTAAATTGATTTATGATAAAATTTAAAGGTTAGAACAACCCTATTATAATGTTTTATTCATCATCTGTTTTTTACGATATTTAAATGTATTTATTTAAATTTTAAGTCCTGATCTTGGAATTTTTAAATGTTTTAAAAATTACAAAACCATATTATTTTCAATTACTTATAATTTTATTTGATACTTGCGCTATTTAGTAAATGTTTTATGAAAATAAAAACTTCTTTTCAAAATAAAAGAACCATCGTTTTTACTGTAATTTGATAATTAATCTTATAATATACAAAATTCAATATTTTTTATTTTCAAATTACGAGTAAGTATATTGTAAATACATACTGAGTATACTTGGCGGGGGTTAAGTAAACTCCCACACAAAGCAGAAAGGTGGTGGTTACATATGTGAATTTCTACATGAACAAAAATACACCAAAATGTATTTTCCTGTACGACGATAAAATTAAATGCATGGCTTTTAGTACAGTTAGTATTACTAACAAGTGTCATATCTACTATCCAGCCACCACATACTATCTAGACTTATCTTTATTAGTTTTTACTTATGATACGATATAGTATATGAACAATCCATTTTCTTAAATTAAATACTCGTTGATAATTTAATTTTTACTGTGATTATTATTATTCTTTATAGTATATAAAGTATTTATACTACGTATTAAATGAGGATTATACCTACATTACCTACATATTATTATGAATGATCTGGATTTAATTAAAAATTGGATTACATTTGTTTTTATGCATCACTGATACAAATACAATTTATGTATTTAAGTCATAATAATTCTGAATAAACTGGAAAGCAAATTTGTATTAGTTACAATTCTATTTTTTGTAGTATTTATTGCGTATATCCGTGAGTGATTTTAACCAGTTATACCTCATGTAGGAATTTACAATTTATATTCATCTGCATACCAAATCACACTGAACAAACTTATAAACTTAATTTTAATACATTATAATTAATAACTTACAATATATGAATAATAAAAATAATCTTTATTTTATCGAGAAATAGTATGTTGTTAAATATTATTTTAGACAATTATTTTTAACTACAAAAAACATAGTATTTACTAAATCTTAATAATCGAAAACAACTTGCCCTTTTATCAACATAATATATGCAGAATTTAACGTGCTTGTTCATAAATCCAGTTTTGCAGGCACGGACCAAAAATATGTATTTTTAAATTGCCATCAATCATAATAATAATATGGAATATTTTTCTGTATTATTATTATAGTCCATAAAAGCCTACATGCGATGAGCTGTAATAATGGACTGTAAAATATAATTGCTGGTATTTTAAATATATCTACCTACAAAAATATTTGAAGCGTTTTATCAAATATAAAACTTGTCAGAATATATATAGTGATCTGTAATTATAAAAGACCGAAATACATTTTATTTGATAACGGACAAAACCGATTTCATCTAAAATCAAGTTTTCGTAATCATTCACGTGCTATAATAGCTTCATAGTAAATAAAATACATGTATACATTCTTTTTTTCTTTTTCATTTATTTTAGCGGTATTAAATACGATAAACAGTCATATTATATTATACAATAAAATATAATTTGATAGATCATTATTTACATTTTATATACTTCTCTAAGAGAATAATATATATATATATATGCGCATTGTTTTTAAATTAGTTGAATATAGATAGGATATACATATAAGATATAAAAGTACTCATTTTTATATGTTACATAAAAATAAAATTTAGTATAACAATTGTCTACAATATTCTTCTGATGTATCATTATATATAAGTTGGTTATTTTGAAAAATATATACTCATAAATAAATATATTTTTTGTTCGCTCGATAATTTTCAACCTATACTATAGAAATTAATAAGTATGTGATATTTAACTAATATATATAATAACTTAACCTCGACAGTTATGTCACTATTGTTTTCATAATATATTATAATGGGTTAGGGGTGGTAACTTGCAATGTTTCATTATTAGGTGCGGGTTAATAAAAATATATAACACATCTAATTGAATAGAAAAATATAAAATAATACATAAACATATTATATGAATACAGTATAATATAAAGCGTTATTGAATATTTTATATTTGTATTTGTTATTTGGAATAATAACAAACATTATTACTTATTACTTAAAATGGCTATTACGAAAATTTTAAATGGATGATGGACTGTTGTATTCTTGTTTTGGTAGAACTTACAAGGTGATTCTTTTATCATTGTACACTCATTATTTCAAAAAGTATTCATGTTTTTGAAAAAAAAATTTTACATAGTTTCAAGTTTTTAAAAAACAACGTTTTGATTAAAAAATTATATTTTTAAATATTTTTTATCCTTATATTTAAAGTTTTTTACTTTTTTGAATGACAACATAACGTGTTTTAATTTCATATTCCAAAGCAGAATAATTTTCTAAGTATTTTTATACATAAAAATCAAATTTAGAGCGAGTAGTTTATGAGTTATACGTATTTAAAGTTTAGACAAGCGTAGTAGTGGACAAACATTTTGCGGGGTAAACCCGTACCACTAGACTCCGCGCATCAAAACTTTAAATACGTATAACTCATAAACTACTCGCTCTAAATTCGATTTTTATGTATCAAAATACTCAGAAAATTATTCTGCTTTGGAATATGAAATTAAAACTATGTTATTATTCAAAAAAGTAAAAACTTAAAAAATATAATTTTTTAATCAAAACGTTGTTTTTTAACAACTTGAAACTATGTAAAAAAATGTTTTCAAAAACATGAATACTATTTGAAATAATGAGTGTACAATGATAAAAAAATCACTCTGTATAACATACATTTAATTTAATTATTTGTTTTATACTTAATACTTAAATATACATTTAATATTTTAAAAATTAATGTATTTTCTATACATAAAAACTACTAAAGAACAATATTAATATTATGTATATGTTTACATGAAATAAATAAAGTAATTTTTATAAATACTTCAGAAACTATAGGTATAAGGATTAAAAATATTAACGAATTGCTTGCAAATAAATTTTATTTTGAATATTGAATAAATAACAATAGTTCATTAATAAATATACAGGAAAAGGGATATTTAAAGACAAAATTAGATATAGAATAAAGAAGCATGTAATCTAATGGTTCTAAACAATGTTATTTCCTCTAAAAATGTTCGATTAAAAATTGAAGATTTGTATGTAGTGATATAATATTAATTAGTTAGAAATTGCATTAAGGTGATACCTTATTAAAGAGGTGTAATAACTTTTAAATTTTTGACGAAGTGATGAATCTATTTATTTTACAATGATGTGGTTTTTTATTTTTTGCGTCTATCATCACGTTTGGAGGCATGACCAGAATGACAAGAAAAAAAATTACATATCAATGTAAAATCAATAGCTCAAATCGCTCCACTCAAAATCTAAAATCAAAGAGAAATGAAAATTTTTACAAAAACCAGTTTTTGACGAAATCGTTTTTGTGTTTTAACGTAACTTAAAATCAAATAATAACCATATAATATACTTTTCACTAAATGTTTGTTAGTATTTCATAACAGTAAAATTTTCAAAATATTTTCTTTTTGAGCAATTTAAAGACACTTTAATTATCTCTATAAGCAATGTTTTAGAACTGAGCACTTCCTATAACCATTATTTTAAAAACACTATCGTTATTGCTTTAGTACGAATTACAAATTATAGAAAATGATAATATACAACATTCAGTTTTGTATCTATAGGTATAACAATAGGAAGGGGCGCACTATCGTGCAATTTCTGTACTCTACATACAGCCCAAACAAAATTTTAATAGTATTAAATTGTATATAATTATCATATTATAGCCAATATAGCCTGTATATAGGTTTATCGTGTTTATACCTAATAAATAAAATATATTCAATAATGCATTTTATAGATTTATATTGATTAAGAATTGAACTCTTTAAAACTAGTCTTTTCAACAAAAAGTAAAACGTGTAATTCTTAGGAGTAACTATATAATAAGTATTAAAATATTATGTTCTTTAATACGTAAAGGTACTAATTCAGAGTTAATCAATTATTACGCTTTCTTACGAATCGTGCGAAGCCGATTTAATTCACACATCTTAGATACAATAGATACATTTAAAATTTACCAGAGATGAATAAAATATACATTTATGAATTTACCTTTGTGTGAATCCTAAATTATAAATCTAAAATACTAAATATTAAAACAAATAATTAAGAATTTATTTATTATAATAAATTACAAGTATAATTTGTATATAGTGTAAAGGTAGAGGTTATATATCAACATCAATTGCATTTTATGTATCATAAATATATGTTGGTTTAATATTGACTATAAATATTTGATATATTTTTATTACGTTTTAGATTCAAAAAGACGCAACAAATATAACAATACTTACTAAATTGTTTTTACAATAAATTAATAGATAGGTATTACATTTTTTTTAAGGTGAAGAAATTTAAAAAAAATGCCATATTATACCTAATAGTTTAATTTTAAAATTGTTTTAATGTTATATAGTTAATTATATTTTAATTAGTTTATTTAAATACGTGTTTAAAAATTTTAAAATATTACTGTCTCGTAATCAAGAGCTGGTTCATAAAATAGGAATTAATTAAAGTTAGATTCTCACTACCGTCGTATAAGGTTGATTACACTCAACTTGTAAGTATAACAATATGTTGTCTATATTTTATACACAGGTAGGTGATAACTGAGAACGGTACACGACACGGTGTCATGTGAACCCGGTCTAAGAGTTATTAATAATTGCCAATTGATAAAAAAAAACATCATGTGTAAACACCAAACAACTAATATGAATTCAGAATGAAAAATAAACACAATAGTAATAAAAAACCGGATATAAATATTAAAATATATTATAAAAAACAGTAGGGGAGGGAAATAAATAAATTAAACCTATTTATTTTAAAACGATTGTGTAAGAACATATTCATGCCCATTCAACAATTTATTAATAAAATAGAATAATAAAAAAATAAATAAATCAATTATTTAAACATTCCATGTTATACACTTCTTATGTTTTTAATTTAATAGGTAGGTTTAATTTAAATAAACAAAACGATTTTTAAAAGTATTTTCATACATAAAATAACTATAAAATAAATCTTAACATTATTTCTCAGAGTATCCATATAAATTTAATCATTGAAGATATATTCTACATACAATATACAATATACATTGTATAATACATTAGTTTAGCACGTCAATTAAAATAACGCATTAATTATAACCAGAATCAATAATATTTTTTAATAAATAACATATACTTATATTTAGGTAATATTATTATCGATTGATTTCATGACACACAATTTTAAAATTAAGAAGCCAAATTGTAAATTACAAGAAAAAAAACATTTCATATAAATATCTGTGTACCGTAGATAATATTATATAATTAATATATAATATATATATATTATCCATGTTGTGTAAATAATAGGTCTTCTAATCAGATTACAAACAGTTGTGATATAGAAAATGAATAACAATAACATTTTTTATGATCTTATAGTCAACAATCAGATAATCAATTACGTATATTTTTTTTTATCTATTATGTGTGTAATATTAATAAAACAACAACTTAATATTAGTATATTACAGATTGCATAGTACGACTTGTTTGTGATAATTAATAACTATTGATTAGTTATTTACTAAAATAGTACTAGGAAGTAGTAACTAGTCGAAAACTAGTAGAACTAGTAGAAAAATAAATAAATACATTTTTAATTTGAATAACAAATAAACAACTATAGGTAACATTCATTAATTGTTATCAATTAATAAAATAACTAATAAGTAATACAATTACCATATATAACAGTAGTGAATTATTATGAACATTAGTAAATATTGATGTAAATAAATCATAACATTATAAATTTAAAAAGGCCGATTTAAAAAAAAATGTATCTTGTGAGAGAAATTATAACTATCTTTTACATGTTTCTTTTAAGATATTTATTTTTAGTTATACGTTTTTTAATAAAATGAGAATTTTAATAAATATTTATTCGAATATGCGATCATTGTTACCTACAAGAATCTTTAATTTATAATGTTATATTGTTTTAATTTATATTATTGTCATATTTATAACAAACGGGATATATATCTTAAATGTATGTTGTATCTACCCGTAACATAAAATAAATATTTAATTATATAATAATATAGTGTATTTACAGTATAGTTATATATTGCAGATAGTACTTACGCATTGTATTTTTTTTTACATAAAAATACTTTTTAAGTATAAAATAAATAAACTAAATTATTAGATACATAAAGGTATTTAGAATCCTCAAACTTCGATTTTAAATTACTCATAAAGGATTTTTTTTACCTACAGGTTAATCGGTCAGTGGACTTTAATGAAAATTGTCACACACGTATGTTGTTATTATTGTTTGAGTGGATCGTTATTATTTAATACATAACAAAAATAGAAGATGAAAACGCAGTAGTCAATTCAAAAAAGAGAAAACGTACACGTGTCGTTCACAGTGTTAACACTGGATAAAATTATACACAAGGCCATTTCTTAAAAAATAATTTTATTCCCCTATAAGTTCTATCAAACATAAAAAATATGATATAATGATCATATTGATTAAAACTAAATAAAATCATTGATTAATCGTGTTAAAAGTTTATTAATACCTTAAGCTTACAACATGTGTATATAATTTGTATTATCGATAAGTTATTTACATGCTTATAAAAACTATAAGATCAATTAAAATTAGAAAATAGTTAAATAAAGAGCCGTTTTTTCCGATTTAAAAGAAATACATGAATAAAAATATAGTACAATATTTCAATTCAAAAATATATTTGCTAGAGAAAAAACTCTAAATAAAAATATACACCTATTAAAAACACATAAGTCTGTAAAAACATAATATTATATAGAATATATAGATATACGAATTATTATAAGCTTTAAAATAAAATAAGTAGATCAAATAAATATTTAAATTTAAAAAATTCAATTTTTACACGCTCTCATATACCTATTAAGAGTATTTACATCTCGGTAAGTAAATGTGATTTGTTATGGAATATTGTGCGATTTATACAATGTACGGTTGTAATAAAAGAATATAGGTACACCATATAGTATTACCTATAGATACTATATAGTTAATAGTATTGTAGACTACCAAGAGCCTTATAGGTACCATTACATAATGATACAATTCAGCATTCCTGCAATCATAATATTCAATTAAACACACGAATGTTATCATCATAATTAAATATTATTCTCCTGTTATATTTATGAAACTGTTGTTATTTATGTCAAATGATCAATGAATCGGCGTATCTAAATAATAAAATAAAATTTAGCACTCCTAATCTACTGCTGCATGACGACAGCTAACTCATTACCTTTCACAATATCCGTATAAAAAATACATACCAGCTACCTTCTCCTTCATAAAAAAACAGATTTTAAGAACCTAAAAATGCATTAAAATATTATAATAACGAGAAATTGAGACTTAGGTAGTAATATATATATATATATTTATAAACGCTACAAAAATTAAACAAGTTCATTAAAATAAATAAAATTTAAGGATACCTATGAAAAAATTTTTATTTACAAAAGTTTTTCTACCTAGTCGATTTACTTAACTATATTTATATATTGGGATATCGTATTGATTATAGATAATTTATAATTCGATTTTTATCGAATCATTATAGGTACAAATAATTTAATTAGGTGTAACATTGTTAAGAGTTTTAGTATATATGTTGATTGTTGATGTTTATAATTACCTAACCTTAGTACCTAAACATACCTAGTTGTTTATTATTAAAGCTCACAATTCTACTGAGACACAAAATAATAAATAATAAATATTATAATCGTTAAAACGGTAGTTATAATAATAATATATAATCATATTAATTTATTGACTATAGGTAGGCCATGATATATGGAAGAAGGAAGTCAATGCAATATAATAATTCAATTGTTTAAAACGACCGATTAACTGTGAAAGGTTGATGGCACACGATTTTGCTACCCACAAACGTCTTGAAAATACATATATTATATATATAATAATATAATACTGTAGATACAGAGGAAATGGGCTCTAATCATATGCATAATTTAAAAAAAATAGTATTTCTTTATTTTACACTATGACTGACTGTTATGTTTAATCATGGAAGAACTATACTGTTGTAGAAACAAAAAAAAATAGTTTAAAATATTCTACCTTAACCTATCAAAATAAAGTTGAGTTAAGTTAAATTTGGCTATAGAATTTATTTACATAACTTTAAACACTTTATTATTATTTTAATAACTATCCGATTTCCTTTTTCCTATTCACATTTTCATTGTTGGTACAATCGTCTATTATATTTCATTATTTTTATTTACCTATATTCACAATTCTCAATTTTACACTTGTATGGCGTCCACCTAAATGTTTTTCATCTTCTAACCTCTATTATTACTCCATATCCTATTGTCTAAATGGAAACTATTCGTTTTAGACTTTTCTCTTATCAAAATATACCTTCCTTTTTTCTTTTTCAATGTTTTTCTAGTAAAATTCGTATACAAAATTTCTTGTGAGTAATTTATCAAGACTAATTTTTAAATAAAGATAAGATAATTCAATAATAAGGTATTTAATATCCATATGTTATTGTAATTCGTTTATTTAGACACCTTTATGAATTTTAGCCTATTTTAAAAAAAAATTAATTTTAAACGTGTAATTATATACAACAAATCGATTTTTGGAGAGACATAAATACCTACTTGTATTTCATTTCAATTTTCAAATAATTGTTTTAATCCCAATAATTTTCTTAGGACAAATATATAAATATTGAACTATATACTAAAAATACTACAAAAATTACATCATTTTATAAATGTATTATACAATTTTTCTTAATAATTGTAACATGTAATTAATAAAATATTGTAATATGCAATTAATACCAGCAATATGTTTTAAAATTTATAACATGCTCATTGCTCATATGTATGTATTTTGTAAAACCAGAATAAACTCGAATTAATAGACTATTATGTTTAAAATTTAAATTAACGTTGAATTAAACTAAACTATTTTATTGTGCGGTTCTAATTTAACCGCAAATAATAATATAATGCATATTAATATTTAATGTTTTTTAAAGTATTATTTCGATGTATTTCTCAAACTATTTTCACATTTGATTAGGTTACAATAAAAATATTTAAAACTTCTATGAAATTAAAAAATACTTCTACTTATTTTTGTAATAAAAACTATACAAAAATAAAAATCTATTTTCCTGGACTATATTAGATACCAATATTTTAACTTTCTGTTTTCTTATTAAAAAATAAATTTCAACACATACAATTGAAAAAACATTCAATTAAAAATACACATTTAGAAATAAAGATTTTGCAAAATTAAATACCTTGTGCATGTTCATTGTTTGAGTAGAGTTTTTGACTATTTGCATGCCTTGGCAAGTATCTTCATGTACTATGTACAACCGTATATTGTACATTCTGGATTCACAATAAACTGCATTAACGAGCACCTAAGTTGTTACTATTATATAATACTACTACGTACTAAAATTCAATATGAATTGGCCATAAAATTAAGTTAAGTTTATAAAAAAGGTTTTATACGATTAAATTTTAATTAAAGGCATAATAAACTACGAAAAAAGTATACATAAATGCTATTGTAAAACACCAATTTAATAAATTTGAATTATTTTTCGTTGAAAAATATCGTATGCTAAGAATAACTTAGGCACGTGAGCGTAGATTACAAACTGAACGAAGTAACGTTTACGCACGTTGCCTGTCGATTTCGACACAACACGAAAATACTACGTCTACAATAGATAATTGTTTCTATACATACAACCAGTTCGGTGGTCGGTGGATGGCACAGCTAGTGGTAGGCATACAAGGAGGGAAACGCACTATCATAACTCTCAGCATGATTCAATAAGAAAAAATTATCACGCATTCACTAAAATATCACTATAGATACCTTACATTTTTCATTTTTTAAATAACCATGAAAAAAATATTTTCAAAAATGAAGGAAAATTGTTTAAATATTTTTATTAAGGATACGAGTAAAAGAAAAAGTTGAGTTTAGAAAATTTTCAATTCTGAGAAAGTAATTATCAATCGGACAATGTTGAGCTTTAAACTATTCTTTATAAGATAACTCTACTATAAAAATTAAATTAATAATAAATAAGTATATATAAATAATAATTATTTGCACCTTATAAATTACTGTAACTAATTCATTCAATTATCTAAATACTTAAACTTTTTAACTTGAAATTTTGTTTGTATGATCATTAGCTCACTATGTTGATTCGATAAATGTTTAATGATCGTTCATACAACTCATCATAGTATATGTATTTACTATTTACCTAATATCCGAGCTAATATCTTAGAGTTCATGTAAATAAATAATAACACAAGTTATAAGATTATTAAAAGTATTAACATTGATTTTAAAACTGTAGATTTATATAATCAATGGTATTAATGATGGTCGAGTATATTACCGTGCAATACTTTATACTCCTTTTTCTTAAACTTAAATACTTAATCAAATATAAAGATATATATAAATGAAGTTATTTAAAATATTTAAGCTTTAATATTAATAATATAGATACTATTTCATTATTTTTATTTACCTGTATTACCAATTCTTAATTAATAATTTTACACTCGTTACTACTTCCATCTAAATGTTTCTCATCTCATAATCTTATTTTTTATAACTATTATAACTATATATTTTTGTCTAAATGGAAATTATTATCTATTTGTCTGATCAAAATAAATACACCTGACAGTTTTTCATTTGTCCTCTAAGCTTATTGTTTTAATATCTGTTATATATAAGTAAAATAAATTTAAAAATAAAAACCACAGAGAATAAAATAAATAACGGAATTGCTTTAAGATTAAACTGATTTTACTCGTATCCCAAAAAACTCCGGAACTTTGCCAAAACATCAATATAAATCCTACAAAGCTAGGTTTACTGCTGGAAATAAAAATTATCTAAAAAGACATTATACTTGCGTATAAGCATATTTATTTGATGTATATAGTTTAATTATGTTAGTTGTTTGGTCAGGTCTTTCGTACAGGCACGTCATTTGTGGAAGTGAGTGCAAGATGTGTGTCTATACAGTTCCACACTTACTTTTTGTAAATTGCTTTTTTAGCTCCTATCAAAAATATAATATGTAAAATATGTTTTGAATCTGATATTGAGAATTTGATACAAAGAATAAATAATTAAAAATTAATTTATATTTTATACCATGGTAGGTACAATGTTGTTGTTTGAATACAAATTAAAATCACAAGTTATTATAAAACTAAATTTACGCTCTAAATAAAAAATTTAAAAAAATTTAAAGAGTAGAAATATTCAGTACTTAAGAAAATAGTAGTAAATTATGAATTAGTAATGAATTTAAAATAACTTGAAAAATAATGCACTAAAAGCTGAATCTGCAGGATAGCTCTGTATATCGATAGATATTGAGTTTAAGAGGACGTTATACCCGCAATGTTGTCTCTGTCTTACTAATGTAGATCATACCAAATTTTCGTTTAGCAGAACAGATTTTGTGACGTTAACTTTAATATTAGAGTAAATTTACCTATTATCAAATTTAAAGGTAAGAATATTTTCTAGAAAATGTCATATGCTTTTATTGATATTATCATTTTAAAGTGAGTTATGAATATTTTAAAATTGTAATATTTTACATAGCTATAACTCACTTTAAAATGATAATATCAATAAAAGCATATGACATTTTCTAGATAATATTCTTACCTTTAAATTTGATAATAGGTAAATTTACTCTAATATTAAAGCTAACGTCACAAAATCTGTTCTGCTGAAAGCAAATTTGCTATGATTTACATTAGTAAGACAGAGACAACGAATGCGAGTATAACGTCCTCTTAACACTTATCTGATAAATGATAAGGATAACTATATAAGTCTGGATTTCAATGTAAAATTAATTAGACAATAAAGACCATAAGATAATTCATTCCAAGTAAATAATATTTTTCATTTCACTGATACTTCAAATAAATGAAACTTTTCACCATTTTTAAGTATTTTATTAATTTAGTGCATATATTAATACATTATACACGAGTTTTTAGTGAAATTTGAAAATTCAAATTATTACATCAATAAAACTACTATAGTAGATTATATTTTCATAATATTTGATTTCATAGTTTTTATGTATTTTTAATCCGTACCAAATATCAATCGTCTCAATTGTTCTACATGCAAAACGATAACGTCTTTACGTCTTAATACATCTACAGCAATTATCAAATGTATAGGTACCTGCTAGTGTCTTACCGGGTCTCAAACAAATAACTAATTGGCGACTTGGAAGTTAAATAGTGATCTTGTTTATTTCGAATACTTTCGCGTTCACATAATATAAGTACTCAAATTAACGAGATTGTGAGTGCCAAAGTTTAGTATTTTGTTTTTTTTAATACAATTACTTCAATTTCAGTTAAAATAAAGATGTGCTAAAATTTCTATAAGTTAAACCGTTGTTTTATTCTCACTAGTGTGCCTTCAGATATTTAACCAATTTGAGTCAATTTTTTATGTCATCAAAGCGTTAAAAACTGAAAATTCATTTTTTGTTATTTTTAATTGTTTTTGGGGCATTAAAATTCCAGGCCTTACTGGTCGGTGATAACACATTTCAGGATGAAACGTCATAACAATATTTTGACTTTTAAACGCAAATATCAAATATTGCTCTTATCAATAATCACTTGCCAACAATTCGTATCAAATATAGTGATTATTAATGCTTTTAGATTCTGAACGGAGTGATGAATGTATTGATTTTACAATGATGTGTGTTTTTTTTTTTATTTTTTTTTTTTTTTTTTTTTTATTGCTTCGATTTTGGACTTCAGCCCCTCTTTGAAAAGGAAATCGAATCTAGTTGGTACTTTGGGGGGTCAAAATTTTTCAATATTTTTTAAATGAGTCGGGAAAAACATAAAAAAAATGACGGAAAAACGGGATTTTTTACGCAAAACCAGTTTTCGACAAAATCGAATTTTTTATTTTGCTATAACTCAAAAACTAATAGATGAAAATACTTGAAACTTTCACCAAATGTTTATATTAGCGTTCTCCATACATAGGTAAATTTTCAAAGAATTTTGACTTTTTTTGAGCTATTTATAGACAATTGAAATTTTTAATTTTTTTAGTATTTTTTTTTTAAATAACGATAAAAATTTTTTGGCCGGCCAGAAAATCTTGAAAATTTAATACAAGGTTTCTTATAAGTTGTTCTTAAAGTGATAAAAAAAAATCCGAAATCGTTAGTCACAATTTTTTTTTATAAGTGCTTAAAGTTCGAATTTATACGAAATATGTCAAAATTGCGAAAATTGGCAAGTAATTTTGTGGTTGAAAATTCGTAAAATTTTTTACTTTTATAACTAAGTTTTAAAAATTTGATACAAGGTTCTCCATACATTTTTCTTCAATTATCTGTAAAAAAAACTCTACTGGATTCAGACAAAAAATTTTTATGAGTGTTTGAAATTTAAATTTTTACAAAACCGCGTTAAATAACGGTTTAGCCTCAAACGATTTTTGATATTTGTTGTTATTCAAACAGTATAAGTCGTAAATACTTGAAAATTTTACCAGTTATTTATATTGGCATTTTCTTTACGTGATTTGATTTTCAAAACATTTTGACTTTTTTTGAGCTATTTATAGACAATTGAAATTTTCAATTTTTTTTTATTTTTTTTTTTATAAATGTTGATAAAAAAAATTTAGCTGGGACAAATTACTTGAAAATTTAATTGAAGGGTCCACATAACTTGTTCTAACTCTCATTCAAAAATTATAAAAATACATAGGCACAATTTTTTTTTATTAGCATTTGAAGTTCAAATATTGACAAAAATTCGTCAAAATCATGAATATTTTTCACTATTTGGTAGTTAAAAATTTATAAATATTTTTCTATCAAAAGCTAAGAATTGAAAATTTAATACTATGCTGTCCATAAGTTAAGCTTAGAATAATTATAAAACAGTTTGAGGATTGTTCAATTTAAAAAATTTTACGAGTGTTTAAAGTTTTAATTTTAATTTGAAATTAAAAATACACGTGTAAAATTACGTTTTACTAATAAATAATTTTCGATTTTTGTTATTTTTAAAAAATTACTAAACGTAAGATCTTGAAACTTTTACTTAAATGTTTGAATTAGTTTCAAAGTAGAATATATTACAATATTTAAGTATTATATATCCTAGACTGACAAATCATCTCCGTTCAGAATCGTTTTTCGTATACAATGATACCTATCATTGCATTCAAATTTAACCTTACTTAGTCCGAGGTCCATCCCACCCCCTAATGTACAGCAGAGCGATACTCACTTACCCGCTTTTTTTTTAGATTCTGAACGGAGTGATGAATGTATTGATTTTACAATGATGTGTGTTTTTTTTTTTTTTTTTTTTTTTTGTTTTTTTGTTTTTGTGTCTGTGTACAGCATAACTAGTCGAAAATAATGCTTCAATTTCAAACTTTGGGGGTGGTTTCCGATGGCAAAGTGAATATCCTTGGTGCATTATAGAGGTGAAAAATAAACATTTTCCAACAGTTTTCAAAAAAATCGAGAAAAACAAAAAAAAAATGACAGAAAAACGGGAATTTTTACGCAAAACCAGTTTTCGACAAAATCGAATTATTTATTTTGCTATAACTCAAAAGCTAATCGATGTAAACACTTGAAATTTTCACAAAATATTTATATTAGCGTTCTCCATACACAGTTAAATTTTCAAAGAATTTTGATTTTTTTTGAGTTATTTATAGACAGTTGAAATTTTCAATTTTTTTAAGTATTTTTTTTTAAAATAACGATAAAAATTTTTTGGCCTGCCAGAAAATCTTGAAAATTTAATACAAGGTTTCTTATAAGTTGTTCTTAAAGTTATAAAAAAAAATCCGAAATCGTTAGTCACAATTTTTTTTTATAAGTGCTTAAAGTTCGAATTTATACGAAATATGTCAAAATTGCGAAAATTGGCAAGTAATTTTGTGGTTAAAAAATCGTAAAAATTTTTTCTTTTATAACTAAGATTTGAAAATTTGATACAAGGTTCTCCATAAAATTTTCTTCTACTATCTGCAAAAAAAACTCTACCGTACTAAAACAAAAAATTTTTATGAGTGATTGAAATTTAAATTTTTACAAAACCGCGTTAAATAACGGTTTAGCCTCAAACGATTTTTGATATTTGTTGTTATTCAAACAGTATAAGTCGTAAATACTTGAAAATTTTACCAGTTATTTAGATTGCCATTTTCTTTACGTGATTTGATTTTCAAAACATTTTGACTCTTTTTGAGCTATTAATAGACAATTGAAATTTTCAATTTTTTTTTATTTTTTTTTTATAAATGTTGATAAAAAAAATTTAGCTGGGACAAATTACTTGAAAATTTAATTGAAGGGTCCACATAACTTGTTCTAACTCTCATTCAAAAATTATAAAAATACATAGGCACAATTTTTTTTTATTAGCATTTGAAGTTCAAATATTGAACAAAATTCGTCAAAATCATGAATATTTTTCACTATTTAATAGTTAAAAATTTATAAATATTTTTCTATCAAAAGCTAAGAATTGAAAATTTAATACTATGCTGTCCATAAGTTAAGCTTAGAATAATTATAAAAAAGTTTGAGGATTGTTCAATTTAAAAAATTTTACGTGTGTTTAAAGTTTTAATTTTAATTTGAAATCAAAAATACACGTGTAAAATAACGTTATACTACTAAATAATTTTCGATTTTTGTATTTTTGAAAAATTACCAAACGTAGGATCTTGAGACTTTTACTTAAATGTTTGAATTTGTTTCAAAATATAATAGATGACAATAGGTATTTAAATATAATATATACTAGACTGACAAATCATCTCCGTTCAGAATCGTTTTTCGTATACAATGATACCTATCATTGCATTCAAATTTAACCTACCATAGTCCGATGTCCACCCCACCCCCTAATGTACAGCAAACCAATACTCACTTACCAGCTTTTTTTTTTTTTTTTAATTTTATAAAATATTTTCCCAATAGGTATTCCTGAAATTTTTTCCTTGAAACTTTTTTAAGGATTCATCCACAGTACGCTTTTGCAAGCTTGTTGAATTACAACTTATAAAGTAAATTTTTGTGAGACATGTAGACCACAAACATAACTACATTGATTCTTAATTCTATACATAAAGGCTAGACAAGTATTAAAAAGTAACCCACCGGTTATTGTAAGACACATAAATATTATATTAAGCACTATCATGTAGAACATTAACAAATATATTATGTTAGATATATAAAAATAATATTGAAATCGTAGTACAAGAGTATAAAATCAATTTGTATAGTTTAAATTTATTGGTAACAAAAAAATACACGTGAACTTAATTAGGTAATACTTACTTAGTGTATTTTATATTTTTATATTATTTTACCAGTGGCGTAGCCAGGGGGGGGTTGACCCCCCCTCGGCCGTATTTTTATCAAAAATATAATTTTTATAATATAAAAATACAATCATTAATTCGTGGTGAAATGTATTGTGTTATGCTGTATTCACGTTATCGACTGCACTGGTGATAATAATCATTATCATTCAATGATTTTATTATTTATCAATACGGTTGTAGATTTATTTTATTTTATTACTAACCCCTCCCCCCATAAAAAAAAATCCTGGCTACGCCACTGTATGTAACTAATAACTATACAAATAATAATATATAATAACTTATCACTTTATCTTATTTAGTTATCCTCTATCTTAAATTAAATAAGTATTAAAGATGAAACCAATAATGGAAACGGAAATAATTTAATAAAGTCATGTAAATCATTTTTTACCAAGGAATGCCTATATTTTCCATTTACAACAAATACTCCGAAGTATCACATCGAATGGCTTATCAAATCAAACTACACGGTTGTCAATCTAAATCATCTCTTTCCGACTTATTGTACTAAAAAATGAAAATATTTTTGAATTCCTCAAATAATTGAAAATAAATAACAATATTCGTAATTTATTACTATTTTCCATGCCCATACACATGATGTTACGTTTAGAATAGATATACTTAGGCGTGCTTACCTTATATTTGAGTCGTATCGATTCCCTCCGCCGAATTCTGCTATGAAATTCACTAACACTATGTAAGAACGCGTTTTCTTTGTCAATTGTCGTACTACCAGGCAATTGGCATTTCGTTGACAAAGATTTTCTTGAATTTTTAGACGTGGGAGCCATATTGATTTGTTATTTTACGACGACGCACGATTTTAAAATAAACGGGCGTTACGACTTATGTTAAAACATAAAAAAAATTTAAAAATATCAATAAAACACAACGTTATTTAAAATATACGACCGTTGTTCGAAATAAAACGCAACAAATTATACTACACTCAAATTATGTAAAAATAATAATTATATATCTGTCAAAAACATAATAAACGTAAATGGCATTATTATTTTTATGTTATTACTTATTAATAATTATTGTAATTTTTTATCACATATATATACGTCGATAAACGGATAAAAAACAATGGTACATAAAATGGTAACGGATTTTTTTTCAAAATTTCCCTATGATAACACAGTAATTATCATGAGTGTTACAGTGTCGCCACTGCCAGTGATTTCCCTATTCAGTGTTGGGACGCCGGGTACACCTAAAGCGATAAGAATAGCGGTAGATAATACAACCGTGGTTATATTGTTGTTGTTTGTCGCCTTGTCAGTATTATTTTGAAATATTTGACTATTTGAAGCATGTTGATACCAAGGTTTATAGATTATACAGGTTGCCTCATGTAGAAATTATGAAAAATTGGGAGTGGGAGAAGATGATGCCATGACGTCATTGAAGTATACAAACCGTTTAACCGTAGGTATAAAGGATTATAAACTATGAATAGTCTTACACTCCGACTTTTTGATTATTATTAATAATTTATTGTTGACTTGTTAGTTGTTACTTGTTAGTTTTTTAATACAATTTTGGTCTCATTCATAATATATTATATCTAATTACTAATTATAAACTAAAATTAAAAGCTAAAAAAAAAAACACTAATTTTAATTAATACTTTATTACTCATATTATTCCATCATCTATTAAATATAGATAAAATTTGGGAAACTTAGTGCAAACACTGCAAACAATTTTTAAGTGTCAAGTGACTAAATTTTAAAATGTACTATCAAATTTTATAAATAATACCTAGTTAATGTTGTTTTTATTTTTAGATTCTGAACAGAGTGATGAATGTATAGATTTTACAATGATATGTGTTTTTTTTTGTGTGTGTCTGTGTACAGCATAACTAGTCGAAATAATGCTTCAATTTTAAACTTTGGGGGTGGTTTCCGATGGCAAAGTGGATATCCTTGGTGCATTATAGAGGTGAAAAGTAAACATTTTCCAACAGTTTTCAAAAAAATCGAGAAAAACATAAAAAAAATGACAGAAAAACGGGAATTTTTACGCAAAAACAGTTTTCGACCAAATCGATTTTTTTAAATGGTTGTAATTCAAAAACTAATCGATGTAAATACTTGAAATTTTCACCAAATGTTTATATTAGCGTTCTCCATATACAGTTTAAATTTTCAAAGAATTTTGACTTTTTTTGAGTTATTTATAGACAATTGAAATTTTTAATTTTTTTTAGTATTTTTTTTTAAAATAACGATAAAATTTTTTTGGCCGGCCAGAAAATCTTGAAAATCTAATACAAGGTTTCTCATAAGTTGTTCTTAAAGTGATAAAAAAAAATTCGAGATCGTTAGTCACAATTTTTTTTTATAAGTGCTTAAAGTTCGAATTTATACGAAATATGTCAAAATTGCGAAAATTTGCAAGTAATTTTGTGGTTGAAAAATCGTAAATTTTTTTTCTTTTATAACTAAGTTTTGAAAATTTGATACAAGGAGCTCCATACATTTTTCTTCAAATATCTGTAAAAAAAACTCTACCGGACTAAGTCTAAAAATTTTTAAGAGTGTTTGAAATTTTAATTTTTACAAAACCGCGTTAAATAACGGTTTAGCCTCAAACGATTTTTGATATTTGTTGTTATTCAAACAGTATAAATCGTAAATACTTGAAAATTTTACCAGTTATTTAGATTGCCATTTTCTTTACGTGATTTGATTTTCAAAACATTTTGACTTTTTTTGAGCTATTTATAGACAATTGAAATTTTCAATTTTTTTTTATTTTTTTTTTATAAATGTTGATAAAAAAAATTTAGCTGGAACAAATTACTTGAAAATTTAATTGAAGGGTCCACATAACTTGTTCTAACTCTCATTCAAAAATTATAAAAATACATAGGCACAATTTTTTTTTATTAGCATTTGAAGTTCAAATATTGACAAAAATTCGTCAAAATCGTGAATATTTTCACTATTTGGTAGTTAAAAATTTATAAATATTTTTCTATCAAAAGCTAAGAATTGAAAATTTAATACTATGCTGTCCATAAGTTAAGCTTAGAATAATTATAAAAAAGTTTGAGGATTATTCAATTAAAAAAATTTTACGAGTGTTTAAAGTTTTAATTTTAATTTGAAATCAAAAATACACGTGTAAAATAACGTTTTACTAATAAATAATTTTCGATTTTTGTTATTTTTAAAAAATTAACAAACGTAAGATCTTGAAGCTTTTACTTAAATGTTTGAATTAGTTTCAAAATTTCAACCAATAAATTCAAATAGCAAGATTCAATTATATGGCAAAACCATGGTTGAAAATATATATTAGGCATATTATGTACATTTCAACCATGGGCAAGAGGGAAAGACCAACTTATTGAGTTGTTTATCTTACAACTATTAAAATAAATAGTCTATCAGGAAACTAACAAATTTCATTGATTTAGAGTGATAAATACATAAAAAAACAATAATATAACATCATTATACATATAATAGACAATATAAGACATAATAATTAATAATATAATAACTGTCAATTAATAAATTAAAACAAACAAAATTCAACTAAACATTCACGTATATTATTAAAAAAGCTTACACAGCCGAAACCATTATTACAATACAATTTTTAGTTATGTAATAGGTAAATATATTAGTAAAACCATGTAATGTTGTATGGGAGCGCGAATTTTATACTTCAATGACGTCAGTAGATAAGGAATGATTCGGGGGGATCGATTTGTTTACGTGACTTTGAGGCAACCTGTATTATCTATAAACCTTGTGTTGATACTACGACTGGGCACCGGCTAAGCGACTCATAACAGTCGTAACTCGTGTATTATTAATTCTTATTTTTCTGTAAAATCTTAAATGTATATAGTGGAACTGACTGACTTTTTTTTAAATGTTTTTCTCCGTATAATTGGTTTCCATCACTTCACTGTTTAAGTTTGTCGTCACCAGACACAAATACATATAAGTGACTACTGATTAAACTATTTGTTCAATGTTCAAAACTTATACATTTCTCAATCGTCTTTCTTAAATGTACTTAATCTATACTACATTTGTGTATATCTAATATTAGTTTTAAATTTTGTTAAATAGTTTAGTAATTGAATTTTTTTTTTAAAATGCGTATTAAATTAAACCTTTTGCAACTGACGCCGAATAGGAATCCAGCAATTTACTGGCTTCATATAGACATGACTTACATTAAATTAATAAAACAACTTAAACAAAAAGTACAAAAAGTGTTAAATGAACCTCGTGATATAGAATTATGTTTCGATAATGTACCATTTCTGGATGAAGATGATATCAATGCAATTAATGAAAATGAAGAAATAACGTTAGTATACTTTTAACCAGTTAATGATCTCAAAATATTTTTTTTTTAGATTTGGTTGTGTAGGTTAAAAAAATTTCACAATAGATCATATTTTAAAATTACCACTCAAAATTGCTATTTTGTAATTTATAATAACTAATAATGTATGTATTCACATAATTATTTTATTTACCTTTTATGAGTACATTGAATATTACTTTATAAATAAAATTTGTTACCATGATCAAATGTTATGGTAATGGTTATGAATGTTATGATTAGCTAATCGGTATTACTTACTTGTCTTACAGATAACCTAACGTTAAATATTTATAAATGCATGAGATTATTTACCCTACCATAACCAGTAACAGACTAATAGATATTTATTAACTACCTAATTTTTTTTTTAGTGTTATAGTGAAAAAAGGAAATATTTATGATGAACCAAAATACACCCAAACTGAATCAATTATTATAGACCATGATATGATTCCTAATAATACCAATGGAGTTTTATCTCCCTTTCATAAAGTGGTTGTAGAACCCATTAATGATATTGAAAATTCAACTTCATCTGAACTATTAAAAAATCCTAAAAAAAGAATACGCAAGAGGACACATAAAAAAAATAAAAAAAACCTTGAGCCTGTTGAAAAAGTAATTTTCTTAATTTGTAATATAATTTATTTTATACTCATCTTATAAAAAATAAATAATTTTTCAGGATTATGTGGGTTCGTTATCTGAAACTTCTATTGTGTCCTCAAAAGAAACTTGTAAAATGCACAAACGTTTTAAATTAGATAATGTAGAAAACCTTAATCAAGAAGATAGTTCTCATTCTATACATTCTGAAGAAGAAAAACTTGAAGTTTCAAGAGAGGTTTTTCGTTGCGACTCTCCAGCTTTGAATTTTAAAGAACAAAAAGATACAAAGCTTCCTAGTATGTTACATTTATTTTAAAAAAAATTTACTTTAAATTTATTATTACTACTTACCATTCAATTTCAGTTTGGAAAAATGAAAAACCATTAAATATTAAATTCCACAAAGTTCCAGTATTTGTACGTGGTCAAACATGTACACCGATAACTTCTACACAAAATAAGAATTATACTGAAAATGAAAACAATAAATCTAGTGATAGCATCACAAGTGAACATTGTGATATGTTAGTTGTAGATTGGAAGAACATGTCACAGATAAAAATAACAAATATTACTGAGTTACAAATTTATGATTTATTACAATTCAAAGCAAGTTTTTATTATTATATTCTGCGTATGAATATATTTAATTATAAGCTTAACATATTTTTGTTTTATATGATTACAGATTTTATCCATGAATGAATGTGGTGAACCCCATTTGTCATCAGTTATAACTGCACGTTTAGATCACATTTATAAATGTACATTACATATTCAAGTACTTTGTAAGTTGATAACTATGTTATTATTTGGTAAAATATGATATTATTTATTTATTACTTTACTTATGAACATAAATGCTATGGTTAAATTATTATTTTTTATTTTATTATTAATTTGTTTTAGCTGGAATTAAAGAATTTATGACAATTAACCCAAAATTCAAAATGGATGATGAAGAAGATATTGGAACTCAGCTTGAAGTCGAATTTGATGATCTTTTTGAAATTTTTAAACTTGTTTAACCTGTTTGCTTGTTTTATTTGTATATTGTTATTATCAATGTATGAATGAATTGTTCATGTTTTATACAAATTGACAAATTATCTCTATTTTTTGTTTAAAATTATATTTCAAGGTTTTAAACTTCTAATTTAAAGACTCGAACAATAATCAGTATACATAATGAACAATAAAAAGAAAAATAATCATAATATATGGCCTCTTTCACATAATTTGTTATGTGTAGTACAAAAGGAAAAAATGTGTGTAACAACTAACAACAGATTTATAATAATATTGACATTATTTTAATTCATAACAAATTACAATTTTACTAATTTTTACTTAAAAACATAGATAGTGTTTTTATTTTCTATTACTGTGCAAGAGCAATGGTATAATTAGTAGATACTTTTATTTATTAAATTTCATAAGTTTTATTTAAAATTGTTATAATTTAAATTGCATATTTTTAAAATGCTCATAATTCAATTAAAAAGCCTATGAGATTTATTTGGTAACATTCATAATTTTCAATTAGATTATTCGTAATCCTGAAGATCTTGACACCTTACAATTGTAAATTTTTGAATCATTTGCAACATTTTTATCACATAAATAAAATAAATCTACAAAGTCACAAATATTCAAAAAAACTAGTACCACACTTTAATTTTCCATTAAAGGACTGAACAATTGTTTAAAAAAAAAAATGATAATTTTTAAAAAGTAATCAAGATTAACTTTGGTGCTTTAGATTTTAAACATCCATGAAGCAATACCATAAGAGAAAAAAATGAAAATAATGTATTATATTCATCCTCAAATTGATCATAACGCAGTTTTTAAAAATATCTTTAGTTTTTTTTGTTTTACCGTTATTAAGTAATTTCCTAATTCAATTTCCTTAACGCTAAGTTAAAATATTTCTTTGATACTTATCTTTTGATTATATTTTCATCTATAATAAAAAGTTCCTCTCAGTCCTCCCTACCTCTTATGGTGGTTAAAGCGTTCCCTTGAACAAATTATTCGTGATTTAAATTTTTCATGAAATAAATTACAAGTTTGAACATCATTCAAGGATTAAAATGCGATGAGTATGTAACACACTCACTATTTATACCTTGTGCATTAGACATAGGTAAATAGGTAATACATAAAATGATACCTACATGGAACGCTTAAAACTATGTCGAAACATTAGTCGTAGTCAGGAATGGAATTTTTACCCACTTTAAGCCTTTTAGATGAGAGGTTCATAGGCGCAAATAGGGGGGGGGCTAAGCCCCCCCCCCAATATTTACTCTAATATTAAAATTTAATGTCCCCATTAATAATCAAATGTTGTTTTCGATTACTAACTATGACTGTAAGTGTAGAATATGGTCAATATAATTTTTTTTTTTACATTTTAATTATAGATTAATTGATTTATGAAACATTGTCATTGAGAACATAAATATCGTGTGCATTAATAAGTAATAATTTTATACTCGTAGCTAATGAAAAAAAAAAAAAATAGTAATATTTTTATTTGGTGTGACGTGTGAAAGGGGGGGGGGGATTTTTGTTGAATATATTAAAGGGCTTGAGCCCCCGCCAATGTAATTCCCTATTTGCGCCTATGTATACCTCATAGACATTCAATTCTATATGTTCTATCCAACATCTTAATATCTATAATATGAAAAAATAGATCTATACATAATACATTCTATTACAGGTCAATGATACACCATACCTACCTTAAATAGTTAAATCATGATCACAAAATATAAATTAAATCTGTGTCATGAATCATGATCACGATTAAAGATATCTTTAATCGTGGTCATGATCCGTTGTAGTACTATCACGGGATTATTGTGGTAGTAGTGACGTTATGTACTAGACAGTAAGTTGTAGTCATAGATAATAAATAATTATATAATAATTAAATAATAAATTATCTATGGTTGTAGTAGTATTGTTCTGTGATAGTACTATCTTGATCCGTGCCGTTCGCGTAATTTTAAATCGTGTCACAGTGGCTCCTCAATATGCCGTTATCATTATTTAATCCAAATCACATTTCATATCTAATAATCAATTCATATTAATCTAAGCATAGACATATATGTCTATGAATCTAAGAGACCGTGTTTCATATACTTTTGTGATAGTACAAATAAGTTGATAAAACTATACAAATAAAATAACTAACAACCGACTATAGGTCTAATAACTTTGACTAAAATATTAATTAATATAATAATAAATGTTACTTAAATTATGGACTTGGCCAATAAATCACAGGTATTATTATTTAACTTATTACTTATAACTTATAAGTATGATTATTTTTATGTATTATATATTATAACTACTATGTTCATACTAATCATTGCTAAAACAGCCTGTGTCATTAACCATTTAGAATATAAAATGTAATATGTTGTTACTAAATAATATGTATTATTTAGGTTATATTGTCAAACGGTTCTAAGTCAGAAAATCACTTAAAACAAAACCAGATAAAATTAGAGTTGAACAATATGCACTAGTTTTATGTATTAATTTTTATGTTTTCTAGTTATATGTTAGATAATTTATCTTGAAATTGTAATAAAATACTGATAATGTAGTGTAATACTTAGACTTTAGATTTTAGAATATAAATATTACCTATGTCACTAAAAAATAGGTATATGTGTAATAAACAAAATTTATGTACAATAGATTTGTTTTTGTTTTTTTTTTTATTAGAAAGAAAATGTTTTATTTAATTAAATTTTAAAATAAAAATAAATATAAGATGTATAAGATTAGAGTTGAACAGTACACACTTGTTTTATGTATTATTTATTAATGTTTTCTAGTTTTATGGTAGATTATTTATCTTGAAATTGTAATGTATGACTTTATGTTGATAAACTCGAAAATATAATTTTAAATTTTCTATGTATAATTATTTTTAAGTATTAATATTTATTGTTAATACATTGAAAGATGTAAAGATACTTATGAATATGATTTAAATGTAATAAAATACTGATAATGTATTGTAATACTTAAGACTGCCTTTGGTACTAACTATTTAGAATATAAATATACCTATGTCACTAAAAAATATATGTCTAATAAACAAAATTAATGTGCTATTAAAAAAAGTGCTATTCTATTTAATACAATTTTATAACTTTTCTACACCTATGGTTAAAACATCTCAGTTGATTATGCTAATCAAGGAAAAAATATATACTATGAATTAATATCTTGCAAACATTTATTAATTTTACAAGTAGCTATGATATCATTTTTTAATACTGGTATGTTATTATTTGTTAAAGGGTAAAATTTTTTGTGAAAATTTGGATATTTTAGAAAATATAATGAATATTTTTTTCCTGCTCTGAATAATGACATATTATTATAATTGAAATATTGATTGTAGGTAAATATTATTTTTTACATCCATTGTTTAGTTGTTTGTTTGTAAGGAGTGTGATGTCAGTTTTAAGTATAGTTATACTCTGTCAAGACATAGGAAAAATAAGCATCAAATTGCAGATAAAATTCCTATTTCTGCACCCAAATGCATTGAATCTTTTCAAAAACAAGACTGTTGTTTGAATGTTAAAAAAAAGAACTTAAATCGACATTTAAGAGCAGTTCACGGATTTACAGAAACTCAGATTTCTAATATGAGTTTTAATCTAAAATCAAAAACTTTAATACATTCCCAGGTAAATGTGGTGGTCTTAATCTTAATAATAAAAATAGTAAAATTAAAAATAATTTAAATTTTAGCCTTCAGCAAACTTAAAACCTTCAGAACCTAAAAAAGCAATGGTATATACAAGCAGTAATATTGCATTAATGGTAATTTAAAACATCAATAATTATTTTTAAAATAAATATTGTTATAGTATATTAACATACAGTAACTACATCAAATGTATATTCTCAAAATATTTCTTTAGCGTAACTAAATATATGTAAAATAACGGGTTTTTACAATAGGAACAAATACCTGATGGTTATAGTTATAATATACTAAATAAGAAAAATTTAAGTGATGGGAGATTTATAGCTAAGTTTGAAATTTTGAATTTTGATGTCACTGATGTTACTACTTGGATGTTGGAAATGAGACGAAAATGTAAAACAACATACCTTAGCACAAATTGTAAAAAGCCAGATTCAGTTGTTTTTAAGGTAAGTTTCCATTTATATCATTACATTAGTATTAATTGAATATTTTAATTTAACTAAAATATATTTACAGAAAAGGTACCGATGTCATCATAATACTAGACCTAAAAAAAATTCAGTTCCTAGAGCAAAACATTTGTCTTGTGTAGCAACACTTATAATTCAAATAGAACACACTTTTTATGAGATGTAAGTAAACATATTATTATGAGTTATAGCCTAGGCCCTAGGCGTTTAAACATAGCATTAGCTTTATTCGAAACATTACCAATAAATAATAATGTATACTTTTCTTAAATCCTAAAAATTAATCCAACAAATCTAAGAATTAAAATACTATTTTATTAGTAACTTCTAATTGTCCATTAGTCATTACACATTCTCCCCTTTTATTTGTTTTTGTATTAGTGTTCCATATGATAAACCTACATCAAAGGCTGTTGTCGTAATGAGACATATTCATAACCATAAGCTGATGTGTGCAGATGTCTTAAAATATAGAATTCCGTCTGATGAAGTTAAAGAGCAAATATTGAAATTATTTGAAGAAGGAAAATCGCCTTCAAAAGCTCTTCTTACATTAAAAAGACAGCTATATGTTGACAAAGGTAGCGATTATTATGTTTGTGTAGGAGATCGAGGAGAACTCCCAGATCCTGAATGGGTTTATTACCAATATTATAAAACATTCAAAAAACATTTTGGATCCTCTCACGGAGATGCTATGATGATATCTTTAAAAGATTCTGTAGATGAGTACAACAGAGACTGTAGTTATGAATGTTCATTAATGGAAACTCTTGATGATGGAAATTTTATTATAGCAATACTTAGCCCATTAATGAGACGGATAAGTGAAGGTTTTGATGAGAGTGGAGAAGTTTTATTTATTGATTCATCAGGCAATGTAGATCGCTATGGATGTAAAGTATTTTTCATTTATACCAATAGTTGTGCAGGTGGTATGGTTGTTGGTAGTTTGATTGTTACTAGTGAAGCTACATCAATCATTGTAAAAGGATTAGAATTGTGGAAAAAAATGTTATCTCCAGAGTCTTTAGGTAAAAGAGGTCAAATAGGTCCCAGAATATTCATGACAGATGACTCACTAGCTGAAAGAAATGCATTGCATGAAGTATTTCCTCAGGCAACACTTTTACTTTGTATTTTCCACGTATTACAAGCCGCTTGGAGATATCTTTGGGATTCTAATCATGGAATTCCCTTAAAACACCGACCAGCCTTATTTAGTGGGATAAAAAATATGGTATACTCAAGAGATACTGATGAACTAAATAATTCTTTTAACTTGATAAATCAAAACCCAATATCAAATGATTATCCTAGGTTTAAAGTATATGTTGAAGGGTTATTCCAAAGAAGACAGGAGTGGGCTATTTGTTTAAGAAACAATTTGGTGACAAGAGGTCAGAACACTAATAATATAAGTGAAGCTGGAGTTAAGATAATGAAAGATGTTGTGCTTGAACGAACAAAAGCATATTCTCCAGTGCAATTATTTTTTTTTATTATCAATGATTTGGATAAATTTTATGAAATGAAAATTTTAGACGTTGCTGCAAATCGCCCACCTCAGTATCTAAAAAAAAAATATTTTATATCAGCTAAACAAAAAAAATCATTAGAGTATAAAGTATTAGATTTAGGAAAATCACTTTTTGTTGTAAAAAATAATATAAAAAATACAACATACAATGTTGATACTAATACTGGATTGTGTTCATGTCCACAAGGTGATACAGGTAAACCTTGCAAGCATCAAATTTATGTTGCCAAAGATCTAAAAATTGATATACCTTTATGTTTACCATCTAATGAACGTACTAGAATAAAACTACATACTATTGCTACAGGATGCAGTGATATTAAAAAAGATTGGTATACTCCATTTCTTAACACCGAAAATAATGAAAGTACTGAAACATGTATTGTACCAAAAATCCAAAATAATACAATAGTATTACCCAGTAATTCTTTAAACATAAGTGAAAATCAAAGTTCACCTATCCAAATTTCACCTACTTACAATGATGTATTGGAAAAGTTTGATTTCATAGTGGATAAAATTAAAAGAGCCTTTGAGTCAGATAAAGAATATTTTTTACCAGGTATTAACGCTTTTGTAAATTCATTTGATAGAAATGTAAATACTCATGCAGCTTTATTATCTGCGATGATGACTTTTGGAAAATACTCTGGCATAAATCCTAAGAGTATAAAGCCTAAACTCATTGGTAATAAACATATTGGAACCCAACCAACAGCTAGAGGAAGACGTGTTACACAAATTGGAGGTAGACGTAATTTAACTTCTGGCCGAGTTCCTAAATGGAAAAGAGTCAACGAACATGGATATAACCAAAAATTGTCTTCTAGCCAGTTGCCAAGAGGTAATAGAAAATCTTTTGATCCTTCAGTCGTTCCCAAAAAAGTATCAAAAATGCCTCATCAGTTGTCTTATTGTGTGGATAAAAATAAGCCATTAGGATCAACTCATAATGCTAAGTAAAATAAATAAAAGACTTAATATTATTATTAAATTATTATCAATATACTTAGGTATTTTAAAATACATAAACATGTTTTATACTTACTATTATATTTTTTATACAATTCATATATTATAATACATCCTTGGTCTGCAATCTTTTAACAGTTTTAGTAACATTTATTTTAAATTTTCAAATAAAAACATTAACCTAATAATTGGTGGCATACACATTTCAACATTACACATTCAATATTAAACTACAGAGCCTAGCCCTAAGTACATTTAGATAATTGTTGTATTGTAATTTGTAGCTTGTAGCATGTCTCTTAGTAATTAGTTATATAAAATACATGATATTGAATCCATAGGGATCAGATTGCTTTCATAGTGGCGAAAACCTCAATTGAACATACAAATGTTTGTACAATGGTTATAAATTATAATAATCAAATAGGTAGGTACTTTTAAAAATATATACTTGTTTTTGAAATTGATAAATTAATAACATGGAAAAAATAAAGATAAACTTACAATTTTTTTATATTTTAATATTTTGCATTTTATTCTATAACTTTTTTTCTTTAAAGACGCAAGATTCTATGATTTGTATCATATTTTACTATAGTGATATTTATACAAACAATTTACCCATGTAATATTGATTTTGTTAAAGTAATATTTTTGATGTAATAATTTACTAAATCACTGAATTTTTTAGATGTTTATTGTTTAATGTAACAATAACATTGGTATTTTAATATAACTTATATGTTTAATGTAACTATATTGTCAACAAACAAAAAAAAATAATAATAACTTATATTTATAATTATTTTATATTTAATTTATATTATATATTTTATATTTATATCATATATATTTTTCATAACAAATACATAAGGAATTTTCAATTATATACTATCATAGATTAAATATATTTAATCTATGATACTATATACTATATTATATCTCTATATTCAAAAATAACATTTGTTGAAACAAAAAAAATTTATAAATAATAAAAAAAACTATAGTGTATTGTACGATGACTTTACTTAATCCAGTAAAATTATGTTTCCATGCAATATCAGACTGCCTCATGGTTGGGTTCCTGGCCAATTTTAATATTATTAAAAAATAAATAAAGATCAACAATGTTTCATATACTTTTTTTTACAGCTAACACATAAAATAGAAAATACTTGACTGTTAATAAAAAATGTAATTATAATAAATAACAAATAAATTAACATTTTCGATGACAAAACAAATAAGTGTGAAACACGAATTGAAATATACCTTATAATTGGCTTATATCTTAATTCGTGGTGTGAACACATTACACAGATATGGATAATAATAATAATAAGTTTATTATCTATATCTGTGGGTGTGAAGGATAAGAAAATATGTGATTTGGATTAAATAATGATAACGGCATATTGAGGAGCCACCGTGACACGATTTAAAATTACGCGTGCCGTTCGATCGGTGTCTTATCACTATTCACTAACCAGTAATAGATATAAAAATATATCGGTGTTCGGCTTTTTTTATTCCTACATTCACATTCGTCAATCGACACAATCCCACCCGACTCTATATGCTTTGGATGTTCAATGTTACTCGTATAGTCGTATACTTATGTATTACACCTCCCATTTCCTAATCATCCATCAATTATTCCTCCTTGCGTAGTATTTTAAACAATTTTTTGTCGAAGTATGAAAAAAACCTCTCGACATTCGAAGGTCAACACTCAACCACACAAGTGGTCCGGTGATCGCTTATTGCCATTTCAATAATTAATGTTCCTGTATAAATAAATGTATAAACTACTATTATGACGTTCATTTAACTATATTAATTTGATTATTGGCTCACTTTTTAATTATTTTGTATTAGCTTATTGTATTTGGAGTTTTGGAACTCTTTCTCTTGGTAGGTATTTAAAGCCATAACTTTTTGTATTTAAATTTGAAATGTTATTCATATTTTTTAAAATTAAATCATAATTTTTAGACTACCTATAACTGGTATTGAAATATGAGTCTCACAGACGCCATTGGCAAATGTGCTGCAATTGCAACTATTGGAACATTCTTTGCTCCTGTGTAAGTACATAGTTTAATTTAATATTTAATATTGATAGTTGACTTGGACACATTTTAAAACCATATTGCCTATACTTTTAAATTGTATTGTTATTTTTTGAAAAAAAATTTCTCAATACCATACAATGTTATACTTCACAAAGTTTTATGTATTGATTGTTCATTACATAATTTGAATTAGTACTTTATTTCAATAACACTAATACTTAATTTATTATCGATCAATCAATCATATAAACATTATAAACCAATATAATATTTTAATTCTTATTAGGTTGCACCTGAGTACATATTAAAAAAAAAAATTCCTAACAGTAAAATAATACATTAATTTTAGCATATTATTAAAGTTACTCATGTGATGATTTCTTTGTCTTTTTTTCAATATTTTAGTTCTTCTATATTTAAACAATAAATAAATTATGTTATGGACACTGGAAAGTGTAAATTATCTGTAACATATAGAAATAATTAAATAAAAAAAAATTAAAAGACATCTAAACATGTTTTTTTTTTTAAATATATTTAATCAATGATTAAATGGTTATACATATATGAATAAATTATAAGAATTTTCATCAACTACCAATCAAATATATTTACAAATGTTTGATATAGGTAATTTTACAGTTAATTTCTAGTATTATCATATTTAGTAGAATCAATTTTGTGTTGTTACCTTTAATATAATAATATATGTAGATTTTAAATTAGTTGCCTTTAAAATCAATACCTACTGAGCTCTTGAAAATATTGAGATTATTAACCTGCTAAATCAATAATAATAATAATATTTTAAAGTTTTGATAGTCAATGATCTATCCGCCGTATGCACAGTCATTTAAGTGTTACTTAAAATGAATTTAAGTGTCACCTAAGCACAGTCACTTAAAATTGCGTTGCACAGTCATAGTTATGGGATAGTTGTCGTTGTCACTTAAGGATTCCCTTAAATTTAAGTGCTGGATTAACAGCCAAAAAATATTTAAAAAATACTTAAAAATATTTTAAGCAATAAAATTGAAGTACCTAAATGGCAAAAATATGTGCTATAATACAGACAATAATCTCATGACATCTTATGGGTTATTTATCATATATTAAAATATAATATTAATTAAAGAGGAAAACGTTATTTATATTAATAGTGTTATTAGGTGTAGTTGAAAATTATTTACAGTTGTTAACTAAAACGGATAATAAAATAATTAAATCCATGTATAATCTTATTTGAAGAATCGCATAATTATTAGTATGTGATTAATAATAATCACACTTTAATGTAAAACATATAATGGTAAATAAATTAGTCTATAATGTATTTGTATTGCATATTATATATTAATTTATATAACTAATGTTATATTGTATTTAAAAAAAAAATATATTTTTTAAATCTTTTTTTATCCAGTTATACTAAACTTATCTTATTCTAATAGGTAACCTATTATAACCTTAATAAAATAAGACAAAAATATGTTTATTGGTTGGCTATACATTTTTAACATTCAATAATTTACATTTCACTTTTTCAGTCTTATATGTCGTGATATAATAAAAAATAAAAGCACCAAGAATGTTGATCCTATACCTTTTGTTGGAGGTATGGCTATGTAAGTATTGTATTGATAATTTTTATTTATTTGTTCATCTGTTCACTTTAATTTAATTTGTTTAGGTCCATTCTTATGATCAAAAATGGAATACTTATGAATGATCCTAATATTATACCAGTTAACATTTTTGGATTTATATTGAACTTGATTTATTTTTTAGTGTTTTATTTTTATACTGCTGATTCGGTAAATAAATTACTGTTATTTTTAAACATCTAATGTTTTTCTAAATATTATAATGTTTTTGTATTTATAGAAACCATTATTTTCCATGTTAACAAAAGCTACATTGTTCACTGGTGTATTATGGGGATATTCAACAATTGAAGATGAAAAACTAGTTGAATATCGTTTTGGAGTTATTCTCACTGTATTAATGTTAATACTAATTGGATCTCCTTTATTCTCTTTGGTAAATTATTCTAAGTGCTTTATTTAGGGGAGGAACTAGGATGTGTAATTGTGGATGGGGGATGATCAAATACAAATGTAGATTGATAATCAGGCTTTATGTTAAGAATATGTTAAATGTTGTGTTAACCATCAGTGGTGCTCTAGAGAAATTATATTTGGCGCCCTTCATCATAAGCAGACATTAAAGGGGAAACTTTAGGGGCTTTTTTGCCGCCCTGAGGCACTTGCCTTAATTGCCCCTCTTTTTGCATAGCTCTGCATGAACCCCTTCCACACTTTATTATCTGGATTTGACTCCATTAATATTCAAGTAAAATTTTCTTGTAATGAAACCTTTATAGCTATTTTAAGTTTTTAGGTAAATTGTCTTATTATTATTGTTTTTACATAAAATATCATTTTTCTTGTTTATTTCTTGAATACCTTTTTTGCACAGTAGATAACAAAATTAATTAATTTTAAATTTAAAACTAGATTAATTATATTTTGATAATAATATGTTTAATTTTTTATCATGCAAATAGTTTTTGAGACTGATATCAATTTTCCACCAGCATTCATAGTCAATTCTATATTCTGGCCCACGAAAGAAGGAATCTATGCTTCAACAAAAATGTGTCCGTTTTTGCACATATGTAGTAGCATGTTGACTGGTATGTCAAAGTCAAGGAAAAATAATACATCCCTTGCTTAAAGCTAGTTATTCTCTGTAGGCTAGAGCAGCGGTTCCCAAACGTTTACGACCACGTCCACGGAATCCTTGAAAAATAGTTTGTGTTTTGTGGGACCCCCTTTTTCAAATAATATAAAATAATTTTCTCAATTATCACATACATCTGTCGGAACCCTTGAGATTGTCTCGCAGAACCCTAAGATTCCGCGGAACATACTTTGGGAAATGCTGGGCCAGAGAATAATACCTATTAAATATTGGCTTATAGTCTATTACTTTTAAATTATTAATTAGAAATAAATATTAATAAATAAAAATTTATGTTTTTTTATATTATCATTTATTTTACAGAATAATATTATTAAAAATAAAGATGCATCAATGCTACCTTTTCCAATGATTGCTTCTGGAGCTTTTGTTGGATTTTTGTGGTTAATATATGGGTTGTTAATAGACAACATTTTCATTAAGGTATAATTAAAGATACTATTTTAACGTGCATTTATACTAAACGTCTTTCTTTTTTAGGTTCAAAACATAGTAGCTGTTATATTGTGTTTGATACAATTGGGATTAATATTCAAATATCCAAAACCAGAAAGCAAGAAACGTGATTAATGAATATAGTTACCTATTTTATGTAGCATGTATTTATGTGTACTGTGATTATCTTATGCATCCTGCAATATTACATTTATATAATATCTTTACATTTCCATTATTTTGAGAACTAGCTTATATAATTAATTAGTTAATTAAAGGTTACCTATGTATTTTTCTTAAATTCCAAAATGTGATGTTAAAGTACTAGTTATTAACTTCGTGCCAGTGTCGTTTTTTGTTTTAAATATAATTATATTTACTGAATCTTATTATACAAATAATCAAAATCATTCCAATAAACTAAATTAATTTAGTTACCTATTTCACTGTTTTTTTAGTTTAAATTATAGTAGAGTCCCGCTGGGACTGGACTTTCCGGTTTATCGAAAATCCGGATTAAACGAAATGATATTTTTTTTTAACTTCCTAATTAATAAATATTATAAATAATAACACAATAATTAATATACTGTCATAAAACACCTCGTGTATTTATATGAATTCAACATTTATTGATTTACAATTTTACATTATACATAGGTACACATTATTATTTTTATTCCCGAATATATATTATGTATTATACATGAGTACATACTAAATACGAAACATATATTGTCCGGATTAGCAGGACTCTACTGTGTTAAAATCATGAATACAATTTTAGATATTATACATCTTTTAATAAAAATTTCTTTAGCAGTTATATCAAAAACATTTAATAAAATGTACCTACTTATCTATAAATAAACTGACAGTTTAGAATCATTTTTCATATTTAAAATACAATGATATATAATTAAATTTAAATTTAACATATCCATTTAATGACCTATTTGGTATCTACTATTCTATAGAGCGTTACTTACTTGACTACTTTTTTATTTTAACATAATTAGTTAAGGCAATGGCTCCAAACCATAGGCGTGCATACGGGGTATGCAGAGTATGGGCTTGTATACCCTGCGGCCAGATTCTTGGGGGCACATGAAAAATGTCTCAATTCATAATTTAGACTGGTAAATTTTATCAGCCCCATACCATGCGAACAAAGTCTGCGCACGCCTATGCTCCAAATCCATAAGCCACGGACAGCATTGTTCAGGGGTCACAAATTTTAATTTATGCCTATAGATACCTATGCATCAACATTAAGATTTGTATACTATTAATTATTATTATTATTATTGTTATTATATAAGACATACTAGTAACATCTTTATTTCTAGTTATGCAATACTTACCTATGCTTAATCAATAATAACCCTCCACACCCAATGACCAATGTTGCTAATGCCAAGAGCCTTTTCTCAATAAAAAAAATAATAATAATAACCACAATTCTTTTGCACTACAATTTTATTTATTAGACTTTTATTATAACCAAACTGAGTCACGTCACTCCTCGCTTGCTACCTTGAGACGTGTTGCCGTGTTGGATAGCGAAGCCAGAAATTATAAAAATAAAATTTAATTTTCAAAAGAATGTAAAAAAAGGCCCAACTATAACATTTACGATATTCATGTACTATAATAATTATAGTCACCATTGCTCTACAACGGTATCGCGAAAAAATAACCCCATAATATGAGATTTTGAAAGCTTAAAAAAAAATATGGGGACAATAATTAATATTTAATTATTATTATAGTGTTTTTATGAATAAATAATTAAAAATATAAAATTAAATATTCCTCTTAATGCCTAAGAGATATTTAAATATTTTGAAGAAACCTACCTACATGAGTGAAACTATTTATCTTTCATTATGAAATAGTTTGTTTATTTAAAAAATCAAATTTATATCAATTATTCAATATTATGTTTTAAAAATAATTGTGCAAGATAAAAGAAGAATAGTTTTACCGTTTTACGTGATTAATAACATAATAAAACTATGATAATGAATGAATAAATAATAAAATAATTAATATTGTTAAGTAACCATTTATAGCTAATAACAACTGTATGACTGTATTTAAAGTTAAAAAGATAAAATGAATATAAATATAATAATAATAGTAATAATACATTATGTACCTATGCAACATAATATTACTCGGCTTGTCCGGCGTATTGTACCAATGTACCTTCCAGGCACGTATAGTCAAGGGGAAGAAGGCCGGCCCACGCTAAATTCGATGTGGCCTTGGGCCGGCCCACCCAACTTAATTAAAATCTTAGCTCAATCTAGACTACTCAACACCATTTTGGAGGAGTATAATAAATAGTATATACTTAATTTGACAATAAGTAATACTCGAATACAATTATATTATTTTATAAAGATTTTGTAATCTGCGTATTGTGGTAAATTGTGTAGGTACAAATGTACAATGATACGTGTATTATCTACTAATTAGTAACTATACATAATATACCTATTTAATATGTCTATATTACCTACATTCTTATTTCTTACCGGCTCTATTCACGGTTTTATTGACGTTGTGTTAGCGCAATATTTATTTTCTCTATCAGGCCAGCGCGTGACATGGATAAAACGCATTTACTCAAATCGTTTTTTTATGACTTTTGAGTAATTTTAGAATAAAATCATTTAACAAAAATTAGAGGACAATGTTTTTGAGAGAATGGATATTAGTTTTTGTACTGAACCACAATTCGGGGGGGGGGGGGGGGGGTGATGGTAGACTCCTTTGCTGAATGCTGACTCAAAAAATGTTTTCCGCGCGCATGCCTATGCAAATTAATATGCTTCGTCTAATCCGTGACACGATGTCAGAGATGTCACCACAGCATTTTGATATATATAATAAATATATAAATATATCGTCATCACAGCTACAGTCAGCAATGGTGAATCCCTGGGGGGGGCGATCAGGGTGATTGCCTCCCCCGTTCTCTAAAAAAAAAATAGTTTAAATTCCCTGATTTTAGTTTTTGACGTAATTATACTTCAAGGGTAGGTAACAAAATTAGTGATATATTTTTTATTAAATATTAAAAAATATGTTTTTTTTGTTCTGTACGAGACTATAGAAATTAGAAAGTAACATATATGTATGTAAGTACTTAAATAAATACCTACTTTATCAAAATGAATGTGTGCCCTTTAAAAATCGCCTCCCCTGTTATCTTGGTCTGGCTCCGCCCCTAACAGTCAGGATATAATATATAATAATATATATTATAATATATTATAATAGACCTCATTCAGTACCGTCGTAGACTCAAAAGATATACCGAACACGTTGTTTGTGTGTTTCCGTATAATCTCATATCACACGATATTTTATTTTTTTTTTATTTTTACAATATTCCGTTGAGACGTCTCCAACACACCGACATTATATTTTTGTGCGATCACAAAATACCATTTGCGATTTGGATGGGCTGCTTTATCGGTCGCTGTATTATTTTTGTATAATATGCATCCCCCGATTGCGTTGGACCATTCGTCGAAAACGAATTTCGCGTCCACGTCGTAGTACATCAGCCCGTTTTTACATTGACGTGCGTCCGAGTGTGCCACCACTTCATACACGGCAATCCACTCGGTGTTAAGCGTTTCGGTACGTTTTCAATATTCGTATCGTTGATGTCCAAATTTTTTGCCGGTTGTCCCATCGCCGCCCGTCAACTTCTCTACGCTCTACCGCTTGTCGTTACCTTTGTACGTGCAGTGCAGTACAGTCTCGCTGTAACTATACTATACGCCAGGGGTGGCCAAACTTTTTTTGGCCGCGATCTACTAACATTACACTTGACTTTCGAGGATCGATTTCCATAAAAAATCTGACCACCATGATTAATTTTCGTGTGCGTAGCCTAAAAATAAATTCTAACACGATCGACTTTAAAATCGTTTGCGATCGACCGGTAGATCGCGATCGACCGTTTGGCCGCCCCTGCTATACGCGGTTATGTAGGTATGACGTTTCGTGTACATCAAGCTGTCGGCCGCGTCGATACGTAGGTGACGATTAACCGTCGAGCTCTCGTGAATTAGTAACGATTCCCACGACCGCTATTGGTGTCGTTAAGTCCGTCAAGGCGCCATCATCGCTGTCCATTCCGGGTACTACTATATATAGTCACCGTGTCGCCGCCGGCCGCAGTGGCGTGTTTACAGGGTAGGCCGACTAGGCTCGGGCCTACCCAATTTTTATTTGACTGTTTGGTTTTTTTTATCAAAAATAAAAATGTTACCTAATAATATAAGTAATATATTTTATTATTGAATATTATTATCATACCTATATCCCATGTGAAAGGATAAATCTTTCCTAATAATTATGAACACACTTACATATTATACAGTCTTACAGAACATAACTGGCCTACCCAATTATTTTGTGCTGAACACGCCACTGCCGCCGGGTCGCACGATTGTAAAAGGCGGGTGTTGTCGTTGCGACGCGTAAATCCCGTACACCGGTTCGTTTATTTTGACGACTGAGACACCGTTTCGTGGCAATCTATTCGATGTTAAACGTTTTAGTACGTTTTTATATATCACTAGCTGCAATGTTGTCCTGTTACTTCGCCGGCTGTTACATCGCCGCCCGCTCAGTAGTGTCATTTCAGTTTTTGTTTGACTATAGGGCAACTACACACTGATTTGCCGACTCAATCCAATGTTCAACATTATGATTTATAACAATGGCTTTAGTAGGTAATTAAAAATAATACTTCTTACAATTTTTAAATGTGCCGACTTATTAAGGTTGATGTAAATGTTAGACTAGGGCAAATTCCCAAGTTGCCCCCCCCCTCAAATGACGCCACTGCGCCCGCTAACTTTTATACCGTTTTTGGTTACCTTTGTACGTGCGATGCAGTATACAGTCTCGCTCTACCCATACCATGGCAGGGCCGTATTTAAAAATTCGGCGCCCTTGGGCATACATTTTTCCCCCCACAATTAATAATATTAGTAAGTATAATATTCGAACGTCAAAGAACTCTATAATAGCTGATCTCCTCGCATTCAAAACGTTGTATTGTTCCATGGTGCGATCCTTATTGCTAGAGTATACGTCCGTTCAACTATATCTATAACTATAAGATCACCAGCACGGATGTAGTCCGATATTATTCCACTCTACCGCCTGTTTGTAGGCCTATGTTGTCGAAATCCATTCGTATAGGCGTGAAGTAAGTGCGCCGTTACACGAACATTATCATAATATTTGCATAAACGCGTGTGTATAAACGTGCGATTTAACGGTAATTCCATGTAAGTCGCGGTTGGTGATACACATTCGATCTCGATATACCTACATTTCCTTTAGTGGTGTTCCAAACCGAGTTGTTTGAAATGTATTAAACTATACCTACTACATAAATTTACTATACTAAGATATACTTCATCTTAATAAAATTGCAAAACTCTGTGTGTAAATAAACTAAACAATTTATTTTAAGAAAATAAAAAAAAATTAACATCAATTAAATAATAAGTTGAAACAGAAAACAATAATTATGTTATCAGAACGAAAATAATGCAGAGGACTACAATTTTCAACGTTATTGTAAAATTATCAGTTTCAAAATTAAATTCATTATTATCTAATTATAACTTTATGTTAAGAAAACTATGTATTATAGTATAGTAAAAATAATGCATTTTCACAGCATTAATTATTATAATAATCATAGGCAGAACTAGACAATTTCATTAGACTGCAGCTAGGGTCACTCATGAGAGTCATTATTTGCACTAATTGCACCTATTATACCGAGAAGAAAGGGTTTAAGGGTGGAGGGCGATTGGGAACACCTATGTTTTTTATTACAATACAAATGTATAACATAATAAGTAATTGTTGATGTTATAAATCTAAAGTTGTAGATATCACTTTAATTTTAAACTTAAATCTTACATAGTTACATGTGAAATACAAATACTAAATATATTTTAAACATTTAAATATTATTCTATTTATTACGTATAATTAATTTCTCAATTTTTTTTTCGCATTTATACCTAATTTATTTTACTATATTTAAAATAATATGTTCTTAGCAAATGTATTGCGGAGCCAATTAGCCTGGGCCATGTATTAATATATACTCACGTCTCACAATATATTCTTTGTCGGTTTCTTTTATTTTTCGTTTATTGTTAAGTGACATAATGTCACTTAACATTAAATATCGCCACAATAAACTCAACGGGATCCACCTTATACTATAATTACAAATTGTAATAGTTTAGAGTGTAATAATAACAATAAGATTTTCTTTTTCTTTTTTAATAGATAAAATTATCGTGTCACAATGGAAAATGTATGTCGCCAAACTCCTTCGAAACGACTTAACCGATTTTCATGAAATTTTGTGCGTATATATTCGGTAGGTCTGAAGGAGTGATGATGTAAACTTTTTTTCATACCCCTAGGCAGTGTTTAATTTGGAAAGAAACTAGGAGGGGTACTCAGTGGATATTGGATGAACGAGTGTTCCATAGAAAATTTAATTTCACATTCAAATTTAACACATCATCCATTATAGTGGCCTACCTTCCATCTGTATAGTATACAGCAAAGCACTACCCACTTTCCCACCCTTTTATAAATAGATAACGCTAATATAAACATTTGGTGAACAGTTCAAGTATTTACAATGATTCGTTTTTGAGTTACAGCAAAATAAAAAAATCGATTTTGTCGAAAACTGATTACGCGTAAAAACTACCGTTTTTCCGTTACTTTTTTAGGGGTTTTCCTAACGCTTTTGAAAACTACTAAAAATTTTTTACTTTTGAATAACAAATTAACTCAATTTGAGTTTCGTCAGACGCTGTGCCTTCCAAACGACGAGTACGTTTTTACTATTAGCCAGCTAGTAAGTTCATCAATCTTATCAGCTACTATATAGCATTAGAAATTAACGCCCTTTTTATTTTTTATAGACGAGAAACGACCAATACAACCTACTACTTAGTATGTTTTCTTTTTTTCTGACGTCTTTGAAAAATTGTACTTAATGATATTTTTTAATCATTCAATTTTAAAACATTATGTAATTAATTTTTTTACACTTGAATCAATAAAATAATAAATATGATTTATTTTTTAATCAAATATTAAAATAATATAATAATTACAAAATTATAAATTTTTCCATAATCAACTTATAAACCACTTTCGCTAAGTACCTACCTAATGAAATTTTCAAATGTGATGGTAAGGAGGGAGTCCGGTAGAGTATGTAGATATATAAAACTGAATTTCAGTCTATATGTAATCGCATTTAATTGGTATATCGATTGTAAAAGTATAGAAGTGCAATTGCTACACTGACCTCAAATTAATATTTTATGTTGGACATAATTGGTCTATGCCTGTTTCCTGTATATGTACCATGTACCTATGTATGGTATGTATTGTGACCTAACTCAGAAGGGTAATTACGAAGGGAGGATATGGGGGATAGATCAACAACTAGAAGAAAGATTTTCAACCCATTCTGAAAATTTTGAAGTTTTATTTAAGTTAAATTATTATATAACTTTTAGTTTAAATTTGTAGTTTCTATACAAAATTTAAAAAAAAATCACTCACATAGCATATTCAAATCTATATCATATCTATACACAATCTATATAAATTCTATCTATCTTATTCAAATTCAAACTTTAATGGTTTAAGTGTATATGTCATATTCTATAGGATTTCAAAGTATATATTCCTATACATTATAACTTCTAATGAGGAGGTATCATTTAGAAAATTACTTGAATTTTATTCACCTTCTTTGGATGTGAACAATTTAATTTAAAAATTGAAATTGTGGAAGACAAAACTTGAGCGAATAAACAATATTCCGAAAACCGCAATTGAAGCATTACATGCAGTGTGTATAATGCCGATATTTATCCAAATGTGCAATTTATTTTAAAAATACTATGCACACTTGCCGTTTCTACAAGTACACCTGAAAGAATGTGTTCTAGACGTTCTAGCCTTAAAAGAATTAAAACATATCTTCGAAGCAGTATGTCAGAACTCGGAGGTTACTGGTTAGTGTTAGTAATTATACACCTGTGCACCTGTGCATATTGCTTAATAAAATACATTTTCATAAAATTTAATAAGAAAAATGTTTTAATTTTGTTTTTAGAAAAGACTTAATGGTCTGAAAATTTTGGCAAATCACAACGATATTACATTTTCAAATGAAGAGGTTATTGATGAACTTTTTAAAAAGCTCAGGAATCTGGACATAATCAGTGGCGTATTTTCAATAATTTCTTGGGGGGGGGGGGGTTAACATTTTTAAAAATCATATTATGATAAAGCTTATTTGTTTCATCTTACTTTAAATTTAAAAATGGGAATAAAGACATAAAATGAATATAAACAATATTAATTTATAACTGAAAAAATATTGTCGTGCCGTCAGCGTATCACCACAACGAATTTCTGCATGGTCGACTAAGTGTCGACATCGGTAACCGGCGCTCTACTATTATGGTTTTTGTGGATTGAGGACAATATTTTTATAATTTGTCTATCGACAACTCTGTACACACATACTAGTTAGTTATTTTAATTAAAAACTTCTACGATGCGTTGGTGCATAGATCCATCCGGGGTTGAACCCGGGACCCCCCCCCCCCCCCCCCGTAAATACGCTACTGGACATAATATTGTAAAGTATTAAAACAATTTATAACATATTTGTAAATTTATAGTATTATGTAATATAGAATGATTATATTGATATGTGTTAAGTTATTAAAGTAGGTATGCAAAATGTAAATAGGAGTGTGTGGGGGCAAAGCCCCTCACAACTTCACTATAAAAATTTATTTTGATCCATTCTCAATTACGCCACTGGCTACCTACAGCTAGTAGGTTAGGTTAGGTTAAGTAGTGTAATTAGTATAAACGTAAATATATATATGAATGAATGATATTGAAAATTTAAAACACCATTTGATGATTACATACAATATTGTCAATACATATTACAATTAATTTTAAATAGGTACAATTAAAGTTTTTCTAATTTTGTATGTTACAAATTTTGGACTTTGAGTGGAGCGATGAGACTATAAAAGTATTAATTTTATTTTTATAATAATCATTGTATGTGTGTGTTTTTATGTAGGTATGTATACACGATACGTCGATACACCGTCATTAAAAATGCTTCGATTTGAATGATGTTTATATTTGACGCTTTCTTATCACAGTATACTTGTTATCAGTTGTACTCCGTAATCCGTATTTGTTGTTATATAATTTTGTAATCATAATTTATAAGTTACTGATACATATAATGATACAATTAGATTTCAATGATCGCGAAATGGACTGAAAACTGAATGTTATGTTCTTCGGAATAGATTGTTTCTACAAAAAGACTTAGAGTCTCGCGTCGGTGTTGAATTTAAAAATGTTGATCACGAAATGAATCGTTATGGACGAGCAACAATCTGTGTCCGAAAGCGTAGAGACGAGTTCCATATGTGAGGAAGAGCGGGCGAGGAAGCTATTCCAAGCCTGTGATGGCGATGGCGATGGTTACATCGATAGGTGAAAATAATATAACAATATTATTATGTTTGTGAATTATATTGTACCTACCTATTTTTTTTTATTTCAATGTTCGATCATACTTTCTATTGTGATCCAAGGGTGGATCACATCACACAAATAATAAATAGAATGCCTCGACATAATCTGTTTGATTATCAAACTGTTTATTATTCTGGTTATATGTATTAGTTTTATTAATCCTTAGTGTCAATGCGACATTTCCTCATGATCATTTAGCCATGTTAGTATTGCAGAACATGTAAGACGTCATATAGTAATCATTAAAGTTTTATCATTATAAGTTCTTGCTAAATTCTTTATTGTAACTTTTAAATGGCTATTCTAAATTATGTTGACCAGAACATATATTTAATTTTTATTTCCTTTCCTTTTCCTTTTCCCCCTTAAAAAAGAAATGTATTGTTTAAATTTTGATTTGTGTTCTATATTTGTAGTCGAGATCTGTTGACTATTTGTCGTCAGTTAAATTTAGAAGATAGTGTTGATGACTTGATGAAAGAATTGGGTGCTGATAAATCTGGTCGTATATCATTTGATGAGTTTGTTAGACGCCGTTCGGAATTACGAGCAGAAATCAATGCACTTCGTGTCCATATCTATGACCCATTACCTGAATACTTGCCTACCAGTAGTGATAATAGTTTGGGTAAGATTTGTAAACATTTTATTTGAACCTATTTATTTTCAATTAAACTAACGTTTTTTAAAGGAGCATTATCTGGTGGCAAACATGAAAGCTGGGAATTTGATAGTGGTGCCAGAGACCTAAGTCCTGAACCAAATTCTGTTCGTATGCAAAATCTACTACAAACGGGAGGATCAGCTAACTCTGGAAATTTACTACATCTTGCTAATAAAGTAAGAAACACAAATAATATCTGAATTTGATATATTTTTGAATTGTATTAGTCATAAGTATATTAAAACTAATTTATTTTACTAAAACTAAACATTTTAGTTGCATTTGGCTGCATTGAAGTCATTGAAAACTGAAATATCAGATTTAACTAAGCAGTTGCAATTGGCTAATGAAAAAAATGATATTCTTGAAACATCTATAAATCAAATAAAAGTAAAACTTATTAATAAACTATAAAAATGTTTTGTTATTAAATATTATTATATATAATGATCATTTAATTGCTATACAGGTTACAACAGAAATTGATATAAAACAGAAATACGAAGAAAGAATAACTGAATTGCATTCAGTCATTGCTGAATTAGCCCGTAAGTTACAAGTTCAAAGATCTCAGGTTATTACTGAAGAAATAGAAGAAAGCCAATCTGGTAATAGTGTATTTAAAATTTAAATTAATTTAATTTATTTTTATACGTGTTTATTTTTTAGAAATTGATGCTCAAAGTATTGAAACATCCTCATTTATTCAAGAATCTATTGTTTTATCTAAAGAGGTATGTACAAAAGATATTTTGCTTTAAAATTAGTAAATATTAAAAAAAAAAAAAAAGCGGGTAAGTGGGTATCGCTCTGCTGTATATTAGGGGGTGGGGTGGACCTCAGACTATGGAAGGTTAAATTTGAATGCAGTGATAGGTAACATTGTATACGAAAAACGATTCTGAACGAAGATGATTTGTCAGTTTAGGATATATTATATTTAAATATTGTCATATATTCTATTTTGAAACAAATAGTATAGTTTTTATATGTTACTATAGTTACTTTATAGTATCTGTTTATTAATAAAAAAAGTATTAGGCAACATACGCATAATGAGAGTATGAAATTTAATTTAAATTTTGAAATATTTCGTATAAATTTGAACTTTAAGCCCTTATAAAAAAAAAATTGTGACTAACAATTTCAGATTTTTTTATCACTATAAGAAAAACTTATAAGAAACCTTGTATTAAATTTTCAAGATTTTCTGGCCACCCAAAAAATTTTTATTGGCATTTGAAGAAAAAAAACTTAGAAAAGTCGAAAATTTCAATTGTCTATAAGTAGCTTAAAAATGGTCAAAATATTTTGAAAATTTAACTGTAAAGAGATAACCATAATATAAACATTTAGTGAAAATTTCAAGTATTTACAATGATTCGTTTTTGAGTTACAGCAAAATCAAAAAATCGATTTTGCGAAAAGTGATTTTTCGTAAAATTGCCGTTTTTTTTTTTGTTTTTCTCGATTTTTTTGAAAACTATTTGAAAATTTTACTTTTGACCCCCCCCCCCCCCAAAGTACTAACTAGATGAATTTTCCTATTCAAAGAGGGGCTGAAGTCAAAAATCGGAGCATTATTATTGCTCCAAATGTTGTCATCAGACACAAAAAAAAAAAAAAACACACATCATAGTAAAATCAATACATTCTTCACTTCGTTCAGAATCTAAAATATATTATTAGATTTTTTTTTAGGATTAATCATACTAAAATAAATAATATACTACAATAAATATTATGAATCATCAATAATTTAACTTATATAAAATAAAAATTAAGTTATTTAATTTTTTTACTAAGATAAACAATTTGGAATTGTTTCACTTATGAACTTTTTATTTAATAGTTCTAAATGTATTTTTGTATACAGCCAACTTGCAATATATCAAAGCTCAGCATAATAAAAATCTCATTCTCTTGAAAATATTGTTTTATTGATGTAATAAAGATAAACACTCAATATAACAAATTTTTTCTCATTCCCTTCAAATTTGCTATACCTAAAGTACTCAAGTTGACTATCTTTGACAAAAATATTGAAGAGGTTTTTGAGATATATTTTTAAAAACTGATTTAGTACATTATGGACATTTTTAAATTGATTATATCTTAAATACTTATAAAAATGCTATACTCCTATTATACCACCTTATCTTATCTGTTATTAGCAATTTTATTTTCATTAAAACCAATTTTGGTTAGTAACTTTAATATTATTATTGTAAATTGATCTATTATATTAAACTACATAAAAACATTGACTTTGATATAAATAATTTCTTTTACAATGTATCAATTTTTAAAAGTATGTAAAATATTACAATTTAAAAATATTCATCTTAAAAAAACAAAACAATGTTCTTAATTTACATTTTTATAATTAGTTTTTCTTTTTTAGGGTGACTATGCAGCTTGTTCTGATGACCATAATATTCATACTAAATTGGCTTTAAAAGAAGAAGAATTAGAGAAAACAAAACATAATTTGAAAGAAGTAACTGATGAAAAAGAAGAATTAATATTAAAGGTAAAATTTGGTATTTATGACAATTTTAAATTATCCAATTCAAATTCAATAGAACACTGATGTTAAAAACGTATTGAATGTACAGAAATAATCACACATGAAGTGTTTTTTAAATAAAAAATATCAGTTATAAAAATACAAAAAACAACGTTTTGTGTGTTTCAAAATAGTAAAATTTCTTCATTATTTGTATATCTTTTTTAAATAATTTCAAGAAACTTTATTCCTAGGTTCTCAGGTTGACGGGTTCTCTATCATATTGTAATAACTTATGATAGTGTTTAAAGCACAATTTTATATTAAATTCAATGCTCTAATAATACAAGTTGAAAGTTATAATGTTCAATGGCTATTCTTAAAAATATAAATTTAGCAAAACATTAGAAGTTACTACCCACCCCAACAATATTCATCTATATAACATCCCATCTACTGAATAGTTTTTTGATTTATTCAGCATGTTAAAAAATAAAATAGTTACTATTATACTATTAAAATATTCCCAAGTATTATTCTGTATTATTCGTGTATGAAAAATTACATAGATAACCCACCCCACCTACCTCTAATTAAAGGTGTAGCAGGCGCTATACCTCTACTCTATGGAGTGGATTGCCGCTACTGATAATGACTATTCTATAGTAATATTTTTTGAAATCATATCATTTTAAATTTATACTTTATACTTTATTAAATATAAATAAATCATTTATTTGATTTTTATCTATTTAAATTTAACCAAAATCAGTAAATTCTTAATAATTAAGTTACAGGATACAGAAAGCAGTTTTTCATCTGGTCCGATGTCTCCGTCCCGTTTATTAATGGAAACATCTAAATTAGCTGAAAAAGTAAAACTGCAAAAGCTTATTGAAGACAGTGCAGAAGTCAACCTTGAAGGCACTAGTGTATGAATATTATTGTTTTTTCTTTGGATCATTTATTTTAACTATTTTATCCAAAAAATTTTTAAATTGTAGATCTGTCAAAAGGCTATAGCTGAACGTCTTGCATCAGCTGCAATTTCTGATTGTAATTTATTAGAATCTGGAGACAAAGAAGTTTTAATGCGCCAAGTTGAACAATTGCAAACACGTTTAGACCATGTACGGTCACAAATGGCAGTTCTCGAGCTTATGTTTGAACAATCAGCTGCTCAAACTGATAAGTAAGATTTTTTTACTTTAAATTGTAATGGTTTATACTAATGATTTCATATATATATATATATATTTTATATATTTAAGGTTATATTTAATATTGGGAAAATATGAATCAAATATGATTGCACTAAAATTAGAAGTAGAAACAGGTGAAGAAATAATGAACTGTTATTCATCTTTATTGTCCATCTACGATGGTTCAGCAAATGAAGAAGAGAAAATGTGATTGATTACTATTTTTAAATTTTTTTATATATTTTATAAAATTATTAATTGGCATTAATTATATATTTTAATTGAACAGGATGAAAGATGAAATCATAGAATTGTTGCATAATTTAGATGAAGAAAAGAAAAAAATTGGATCAACAGTAGTTGCTTTAGAATCGTATCATTGTGAAGAAGAAACAATCAAACCAAGAAGTCGTAATCAAGTAACTCGCATTGATTTAGAAATGGCTGTTCTTGTACAAGAACTAATGGGAATACGAGAAGAAAAAAGTGAACTTCAAGAACGTTATGTAGCATTACAAAAACATAACTGTGAATTGGAAAAACGTTTGGCCGAGTCCGAAGAACGGTCTAGAATAGATTTAGATACAATTCAAGCATTAGAGCAGCAATTATCATCTGAAGATTTTGATAGTAATGCTAGTGTAAATGTTAAACTACAGAAACAGCTAAAAGATGTTACAACAGCATATCAACTTGCAATAAGAAATTCTGACACTAGACATAAGCAAAATATTACATTGATTGAAAAACTCCGCAATGAGAACACGTAAGATTATACAGCTTTTGTTATTATTAACTATAATATTATTTATTTGTTTTTAAACCACAGAACACTGGAACGGAGTTTAGAAAGGGCTAAACGCAAATCTCAGTCACGTTTAAAGAAATTGGAATCTGAAATTGAAATTATGGTCAGCACACATACTCTTCAGGTAACATTCTCTTGTCAAATTCAAAAAATCTATGTACTTGATACTACTATTATATTGGTGTTTAGGTGAACATTTTAAAAGAAAGGATTGCTGTACTGGAATCAACCATTATGAATAATGAGATCAGTAAAAAAAACGAAACTACTTTATGAACTTTAACAAACATAGTTAATTAGTTATAAATCATAAAATTTGTGCGATATTTTTTTTATATATATCATATCCTTAGCTTGAAATTAATAAGCATTGCTAGGCTTTACTTCAGTTCCTTTGAATATATACGACTTAAGTACAATATAGTAAGTAATATTAAGCCGGAAAATACTTAAATTATATGACTATATATTATGAATAATCCTAGACATTTATTAAGTTACATTATTTATGTAGCTGTTACATACTAAATTTTAATGTACTTATTGTATTTTTATAAGATATTATTAACAAAACAATTTATATAATAATATATATCAATTGTAGTATGAACATCAACAATCAAAATATTGAAAAGTGTGAAATATTGACAGTGACTAACTATCATAATTTATATAAATCAAACTGTAGGTAATTATTATTTTGTTAATACAAAAAAAAATGTAATTTAAGCATTGGTAAATGAAAATTATAATTTTGGAATTTTATTTTCTGTTTTTAAAACATATTATACGTTTTTAATTAAATAATTTTATAATGTATAATAACAATAATATTATAGATTGTATCATAGTTTACAAAGAAAAAATTATGTATGTTTTTTTAAATATTTTTAATTTTAATTATTTTAATAGATGATAATTTTTACTACAAATAATTTGTCACAATACATTTTAATTTATCAATATTTATTTTAGTTTGTCAATATTTCATTATTTTCGATTGGTATTTTTACTGTCTGCTTTTTGACTGGCTTCCATACATACCTAGTGCAATTTATCATGATAGTATGACTATCATATTTGATACTCAAATTGTTTTATGTGTTTTTTTCAACATAGTTAATAAGTTTGATGTAGGTAAAATGCTTTATTTTATAATACACATTTTTTATACTTTTTTTACATGAAATATAAAATTGTGAAAAAATAATACACGAGAATGTAGTTTTTACTTATTCTTATACCTTAAATGTTTTTAAATACTTTATACATAATCACAAAAAAAGTTAAGATGAAATTTTTAATCTGTGTCCATTTTTTCTGTTTTGGCTAATTCATATGCTCTTATTTGTTTTTCCAAATGAGCACATGCTAATTCAATTTCATAATTCTTGCTCACTAATCCCACCCAATTAGCTTCTAAATCTCTCAATTTTTCACCAACTTGCATCTGCACATTCTTTCGTTGAAAATTTACTTCTTGAATTTGTTTTCTATAAATATTAACTCATTAATAAGATAAAAAGCATACACAGTAAAGCAATTCTTTTATCATGAAATACTCATTATTTCAAAAAGTATTTATGTTCTTGAAAACATTTTTTTACATGGTTTCAAGTTGTTAAAACACAATGTTTTTATTAAAAAATTATATTTTTAAATATTTTTTTAATTTTTTTACTTTTTTGAACGACAACATAGAGTTTTAATTTTGTATTCCAAAACAAAATATTTTTCTGAGTATTTTGATACATAATTATCGAATTAAGGCCTAAGGGGAAGTAGTTTATAAGTTCTACACATTTGAAGTTAAGATAAGCAGAGTAGTGGACAAACATTTTGTTGGGTAATCCATACCACTTCACTATAACTCATAAACTACTCGCCCTAAATTCAATTTTTATGTATCAAAATACTCATAAAATTATTCTGCTTTGGAATATATTTAGTCATTCAAAAAATTAAAAAAATATTTAAAAATATAATTTTTTAATAAAATGTTGTTCTTTTAACAACTTGAAATTATGTGAAAAAATGTTTTCAAAACTTAAATACTTTTTGAAATAATGGGTGTTTTATAATAAAAGAATCACCCTGTATAACTACAGATTTTAATGTGCATATTTACTTCAATTTAGTCACTTGTGTCTGTGCAGCAGCAACACATTTTACAAGGATTTCCAAATAAGATTTCCAGGCTTCTGTTCCATAATCCATCATCAGTTCTAAGTTTGTAATTCTGTAAGGTAAAAGTATTTTTAATACAATCTATTAAAATTTAACTTTAAGAGAGGAATAGGTCATAGAAAAATCTCAAATTTATAGTATAACGAGCATATATCGATTCCGCCTGCTACTGTTTATAATATCTACATATCGATTTCACCGGACACTGTTTGCCAACCCCTAACCCCCTCCTCCTGGCTCCTTGTAAATATATTTTAAAATATATAATAGGTATGTATTAATACAATGTATATAATAATTATAATAATTGTATGATTAAAAACTAAAATGTGCATTCTAATTAATAAGTGTATGTGAATATATAATAAAATGCATAATCTAAATTGTATAAAATGGTTTAACTTCACTAAATAAATATTTTTATAACAAAGTTTTTTAAAAACTAGATTAACAAATTGACTACTTTGAAAATAATTAAATTATATTATATTTTCACTATTAAAAAATAAAAATAAAACAAGTCAATATATTTTATTTTATTCTGTACGTAGTGCTATTCTTTTATTATGCTAAATTCACTTATTTAAAAAATATGTCCCAAATATTACCAAAAGTAGTTACATTTATATTATATTATGATGTATATTAATTAGATTATACATTTTATTAATATATACTACATATTTTAAAATACATATACAAGGAGGGGATAAACAGTGTCAGACAAAATCGATGTATAAATATTATATAAAATCAATATTAACCTTTTTCCTAAGCAGGTAGCTTCGGCGAAATCAATAATTTCCCAGTATAACAAGTACTAAGTAATTAACATAATGATTAATATAATAAGAATATCTACAATAATGTTCATGGATGTCAAGTGTCAAGCAGGCCTATGATAATACTATTCAGAAAAAATTATGGAAAGTCTTGACAAATTTAAGAATTTAACCTAACTTGATAAAAATATACAATAATAACACAAAATATGTGGTTTAAATAGAAATTAGATTCTTTGATGTCGATAAGTAATGTTTGTCACCTATGATAGTTAATATAGCATTATGAAGTTTAATAAGAATTATACGACAACAAAGAAAGAAATTAAATTAAAATCAGACTCTAAAGTTAAAACTAATTCATGCAATATAAAGTAGGATTTCCAACAGTAAGAGTGGCTTCGTTAACATATACAAGCATATGGGGCTGTTGATAAACCAATAAAATATCAAATGTTAGCTATTTAGACATAAAAAATAAATAACAATTAGTAATAGAAATTAAAAAAATATTGTTAAATATCATTGTTACATAGAATCGGCGAATCACCCTATAAATTTATAACCTAAAAATAATAATATAATATACCTTGTAGCTTGATGTTCAAGTTGAGCCATTGAGTTTTCTAAACATTCATTCCAAGCAGACATATCCGTGAGTTTTCCAGCTGGCGGTGGAGGTAGCTCATAGCGTTTCATACTCATTGTTTCCATAGGCAAACGCTGCTGAAGTCTGTCAAACTCTGTGCGCATCATTTCTGTCTATTGAATATTGATTATTATAATATTTTATAATTTTAATGGTAAATATGATGTTTTAATAATCATATTGGTAAGTATATCAAATTAAGTAATCTTCAAATATGTTTACTCTACGAGAATGATAATAGTGTTTAATTAATTTTAACAACTATATAGAAACAGATACTTGATCTTAAAACAAAAAAATAATTACTTCAAATGCCGATACATTGAGTGGCGGTAAATGTTCGAGATAGTTTTTTGACGGCCTGTAACGACGTTTTTCGTCTTCGACCATGCTGATTGCCTATAAGTCAATTTAACTGGATAATTAGTATTTGTTACAAAAATAATACGGATGTGTCAAAACTACTTACAGCTTCACGGATGCCTGGCTCGTCATACCCTTGATCAATATAAGGAAGAGCATCAACAATAACTTCACCAGCCATTCTTGAAGTCCCTTGTACTATTTTACTTTTATCCAAAAGACAATAACCTAGAAATTCAGGAATTAAGACCCAAATCTCTAAATTTAAAACTTATAAACTAGTAGTTCTAGTGACTACCGGTTATTACTTATTACCATGAGATCTCGATAATGGATTGATGTTAAATTTAAAAATTCAAATTGATAGCAATTATATAAACACTAGTAGTGGTGATAAGCTACACTTGAGTCTTTCTGTGTTCTGCCGTTAGCGTTGTATTGTTACAGGCTGTTTAGAATTTAGATAATATTACCTATCGTGATTACTGATCGATGATTATAATAATAGATGTTAATGATTACAATTCTGTACTTTTCTGTGACTGACAAAGAAACGCCGTGACCCTATTTGGCTATGTAGCCCCAATAGGTTTATAAATATTATAGTTATTACCTATAAACTTTGATGTAGCCCATGTCAGTGTTTACACAATAGTCACAACTCACGTCTCACTGTACCGTTTTTTTTTGCTAATATTGTGGAGCGATAAATCGTGAATGTATTGGTATTGGTTTTACAACAAATTTCGAATTTCAAATAATATTATTATGGCATTTATCAAATTTTAACAAAATTCATCAATCCTATTAATGAATATATTTTATAAATTTATTGTGGTCAAATATGTAAAAAGTTTTCAATTTATAGCTAGGGCTTAAAATTTTAATAGAAAATGTCTTAAAAGTTGTTCTTATAACTTATAAGTTAAAAGGTCGTTCTGGTAGGTAACCAAATTCAACCGTAAAAATATGCTTTCGTACTAATTATACCTAAATAATATACCTAGTAAATATTGTACAAGGAATCACTCAGTGGCGTCATTTAAGGGGTGGCACTGTGGCAGGGTGGGCATTTGCCCCCCCCTTGTCATTAGCGGACTGGCCAGGCCGGGTATATGCTAGTTTTGGTATGTTTTTTTTTATTATTGTAAATACCTTTATACTCATATTTGGCACAAATAGGACATAAATATTAAATTGAGGTAAAATTCCCTTCAAAATAAGTCATCATATAGTAGCTAATAGCATTGAGTATACAATATATATTCATGCTAATAAGCAGTGCTTGTTTTGGAAAAAAATTAGAGGGGGGACTCTTGGATGTTGGATATAACATGTTATTAATAACGTATCAATACGACAATACACTTACAAAAAATGTATCATGTATTATTTTATTACATATATTGATATATACACCAATAATACACCCATGAACATTAATACAGTATTGTGCGATACAAACATCGTTAAGAAACGCTTTTATGGTATACGGCACAACCCGTGGTTGAAGATATAAGTAATAAGTATGAGTGTATGACGTAAAAGTTTAGCTACCGAGAACAACAATAATAATATAAATATATAATGCAATTTATTGAATAAAAAAAAAAACATTATTGTACATCGACAAATGGGCTTCGAATCAAACGTATATTATATACGTGTACATTTAAGCAATAACAATAGAATAAATATCACGTAGGTACATCGAACGGCGTCCGAGATCCTATGTGCGAAAATAAAAAGAACGAAGAAAAACGTCAGGGGGAGTGTCGTCGGCGGTCGTACTCGTTACCGCGATCGCAACCGCTGTGATCGCTAACGGCGAAAAAATCGTATGTACGCACGGCTTTCAAAAGACGTAAACTACGCGAATACGGAAAAAACGGGTTGGAAAAAACTCTGGAAAAGTCTTAAAATCCCGTGAAAAGTTTAAACATAATAAATAATTGTTAATATTTTAACTTTTATTTTTTGTCCGAGAGGGGGGATTTTTCCGTTAGGTGTGGGGGGGAGATGCACGGATAAATGATAATTAAGGTTCTAGACTAGGACGTGTATTGACTATTGATCAATACACCTTGGTTCTAGATTCTTCTTTTCCTTTTTATTATTCTTATTCCTAATCTTATTATTATTATTAATATTAATATTTTTATTATTATTATTATAATTTTTTTATTCTTATAATAACTTTTATTTAAATTGTGCGTTTATCGGTGATTGCACTATTGGGATTTCTACGGTTTCTTAATTTCTTATCATCTGTCAGAGAACACCGGGTATAAAAGGCCCGGCGAAACGACCAGCATTGACATTCACTGTTAAGTTTGTCCTCCGTCGAGTCTGTCGTTGCAAAAGTGCAAGACCCATCCCGGGCAGACTTGCGTGATTAGGGAAAGCATCTGGTATCTATATTTTTTTATCTTTAACATATTATATATTATGTTGCCTGCACATTACATTGCTTGTACTCGTATTATTAAATAGTCATTTTATTCATACCTATTCGCAGCTCAAACATTTCCTTAGCTCAAGCTCTGGTATGTACAAACAAAATTCGACCTTGTTCCGTGGCCTATAATATAAGTCTGATACCGTTCGGGCAATGCATCAGTGGTTGGTTTGTTGCGTTTCCGCGAACACTGATCGTCACATCTGTATTAAATATTTGCGTTAACGCATATATTTTATTTTTTCTGTTTCCGTGTTATGTGATAAACAGACATTCGTAGGAATACGTTATTCGTAAGTGTTTCCCAACAGGGGCGGCTCCAGGGAGGGGGCCTTAGGGGCCGCGGCCCCCCCAGACCTATATTTCTAAACAAATTGTACATAGTTGAAAAAAAAATTATAAACTAAAAACATATTATACCATCGACTATCATAGACACGTACAAATATGTAGATATGATAGTATGTACGTGCTATCTATATTATGTATATTATGAAAAAATTAAAACTAAGGTCCCCCCTAACTAAGTCTCTGGAGCCGCCCTTGTTTCCCAAACAGAACATATATTTGTAAAATCCCGTTTCCCTGTGCGTTATCGTCATTTTCGACATATGCACAGAGCCATGGCGGGTTAAGTTCCACAGAAATGACAAGTCGCGTGTATGTCGGATCTAGTGAGCAGATGGCACAGTTGAACGTCTAGTCCACGACTCGGGCCCGATAATGATGACTGCGATAGCGACGTGTTGATGGCAAGACGGTACGGAGTGAGTCGCTTGGAATAAGAATGTAGCAGTGTCAACTTAGTTGCTGTTTCCTTGTATGGTACAGCCGGAGCAGGTGCACGAGATCGTCGGCGACCGGATACTGCAGGCTAACCGACAGAACGATACACCTTGTATTGGGTTTTTTTTAACCTTATGTATAAATCATAACAATTTTACGAATTTTCAACTTCAAAATTCCTATTGCAAATTTTTGCAATTTTGACATATTTCGTACCTAAACATTTAAACTTTAAATGCTTATAAACAAAAATTGAGACTAACGATTTCATTTTTTATATACTACAATTTATAGTAGGTACAATAAGTATACAATTTATAATAAACCTTGTATTAAATTTTAAAAGTTTTTTCTAGAGGCTTTTCAAAAAAAAAAAAACATAGAAAAATCGAAAATTTTAATTGTCTTTAAATAGCTTAGAAAAATCAAAATATTTTGAAAATTTAATCGTAAATAGACAACGCTAATATAAACATTTGGTAAAAATATCAAGTTTTTACAATGATTGGTTTTTGAATTACAGCAAAATAAAAAAACCGATTTTGTCAAAAACGGATTATTTTCCGTTACTTATTCACGGTTTTTCCCGCGAGTGCATTAGACGCATTATCAAAATGTAATCCTGATTTTTATAAAAATGTATATACCTTATTGCACATCCTCGTTGTTCTTAAGGGTGAACATTTTTAAAAAATTAAAAAATGGGACAATTGTTACACCCCCCCCCCCCTAAAAAAATTAATATTGTTACTTTACCCTTTTGAGTTAATTACTTAAATAATAAAAGTTTCCGACTGTTTAGGAATATTATTTTTTTTGTTATCATTAATCAACACAATATGTTATTGTATATCAATACTAATACAATTTTTTTTAAATAATTAGAAAAATTTTCTTTATAGGTATTATTAAACACTACTGTTAATTTAATTGCTCATTAGCATCGGTCCTTGATTCTTGTTTTACGAAAATTTTTATCTGTTATTTATAAATTTGGTTATAAAACTATTTTAGATTTGTTTCATTGATCGATTTATTTTAAAATATAATGTAATAATATGTAAAACCAGGATTAAAACGGGACCATTTTCTAAAAACAGGATAAAAAGCGTCCCGTTCGAAGCTTGTCGGGACAACGGGACACGATGATCAAAAAAGGGACAATCGGACAATCCCGTTTTAAACGGGACGTCTGGTCACCCTATATCTACCTGTTACATCGTGTGAAGCGGAACGAACATTCTCATCACTCAAGAGAATTAAAAACTATTTAAGGAACACTACTTCTGAAAATAGGTTGAATGGTTTGGCTTATTATTCACCGAGAAGTCCCAGTAACAGTGAAAGAAGTTATAAATATATTATCATTTATCTGAAGAAAACCGGTGCTTAGATTTTACACTATAGATAATAATAATAATAAATAATGACTTTAGTACTTTACCATAATTTAATTGGCATAATAATAAAAATAATTAATTGAAATATTTTCATTGTAAATAATGTAAATATAAATTTAAAAATGTAAATAATATGTGTGTTAAATAATATAATTGTATTTATCAAGCAATGAAATGTATTTATAATATATATAGTATATACTCAGGAAGAGAACAGAAAAGCAATATATAATAAATAAAAAAAATTCCTGGACCCCCCCCTTGAATAAATCCTGGTTGTGCCACTGATACAAATTCTTCACAAAAAGTATGTCAGACTGTTTAAAAAATGGGTTGGCAACGACAAGACAGTTAGGAATATTGAAAACACTTGGATTTAAGTTGTAAAATTAGTAATTACTCATAATTCATATTGACTTACGATTTTTAATTTTGTTTAAATAGTATTAAATTGAATAAATGTATATAAATATGAATAGGCAAACAAAAATTGTTGACAGAAGATACATATTTCGAGTTGGTTTATAACATCACAGCAAGCACGTATTCGGGATCAATTTTCGAAGAGGGGAGGGGGTTAAAATATTTTTAAGGGGATTGGAAGCGGTGATTTTCTGTATTTGTCTTACACACGTGGAATATAGCTATACCTATATACTTATAGGTACGCCTGACAAAAATTAAGGTACTTCTAGTTGTTCGATTTAAAATATGTAAAGATGTTTTAATTGGTATACAAGTTTACTTTACACCGATCAAGGTACTTTTTCGATTGTTTTATTGTTTAAAATAAATATTTTGATGAGAATAAATATTTTAAATTTAATAAATTTGTCAATTTTTATTATTAAATATATATTGAAAATATTAAAAATATATTTCGACTGATGCAAAGTAAACTTTTATACCAATTCAATCATCTTTACATATTTTAAATCGAACAACTAGAAGTACCTACCTTAATTTTTGTCAGGCGCGCATATCTATTTTTCTTATATTAGTTATATTCCACTGTGTAAGACAAAAACAGAAAATTAACGTTTCCAATCCCCTTATTACATTATTTTATTAACATTATTTTAATGATAACAATTTGAACTACTAACCCCCCGTGTATGGGCTTACACAGTTACACCACAGTAATCAATCACAAAAATAAAGTTTTGAGGTTTTGACATAAATATATATTAATTATTTATGTTTTTATATAAAAACAAAATGTTTCTATCTGTTTATTGTTGTAAATAATTATTCATACATTTTTTTTTTAGAATTAATAAATACGTATTTTCTGTGGTTTTTTTTTCAAATTAAGTTTTATTAATTAAATAATAAAGTAGATTACCCATTTTAGTTATATAAATCGACTATAAAAAAGAATGATATTGTATAAATTTGAAGTTTACTGCTGTTTTATGCTTATTTATTATAACTAGTGTCTAGTTGTATTATTGTTATTTTACAATTATTATGTAGGTATGGTTTTTTTGTACGTATACACGATAAGATGTTAACCTTCCATTATCAATAAAATAGATGATTTTGGATAACAAATTGGATTTAGTTAATACTTTTTTCCAAAAAAATGTTGGTTTTTTTTATATAACTTAAAAACGAATAATTTTCAGTGTTAGGTAAGTTACTTTTTAAAAGTAACTAAGCTACAGTACAAGTTACAAAATAAAAAAGGTAAATAGATTACTTGTTAGTTACTTAAGAACAAAAGTAATGCGTTACATTACTTTTTTTAATTAAGAGAGAGATCGAGATGAGTAGTGAAAAATAAATTAATAATATATTAAGTGATTATTTACTTATGAGTTGGGAGACCAATATGATTCACTATTAACAGATATTTATAGACCTAAGTGGGTGTTATACCCACCAGTACGCTATCGGTGTAGATACCGTCGGCGTAAAGACATGATACCAATATTTTTATTGTCATACTGAAACTGAAATCATGCAAAATAGATTTTTTGTTAGTTGGGGTTGCAACGTAAGTAAATATATTTATGGATTTTTGATAAACAGAAATCAGTCATCATAAAATTAAGCAATTTATTTATTATAATAAAATTTTTATTAAAACGCAATTTTAGTTAACAATATTTTTTTGTCTATGATTTTTAACACATTGAACACTACAAAATTTATAGTCCATGTATTCAAAAGGATACTTTTCTTCTATATTTTTGCCACAATAGAAGCATCGCAATAATTTAAATGTCCCTTGAACTGCCAACAATCGTTTTTCTGCTGCTATCGCACACTAAAATTTAAAAAAAAATAGTTAATCTTATTCTCATATATATTTCTTTTAAATAAAATATTACTTTCTCCCGATCTGATAATTGAAGAAATTTCTGCTTTTCAATTTCTTCTTCTTTTTTTAATTCTTCGGCCACTTTTCTTTCTTTGGCTCGTTTTTGTTTAGCTTTTTTTCTTTCTTTTAATTCCTCTTGTAATTCTTCCGTTAATGGTCCTGGTAAACGGGACTGCATAGAACATAATCAAATATTTCATAAGATAATAAATCACAATGAGAATATTAAAAATGTGTATAATTTACTTTATCATAGTCATATTTATCAGGGAATACAGCCATGAATTTCCTAAACACTTTTCTAGTTGACTTATCTGGTGCTAATTCATATGGTGTTTTGGCGTCTTTATTTTTATGAATTGGATTTGATCCATATTGTAAAAGTAAACTATTAAATAAAAAAATTAATTTTATAGTGATAGTCATTAATATTTAACTAAATTAAGATATTGAAAAATAATACATAGTCCTTACTAAATATGATTGTGCAGACAATAAGTAGAAGCTAAATGAAGTATAGTATTATTTGATTCATCAATAGGTTCATTTAAACTTTTTTCTAGATATTCTTTTGTAATCAAATTATTTGAATCTTCCAATAAAAGGCATTTACTTAAAGCTTCAGAATCTTTTTCTTCAATTGTTTGTAATAAAAGTTTTTTTACTTCTTCAACTTCAGCACATTTCACAGTAATTGTAGTTTTGGGTTTCTTCTTCCTCTTCTTGCGTTTCTTAGTTATCAAGCCATTTGATAATATACTACTATTATTTTCAAATATTTTACTTTCTGGAGATTCTACAATTTTATTTTCGTCATCATTTTCACTAGAATCTAAAAGCCCAAAGTAAATATATTGATATTACAAAAAAAAATATATATATTTTTTTTTAATAAATTTAAACTAAATGTTTTTAATTTATTTATTAAAGGTTTTCTTTTTGTACATATAATGAAATTTTTATTTACTCAAAATCTATCAAACATAAAATAATTTTGATTTGTATTATTTTTAATTAAATTACAAATAAAATAGGTAATGATTAACTTTCTTATATTATATTAGATTTTCCATAATGTATAATATAACTAGAATAAATTTATATATTACCTGATATTGAAGATAGTCGAATATTTTCATTTAGATTTTGAATATCTTTAATGGGTTTCTCAACAATTTTTTTTGTTCTAGATTCTGTATTTTTTCTCTTTTTAAATAACTTTAATACATAATTTTTAATAGAATTATTAATAATATCTTTGGAATCTGCAAGAAAGTAGATACCATTCAAAATTCTTATTTTATAAATATTAGTTCATAATTCTATCTTTATGATTACCATATACTAAAACTGTTGATAGTTGGTTATGTACTTTTTGAACTTCTGCAAATGTTGCTTTTTTGGTTCCAAATGGTATTTGACATAGTCTACTGTCGTTTTTATTTATTAATGGGTTTGACCCACCAAATAGAATATTTCGATTGTTTGGACCAATTGCTCGATAAAATATAAGGTTACATAATTTTATATGATGTAACCATGATGATAATATTTCTTGAATATGCTAAATAAAAACTTATTAAATATGTATGACATTTAATTAAATTAAAAATATTTTACTTTTAATTGAGATGCTTCATTATATCTACGTAAACTAGCACCAGCACTTTTACATCCACCTTTTGATCGATCTTGTGTACTTTGAGAACCACCTTGTTTCGCTCTTACAGTATATGAATGAAAAGTTTTATGAACAATTACTTCTTCTCCTAAAATAAATGAGAATTAATAAATCAATCACTATGTGTATTATTAATAATATTATGGTATACCTTTAAATATGGCTGCTGAAAAACGACCACCACCTAACATAACAATAAACCACGTGGGTTTAGTGCTGATAGATTTCAATGAGTTAACTACAATTTCTTCATTTGGAATGTCCTATTTAACAGAAACCAATAATGTATTATTTTTAATTTTGTTTTGATACTGTAAAGTAATTATTACTTTTTTATTAGTTAATAAACATCTGTACACAGAAAAAGCATTACCAAAATTATTCTCAAAAAATAATTTTGAATCAATTGAAAAATATGAATTGTAAGCATTGATCTCATTATCACTTTCACAACTGGATGAGCTGTCATTAGCTTTATCTAAATTAATATAAATATACAATGTATTTCAAATTATAATATAGTACTATCATTGATTATAAATACTAGAATTTCTAATCAATGGTACTATTTACTTAAGAGGATGCCATACCCGTATGTGTTGTCGTTGTCTTACTAACATACATCATAACAAATTTTCGTTCAGCAGAATACATTTTGTGATGTTAGCTTTAATACTAGAGTAAATTTACCTATTATCAAATTTAAAGGTAAGAATATTATCTAGACAATGACGTATGCTTTTAATGATATTATTATTTTAAAGTGAGTTACAGTTATGTAAAATATAACAACTTTAAAATGTTCATAACTCACTATAAAATGATAATATCAATAAAATCATGTCATTGTCTAGATAATATTCTTACCTTTAAATTTGATAATAGGTAAATTTACTCTAATATTAAAGCTAACATCACAAAATGTATTCTGCCGAACAAAAATTTGTTATGATGTACGTTAGTAAGACAGAGACAACGCATGCGGGTATGGCGTCCTCTTAATATCCCATAACAAATAATTTAAATATAAATAAATGACTATAAAAAAATAAGATGAAATAAAATGATAGGTAGATTATATTATTATTGTAATTAAATGGACAATTGTTAATACTTTCTAGAGCAAGAAACTTAGGCTCGTCAATAGTTTGTCTGTTACGTATTTTTTGCTTTAAATTATACCGATGCCAGTCTGATTTATAGTGTGCTTTGTGTTCTTCAGACAGTTCGAATGCTATTTGACACGTAGTACAGTGCATGCCTAACAAATAGTTTTTGTCAACATCCAAATCTGAAATTCAAGTTTTCCAATCATTAGTTGAACACGATCCCGGTACTAAGGATGTTTAAAATGTTACTTTTTAACCCGACTGCCGCTGTGTCTTCTTTTCTTGTCAATCCCAAGCTAATGAGTCGCACTCCGTCCAAGAGCGATTGATATTCGGGACGACCTATCAAGACCGTTTTACTAGCAGAGGGTAAAATCGTCGACATTTTAAATACTTGTAGTCTCAACAAAATACTGAATAATTTTTTAGAAAAAACCCACTAAGTACTAATTATTTTAAGTTCAAAGACAAAGACAACGGACGTATATTGGCCGCTGTTCACGTTTCGCGAATATAAGACGTAACCCATGCGGCCGATCAGTCGCTAGCCATGCTTAAACTTGTTGATAACAACTACTGAATATTGATAAGTATCTGAACTCTGATCTATGAAGTCAACGTCAACGTCCTCTAAAAGTCTAAAATCCCGCTCATCATATCATGAAGAAAAAATATATAGTAATATTATTTATTTCTCCTCCGCAATCACGATTTAAATACAAAAAAAAAAATATTATCTATATCGTGTTCGCCAAATTTTTTTCCGAAAATCACGTTTACAACATTTAGTGCTATTACAGAGCCGGGAGCTAGGAAATCACATTTGAATATCGAAATAAAAAATATATTACTATTTATACTGTAGGTTAAAGTCTGTAGCGAATTAACGATTCGTTGTGATAAGAGTTACCCCCATTGCGCAATGGCAAAAATGAAGAAATTCAAGAAAAGTATAATTAAACCCCAATTAAATCTGCATAAAAATTCGTTTTTTTCTTATCTTTAATGTTTTTTTTGTCTTATCATAATTTTTTTCTAATCATCAATAATAATAAAAAAGCGGCTAAGTGAGTATCGCTCTGCTGTACATTAGAGGGTGGGGTGGACCTCGGACTAGGGCAGGTTAAATTTGAATATTTTGAATGTAATGATAGGTATCATTGTATACGAAAAACGATTCTGAACGGAGATGATTTGTCAGTCTAGGATATATTATATTTAAATATTATCATATATTCTATTTTGAAACAAATTCAAAGATTTAAAAGTATCAAGATCTTACGTGAAGTAATTTTTTAAAAATAATAAAAATCGAAAATTATTTATTAGTATAACGTTATTTTACACATGTATTTTTGATTTCAAATTAAAAGTAAAACTTTAAACACTCGTAAAATTTTTTAAATTGAATACTTATCAAACTTTTTTATAATTATTCTAAGCTTAACTTATGGACAGCATAGTATTAAATTTTCAATTCTTAGCTTTTGATAGTAAAATATTTATAAATTTTTAACTACCAATAATAGTGAAAAATATTCATGATTTTGACGAATTTTTGTCAATATTTGAACTTCAAATGCTAATAAAAAAAAATTGTGCTTATGTATTTTTATAATTTTTGAATGAGAGTTAGAACAAGTTATGTGGACCCTTCAATTAAATTTTCAAGTAATTTGTCCCAGCTAAATTTTTTTTATCAACATTTATAAAAAATAAAAATAAAAAAAAATTGGAAATTTCAATTGTCTATAAATAGCTCAAAAAAAGTCAAAATATTTTGAAAATCAAATCATGTAAAGAAAATTCCAATCTAAATAACTGGTAAAATTTTCAAGTATTTACGATTTATACCATTTAAATAACAACAAATATCAAAAATCGTTTGAGGCTAAATCGTTATTTAATGCGGTTTTGTAAAAATTTAAATTTCAAACACTCATAAAAAATTTTTGTCTGAATCCGGTAGAGTTTTTTTTTACAGATATTTGAAGAAAAATGTATGAAATGTATCAAATTTTCAAAACTTAGTTATAAAAGAAAAAATTTTACGATTTTTCAACCACAAAATTACTTGCATATTTTCGCAATTTTGACATATTTCGTATAAATTCGAACTTTAAGCACTTATAAAAAAAAAATTGTGACTAACGATTTCGGATTTTTTTTTATCACTTTAAGAACAACTCATAAAAAACCTTGTATTAAATTTTCAAGATTTTCTGGCTGGCCAAAAATTTTTTATCGTTATTTTAAAAAAAAATACTAAAAAAAATTAAAAATTTCAATTGTCTATAAATAGCTCAAAAAGTCTAAATTCTTTGAAAATTTAACTGTGTATAGAGAACGCTAATATAAACATTTGGTGAAAATTTCAAGTATTTACATCGGTTATTTTTTGAGTTATAGCAAAATAAAAAATTCGATTTTGTCGAAAACTGCACGTCCGAGACTCATGACCAATGTACAGGGAATTTGATTCTGATAATAACAAACAATAAAATTGTGAATCTATTTTTAATTTTATATTTCCGCTTTGTAATTATTAATTGTGTCATCATACAACATATTCTATGGTATCATTGGTATCATACACGGTCGTATATAAGACCGTGGTATCATAAATTTAATAATTGAAGTTTGTACAATTTGCTATAGCCACGTACCTATCTTGCCATTAGAAATTAGATCATTAATAATATTAATTAATTATCATTATGTCCGATGTCGGTATTTAATATTTATTTGATTATTTCGTCAGTCACTAGTCAGTACTCAGTCGACACTTACCACTTGGACAGTCTCGGAGTCTCCTGCTCTCTTGAAAAGTGCTCCTAAATTTCTAAGTTCTAACCCTAAATCCTACTCCTAGTCATGAATAGGTTCATTCACGAATATTTATTTCACGTACATTTTGATTTGTGCCATTCGTGGGTTCAATCACAGAATAATAAAGTTCAATAACCATTTTGTCAGTAATGCACCAACATAACTTTACTGACGTCTGAGTGTCTGACTCTGACAGTCATTTACAATTAAAATGTTTCCTATGTCTTAATTCAAACGTGCATGGAGCGACACTGACGCTTGAAGATAATTATAAACTGTAATTTTAAATTAATTTTGACATTTTATTTCGATTTGAGACTGAGTAATAACACTACTCACTAGTAACAGTAACCAGTAAGTACTAACTACCAAGTACTAAGTAGTAACTTGTCTATTAGGTGATGTGTATGTTATTGTTCTATTTTATAGAATTCCGATAATATATTTATTTTTATTATCGGTACCTATAAAAAATTAATACAAGAACACATCTATAGTATAGTAATATTCTATTTTATTATAATTATTATACTTTGTGATGTAAAGGTTTTATCATGCGTTTTCGATTTTTGTGTCATCTCTCGTGACAAAGCAAATCAAGTTATTTTACTCATTCTGCATTTATACTTACGTTTTACGTAGATTGTAGGTTCTTTCTGTGGTCAAATCGTACACGGCTAAGATTCCATCAATAGGCGTACTCCAAGTTGCAGTTCTAGTTCAACAATAAAAACACATCATAATATAATAATTGTTATTGATCACTAATATGTCCAAATCTAAGGAAGACGAGGTCAGAATCCCGGATGTGATTATTGACACTAAGAACAACAAAAAGTATCAGAAATGCAGCTTCCTAGGAAAGGTATTTTTATAACAACCATTGATATATTATAAACATACTTTGTGTTGTATTTTTGTTTTGACTCCTCTGTGTGATTTTTATACAGCCTTTTTAACAATAATAGTGTGTCGAGTTATGTTACTCCTGATTTTTATAAAACTATTTTAAAATGTCTGTAATACTTTCATAGATCTCTTAAAAGTTAAATACTAACTTGCCTATTTATATATTAATTTGTAGGTATGTTTTGATTTAAAAACAATTAAAACATTATGGGCTGGTTTAGGCGCGGACTGGTAAAAAAGGGCACGGGATGCTACATAATTTAAAGGACAAATTTAAAATATGTAAATTATTTATAAAATATTAAAATATTTTATTTTGTTTAAATAAATTATTGAAAATACGTAAAAAAAACGTAAATATATATTAAGTTACAACAAACATTCAAATAGTACAATATTAAATTACTTTAAATTCTTCAGTTGTATGATAAAAAATAAAAATATATTTTAAGGCAAGGGATGCTGTAGCATCCCAGCATCCCAGCCAGTCCGCGCCTGGGCTGGTTGCACGAAACTATATTGATTTAATAAGTTATCGACTGTTGATCACTATTGATTCATTAATTTATAGGTCTGATTTCGGTCCAATAAGTTTTATCGGTTAAATAAAATAAAGTTAATATAAGTTTATCAACATGATAATGAGAATTTGTTTTTATTATTTTTGAATAAAATGTAAATTTGCATATAATTTTATATTCGCAAATATAATTAGTATAATATAATATAATAATATAAACAATGATTTGTGCATCAATTTTTAATGTTTATTCATCCATAAAATATTTTATTAAACCGATAAAACTTATGGAGCCAATAAATTATCGGATCAATAAAATAAATATAGGATGATTTTATACAACCGGCCATATGTTCATTTTTTGTATTTATGTGTATTTCTTAACTATAATATATTAATATATTTATAATGTATTAATTTGTAAGATAATAATATATTATTATTTTAAAAATTATTCGTATTAGATAGAAAATATAATGTAAAAACAATAATACTTATGGAGCCGAGAAAAGGTAAATGGGGGAGTATAATATATTATAGTGCTATCTATGGTGATTTTTCTTTATCTTTCATTTCTAATTATATTATGTCCATTAGTCCATATGAAGTTACATAGTACTTACCATTCTTGCTCTATAGTCTATACCTTCATAGGACTCAGTTCTTCACCCCATCATTATTCACTCAAGCTATTTTTTTTTTGCCATTTTCTATTCTGTCTATCCATTTCTACAGTTATTCATCTTTTCTTTTAACATTAATTTTCATAGCAACTCATTGCCTCCAAATCATCTCTTTTCACAACATATCCAAACTAACTCAATCTTTTTTTTCGTTTTTTCTACAATTAGTACCATTCATTACCCTTAATGGATTAATTTTTAATTCTTTCCTCCTTATTAAATCCATACGTCTACTATAGTATTTTTATCTCTGTTACATCCATCCTTTATTTTGTTTTAATATCTACTGCCCAACACAATTGGCCTTAAAACTACTTTATAAAATCTATCTTTTAATTTCAATATCATCCTCTTATCTAACAAAACATATAATGCTTCTCTCTACTTCATATATCTACGCATAATGCTGTTCCTAACATCCTCAAAATCACCATTTTTTTGCAATACCGAGTACCTACTCAAACATATTCATTTACATTATCAACATTTGTGATATATTAATATATTCATCAGTATTCATTTATAACGTTCTTAATTAAATGTTATAGGGTGGTTTTGCAAAATGTTATGAAATTATTGATATGAAAACCAAGGAGGTATTTGCAGGAAAAATTGTGTCTAAAAAATACCTTTTGAAACATAATCAAAAAGATAAAATGACTCAAGAAATATTTATTCACAAGGTTTTGAAAAACAAAAATATTGTTTCTTTTCATAGTTTTTTTGAGGATAATGATTTTGTTTATATTATCTTGGAACTTTGTCGAAAAAGATCTATGATGGAGCTTCATAAGTGAGTAATTTAAAATTTGGCACTTTGTGCACACTATTTAGTTATTTATTATTTTTAATAAAAATGTATACAAGTAAGTATTTTGATTCAATTGTTTGTTTAAACTGAAAGTGAATTTATGATAGATGTGTATTAAAAATGAAATTACAATTCCTGTTATGGTAACATTATAATTTATAACAGGAGAAGGAAAATACTTACTGAACCTGAAACTCGTTACTATGTGTATCAAATTCTTGAAGGCACATTATATCTACATCAACAAAACATTATTCATCGGGATCTAAAATTAGGAAATTTATTCTTAAATGATGAAATGGAGGTTAAAATAGGGGATTTGGGTTTAGCTGCTAAAATTGAATATGATGGACAACGTAAAAAGTAATTATAGCCATTTTTAGTTTTATATAAATAAAATATTTGCTTACATATTTTTTAAATAAACAATTTGTATAAGTAGCATTAATGTACTTTAAAAAAAGTAATAAAAGTATTTATTTTTAGAACATTATGTGGTACTCCTAACTATATTGCTCCAGAGATTCTTAAAAAAACTGGTCATAGTTTTGAAGTGGATGTATGGTCTATTGGGTGTATAATGTATGTAATCTAAAATACTATTTTTCAATATTTACAATAGTTTATATTTAAGGTATACACTGTTAGTTGGAAAACCACCATTTGAAACAAATTCTTTGAAAGAAACATATGCTCGAATTACGCGATGTGATTATAATATACCATCTCATTTAAATAAGAATGCCAGTACTCTTATTGAAAAAATGCTTCAATTTGATCCTAAAAAACGTCCTTTAGTTTCTGAAATAATGAAAGCTGACTTCTTTACAACTGGTTATATGCCTAAGAAGTTGCCACCATCCTGCCTAACTATGGCTCCTCGTTTTGATTCTATTAAATATAGAGAATCAATTTCTAATCGTAGACCACTAATTGGTAATTATTAATTTTATAGCCTTTAAAAGTCTTACATACTTTTTTAATTTTAATTTATCAAATTTTAGAACTTAACAGTCCAAAAAATATTGTTATTAAAACTGCTTCAAAACCTCAAGACCCAGATTTTAAACCCCTAGTATTAAATTTGCCAAGCAGACCTGGAAATGGTGTATCTACCATTGATTGTAAAGAATACATGATTTCTCTTGAAAAAGAATTGAGAAATGTATTAAAGTGTAAATCATCTAAAACTGTAATGAGAAATATGGGTATGATTATTTTTAGATTATGTTCCTTATGTATTAATTATTAATATATTTAACACTGTCGCAATTATCAGGTATGCAAGGTGTATACCATATACAAGTCCCTTCTATCTTTTAAATTTTATACTTTTATAGCTAACTTTAAGTTACCTATTATCTATTGTCAATTAATTGTGTTTTTATTAATCCTAAAAAGGAATATTGTTATCCATAATAATATTTGAAAGTTAATTTTTCTAAGAAGTATTTAATAATAAAATTGTATTATCATGATAGTATATTTTTAACTAACTATGATTATTTTCAATTTTATTATTTATCCTTGCTGTTATTATCATAATATGATCACTGAAAAAAGCAAAACAGAAATCTATCAAATTATAATTATTAATTTTAGAAGAAACCACTGATCCTGCTGCTCAACCTTTAATTTGGGTTAGTAAATGGGTAGACTATTCTGATAAGTATGGATTTGGTTATGAATTATCTGATGACTGTGTGGGTGTCATGTTTAACGATTTTACTCGAATTGTTCTATTGGCAAATTTAAAGTAAGGTGTTTCTTAAATTGCTATATCATTAAAATGTATTTACAACACATATTATTTTAGGGATGTTCACTACATAGAAAAAAATGGCTCTGAACAATATTATACTATTGATCATACACCTCCAACACTAGAAAAGAAAATGAAGTTGTTGATGTATTTTAGGCGGTACATGAATGATCATCTTGTTAAAGCTGGAGCAGATATATTAGCTAAAGATGCAGATCAGTTAAGTCGTACTCCATATTTGTTTCAATGGTATAGATCTACTTCTTCAGTTATTTTGCAACTCACGAATGGGACTCTACAAGTATATAATGAAGATAATTGATACGTGTACTATATAAAAATTAAATATTGAAATTTTGTTTTAATTTTTGTTAGATAAACTTCACAGATCATACAAAAGTCATATTGTGTCCACTAATGAATGCTGTGACCTTTGTCGAAGAAAATATTTTTCGCACATACCGGTTTAATACAATTGCAGAACATGGCTGTAGTCCTGAATTTGAAAAGTGCTTAGTATATGCTCACAAGAAAATTATTTCTATATTGAAAGATAACCAATAATAATTTAGAAGTATATATATTTTTTTTTAAATTTGAAGTAATATTTATGTTTGAAATTTATAAGTTAAATTTCAAAGGCTTTCTATAGATTGTAAATAATTTTTGTTATAAGATGTATTATACTATAACTTCTATTTATTAAATACTAAATTCATATTTCCTTAATAATAATTTTGTTTTTGTTAAAACTTAAAAACACTGTATTTTCAGAAGATATGAAAAAAAAATTATTCAAAAGTTAATAGTAATATTGCAACATAGAATCTAGAATCAAAGATATTTTTTAGAATTAATTGAAATAGTCAAATCTCACACAGGGTATTAATGTCTTGAAAGTTTATTTTATAAGTTATGATTTATTCTTATGTTTAATCTTTAAAAAAAAAGTACTAAATAGTGTTAAGTTTTTGTTTATGAGTTATGACTAGTCCTTATATATATTTCCCTTATTTGTTTTTGTAAATATTATTTTTTATTTCAAATCAATAAATTACATTTGAAAAATAAATTAAGTTGAGGTTAATTTTTACATTTGTCTACTAGGATTTGTTTATAAATTCATTTAAGCACTTTTTAAAACAATATGATATATTTTCTTCTCCTTTACTGACCAACCATATCAATACTGATTGTAAGAAACTAAAGTAAAATCGTTTTTTTTAATTAAATTATAAAGAACTATAATTTTGACTCAGTTTACCTAAAACGTATACTTATCCTTTGTTTGTCGCAGACATTCTTAACTTAATTTTATTGAGAACGTTAATTGTAACTGCCTGCAGGTGCTTTAAGTCTCACTGAAAGCTATGATTTCTTTACTATAAGGTTCGAGTTTTCCATTGTTCTTCTAGACTTTAAATTAGTTTAGCTGTTTTAATTAAACCATTCGTTATTGTTATTTCTTTTATATTATATTGATCAGTATGTATGACCATGAAAAAATATACATGACAATACGTCAATATCATCTGCATAACCATGATTAGTTAGTTAATCGTTAGTTAATCATGTGCATAATAATATCTTAGTGACTTTACTACCAATTGATCTAATGAAGCGAAGAGAATTCTGAAAACAGATTTAAATTTGTCGTCAAGTTTATTTGGAATCGACTTCCTCACATTTTTGATATTTTCCTCCAAATTTCTAAAAAAAATTATGTTAATAAAGAGTAATTAAAAATTGCCGTATTTCAATTTTTGGAGAAGTTAAAATCAAAAAGTCAAAAATCTGAGAAAGTCAATTTCAAGAAGACTCAATGACAAATTCAAATCTGTATTTAGAATTCTTATCGCTTCATTGGATCAATTGGTATGATTGGCAAAAGAACCGTCTAAAATCCTATGACACGCGTGCGTTAGACAAAAACAGAACATTTCGGTATCGAATGCCCTTAACGTAATGTATGGATAATAATTAAATTTGAACAACTTGGTTTTGGAACAACTATTTTGTGGAACAAAAGGTAGTGATCCGATTTTTCATATCTCCATAATCTCATGGCCCAATAAGTTATTTTCCATATTATTATTGTTTAATCTTTTCACAGTGATACTGAATACTGATATTCTGTTATCCAACCGCAGGTTTAAGTATTGAAGTAGTCTAACGTTTACAAACGTTTCTCACTATTCAATTTTTATTATTCAATAATCGCTGGGGATAAGTTATTTTGTTTCTATTTTATTATTATAATAACGTACTATCATATTTAAACAAAAAAAAAAAACATGGCATTATCAATTAGTAGAAAAGAAGTTGAAGACATCAAGCCGTATTTGGAGAAAACTGTTTCCAAGTTTTTGGGATTCAGAGAACCGTCTCTGGTGACTACATTGATGCATTGCTTGTCGTCTGGATATGACAAGTTTAAAACCGCAGGTAAATATTTTTATATTAAATTAATTATACAAAACTAACACGAAATATTTTATCGAAACCGATTTAGGCTTGGCTTGTTCAGCACACATTTCTAATCTGCTTCGTTTTCTCTGTACCGGCTGTAGTTCCATTAAACGTTGTATGTAAGAATCTTGCTCGTCCTTGTCCTTCATTCGGTTGAACATTTCAAGTAAACTTTTTTTTTCATCATCAGTGAATACAGTTAGACATTGTTTTTTACACCTATAGATATACCTAACTTATTTTAATACAATTATATTATTTAGTTATAAAAATAAGAAGTGTACATACGTGCATATTGTTGCTGGTAATTTTTCATGAATTTCTTTTCCAGCGTAATTTATATAAGATTCACCTCGTACTTTCGCATTTTTAATAATGTTACATTTATATTTTTCGCTGTTTATTACACCTTTTTTCCTTTTTGACGTTTTAAGAATTTCTGTCTCGGAATCAGAGTCAGAATTCATTTTCAAAAATAAAATAACGGTTCACAGTTTCACACTATACTTTACTGTAGTCAAGGCTATGATGTACTGATTTACACTTTACAGTCTACTGATTACAGCACATTATGATGGTTATGGATAATATTGATTATTGACAAAAATATTATACATTAATTATAGTGAATTTCTTGGTATTTTGTTCAAGACGTATTGTATACTATTAATAGTACATTAATAATTGGTTTCAATACAACTAAGATAAGATAAATTCAAAATAATTGTATATATATAAGATGTTTACAGCAGAAATGGGACATGTCATGGACATGTTCCCTTTCTGCAGTAAAGTGAAATTTCCTAACACTGTATTTAGCGTTTGGATAGTCGGATTTGACTCCTTTCTACAGTAAACGATGTATTTACGCGTGCTTAACGAAAAATGATAATAAAATCAAAATTGATAAAAATGGACTTGTCCCGTTTCTGCAGTTAGCGATTCATATATCGTATATAGTATTTTCTAACACACAATTATTTATTATTTGGAACTTTGTTAAAAACAAATTAAATTTAATTTTGCAATAACTTCTCCTAGATAAACTTCGGTCTTCGCTATTGGATCCAGGTAAGGCATTATCCTTAACCGATAAGGCATTTGATTTGGCTAAGGGAATGACAATGAAGGTTAATAATATTCCTGTAACTACAAAGCGTAGTATTAAAACAGAGTATGACGAAAATAATATTAAACGTAAAAAAGAAGATGATACAGCTGTAGTCAAAGAAGAGGCACTTTCCATGGGACAGGTACCTATTTTGTTTTTTTTTAAATTGTGTTTAATCATTCATTATTTTGATCATCTTTAATAGATCAAAGACATGATGTTAAATGCCCAAAAAATGATTGAAGAACGAAAAAAAGCACTGTCCATACCATCATCAGGTGTTCAAAAAAATACTAATGGTAAAGATAAAAAACCACAAATAACAACTGATTTTGAGAAACAAGCTAAAATTGCTCAATTGCAGGTAATAGATTTTTTATAAAATATTCTGTCTAGATTATAATATTTATGATACATATTAATATTACATTTTTTGGAATATTTAGGCTCAGATACAAAAAAAATTAGCTACTGGTATTATAAAGACAGTTCCAAGTGTTCCCAAAACTTTAAGTTCGTCTGCGGAAAAACCAACACCTCTAATTCTTGATAGTGAAGGTCGTACAATAGATATTACTGGTAAAGAAGTTCAGCTAACACAAGTTATACCTACATTAAAAGCCAATATTAGAGCAAAAAAACGTGAAGAATTTAAACAAACATTCAGTGAAAAATCTAATGATGATTCATCTGAATTAAAGTTTTTTGATCCACGATTAACATTAAAAACAAATATCCGTACAAAACGATCCTTAAAGTTTCACGAACCTGGTAAATTTCAACAAATTGCTGATCGTCTACGAATGAAGGTATTTTAAAATATTTTTATAGATTTTCACATATTTAATTAATAAATTCTTTTAAATTAGTTATATTTTATATTAGTATTTATGTATATTATATGTATGAATAATAATTTTTGAATGTAGGCTCAGTTAGAAAAATTGCAAAATGAAATTTCACAAATTGCTCGTAAAACTGGTATTTCATCTGTAACAAAAATGGCATTGTTAGTGCCCAAAGAAGAACAATTAACTGAACATTGTCCTGATTTTGAATGGTGGGATAGTGTTATTTTGGATGGAGCATCGTAAGTTTGTAATTATTCATATATTTTACTTAGATGTTTTTTTTATAAATGTAAATCACTGGAATTTTAGTTATTTAAATGAAGCCGGTGAAGTTCAGTTTAAAAGAAGTAATATATCACACTTAGTTGAACATCCATTGCAAATGAGACCACCAAGTAAGAGTATTAAGTATAAGTATATCACTAATAAAACTTAATTAATTTTATTATTTATAACTATTATAACATTATTATTATTATTGTAATCTTTAGGTTAAGTTAAAAATTAATTAATAATGTACATAAACTTATGTACTTAATTCAGAAAAAAATATTTTTATCCTTAAATAACATAAATTTAATTCAAAATATACTTTAATTATAAGCATAAACATAACAATGTATATAATTGATAAAACACTAAAACAGTTTACAATTTCTATATCTTCTTATTTAGATCACTGTAATTTCAATGTTGTTAAATAATAAATAATTTTTAGCTGATCCATTGAAACCAGTTTTTATGCCAGTATTCTTAACAAAAAAAGAAAGAAAGAAACTACGTCGTCAAAACCGTCGTGAAACATGGAAAGAAGAGCAAGAAAAAATTAGACTTGGTCTAGAACCTCCAGCTGAACCTAAGGTATTGAAATTATAAAGTATATTTCTATATATTATCTTCATATTATTTTTGTCTTGCATGTTCAATTTATTGTATGACGTTTTAATTTAGCTTCGTATTTCAAACTTAATGAGAGTATTGGGAACAGAAGCAGTTCAAGATCCAACTAAAATGGAATCTCATGTAAGGGCACAAATGGCAAAACGTCAAAAAGCTCATGAAGAAGCTAATGCATCACGCCGATTAAATCCAGAACAAAGACGTGATAAAAAAATGAGAAAGTTACAGGAAGATACTACATTAGGTGTTAACATTGCTATATATAGGTAATTTTGATATTATTAGAGTTATTGAAATAATTGTATGTAAACTTAATGTATGTATTTTAGAATAAAAGACCTCAGTAATCCATCAAAAAAATTTAAAATAGAAACCAATAGCAAACAACTATTTATGACTGGTTGTGTGATTTTATGTAAGGACTGTAATGTTGTTATTGTCGAAGGTGGTCCAAAACAACAAAAAAAGTATAAAAGGTAACTAAATCATATTTATTTTATTGTTAAATTAAAAGATTATTAGACAAATTTATTAATAAACAATATTTATGTATATTTTTAGATTGATGTTGCATAGAATGAAGTGGGAAGATGATGTTATTAAAACTAAAGATGAATCAGAACCAAAATCAAATAATAAATGTTCTTTAGTATGGGAGGTAAAAAAAAATCATAAAAACTTATAAAGTTATTATTAAATATTGAATAAAATGTAATTATCATATTATAATTACAATATCTGTTAATAACTTTATTTTCATAATTCAACAATTATTATCTTTAACTAAATGAATATAGTTAATATTTATTCATTAAATTATTTTGTAAGATAAGACAGTATATTATAAACAATATTTTCTTAATTTTCTTCATTAGGCAAGTCCTAGTTATACACTAAAAGTAAATGAATAATATTTTTACTGTAAAAACCATATTAATTTCTTCACAGTTACTATTATAATTTATAATAATTTTTATATTCTGTAATTTCATTTCAGGGTATGTCGAAGCAACGTAATTTTGGTGAAATAAAGTTTAAAGTATGTGCTTCTGAAAAGTTGGCCCGTGAACAATTAAAAAAACATGGAGTGGAACATTATTGGGATTTAGCTTATAGTGATTTGATAATGGACTAAAATTAGTTAGTGTAAGAATACATGCATTCAATAATTTGTGAATTTTTACACTCAACTAAATTTATTTATCTTTTATATATATCTATATAAAGATATATTTGTAATTCAACAATGTTTTTCAATTTGTATGATAATATATTTTATAATATTTAATTATTATTCATTAATTTATCCAATTCATTATATTTCTTTTGTTTCTCATATTGTATTTCTCTTAGGTATGATGTGTATTTCAATTCATTTATTGCAATATATTTGCATTTTGCATTTGTATTTGCTTTTAATTTGTATGATATTGTTCTAGCATAACCTTTATTTGTCACTGATTGCACACACATTTCTAAGATTTCTTGATTTATGCTCATAAGACGTTTAATTCCTTTTTTTAGCTTTTCTATTCCATATTTTCTTATAATTTCTTTAAATTTCAGTAAAAACCGTTGGTATAACATGTTATCCGCCATATTGATTTGTTGTAACCTGTGAACATCATCATTTGATAATATTTCTTTGTATGTATTTTTTCTACTGTTGAGAGGTAAGTAAGCCATTTTCTCTAATGGCCATTGCATGAAATGTGCAAACAAAACAAGAGATGCGTCTAAATATTCAAATATCATTATAAAATCAAAATCTCTTTCAATTATATTTATATGTTTATTTATCATATCAATGTTTTCAAAATCGTTTGTAACCATTCCCAAGTCCCAATTCATTTGATTTATTCCTAATTTGTTATTGTAACGTTTTATATGGTTTGCAGATGATTTGTTTGAAATCCTAGTGGTGATAAACTCAGTTAAATTACATTTATATTTTTTATCAAAATGGTAAAATGAGTACAATGATTGAAATAATGCTGTGGGTTCCCGAAGAATAGTGACGTATACTGTACCGGATCTCATGACTGATTTTATTTCTTGGGAATACCTGGTATGATGGACGAACATGTCAAATTTGCCATCCCTAGTTAAATATTTATTACTTATCATACTGGTGTTAAAATGCATAGGATTTCCTATGTAATTATTCATAGTTGGTAACAAAAAATCAAGGTTTTCCATATGACCAAAACGCATCAGTATATTTTGAACTGTAGAGCTTGCACATTTATGTGTTTTTAAAAAAAATATACGTTTCTTCTCGATTATCGTTGCAGGTGATGGTGACTTGGATTCAATAATTGTCCTGAAAAAACTTATAAAAGTTTTTAAATAATTTTATTATTTACCTAACATAAAAAAAAATATATATAATTATTTTTGTGTTTTAATAATTTCATATACCTCACCTCACTTATTGACAACATTAATCGAATTAACTATTGTAAATATATTTTAAAAGAGTTGAAAGCCTTACTATACCGATTTCTATTAAGTACTATTTAAATTGTAATTATGTATGTCACCCAGAAAGCATTTTGAAAATATGTACCCACCTAGAGAACTTAAAATTATTTAAAAAAACTTAAAATTTAAAATTATAATTTTTTAGATTCTGAACGGAGTGAAGAATGTATTGCTTTTACAATGATGTGTGTTTTTTTTTTTTTGTGTCTGATGACAACATTTGGAGCAGTAATAATGCTCCGATTTTTGACTTCAGCCCCTCTTTGAATAGGAAAATTCATCTAGTTGGTACTTTGGGGGGTCAAAAGTAAACATTTTCAAATAGTTTTCAAAAAAACCGAGAAAAACAAAAAAAAATGACAGAAAAATGGCAATTTTACGAAAAACCACTTTTCGACAAAATCGAAATGACGTAATTTTATTTATTATGTATAAAATAGTTTTAATATTTTATTATATGACAGTTTTTGACAATTTTTTTTCGTTTAAGTTAAAATTGAGTTTGTAGGGGGCCCATTCGAAATTAATTAACCAGGGGCCCAGTCATGAGCCAGACCGACACTGGATGAATGGTATATAATAAGCTTAACTATAAAAATATAAAATTCAAAATTCTATATACGAGTATGTAGGTACGTATAATTTTCATTTTAGGAAATGGCCGAATGAAAAGAAAACCAAAATCCAACGCTAATGAAGAAGTTAATAATTTGACTTGGGAGTGGTTTGTAAGTGGTAGAAAAAAAATATACCAATTTTTTTTTTTACAACCTGTATTAAATGGAAACCTGTCTAAAATGGAAAAAATGGGAGTAACCGAATTGGTTCCCGTTTGAAAAAGGTATTTTATTAAGTTGAGCCGAATCGGTTCCCGTTTGCGTTCAGGTAATTTTTAATTTTTAATAATTAGTACAAAATATAAATTAGATAGTATAAAATATAAATGTACCTTCATGGCAATATTCTATAGTCTATACTCTAGCAGAGATGACCACAACGAGGCTCGCGAGCCGCTTGCGGCTCTTTAACTAAACTTAGACTAAAATTAAATGTAAATAAATATTCCTTCATTTGATTTAAAATGAAAAATGTATCTTCATTTATAAACATTGCTTTACAATGTGGGCAATGTGACTCACCTCGAATCAACTTTATACATTTTTGGCTCCCAAAGATAAGGTTGGTGGCCACCCCCGCTCTATAGTATAATATACAATAAGATGGCAACATCTTTAATATTTATATATTGGCAATTTAGTAAATTATCGGTGATACCCCGATCAATTAAGATAACGATTGAGATATAATATGTACTTTTATCGCTGTATGGTATATCTTCTATATTATCCCATATTCCCATGTACGAATGACAATAATGTTAGTGAGTAGTGAGCACCGTACAGTCTCGAACACATCATATAAATTTATAATTTGTATTTCATATTTTATTTTTTAAATTTAAATTTTTCGTAATTATGGAGTTTATGTTTAGTGAAAAGGGAACTAAGTTGTTGATTATTGACAATTACAAGTTTGGATTCCAAAAGAACCTAGCAGATAACATACAGAGGTGGATATGTACAAAACGAAAATGTAAAGCATAATATGTTAAGTTGAACGGAGATTGTTTATGTGAAGAAGTATTAACACATAACCACGAAAAAGAAGGCGATGGTACGCTTGTGCGACAACAATTCCTAGTCCTAAGCCTGTAAAATTGAGAAGGAAAATGTGCGTAATTAAACGGGAACCAATTCGGCTTAACTTAATAAAATACCTTTTTCAAACGGGAACCAATTCGGTACCAGCCGAAAAAATATCCGGTTCCAACCGTTTCCATATTACAAAGGTTTTACTGTATTATAATTTGTAATATACCTAATTAGTTTTATGGATTTTTATTAATGGTATTATTTAAATTATTAACGATTAAATGCTAAACCGTTGTTTTTTATTAAACAGTTAAGAAAAAAAACGACTTAATTAATAATTTAGAATTACCATTTAACGGGTTGTTAAATTAATTAGACTATCAAGCATACTATTATAGTTATGAGTTATGACAAAATGCTTAGGTACCTATACTATAATATATAATACTTTGTAGGTACCTATACCTATTAGTATATTAAAGATTAAAGGGTAGGTATATTATTTTGTTATTACACTGTCACCATATTTCCAATAGGTATCTTACAGACCAGTGTACGAGTAAGTATCTTAACTTTTTTGATATCACAGAATACGAAACAATAATAATTTTTGTAAGTGGAACCCCTATGAAAATTATCTTAAAAAAGAAGGATACACAAAACATGACAAAGACAAACCATTAAATGATCTTCGCGGAACACAGGTTAAGAAACACTGGTGTAAACCATGTAGTTTGTGTTTGGAATTTTCATATTATTAAAAATCATTAATATTGTATTGGTAAAATGATTTCAACTAGATAGGTGGGCCTAACAAAATTGTAAGAATGTGCAGGCGAAAAAGGGTTAAGTCATATAATAGGACATCCAAAGTTAATGACATTTTTGAGCACCAAATTAGTAAAGATACATTTATATTGTTGTTATTAGTTAGATAATATTTATTTATTTATTATTGTTTATTATTTTATTTAAAGTGTATTTTATATAATTTTGAAAATGTACATTTTTATTTCTTATAAGAAATACCTATAGGTATGTAAAATCTTAGTTTCCCTAAAAATGATACCTATATCAAATTATGTCATGCTGAATAGAATACTAAATATGATATTGCACTAGGGCGTCAATGATGGTATTAGACATAGTGAAAACTAAAGTATCATATAAATAATATTGATGTGACAGGTAAGTGGTACATAAAAGAGGGGAGATTTTGGAAGTTACAACCTCCACAGATTTTTTTTTGCTATAGAAATCGTCAAAGTGTCAAAGCTTAAAGGCAACAGTTAAATTAATGAGTGTCTCCCCTGAATCAGATGTTTTTAGGCCCTAGTGAAGAGTAAAGACGCGAAGTTGTTGTATATCGTATATGTATATTTTCAACTATTTTGTATACCTAATATGGTACAACTTGTTAACTACGTGGAATACACGGTGATAGTAGGTACTTACCTTAACTCTAAAATATTAATCTACCTATTCATTGATTACAATAATTTGCAGTTTGTATTCTGCAGATCTACGAACATTATATTATCAAAAGATTCAAAAGGACTATATAGAATATAGGCACGTAATATTATAATATGTATAAAAATACAGCACAATCTGTATCTAAGTACAATAAATAATATTAATAATAATCTATTCAAAGTGTGTGTACAATACCTACGTTAATACTTAATACACATAAAAGATATAGGTAGTTACACGTATAATAACATGAAAACTTGAATTATGGTTTAAATATGAAATTAAGAATTTATAGTTAATTTAGCTTATGTATACATACCTATGTTCAAATCCAGTCGGTATGAAATTAAAACTTATTAAAAATGTTATTAACGTCAGTAAAATTACAACATAGGCAAAACAATATTTTATTTTTATAAACCGCATAGTATTTAATAAAAAAATACTGAATAATGTAATTAATTGTGTATAGGAGTTACTGGATTGTTGACAATGTATTATACATATTATGTGGTAAGTGTGGCGTAGGTATATTATTATATGTATAAGCTATACAATTCAGATATCTGACCCAATAATATATTATTACTCGATCCATTGGAATTATTGCTATAATTGGTTACCTACCTATGCCTATCTTCATTTCGAAAGATAATTATTTATGCAATGTTACAGAACTACACACAATACACTTAAATTTTATTAAGTGCTTTTTATATATATATACATACGCGTATATGTTTTATTGTTAACATATAAAAATTAAAAGTCATTGAATAGGTATTTGACTGTTTCAATAGGTACCAATTATAAATTATGATATATTGTCATAATCTTAAATCAACATTGTTTTTATATCATATGTACATATATTCACACCTATATAATGTAATGTATAATAATGACATAATGTACCTATCTAGGTATTCTAGATTATAGGCTATATAGGTATACTTACTTTTATAAATGACATTGTATGAGTGTTCAATCAATAGTTTTCCAGCATTACGTACGTGGTTATACAAACGTACATTGTTAGGTTTACCTGTTATTTGATTTTTTTCATTTTTGTACGGCTGCAAAGTCTAATATAGGGCATAGGCTATTTAGTATATATAGACTTGAAGAGGGACGCAGGGCGACGTAGTTCCTCTCTCTCTCAAAAAAAAAAATAAAAATATTTGAGAGTAGTTATCCTTTCTAATTATTTTAACCAGATCAATATGACAATTTAGATAATACACATAATTTTTTACTTTTTGCATTATTTCCTCCATTTTTTTTTCCAATTCAATGTTATACTTAATTAACACGTTTTTATATCACATTAAATCCGTTTTCCAGTATTCGCCTACTCAGTTCCCACTCGACCATTTTGATCACGAGTCAATAATAATTTCCTAAAAAAAGCTTACTTCGGCGCACGTCACTGGTCACGAATTCGTGAAAGTGTATCATGATATAAGGTATTGCCTAATAATCGCCATTGAGACGTTATTGTTTTTAAAAACTTCAATTTGTGTCGTGTATTATTTTTTAAATATATTTTTTCGTCACATAATGTTATACAATAAATAAATTGCGTATAAATTATAAAGAACGTTGGTGTAACCATCATCGTCACATTAATAAGTTAATAATCAGTGCCGGCCCCATGGTTTTCGGGGCCCGGTGCAGAATTTTGCGGGGGCCCAACCTAACCTAAGTGATAATTGTATTACATAATTTGTGGGGCCTAGCACAAACGCGGGGCCCGGTGCAGTCGCACCGCTTGCCCCCCCATAGGGCCGGCACTGTTAATAATTTAATGTACATATTACATGTAATAATATTATACAGTTCGGCGGAATTGTTCGCGATTTACTATAAACAAATACGAAATCGCCCAAATCACCGTCTGTACGAGTAGTGGGCTCCGTACGGTCCGGAGAAACTGGTGTGCGAGACAGAGTGCGGAGTCACGACGGTGGCACCGTGTCCGTACGGTGCAGCGACCGGCCCATGATGACTGCCGTACGGGACAGCCGCCGCGGCCGGTCCGTAACCGTACGGGACTGCGGCCGGTCCGTGGCCGTACGGGACAGCGGCGGCCGGTCCGTAACCGTACGGGACAGCGGCCGGTCCGTAACCGTACGGGACTGCGGCCGGTCCGTGGCCGTACGGGACAACGACGGTCGGGCCGTATCCGTACGGGACTGCGGCCGGGTGATGGTGATACGGCAGTTGCACGTCGTTGGTGTAGCGCACGTCCGACTTGTGCGCGGACGAGTACGGCGTGTCGACGGTTTTGTGGACCGCGGACACCTGTCCCCCCGGGTGGCCGGGCGTCCGGAACACGCTTGTCGACGTGCTGGCCACGGCGCCGTCGTACGGGCTATTGTAGTGCACGGGGCCGCCGACCACGACCACTGGTTTCGGCGGCAAGTACGCGGCCGAGTAAAGCGACGGTTCTGCCACTGGTTCGTCCGCCTTCACTGACAATATCATCAACGCAGCCACGATGCCGAAGCACTGCACATTCGACACCTGTATATCGACGACACAAACACAAATTCGTATTTTAACTTATTATTTACAAATTATATTGTTATACAGTTAAAGCTATTGCTACTTGTAAGTGTATATAGGCAGTGGCGTAGCCAGGGGGGGGGGTTTGGGGGTTGACCCCCCCCCTTCGGCCGTATTTTTATCAAAAATATAATTTTTATAATATAAAAATACAATCATTTATTCGTGGTGAAATGTATTCACGTTATCGACTGCACTGGTGATAATAATCATTATCATTCAATTATTTTATAATTTCAATACGGTTGTAGATTTATTTTATTTTATTACTAAACCCCCCCCCCCTCTAAAAAAAATCCTGGCTACGCCACTGTATATAGGTAATCATCAGTGGTGTATTGGAGGGTATACGGCGTATACGGCGTATACCCAAAACGTATTTGTTGATCAGAGCGTATAGCTTTTAAAATATACACAATACGCAGGTATACGCCCGTATAGGAGCGTATACTGATAAAATTAAAAATATGTAATATTGAAAATATATTTTTAATTTTATTATTAAAAATTGTTGATATCACAAATTAATCGAGAATATTTTTTTGTATACAATATGGCACTATTACCACGATTATAGGTATATTAATATTTGTCTAGAATTTGATACTTTTTAGATATATGATTAATTTGTGAAAGACATCACTATTTTAAAATAAAAAATTTTATCGATTGAGTGTCTGAATAATAGTTAAAAGTATATTAACAATTAACATACAAACTGAAATACTGTGTATAAAAATATAAAAAGCGAAGATTATAGTACCTACAAATTATTGTTTAATGTACCTAGTTTGTAATCTATTATGTAAGTAATATTTGGAGCATAACGAGAAAATTTTTTTTTTGCAATAAAATATAGCTTAAAGTGCGTAGGTATACCTAAAAATGTTTTCACCAATACACCACTGGTAATCATTAACAGTGTTTTTTTAAAAGGTGGACTGGTAACCATAAGACATAAAAAGTTTACAGATAATTTATACATCATCATGTTATATCTTATAATTTTTACTTCTATTAGTTATACTTAATTTTGACAAGTTTGAATGTTTTGATGAAAGTAGTCAAGTATATAAAGCCGTATAGGTAGCTTCCTAAAGGTAGGAGGTATTTAAATAACGTAAAATAACGATCTTAGTTATTTTATTATAATTCAAAAATTATTAATCGCACAATTTTTAAACATTCTATTTCACTGTATTGTATTTAATTTGGTTTTTTTTTAAATTGAGAGGTCATTATAGTTTTATAAGTTATTTATTTTATTTTGTTTATGTCAATACTCAATAATGATACAATATGATAAAATGAATATGCACGTTTTGCAATATTTGTTTAGAAAAACTGTATGGGTATTAAATTGTTATGAATTATTTTTTTGAGTTAGGTGATTTTTTTTCATAAAACCTACAATAATTTGTATTATTTTACTATTGTGAATAAATAAATTGATAAATAATAAATATACTCATAAAGTCATGCTGACCGCAGAAATATCAAATATTATATTGTATTTAACTATTTAGATATATAAAAATATTTAAATAGGTACATAAACATAATAATAATATATAATCTTTACCTGTAGAAGTCCAGAAATGTTGATCTACGATACCTATTATGTGGTATACGGTGTACCTACGTAACTATAGTCCTTGCTAATAATTGTGCACATTTAAGTCTTAATCCTATCAAATACTTATGTCCTATTTTCTTAACTTTGAGTGTCCATTATTTTTATTATTAATATATATTATAGGTGCGAGTGTGCAACTTACCTTAAAATTCTGCATGATGATATGACGATATAATAGAGTCAGAATAAACTGAACCAAGTATTGGACGAGTTGCTGTAGGTATTATGTATACTGGTCGGTTGTTGATATAATATGGTATTTCAGTCTGTAGATAATATTACATTGAGTCTGTGCGTAATCATTTATGTCTTATATACACTTCGACTTCTATGTAATAATCGGCGGGAAATCATATTACCCCAAGGGGCGAAGTATTTTTTCATCTACCCCCTCCTTATACAGCAAGTCGATCGCTTTCAGGTTAAAAGGTTCTATTGTTAATATAAAATATTACTATCGATTGTTATAAGGCGTATGATATAGTTTTGCCATAGCCGTTGTGTGTAAAAATCATGAACAATTTCTAAAAGTGACCTTAAGACTACTTTGCAACGCGTGTAATAAAGTAAAATAAAAATATACATAGGTATATAAAATGCAAGTATTTTTATGTAACAATGTTTTTGTTAAGGTTCAAAACAATGCATATATAGTCTTACAGAACTGCAGAGGCCAGAGATAAACAAGAAACGATGGTCATATTTTATTAGTTATTAATTACCTATCTATTATAATTATAATAATTAAATAATATGATGAAGTTCGTTAAGTTTGCATATAACTCTCTCGAAACGGACAACCGCGATGCACAGAGTTAACATTTTCGGATTTTTACTTTTAATTTCTAAAATACTATATATTAGTAGGTATACATTATTTGTAATTTATTTACTATATAGTACTATATACTTAAATTAAAGGCTTTATTTATGTAATTATGTCCTCGCCCATTACATACAACCACATTATATAGCTGATCAAAATATGATTAATTTAGGTTCTATGGGTTATATGAATTATAATGTTTAATTACATTATACAGTAGTATATGTATATATAATACATATATACATATATACATGTAAGATGTAATTTTATTTTTAAGTTATACAATTAGAAAGATCGGAAAGAGTGCATAAAAAGTTTTTAGTTTCAAAATGTACAAATAATATATAAATATTTAATTATAAAATGTAATTTAGTAATCAAATTTTCTAATTATTGTTGTGTGACTTTATATAGATCATAGAATATACTGCATATACTATACACTATAAATATACATGTCCTGATTATAATTTAATTAACTGTCAATAAGTATTTGACATACAAAATTTATGTATTAATTCTTTTATTATTTATACAATTACCTATATATTTATACATATATACTTATAATACCTATACAGTAGCATTGATTATAGAATAGTCTATTCTATAATCAATGACAGTAGGTATACAGGAAAAATGAAGATTCATTGAGCAATAACTTGTAATTTAAATATATTTTGCTTTATAATAATACATATTACCTGGTATAACGTATAATAAGGTATAACAGTGGCTCTCAATATATAAGGTACGTGGAAAGCTACACACTATTCACTATATTATACTCCTATATATTGCGGAAAACATTAGAATTTAGAATTATTTATTAAACGTTATAGTCGTTTTAGTCATATAATGACACTTATCACTTGGATTTTTCATCATCAAATTATAATAAGGTATTATAGGTTGTCGTGGACAATCAATTTTGATGGTTTTTATTCAATTGGTATGTGAAAATGTTCAAAGTTTGTAATACTGTATTAGGTTCTATACTGGAATTGGAATATACAAAGATTGAAAGTCGCTAACCTATAATATAATTATACATTATATATTAATATTTAATGTATATAGATAATACTAGAATGTATAGTTTCCGTTTCATCAAAATAATAGAGATTTTTTTTCTTTTAAAAAAACTTTCCATTGTTCTCCGAAGGTTATTGTGTGTAAGAATCCAGATCGTCCATAGAACACATTTATTTTACGAGTACCTATATAGATCATAGATATGTACTTACATGCAATGTATATCCTATAGAGTTCGTCTATTGTCCCGGTGAATTGTGGACGACTTTGTAATATAATAGTGTGTATGTATTGGAAAACATAACGTGATGATTATTGATTGATGACGTATCCTTCAAGCCTGATTATTTGTGGTCGAATCTTTTTGCAGCCTCAAGAAGGACGTTCATATAATATATACAAATAAGTTTTTCAAAATATTTTCTTGTCTTCTTTAGTCTTTACTTAAGGTTAGATCAGCCAAATTGTTTACCGCAAAACATTTAAAATCCTATCACAGTTCTCAAAAATTGTTGTAAAAATATAACGGATACCGATATTTTTGGATAACATTTTTTTAAATAAAACTTCAGAGACCAATATTTTATGTAGTAATGAGAAAATTTTAAATTCTAAATTACGATATAATGATATGATATTGATATATATAAATTATAAAGGGGTTTATTTGTTTAACACCCGCTCAAAATGCAAAGTTGCATCATGTCACATGAAACTGTAGGTAAAGTTATGTTACAAAAAGAGGGAGCCTATAATACCAGATTACCTTTTTTTACGTTCTAAATGAACCATGAAAGTTTTCTGTTTAATAACTGTATAAAAATTGTATTTTTTATTATTACCTAACTTTCATAGTTATCATATGATTTTTAAACTAATTATATGTATAGAGATATTTTATATTTTTATTATTGTTATCATATGTCTGTTAATGCGCGAGTAGATGTAGTACGTCCAACATGTAGCAGAATGTAAGATGTACATTTTTTTTCTTAAATATTGTATATTAAAATGTTTTATTTTTTATTCGTTATTTTTTTCCTTACATATGTAGTTGTTTAACAACCGTCCTTCCAGGTTTTTGAGTCGATGACCAATAAAATGAGATGTCACCACAGGCATTGTACGTTGGCCTTCCTACAATAAAATCATAACGAATATTTAAACTATTTTATTACACGGATACTTAGGAGTTTTATGTCCTAAGTATATCCACAGATACTTCTTTGTAAATATTGTCACGTATTTCTTTTTGACTTCTCCAACTATCTGTTTTTGATTTCGGGTCAAACGACTTATTCAAGTTAAAAAGCAATTCGTACTGCAGTTGTTGCACGACTGGTTTCTTGATACCAAAGTAGTTTATTAGATTTTCTTCTGATATGTCCTAAATCACATTATATGTTTAAATAATAGTCTATGAATACTGAATATTAAAGATGCTTAAATACCAAGTAAAGTTTATAAACACTTTATGATCATATAAATAATAATAATAATAATAAAACAATTAGATCATATATATTTCTTGTATTGATGTAAACAGTGGCGTGTCATAAATGTGTGCGGTGTGTGCAAATGCCACGGGCCCTCAGCTTGAGGGGCCCATTATTGCTCAACATTCCACAAAAAAAAAAAAATTAAATAAATACAGTTAAGTACGAAAAATTAAAAAAATTGTTTTCAATTTTAATGGTTCTCATTTTCTCAATCTGATATTAGTTATCATTGTTATAAAATATAAATTTATGATGTATATATCCATATTATAATTTAGAATAAAAAGATGTAGGAGGGGGGCCTTTTTTAGTTTTGCACACAGGCCCGTTTTTGGGATAAACCGCCACTGGATGTAAAATTATTTATTCGGCTCCGACTAGATTCTAATAAATTAAAAAAGTATAAATAACTAATGACGTTTTAAAAAGAACGAATAACGAGTTGATATAATAAGCATATCGTTACATCATACTATAATGTGGTTAATCGGATAATCCATAATGGATTTTTACTAACAAACATAGAGATTAAAAAAATATATAAGGTTTATCTAAAATATTAAAAGTGCACTTTCATAAATCTATTGATTTGGACTATGAACTTATAATACCTTTAATGGTACAGTAGACTTTTCAAGTTTCGTCCACATGGTTGTTAATGCTCTTTGTACCTGTGTCGGTGTATGCCAATCGGCCATAGTGTTCACCTACGTGTATATTATGAATTTATGAAGGAATTATATAAGCAATACGCAATTACATTAAATATGTACGACAAGTCTAAAGACTAATAAAGAGTACCATTAAAAATTAACTGGATACATGCAGTTGTCCAATATAATATGTGCAGTAGATAAGACAAGACTATTAATACTTGGTAATTTATAATATGTGCACAATTTTACAATAATGCACATTAACGATAAAATATAGGTAATGTGATGTTGTATTTTGATAAATTTTTACCATAGATACTATTTTATAAATATTTTAATAGATAGGTATTTGTTTTTATTTTATTATTATTATTTTTAAATTAATATTTACAATCTGTATGGAAAAATACAATTAGTAATACATATGATACAATGTACGGTTTGAGTGAGGTAGCGTTCTGCAGTAACGCTAGTTCACTGATATAGCCGCATATATATTGGTACCTACCTTAACAAATTATAGAAATGCGTTGTATAATATAATATGTTTATTGTTTTGTCGACCATGCTAAAATTTTTTTTTAATTCTGATTAATAACAATAATAACCATAATGTCATAATGACTTTTATTTTACATATATAATATCAATTATTGCGAGGTTATTAATGGGACTACTGTACTATAAGATTAGTATTTGATGATTAATAGTTTGACTTTCAGACGCGCGATTTATTAAATTAACACTGTTAACTCGAGTTCTGTTTACAACATTTTAGAATACAATTTCAGTTCAAGATGTTTGGCTATACGCCTATACCTTTATCATTTTAATTTTTAATATTTTATGGTTTATAAATATTAAAATTACGTAGTTTCTTATTACATAGTTATTCATATATAAATATTAAATACTGCAAATCGTATTATACAATAGTACAAAAAAGCTTCGGGTTATACCTTGATTAGGACTTATCTAAAGAAATTATAGAATGTACATGGTACAGACTGTTATTATATTGTAAAAGTTAAAAATTGATACAATTTTTATGAACAAATATATCTATTAGTATATAGCGTGTCTATCGTATACATTACGTAGGTACAGAGTGATTGAATAAGAACTGTATGTTTTTAGTAAATATTTCAAACTATTGCTACGCCACGCGCCATTTAAGAGAAACATTTCATTTTTATGTAAAATAAATTACGATTGACTTCAATGATTTCATTTTCTATTCGAATTTTGTTTCGTCGCCTTTTTAAATCATAGACATAACCACATAACATATTAATATTTTTGATGTATCAGATATCTATGTTTTAGTTTTAAACATGAAATATTGCCGCCGGACGGTAAACTCATTGGTTCTTACCAACACCGCGGTAAATGTTCATTGTATGTATCGTTGTTCGTATCATATTATGACGTGTTATCATAATAAAACAATATTGGATTTAATTAAAACTTTATACAACTTTATACAACTATACATTATACAACGATTTTCGGATTTGTTAGTTGTAGTGACTTATACTTATTTATTTACTTACTTTTCGAATGTCAGCGTTTCCAATTAAATAACCGTTTGGATTGTATTTTATTTGTGAATAGTTTTATTCTCCAGTCACAATGTCAACTATAGAACAGCCTTGCTATACTTTGATCAATTTATCTAGTGACTATGAGATGCCAAACGAAATGCAGCTCAAGTCAGATCTTGGTTAGTATTCAGTATTTATTTCAGGGAGGTGACCGGAAAAAACAGGAAAGTTAAACTTCCTTTAATTATTATTTACTCCTATGTGGCTATGTATGCCCACTTTAAAATTTACAATACCCCCCTAGGATAGAAGGTCTGAAATTATTTTAGTATTAAACATCCACCGTGTGAGTGTATTAAATTATTCTTATTAATGATATTTAATTTTGGTATGTGTATAGAAAAAGGTGATAGCAAAACAAAAATCGAAGCATTGAAAAAAGTCATTCATATGATAGCCAATGGAGAACGTTTGCCAGGATTGTTAATGATAATTATCCGTTTTGTCCTACCATTACAAGATCATACAATTAAAAAACTGCTTTTAATATTTTGGGAAATAGTACCGAAAACTACAGCTGATGGAAAATTATTACAGGAAATGATATTGGTCTGTGATGCATATCGTAAGGTAAAAAATAATTTATTTTTAAATTTTAATTAATTTATTTTTATAATTTATTATAACTATAGTAAATTTACCATAAATTAAAATGTAGTGGTATATTTAGTACTTGCCCAACAAAAATTTTGTCATGCTGATAAGTCAATTTATTATGCTTGAAAATGTCCATTTTTATTTGTATAATAGCTGTTAGGTATGTTACATCTTTACTATATTTTATTCATTCATTTTGAGGTCTTATATGTTTTTTAAACATCAATTTTTATTTTTAGTTTCAACTACTAATAATGTTAAAGTCAATTTTATTTTATTATTTTTTTTTTGTATTTTAGGATTTACAACATCCTAATGAATACTTGAGAGGGTCAACTCTTCGTTTTTTGTGTAAATTGAAAGAACCAGAACTATTAGAACCATTGATGCCTACTATTCGTTCATGTCTTGAACACCGTCATTCATATGTAAGACGTAATGCTGTACTTGCAATATTCACTATTTATAGGTAATTTGAATTTTTATATTCAGTTAAGCAAGTTATTTTTTATTTTAAATTATAATTATGTTATTAAAAACTTAAACTTGTTAAATAGGAATTTTGAATTTCTGATACCCGATGCTCCTGAACTTATCGCTAATTTTCTTGACGGAGAGCAAGACATGTCTTGCAAACGTAATGCTTTTATGATGTTACTACATGCTGATCAAGACAGAGCACTTACATACTTGGCTTCTTGTCTGGATCAAGTAGCTTCTTTTGGTGACATTTTGCAACTTGTTATTGTAGAACTCATTTATAAAGTAAGAGAATATTAAATAAATCAAATGATTACTATTAACAATTTATTATGTTTTACTAAAATTAGGTGTGTCATGCAAATCCATCAGAACGATCTCGTTTCATACGTTGTATTTACAATTTACTGAATTCTAGTAGTCCAGCTGTTCGTTATGAAGCTGCTGGAACATTGGTCACCTTATCAAATGCACCTACTGCTGTGAAGGTATGTTTTTATTGCATTTATAGATGTAATTAATATTAAAATAATAAATGTATGCAGGCAGCAGCTTCTTGTTACATTGAATTGATAGTAAAAGAAAGTGATAACAATGTAAAACTCATTGTATTGGACCGCTTAATTGCTCTTAAAGAACACCCTTCACACGAAAGAGTACTTCAGGACTTGGTCATGGATATTCTAAGAGTATTATCTAGCACTGATTTGGAAGTTAGAAAGAAAACATTGAATTTGGGTAAACATTTATGCTGTTATTTATATATAACTATGTAATTAAAATATAATAATGCATCGTGTCTATTTGTATAGCTATGGATTTGGTATCATCTCGTAATATTGAGGAAATGGTGTTCGTGCTTAAAAATGAAGTTGAAAAAACCCATAATTTAGCTGAACATGAAGATACTGGAAAGTATAGACAATTGTTGGTGCGCACACTTCATACATGCTCTATTAAGGTTTGTTATTGTGTTACAACAATGTGTTAATTTTTGAATTTTATTTTTTACTCATATAATTTTTTATAGTTCCCAGATATAGCTGCAACAGTGATACCTGTACTCATTGAATTCTTGTCAGATAGTATAGAATTAGCTGCCACGGATGTTATGGTATTCTTACGTGAAGCTATTTACCTCTTTGAGTCATTACGTCCTCTCATAATTCAGCGTCTATTAGAAGTTTTCCAATCTATTAAGTCTGCCAATGTACACAGAGCTGCATTATGGATACTTGGTGAATTTGCCAACTCACAAGAAGATATCGAAGCAACAATTGAACAAATAAAAACATCACTTGGAGACGTATGTTATTGATTAGATTTATTTTTAAACTTAAATTGGCTATAACTATTATAAAAAATTAGCACATATTCATCAATATAAATAGGGTTAAAATTTGGCAAATTTATTTTAAACTATCAACAAGAAATTTATTCAAATAATTCATTTCAAATAAGGATTGAATTTAAATTTGTTTTAGTATATTCCAGTATAATTTATTTTTCTGGATATTCTTGTCCATTGGTTACATTAATCTTAAAGTTTCCAAGTATAAACTAGAGGTCTCGATTACACGTGTAAATGTGTAATGAACTACACGGGTACCCGTGTTTTTACACAAGACGGGATTAAGGCCCGTGTAATAAGAATACCCGTGTATTTAAATACCCGTGTATCTAAATACCCGTGATCTTGAATACTCTCATATTTAAATAAAATCATATTTTACTACTTTGCAGTTCTGACTTACGATTGCTCCACTTCTTGAATTAAATATGATAGAACACATCATATTATATTTTGTTCACTACCTCTTAGTATTTTGCGTCATAACATTTATTAATAATTGAATAATATTAATAAATTATAATAAGTAAATAAATGTGTGTATGTAATTGATGTTATTTACGTGTAATTGATAATGAAAAAGGCACAATGAGGTATGGAAAAATTTTAAAATAACCAAACATTTTTAGATTTAGATACGAGGCATACCTACGTAAAATGCAATGCAATAAAATTGGCGATAAGATAGTTTTGCGATTGTTTATGCTTTAATCTTAACACCAGTTTAAAATGTTTAAATATTACTATTTTATATATTATTATACTTATAGTTTATCTTGTACCTATATAATATTATACGATAAACGAATGCATCTTACTAAGCATAACTAAAAACTATCCATAACATCGCTAAATAATAAAATATAGGTAGGTATTTTTAAAAGTTATAGAATTTTTATTATTAATTAATAACCAATTAAAAATTATTGGATTTGGTTATAGGTACACGGGTAATGATAAATGAATACACGGGTATACACAGGTATTAAATTCACGGGCTTTAATATATTTTTTCCTGCGTATCCGGGCTCCGTGTACCCGTGTATTCTAATACCCGTTCACAACCACGACCTCTAGTATAAACCGTATATATTTGAATATATTTTTTTTTAAATAATATAAATATTATTCATATTATTAAAAAAATAAATATAGTATATTATATTAAAGTTTAAAAATATGTTAGTTCTAGTTAATGATGAAAATAAATATTTTTGCTTTATAACTTAAAAAAAATTGCTGTCATGTAAAACAGTTTAATATTTAATAATAAGAATATGTTAATTTATTTTAGATGCCTTTAGTTGAAGATGAGTTAAAGAAAGCGGCTGGAGATTCAGAAAACGTTGAAGAATTTGGGTCTAGTGGTTCACAGTTAGTTACATCTGATGGAACATATGCTACTCAATCAGCATTTATTATAAATACTCCTCGTAGTGGTCAGGCAAAACGGCCACCATTACGTCAGTATCTAATTGATGGAGATTTCTATATAGGTGCTGCATTAGGCACTACATTCACTAAATTGGGCATCAGATATGCTGAAATCTGGGAAGAACAAGATTCTATAAAAGCTAATCAATTTTGTGTCAAACTAATGTTAATTTTAACTTATATCTTGAAGCTTGGAAAATCAGGTAATTATAATTAAAAGAAAAAATACTGTTTTTTAGCCATTCAGAAATGTAGTTTCTCAGATATAGGTAAAGCTACGCCACTTATTTTTCTCATAATTTCAATGTCTTAATCATTCATTACAAAATTCATACTTTGATGAATAAAAAAGTAAAAAATAATAATATATATATAAATAATTATAATGTAAATTGATATATTATAAAATAATTATATGAACAATTATACATAATTATTATATGTTATAAAAGTGGAAAAAAAATATATGTGAATAAATACATAAACTCATGAAAATCAATTAAATCATTTATGTCATCAAAATACTATTTATCTTTCAAAATATTTTCTTTTAATGGATAGTATTCATTTGATTCGCTTTGTTATATAAACTGCTTAATATATATGTAGCACTTCTCCACATTCTGTCAAAATTATGTGTGTGAGTTCCACTTATAGTGTTTACAAAGTTATATTTCTGATCAACTGTTGAGTGATTTAAATTATCAGTATTGCAGTTATATTATCTTGTAAAATACTATTATTGTTATTTTTATTAATCATTATTCTTAAAATATTTAATAAATAAATTTTACATGCATTTAGTATAAATGATAAAAAAAAAAAAAAAACATTATAAGTAAGTGGTGTTACCTTAAATTTAGTGTTGGGAATATACTTCCTGTGGGGTGTTAACTTAACTAATATCAATAATTATATTAATATTTGTAATGTTTACTTATGTATTTTATATATTTGCATTTTTTTTATCTAGGAATTTGTTCTAAACCAATTGGCATTGACGATGGAGACAAAATTATGGAGAGTATTAAAATATTAAATGATAGGGATAGCGAAATCGAAGAAATTTACACCAAGGAGTGCAGCAAATCATTAAATGAAATGTTGGCTGCTAAAGAAGATGAAGAAAGCAGCAATAAAAAAGTAAGTTAATAATTTATAAAAAATTTTTTTTATCATTATAAAGGTATTATAAATTTATAATATTTTTTAGGCTAAAGAAAAACCAGGACATAAAGTAAATGTCGATGATGCCATTGTATTCTTACGTACCACTAGTAATGGCACAGAAGGTACAGAAAATGTTTTTGAACTTAGCTTAAATCAAGCCGTTGCTGGTGGTGGCTCTATTCACCAGAATAGTGGTGATGGTGCATCAGGACTTTCTACCAATAGTAAACTTAATAAAGTTACACAACTGACTGGATTTTCTGATCCGGTGTATGCTGAGGCTTATGTTCATGTCAATCAGTATGATATCGTTTTAGACGTATTGATTGTTAATCAAACAGGTAAAAAATGAATTATAAATTTGACATGAGTACAAGTTATTTATAATCTTAATAGCTAACAATATATAATGTAACAAATTAGGTGACACATTACAAAATTGTACGCTGGAGTTGGCCACAATGGGAGATCTAAAATTGGTCGAAAAACCACAACCTGTTGTTTTGGCTCCTCATGATTTCTGTAATATTAAAGCTAGTGTTAAAGTTGCATCTACTGAAAATGGCATAATCTTTGGAAATATTGGTAAATTAAATAAGTTTCTTTATTGTGACTTTTGTTATTACTATTTATCATTTATTTATGCTAGTCTATGATATTGGCGGTGCAATTGGTGATCGAAATGTGGTTGTATTAGATGACATCCGTATAGACATAATGGACTACATAATGCCTGCTGTATGTAACGACTCCGAGTTCCGTCAAATGTGGACTGAATTTGAATGGGAAAACAAAGTATAGTTCTTTTTGTGTATTGTATTTAAGTGTTTAGATGTTAACTATAAATTGTTTTAGGTCTCTGTTTCCACTAGTTTGACCGATCTTAATGAATATTTGGCACATTTATTGAAGAGCACTAATATGAAATGCTTAACTCCAGAAAAAGCATTATCAGGACAGTGTGGATTTATGGCTGCAAATTTATATGCGAGATCAATATTTGGTGAAGATGCTTTGGCTAATTTAAGTATTGAAAAGGGATTAGATAAGCCACAAGTTATTGGTCATATTAGAATTCGGGCTAAAAGTCAGGTAATTACAAAATAGTACTAAAATGTTATTTATACCTCACAATTGTTTATACTTCAGTTTAAACTGAATGTTTAGTAATACATTTCATGGTTTTTAAATTTGTAAAAAATGTTAAAACATACATATTTTATGTTCTGTATGTTGTACAGATTTTTATAGTATTATGTAAACATAGTAACTTACTATGTTATGTTATTATGAACTGATAGTGAATGAAGTATTGAAAACAAATAGTTTATTATACATAGAATACTGCTTAAATAATATTCTATTAATACAAAATTGAGTCATTGAATTTTAAAGATATTCTTATAACTATGGAGAAAAATACAAAACTATTCATCTCAAACATTTTATTTATAAAAATACATTAGAGATGCATAACAATTGAAATTTGAATGAAAAGTTTAGGAGTTATAAGTATTCAATGCTTAGATGAGCGAAGTAGTTAATTAACATTATGCAGGGTATCTATTCCACTGCTCTCACTCAAACTTTAAATACTTATAACTCATACACTACTCATCTGAATTTTGAATTTTATGTATTGAAACAATCCAAAAAATATTCTAATTTGGAATATAAAATTAAAAATGTATAATATTGGCCTTCAAAAACATAAAATAAAAAGAAATATTGTTTTATTTCGACTGGAAAGTATGTAAAGAAAATAATTTTTAGAACATTAATAGATTTTGAAATAAGGAATAACTAGTATTGTTTGATAAAGGAATTATTCAGCTTTGTTATTGTATACTCATTGTTAATTCTCTGATATGATTAGGTAACTAATAATTCATTAATACTAATATTAATCAAATTAAAATGTATAGTGTTTAAAATAGCTTGAGAATGATATTTTTAGACATTTTTCTATAGAGAATACTTTTGATATCATTTAAAGAATGTGTGTAAAATATTTAAGAAATAAAGCTAAATACTAAATAGAATTCAATAACAATGAACATAGAAACTGTAAATGTTAGCCCTGGTTTACTGATAACACCACAATGGTACAACATTACAATGTAATTGAATATAAAACTTAGCAAATCTACATTATACTTGATTTATAACAACTATTAAATAACTTTTTATTGAATGGCTATTTGGCATTTCCGCATGTCAGCTATAATGAATCATAAACATATTTTTAAAATGAAAAACAAATTCATTATGATTACATTTTTTCCACTGGCTATGACTGTTAATGAACAACTAAGGTAGTAGATTATGAATATTCTTAAACAGTAAAAATGAATTTAAACCTGGATTATATGAAAAAAAAAAATGATATTAAATTGTAGAGAACTGTTTATCAATAGTTTAAAATCTGTATTTACTTATTTATTTATTATTTTACACCAGTAGAAAAATTGAATTATTTTTTCATTTACTGTGAAATTTGAATTCATGATCAGCTAAAGTTCTTTCTGTAATTTAATAATGATTTTTGTTCAAATTTAATCCATAAGTATATTAATATATTGTGTTATAAAATTTGATTTTAGGGAATGGCACTCAGTCTTGGCGACAAAATAAATATGATGCAAAAACGACCATACAAAGCAGTTGCGGCCTAAGCTCTACATTGCAGATTCAAATAAAATCATCAACCTTAAGAGTTTATCTTTATTATTATACATTTTATATTTATATTGTGTTTTGAATTACGTATTATCAATAAACATTTATTTAGAAAACGTCTTTTGTTTATAATAAAATATTTTAAAATAACAATATCATCGTTCGTCTATGGGCAGGAATGTATTATTTATTTTATTTCTATTTTTACGTTGTGATTTCATCACATTTTTGTTGTTTAAAAGCACGTCTGAACAATAAAAGAATAATTCTAACGACACTGATAAAATAGACAAAAAATTCTATTTAAGGAATTCATCATTAGACAGTGTGTCAGTGTTGACGTTTCGTGACTTGATGAGCACTTGTGGTGAAACAGAAAGTAATATGATGAAAATTGTAAGTTTTTTGACCTATACCTATATAAAACTATATTAAAGTATCTCTATTTTAAAACAAACGTCCGTCTACTTTACTTCTATTAGTTGTGTTAACGTTATTTGTGATATTTTAGACGATCGCAACGTTAGTGCAGGTGACCGCCTTTTTCGTAATGCAGGTATCCGTAGAATCGTGCAACGATAAATATATCAAGGATATGATAGTAGACGTTTGTGGAATGGTTGGATTAAAACGCTCATTCGACGATAACAGCAATCCTGGTTTGTTGTTCGGGTTGAGTATAAGGAGAATGTTGGATGACACCGAACGCGAATTCGAACACCTGTTTGGAGACACCGCAGAAGCAAAGTTTCAACTGAAAAAATCTAACGAGAACAAACCAAAAGGTATTTATCGCGATGTACCCCACTGACCTGTATGGTAATGTCAGTGGCGTGTCCAGAACTTTTTTTGTGGATGGGCCACAAAAGTTAAGTTCAGAATAGTTTTACCCCCTCCTCGTATAATAATTTGATTTATTTAAGTTTTAGTAGGTATTTTTATTCTAAATGACTAATTTTAATATTTTTATAAAAAATGGTAGCTTACCTTTTATTAAAACATAAACTTTATGATATAATTTACTTTGGTTCTTAGATATGTGATTCTTAGATTAACCATAAACTAAGAATAATTGTAATAGAAAAAGTTATGAAAATAAAATATTTAGATAATATTTAGAATACAATATCCTGTATAATATAAAAAAAAATCCACAATTTCTCTTTAAATATTAAAATCTTACATTTTTATTGAAATACCTAACCTATTCAAAACAATTTTTTTTCTAACTATAAGTCATATTTTCATTTTTCAATGAGTATCGGACTTATACTAGTCTAGTACTTATATAAAAATGTAGATGGGCACTTGCCTACCGGGCCCACCTTCCACACGCCACTGCTGTATGTTCGGAATAGTACCTAATCATACGAGTTACAAACTTTCATAAAAAAAAATCGGAAATAGTTGTTAACTCGTGAAAACACAATTATAGGTATCTATCACTATCAGATTGTTTAAGTTTCGTAATACTTAGTTTTTTCTACAGACCAACAGAACGATACTACTAGTATCGTTACCGATTAGTGTTGATTTTGTTTAAACAAATGAATCGAATTCGGTTAGCAGTACATTTCATGGGGCACGTGCTCGAACTTGGAATTTGGATAGAAATACCTACAGTTCCGTCAAAATACGTAATAATTTATTAAGCATTTATAGAATTGTGAAATATTATATACTTTGACATTTTTTACAGCATTATTTTATGTCTGGACAGTTTTGAAATAATGTACAATTTAACGACACGCTTTGTTATAGATAGAAGATAGGTACATACTTGTATTATTCTTACAGACAATAAAACTAAATCGGCCTCCAGTATTATAGAAAATCCAAAAGTGTAGTCAACTTAATAAATATCGTTTGTACGAAAAAATGATAATTTAAATAATGGTGGAAGTTTCAAGATCTTACCATTAATATTTTTTTAATTACAACAAAAAATTAAAACAAATGTTGAAACCTGTGTTTTCATAAATTTTTTTAAATTCTCAGCGATGAATGTACCTATTGATTTTATCTATTAATGTGTGTGTTATTATTATTTTTTTTTGTGTTTTTTAATTTATCATTAATTTTGGAGGTAGTAAAAATGCTGAGATTTTTAACTTTTGGGTATGGTTTTTGGTAGTAAATGGTCAAAAGTAAAAAATTCTCATTGTTTTTTAAAATAACTGGAAAAAAATAATAAATTATAGAAATCTTTACGCAAAATTGGTATTTAACAAAACGATTGGTGTTTTTTTTTTGGTGTAACTCAAAACTGAATTACCGTATATATGAATTTTTGGTACGTTATTTTAGCATCTCTACTTGTAAAATCATACATTTCAATAATGCAGTATTTTTATACACAGATAAAAAACATTTTACAACCTTTATTTCTACGTTTATTTATCCGATCAGGATTTAAAATAAATAAAAAATGTTAAGTAAATTCAACAGTTTTAAAGATATTTTTTATATTTTCAGATAATTAAACTAATTTTTTTAGTATTATTTTTTGTAGAAGCTAAATTTATTTTATTTTCTGGTCCATAAATTAAAGTTATCATATTGTGAAAACTAACCTAATATTAAAAATTGGAATAAGTAACTCACTTAATGTTGATAATTTATAAATTAGTGATAATTGATAACGAAAATTGTCGTGAGGGAATACGTATTTGTCATTAATTGTCGTCATCATCATTGAAAATAGATTTGGACAATTTGGTGTAATTAATTTGATTATTTTATCAAAATATTTTTTATTACTGGAAATCTTCAAGTTTAATTCTGGGACAATACTGCCTTTATCTTAGAACATAAGGAGTCAAGGACCTTATACTTAAGACAGTTACAGTCTCGGCCAAACCGTGACTAACCGTCGTAATGCTACCATAAATTAATAACTGTTAATATTGACTAATGAGTATTAGCTATCAAAATGAATAACAAGTAGTTTGTAAAAATTGTATGTATATATAAAACTATATAAAAATCTATTGGAACTCATTGGTCTACAATTTGCACCATATATCTTAGAAATTATGAATTATTTATACCGTAGGTGGTACTAGACCCTCTTGGTAGGAGGGGCCAAAAAATATTTTAACTATCTTACTATATATTCGGGGGGGGAGGGGGGTCGTTAATGAGTGACTTCCCCTTCACCCCAATAAATCTTCTTCCAATTTACTCATTGTATAATTTTGTAAATACAAATTATAAATATATAATAAAAACATTTAAATTAAAAAAAAACCTATCTATATTTTACTACCTATATTAGTTCAAATTTTTAGGCTAGTAATACCTTATATTAAAAAAAATAACATGAATTTTTGTATATTTTATTATTTTATAGCTCCATTCGTCGTTCAGCTGGCTTTAATGTTTTAAACGTTTCAATAACTTCATCAAGGTCAACATTGTATACCAGTTTCTGTTCTATGAACATAGTCAAAAGGTTATCTAAACGTTCCTTGCAACATATCACTTCTAAGTTTGGTTTTTACTATGCTCAATTTCGAAAATGATCTTTCACATGAACAAGTTGTCACAAGAATGACCATGAATGATTTTAAAGCTTTAAATACATTACAAAATATAACTTCTCTGCTGGTTCTAGAGATAGTTAACCAATCCATCCACTTTTCACAATTTGCTTTGTTACTTTCTGATAAGTCTGTTGATTGTTTAAGTAGACGAATTTCAGTTTCTAAGTTGGCAGCATCTAAATTGAATACAAATGAAAGAAGAAGAATATCATCATTATTGGTTTCTAATTTCAATAAATGACCCATACTTTACTTGTAAATATTTTTAAAATCATTACTATTATTTCTCATAAATTCTAATGATTTTTTTTTAATGACCTAACAAGGTCAATAGCTGTTAATAAATTGATGTTAGATGACTGTAAAATGGTGTAATGGTATAAATTTTATACCATTATACCATTTATCATAATATATTATGGATATATCCATCTCGAACAACAGCCTGCTTAGATTATAAGGGATATTTTTCGTGAATTTTGATTTTAATAGACGGCTGTATCCAAGTTTAACCATGTATACAGTTTTTAATTGTATTATTATGTTATACCCGAGAAACTATTGGCGTTGATTTTTCGTAAAATTCGCGTTTTTAAATTTTTTTTCCTGATAATTTTGAAAGTGTTAATTGGGAATTTTTACTATTTACCTTTCCCAAGTACTAACTAAATGAAACTTTTCACCAGAAACTATCCTTAAAATCCTCAAGAACCGTTTATCACATACAAAACACGTTGCATTTCAATTTTTTTTACACTGATCAACTACTATATTAATCAATATCAGGTATCAACTATATAGTCTATTTTCCTCTACACGCAATACGCTTTTTTAGTTTATGATTACACAATATATTTTTTTGTATTCATCTTAACTTTGAATTATTATAAAAACAATGACAGACCCTGGATTGAATATTGAAATGGAGAGCTTCTAAAAAAATACTACTTACTGAGCAAAAATAAATTTAATAAAAAAAGTATTAGGGTACCTATATAATATTTTTTTAAACATCTTATGAATAAATTGTGTACCATATTATATCTACACAACATATTACTATTATGTTTAACATAATATTAATAATAATCAAAACAACAGCTATATAGACTACTTGATTGCAGTTATGGTACCTAGATTAGAATACTAATAGCTAATAGGTAATACGAATAGCTTTGCATATACTGAATTATAATTTTATATTACAGTTTTTAGATTTTTAGTGCTAATGATAATCGATATTATTCCCAATGGTTTCAAAAATAAGTGAAATACATTTATTTATTGATAATTTTGCCAAATATCATGAGAAATTAAAAAATTTGGTGGTGATGGGGGGGGGAAGACATGGTCCCTGAGTCTTTTGGATCTATCGCAAATATACGTATTATGTATATCCTATATTTTAATAAATATTTATTAATAATACTAAATTGAAAAAATTGTACTTATTCTTACAAATGTCAATGCTGCAGTAGTGCAGTAATATCGTATTATTCATTTGTATAATATATTAATATGTATTAATTTTAATTGTTTTTTTAATTAGAATCAAACGTTACTCCACTTCAGTTTCCAATTCACTTACCAGGTTTCAATGACAGATCGAGACACGTGATTAAACGTATGGTTCAAACATTCTAGTATTAATTGCATATTAATCAATTTTTTGAAAATTAATTTCAGGCGATGATGTCGGAAAGGTTACGATTATAAAACGGGAAGTAATGGCCAAGCTCAAAGAGTGTTGCGTCAAGAAGTGTACTCCCAAAGATTTACGTCATATATGCGAGAAAAAATAAACAATATAACCAATAACATATTAACATACCTTGTTTTATTATTAAATTATGGGTAATAATTATTATCAGTAGTCAGTACGTATACATAAAAATACACAAATAATTATTTGTATTTTTTTTTAAATATTATATTATATTTTATGTTCCATATAATGGAGCGAATATATAAATTGCCGTAAAATCACAGACTTGTTTTTATAATAATTTTCTAAAAATCGTTATTTATATTATATTCACCGACAATCGTATATCGTGAACTAAAATCGTGCAAACTTAACACAGGAACTAACGACTTATTATACTTATAAAAAATTAAATTAAAATTAACACAGCAGGACTTTAGTCAATATTTTGTTTTTAATTCTTCGGTTTTGCGCGGCGCTTTGTTACAAAGAAAAATAAAACTGTACATGAAACGTTATACACGACATATTGTATACGTATAGTATAGAATCAAACAGTGATAGAGATTTCGATGAGTGTTGACGATGGAAAGTCAAAATGGAAGACGAGCTGCAGGCGCCGCAGTGTTATTCCCGAGTTTCAGTGTTGCGTGGTTTTAGTAACGATGACCGATGGCATTTTGTCAAAATATGGTGTTACAGTTTTCACTCGTCCTGGCACCGGGTCCTGGACGATCACCGCCTGGAAAAACGAAAAAAATAAATAATTATAGATTAAGTATTATTATAGAATGAAAAAAAGACTACAGCGGATCGTGTTGTGAAAAACGAATTTATAGCTAGGTATAACATATGGACGAATAATAATGTGTAATATGAATGTATAATGTCGAGACGCTATACCCGGCTGTGAGTATAATTAGTAATCATACGTACAGATAGGGTATCTTATATATTAATATTATTAATTAGTGTTACACGTATTCACTCGTGCGTCTAACGGTTTATAGAGGATGCATCTGCATTGTACATGCATATAAAGCGCATAATAATAATATCCAGGGTGTGTCTCGAGGATTAGACATTTTATATTATATCCATATCTTCAAGTAGTTCAAGTCTCCACCCGCGCATGTTTAAACGTAAATGTAAATATACATTGTTAATAGAGTTTAAAAAATTCACGGGGCTAAATTTTAGTATAATATAGCTGTTTTAGCCTGTTTATATATGTATATACGAGTATTTAGAGTGACCCTCTGCAACGCTGTCTATCACACGGACAAACACTATCTACAACACTAGCTGCTAGCTGGTACTCACGGTTTTATCACGGTACAACTGCAATGACTTTAATGTACGGTCGGTTGGTAAATTGATAATTAAATAATATACTTTATACAGGTAGGTGCATTTAAGACGGTTAAATCTATAATGCATTTATTGCACTTGCACTTTTTCCGAATGCACTCAGCTCAAATGGTTCCTTTTCCTTAAATATGTTTTTGTGGACCACGAGTGTTTCATTAAATTTTAGTGAATCATTAAATTAATAATTTTTTTAGAGAGAGAGTGGCCCTATATAGTATATATATATATATATATATATATATATTTATGTTTGTTATAATATTCAGGACACTGTATGTATGCACACACACATATATAACTATAGGATTGTCAACGCGAACATATTACGTGTTTAGAAATATTCCCGTGTAATATATTCTTAAAGTCTTCCCGTTCCCGACACACCCTGCATATCGCAATTTATATATGTATATAATATAATATGTACAGTCCTGTAGTATAATATATACATATATTATTATTGTTATTATGTTTATAATATACAAAACAAAAATACATTATACACTTCGTGTACCTATAATAATATTATATTTATAAAGCATCAAGCGCCACTATTTAGCGATTCTGATTGGTCACACATTACTTTTAGATTGGTACATTTATACATATTACTATTATCGTCGTTGTTATATTGTATTATTAGAGAGTGGTTGAATTATCTTATTATTATTATTGTCGTTTGGCTTACTTCTTTCTTTGGGACGTACGAGACCGTGTTGTATTTAATAGTCTTAATGTTGTTTTGCCTACCGAGCTCTCTAGAATTGGGTATAATACTATTAGATTTCGTTTTGGTAGTCGTGTGCTCAGTCTGCAGCAGACTGTTGCTTTGGCTTTGGGACAGTGTGTTACTCGTGGGGTCTTTCTGGGGTTTCACGTTTTTGTCTACCAAGGGTTTCTCTACAGACGCGGACGGTTCCAAAACACTCCGAGTATCAGACCTGTAAATCATCGTAATAAGATATATATGCGTTTTAGAAATGAAGTTATAAATGTTTTTGTACAATTGTTCATAGGTCAGACGATAATACAATATTGTATTGTAGGTACAAGACCGCGATTATTTAGAATTTGTAGATGTACGAAATACGAAGTAAATTAAAAGTAAAATACGTATAAATTTGGACCGTATGAAACTGTTATGTTTCTTTGATTTTTGTGTCAATATTTCCACTCGTTCACAATATTATATCATGTAATAGAAAAAATTTTGTGCATACATAGTGGTGAGTGGTCTATCGACTTATCACGAGGATAATAATAAGAAAATAATATATGATATTTATGTGATTGTTGATGAGAAATGAGAATGAGTGTAAAACAGAAGCAGACGAAATATAATAATATAATGTACTCAGGTAGACAATAATACCGAAATAACAAAAAAATAAACCGTAAGACTTATATATTATCTGACGTGGCATAATTATTATGTGATACATTAATGTATGAGAGTTAATGCGTGGTGCTTAAACATGTATGTGTGTATTATGTATGGGTATACGTGAATATGAATAAATTATTATAAAAATGTAATTTGGACGTTCAAAATATGATTTTAATAATATATATATATATATATATATATATTAAACAGCCAATCAGAATCCCTTTTATACGTGGCTCCAGATACTTATATAATAATATATGTTATATTATACTTAATGGTATATACATAGTTGCAGTGATTACATTATAGCGTGTATTAGATAAGACTAACAAGTACCAGGTAGTGTACCTAAACAATAGTTTAATACATACTATATAATATAGTATTGTCATAAGATTTAATTTTATTCGCTGCTATAACGCAACACTAGGTTTTTAACATTTTTATATCTTTACAAAAATGCGTATTGTGGCACGGCAAATTTTTTTTTTGTTAAAGAGATTTGCATTTGCGCCACGTGACGCGTTTGATGATATAGATAATTACTAATTATTATTAGGAACACCTACGTAATATTATTTGTCGCGTTCGACTTATGCCGTAAAATCAGCTATCGCGTATAATAATAGTTGTCAATTTTATCAACTTTTATCAATTTTATGTCCATTGAAATGTATCAACTAACGCACGTGTCGAATTTTTTTCTGCCGATTTATAGAAGAATAAAAATAATCGCAATCGATTGTTCCTGCAGTGAGTATCCGATTTCATTTCGAACAATTTATTATTTTATAATAACATAAAAAAGAAAAAAAACAGTAGGTATCTAATTATATTCACAACTTAAATGCCATATGCACGCGTTTAACAACAGTTATACAATATTATAAGCCCTACAGTTCTATTTCATCGTAATAATATTATATTTACGATGATAATAACCCAGGAAATCGAATAAAAAGATAATGTTATTATATAGGTGTACGATTTGTAATAAGATCTAAATATTGCAACAGCGATGCGTGATAATTCCTATTAAAATACTATAAAGAGGAAGTGTATTATGTACTGTAGTAGAGCTGCAAAAACTTCCTGTCTCGATGCAGTGAACAGTAATATTATATAATACGATGTGCGTGTTTTTTTACTAATTTTTTTCCAATGGATTATATTCGGATAACTTTCGAGAATGGTTACATTCGGCTAAATAGAATTTTACGCATGGGTTCTTATAATAGTATAATATGTTATGTCCGTTATTGGTGCCACTAGAAATGAAAATGCGTTAGGGCGTCAATAAACTACCAGACATAATTTACTATATAATATCAGTCTGATATGATTTGATTTTTTAGATCACCTAATAAAAATTGGTCCCGATTTTTCAAATTGTACGTATAATACATATGAATTTGCAAGTTGGTTTTAAATTATATTCAGTATCATTCGACAATGTCCGCATAAGAGAGCATGATTTGAGTAGGTATACGATTTCCGCGCTATACCTTCTATATAAGATTAGTTTTGTATTCCAAACATATTTTTTTTTATCAAATAATTTGTACGATTAAATTATATCAGTTTGAGGATATCCATACTCAAACTATTCTTTTATACTTATTTGAATTTAAAAATCATTTATTTTTAAGCAGTTAGTATAACCATGTTTATGCCACAAGCAGGTGATATTATTTATATTGTTAGTCGATATTTTGATATTTTTTAAGCTGAGTTTCTTGCAACATTCCCAAAAAGATGCATACATGACGCTTTCCATTAGGTCAATACAGATAGTTTATTAATATCATGTTATCAATTAAAAAAATGGCATCGTAACGGTACGGAATTATTTTTTTTATATTAATTATTCAATTATATTAAATATTTGCTTACTTTGGTATAATAAATTATTATACATGTTCCTAATATAATATAAAACTACATAAGTAATAGTATAATATTTAATTTACCAATTCAAATTTTCAATATTATACTAATACTATAGGTAGTCTATTCAGAAATTGTCTTTTACATACGGTGTCATATAATATTGTAATCAGTGGTATCAGTGATACGTAGATTATAGCTAAAGAGCTGTGTTGAAGACCTTTACCAAAATTTCAGAAAAATTAAAAAATTCTTTCTATGTTCTGTGAATATATTTACAGAAGTTACTGTGTATTTAAGTTGTGATTTGTATGACGGTTACCGAAATAGTCATGCAGGTCATCATTAAATTCCAATGTTATGTATGAGGGATTATAGTCAACCACCCTTTCCTTTCCTACATTATAAATTATCATTTATCACCAACCTCCTCTAAACGAAATCCTGGCTATGAAACTGATTTCAAAAAACTTATCCCGCTACCTAGCTGCATATTTCAGCCGTGGACGTGTACGCAATTAATTGGAACGACCAAGATTAGGTTAGGTTAGGTCATACAGACTTACGTAGTTTCAGCGAACAAGCAAACTTATCAATACCTATAAATTATTAAGCGTTAATATTAGTCATATTTAGACGTTAGTTGCAGTATACATTATGATTTGTGATGATAATATAATAAGATTTTTGATTAGATATTATACAGGCACATAATATACAATATTATAGCCATTCATCGGCGTGCGAGTGGAAACGAGACACGGAAAATACAGTCGACAAGCTTGATATTTTATAACAATATCGTCGCGCACGCAGGCCGTGTATATTTATATTAATTTATTGATTCGTATTTCGATATCGTCAACAAATGCAAAGTTAAATTTACTCGTTAAGTGTATAGGTACCTTCGATTTTCCCAGCAGTAGGATTTTAAGTGTTTTGGAGTGCAAGTGTTCTCGCAGCACTCTTCGACTATTACTCTTTTTCGACGGCGGCTTGGGACTGTAACATCTGAAACAAAAAAAAAATAAATAAATAAATTTAACGATTACACTTCGCAAAGTTAAAGAAATGGAATATTATAACATAATAATCTTATATTATAATGCGATAAACAACAATAAGTAATAACAATGCTCGTTATTGTAACAGGACGTATTATATACAATATATATAAACCTAAACATATGATAGAAGCGCTCGTAGATTATATAATAACTCGTAGATAACATAATGTCATCATATCCGATCGTGGTTATAGATTAATTGGTAGATATTAATTTAATATGATCAACTTTTGCTCTAATTTTTATCTACGTTAACGAATTCGTTTGAAATCGCACGAATCTCCTGATCGGTAGGTGTTGTTTGTTTTCAGCAAGTAGGTACGTTACAACACTAACAAAATACGTTTTTATGCATTCCATATAATACACCGAAATGCATCATGCGTAGCAAGTAAAATTTATGATATTATATATTTTATGTTTTTAAGTTTATTTTTGGGTCAAAAATGACCGCTGAATGTCGTATTGCAGTGTAGGCGGGTATAAAATATTTGTTTAGAAAACTTAAGCTTATAGAAAAAAAATCATTTTTCTAATTAAAATAAAAGGTAGTGTTATCAAAGAAAAATTCACCGCTTTTATGGAATTTAAATTAGCAATATATATAATATTATGCAAAATGCATTTTTGTGTTTAGAGCTATAAAACATTAAAATATGCGAAATAAAAAATAGATCATTTGTACCAATAATATACGAGTTGTTAACCACATGTCTATTTTGTATGGCAATTTAACAATCTACGGTTATCGCCGAGAAAACATTAATTTTACGAAATCTGCATACCTATAGAATTATTATATTATAGTAGATTCGGGCTTACCATCACTCGCCGGGTGGAAATTGTATCCATTGCTGCAGATCAACGCCAATACGTTGGCGAGTTGTGATCCACAAAAATGCCTCGGCGTGTCCCACGAAAAATTTATGATTGGTGAGCTGCTAACGTGGCTGGCCAGCAACATAACTATTACCAATACCACAGCTGAGTTCATTGCAAATCACACCTGAAACACATAACAGTAAACATATTAATATTATATTATATTAAATTGTGTTCCAACTTTACACTTTGTTTGCGCGCATATCGCGCCCTGTTCAAAAAATTCGGAAACTGATGTTATACACAAAAAAGTTGTGGATATAAAACGGTTTCTAAACTTTTTGACCGCCTTTTATAAAGGTCGGGTAAAAAAATATACTCATTGGATATGTAAATTTTGCCATGTTAAATATATGATTATCGTTACGTTTTTGCCGAGTTATATATTGGAGCGAGTTGCAGTAGAACGTATAGTTGTCGAGCAAATCGTACGCGCTCTGTGGTTGGTTTAAACTTTAAAATAGTTCTGCTGAGACTTGATAAAAATCGTCGATGTAAGAATATGTTGTCATAATAATAAGTAAATTATATTTTACTCGTGGATTGACGTGGGCGTATAAATTCGAAATAATAATTGTACAATACTGTAACAATAATAATAGACGTCGCCAAAAGACAATCGGTAGGTACTTGCGAAATGGGAACAGTGATGACGAATATTGTGGTCGAACGCCTTTTATATAGGTATTATTACGATATTACGAATTCGTGTTCGTTCCCACCGCACAGACATAAACTAGATTACAGCTTTATGGTTCCCGGGGAGTAGGAATAATTAATATTTAATAATATGGTCGTTACGAACGGGATATTAGTGTTTATTATATATGTACAATTTATACGCGGAATTCCGGTACAATATTGACCTATGTCCTATTACCACCTATACGTGGGCTATTTCGTCAATTTTTTAAAAACAATAACAAAACTATACGCGCGACGACGGTAAAGTCCGTTTCGGGCACATCTCGGTTGCAGCTTTAACACACATTGTGACCAGCAATGACGCATTAAGTATTGTTTTGTCGAGAACGTATTCTCGGACCACGGCGAAAAATCCACTAGTCGACCTAACATAACCGCCTTAGGTCTTGAGAAGACGTCGCATCCGCATAATGACGTGATGTCTTCGTCTTGCACACGTACGACACGGACAAAACGCGTTCACGCATTGCGAGTAGAACTCGCTCAGTTTCGGTTCCAGAGTAAGTATACTATATTATAAAATTAAAATATGACAACATTTTGTAGGGCAAAACGACGTTTTTTCCATTATTCCCAACATGACGTTTATTATATCGTTTAAAAATAGCGAACATTTCAAAATTTTTAAATAACCTTTAACTTTTCAAAATTTTAATTTTTTCTTAAAAATCTCATCGTTTTGCCCTCCAAAATATTGTCATGTAAACGTGTTTTATCTATGGCGTACGCGTGCAAGACGGTAACAACACATGCTGGTGCGACGTCCTCTTAACGTAACCTACTAACCTATACCTACTTTCCGCAAGAATACGATAGTTGTTATAAACGTAAGTTTTCCGAAAACCGCACTCATTGATTTGATATTTGTTTTTATAGGGACAAGGAGGTAAGTACACCTAAAAATATGCTGTTAAATCTTATGATTGCGGTTATTTATATAATAATACATTATAATTTATAGCTGATTAATAAATATAGATTAATATTAAATTATGTTTAATATTAAGTTTGTATTTGTCGTTATGTGGTATATCGATAAGACTTTCAGCAGTAAAAACTCCTTTTTTTCAAAGAAGTTCACTCCTCAAGTGTAATTTTTAGTATTTTTTATAACCGCTTAAGTTGTCTTGGCTTTTTACATGTGTATATGCCACGTAAATGTGTAAAATTTGAATTTACGTGGCACTAATTATTGCTGATAATATGTTAGATATAGAAAGTTTTTAAAAATTGTCCACTTGATAGTTGATATACCAGTACTGGAATACTTCGAACAAAAAACAGTATCGTATAGGTTTGAGATTTTTTTTATCGGAAAGTTTTCCGTAATCGAGATAAAGGTAACAGATGCCGGTGTCTTTTTAAGTATAACAATGTGTACAACAGTGGAGTGAGTATGAAATAGGAAATATTTTCAGGGCCGGCTCAAGCCTCCAAAATTATCTTTTAAATGTTTATCAATCTATATTTTTCTCTTATTTTTCGAGGGGCTAGGTATCAGGGGCTTAGCCTCCAACGTCTCTATACTGTTTGAGCCTGTGAACGTATACAAACCGTATCATAATAAATAAATTAACATTATTATGCATGTTACATTTTACATAATAACGATACGTACATGTATAACTACTCTTATGTTGACATCGATGATATAAAATCGATCTTTGCTCCGATAGATACTGCACAATACACGGTCGTAATAATTGGTGACATAATAATAATAATGCAATTTCTCGAACAATATATTGTGTTTTAATAATAACTTCCACGACATACACGAATATTATATGATATATTTTTGTTGAGTAATATGTGTTTCAAATGTTTGACATATGGAAAACAACAAATTGTTGTATAATATTGATTATGTATAATATGTGAGTGGAGCAATCGATTTTCCTTTAAGAAAATGTAACAATACAACAGAATATAATCAACGTCGATCAGATGACATTAATTTTACACGAATATTATTTATTGGTGTTCAAAATTTTTTACTACACAATCAAGGTCATCAGAACATTTTTTTAATACCGGCTAAGGCTTTCAAAAGCAAAACCAAATATGTCAAAAAATAAACCATTCCAAGGACGGATTTGTGGATTTATTTATTATAGTTAGTAGTATTGCGGGTTGGTGGGAAAAAATGATTGTTGTTCGGTTGGTCATATCGACTCGTGACATCCCCGCACTGGAGATAAGACTAAATCGAATAAAAATCGATGGAAGTATACGCGGAAATACAATATAGTTGTAATATTATATTATACTAGGGTTTTTTTTTGGGGGGGGGGGGGGTCGAAGAGTTAACGATATTTGCATGCTTGAATTTGAGTCAATGTGTTTTATATCTGGAGGGGGGGAGTTCTTTTGAAATTAGAATAAAATATTTTTTTTATTATATTTTTTTATTGCTATTCGAATGCTTTTCCAACCAAGGAAATAATTGTTCGTTGCCTTTCGCGAATAATGACGACTTTTGATCGCTGTCGTTCTCTCGTTTAAAAACTGTTAAGTCGGTATAAATATATTATATTTGTATAATATCAAAACGTCCCTCAAAAACCGTCTCGGTTCGACGAGATAATGCATTAATACTTAACCGCCGTCTGTATATTGTTATACAATATAATAAAATATAATATAATACACGAACGAACAGAAATTCCGTTTCGTATGGCAATGGCCCGTTCAAGGGCGCTTTAGTTTCAATAAAAATTCGTTTACACGGAGAATTATTTTTATTGTACATCATTTATATATTGTATATGTGCATATAAATGTATAAAGGAATTATGCGAGGTGCCCATAATGGCCATAACCACTTGATAGATGAGGATTGATGATTTTTAAATTGTGTTACGCGTAAAGGTGTACCTATACGCGACCACACCGAAAATATTAATTAATAATAAACGTACAGCTGCACCGCGGTAAGACCGCCAAAAAGACGTCGCTCGTGCCAAGAGGGCGTCAGACGGTCTCGCGCAAAAAATAATATAAAGCATAAAATAACGGCGGCGGTAATCATATGATTATTATAATAATATTTTGTTTGTTGTTTTCGTTAAGTTTTTTGAACCGACAGGGTGCTCTTGCGTTGGCTACTCCGTCGCGCCACGCCGAGCTTCTAAAATTATAAAACCGCAGAGTGAGCATATTTTATATTAATAACAGAGTTATAAAACGTTACAGAAAGATTTGAAATTTTTGGCTTTAAAACCGAAGACTTGAAATTAATTTTTCTAAAAGCTTTTTTATCTCGAGTCGTGTTTGGCATACGAATTAACCGTTTTATTATGTGTTTCGATATTTGAGATCCAAGTAGGTATACCCTGGAAAGTCGGTCAAAAAATTAGGTTCAACTGTAGCCTACAGGATTTTACAATGTATAGATACCTACAATCTTGTACGGGATCACAAGCCGAGTGTAAAAGTTTGTTTCGTTCTCAGCCAAGGATAATAAACCCGAAAGTGTCGCGATTCGCGTACATTAAAACGTCCGGCGATACGCGCGCGGCGCTCCTATTTATCGACGTCCCGTTTATAAATAAAATAATAATTATCAACCGGTTATGTCGGAGGTTATAATATTATCACGATATTATATTTAGAGGCTAATCATTTTATAAATGTTAATTTTTCGAGTACGTAAGTCCGATAAAATGAGCCATGAAATTTGGTAATCAGACTTTCGAAAGGTCATTCAGCTGATAATATATTATATCGGTATAGTACTAACCGCGCGTTTCAAGTTTGTCCTCAATTTAGCTCGAAATCGCATACCACCATTGCCTTTGTATGATGACTGTGCACTATCGTTTGGCGGTCGATAGTGATATTAATTATTTTTAATTCTCGTTCGTTATGATTTTTGCCACAAATCAACATCGACGGAACGTATAATAAAATATTTAATATTAATCTATAGTGATTACTGTAAGCGTTGGTCAATAAAAAAAAGTTTTCATCCTACGACCGAGGTATATAGATCAACGATTGCCGTTGTGTGTATAATGATTAATGAGTAATAATAATTATATGATACGAACGTTTAATAAGGGATGACGTTGAATTATAATATTATTAGCAAACATAGTTTGTATGTAACTAAAGTTTCTGTACGTATTTAAACGAGTCGATATGACTGAATGTATACGTAACATCTAATGCTGTCGTGCTTGGCAAACACCTGACCAATGAACTGGCCAGCTTATCGTTTATAATATGATTGGAGTTGTAAAAATTCACCGAAAAATCTAGAGGAAGAGAAGATTGAGAGAATGTAAGACAGAGATCAATTAATATTTTTGGAGGGTCATTTCAGAAATATACAAAGAATTAGGAGCTATCACAACTGAATGTTGGTATGTTCACCTAAAGAAAATAAAGATAAAATCAAAAATGAAAATATTATTAAATTTGTAATTAAAAAAAAAAAAAAAAAATTTATTAGTGACCCACATTAAGTTTGTCAACGGGCCGACATTTGGTGACCCCTGATCTATGGTCAACGCGCTGTAGAGTGTAGACGAATTTAAATCGAACATGGATTTATTATATCCTGCGCGGCGACGGTTTTATAATATTATATAACATCCGTAAGCTGTTGTAAATTGGAATACAATAATACCAAACTTTTTTCGTATACGACTGAGCAATTCTTATGCTCGTGCAAGTACAATGTATACTAGTATACCCTTGATAACGGTAAAATATAAGAATAAGACACACTAGCGACGAAAAATACGTATACAAATTAAACATCAACGTTTTCAAATGATTTATGCGGCGGTAATATTATGAATATTAATATAATATATACAGTATGAAGATTTATATGATTTTATTATGTATTTCATAAGTTATGACTGTTATGAGTATATAAAATCAGTACCAGTTTTTACTTTAAGGGGGAGGGGGAGTTAATGTTTTAATTAGGCACAAAAAAGAATAATGTATTTTTCTATCCTCTTATCGAAACTTTATCAAGCGCGAACTTGAATTGTATTATTGTTATATACATATTAAAAATTATTTACTGTAAATAATTGCCATAAATTATTATTTTTAATATTTACCTAAATATAAAAAAGTATTAACTAAATTCTAAGGGGGAGGGGGGTCTCTGAGAATAATATAACATTTGACGAATTTTCTATGTCATAATATATGATAAGACATCTGCCGTAATCTGTTTTTCGATAATGGCAAAAAACACAGTTTGGCAATAGTAAATTCAAAACGGAGTCTCGTTTAGTATATAATATTATTAATTTCCTAAAACACCGTATTAAATATTTATGTAATTATATAGATGAATGCTTGTTGAAATTTTAAATTTGTCTAAGCTTTTAGTTTTCAAAAATTCTAACGGTGGAATTTAATGAATTGTAAAACCGTGTTAAAAATTTTTAAAAATTGTTCAGTTTGAGAAAAAAAGCTTTTATTATTTAGTCTAATCGAAAATTGCTGAGATACTCAATTGCATTGTTATTATTATATTTTAAACTTTATTCGACCTATCGAATAAATAAAATAGTATCGTATTAAATAAAATCTTGGTTTACATACGGTACTTGATAGAAATAATATAGTATATAGCATAAAAATATTGTATTAGTATCAAAATATTATCGTATATTTAGGTGACAACGACCTCGCAAAATAATAAAATGCTGCAAATTTTTGACAACGTCATGCCTGCAATCTATTTTTAACTGAATAACATAATATGCATAATATTTATATTATACATAGGTATACAATTTATATTGTAGGGATGATACAGTTTATATATATTATGCACAATGGTTTATAAAATGATTGGACGGCAAAAATAAAAATAGAATATGATAATAGTAATAATAATATTGTATTACAAAATAAAAAAATAAGGGCTAAGAACAACATATTGGATATCAATTGAAATCATAATTTAAAATGTATAATGCGATTACGTAATCGTGACTCGATGATTGGTCTGTTTGCTCGGTAAACGTTTTTCAGTAACATAATATGTATAATGTGTATATTATAGGTACTTTGTGGCTCGCATTAACGTCGTATTACATTTTATATAGAACACACACACAAGCACACGAGCGCGATATTTTCACTCCAAATATAGTGTGTAAAATAATAATAAAGCCTTTATTTTTCCGGCGATAAGACGGAAGGAAAAAGAATAACTCTGCTCTCGTAATTGTTATCGTGCAGCGGTCAATATAATATTGTACAGTCACGATGTGAACTTTGTGTCGCGGGGTCAAAGACGAGGAACCGTATAATTTAACGAAAAAAACATTTTAATTACAAATTATTAAAAACGTGTGATAAAATGGTTTTGATTTAAGATTTATAATCATATATATAGCTAGGTATTTACTATAAAATCATCATCAGCTGCTGCAGTAGGACAAGTTTCGCGAGCATATTATTAGAATATCGTTCTAGACGAAACACGTGTCGGCGATCCGAACACCAGAAATAGTAAAAAAACGAGTAAACAACAATTATTATTGAATTATACCCAATATTATACTTTATATTTTATCAAATCACATTAAAATGTTTTAATAATTTGATAATTTTTACAGCTGTGGTCTGGGTATGATCGTCGTTATCGTATAGTCTGTTAATTATAATATGTATAGGTACGGTCAATTTTATTCATAAAAGTTTTTTACGATATGAATAATATTATATATTAATGTAGGCATTGAAGTCGTAGTGTCGATACTTATATTCAAAGTTACGTGTGCGTAAAATTTGATCTGGTTTTTGATTATAACGAAAATTGGGGATGCTAACATTTAGGGGAAGGACATAAGATAGGCAATTGTTTATACAGTTTATTTATTGTTTATCGAGTACATAACAGCAAAGTGCACATATACGTACGGACATTAAATCGAATTTGCTTAAAATGTAAGTCATTATAAAATATGTACTTAATTTGGATTTTTAATGACTCAATGAATCAAAATCTCATTAGTCGTATGCCGTACATACAAAGTCTTCTTTTAAATATTATTTTCTATATTACATATTCATATTTAGCTATTATGATCACTTGGCATAAAATAACTATATTTAGGAATCATTTGTTAATATTTTATTTCGAGTATTATAAATAGTTTTAATACATATGTGATATGTCGATATGTAATATGATGATTTATAACAAATGTATTACTAGGTATGTTTTAGTATCATGCGTCTTTTCCATTTCATTGTCCCGATTGTATTTTTGTCTACACGAAGGCACTTATTCTATATATTAAAGTAGGTAGTTGAAACTCTATGTCGAGTTACCTTTGACTTTTCGTTTAGTTATCATGGCGTTTCCTACAGTCAATAGCAAATTACCCTATATATAACATTAAGACCATTGCAAGAACGTGCAATAATATTATAATAATATTATAATATTATCAATTATCATATTTCCTGTCGTTTATTTGCACAGGATTTAGAACCATCACGATTTTTGGAATATATTTAACATATCAAGAGTAATGACAACTGAATTCATGACTATTTTGTCAATTTATTACGTGAGTATTGTTAATTTTTACAAAACTAATGCACAACTCTGTTAACCTCTGCATTTATGGGTATACTCATGTTCGTAATGTTATGATTCTAACAAAGAAAACATTCGTAAATATATTATATTTCATGCTAACAAAATATGTATTTTTTTTTAAGTATCCAATTTATTATTCAACAATTTACATAATTATGTATCTGGTATAATATAACCATTTGATTTACCTATCAAATTACATAAAAATAAATTACACCGCGAGAATAAATAGAAATAAACATTTGATTGCAGCTGTTGATAAACGGTTAAAAATATAAAACTCTCAAGATGATGTTACAAAAAATTGAATTCATAATTTTTTCAAAAGTTATTTCAGGATTTTTTTTAGCATGGAATGTATAATAGCAATAACATTGCAAGCCAGACATCATAACTGAGGAATTTTATAGATGCTAATTTAGAATATTATAATATTATATTGTTATTTTTATTGAAGAGTGAAGACGATTTATAAATAGTTGACCTGGATTAACTCTTAACGAATTAGAAATATGGTGTCTTTGAACTTCGCCTCGATATTTTACCCACCATGTATGAATTAAAATAGTTATTATCGTTATGTTTGTGACATTAAAATGTAGAAATCATGAAAAAAAAAAAAAATCTGATAAAATAATTAAAATGTTTTTAATAGTAAATATGTATAATGAATATCATTACATACATTTTAAATATTATGTTAATTATATGAGTTATTCCTTATTATTTTTTAATTGTAGCTAAATTATTAATACAAAATAAAATTTTGAAAAAATCTTATCCTAAATTTAGAGCGAATAATATTATGGTAATAATAATAATGCAAATGAGTGCATAATAATTAGATAAATACTTTAACAACTGATCTTGGAAATTGCAACGCCCATTTAACAGGTAGTCGTGCGAAAAATATTTTGAGAGTGAGTGACGTTTCTACACATGATATGATGATTATGATTATTTTATTTTAGTTGGTAGATTTAAAACGAGACGACCAAAGTTCATGCCAAAGTTATGGTTTCGTATTATTTCATTGTCTCTAAATACGCAAATACGTTAATATTCATTAAATTTATTCGTCTAAAAAGTAAAACAACCATACTGCATGTTCTTGAAATGTCAAAGTATAAGTTTAATAAGCTAAATATTTTTAGTTGAAAATCTGTTTGAGTTTTTAAAAAATAAAACTAATATAAGTACTACATTTATATCAAAACAATTAGTTTATATTTTATATTAATTAATTAAAAACTTTTATATGCATTTAATATTTTTTATGGGTATAAACAACTAGTGTTAAAGTTATATTTTAAATATACTTTTATTTATGATTTATAGAAAACAAACATACTTCACATAAATTACATAATCGGACTTGTCTGATCTGAAAATTTCAAAAATCAAATTTTTGATAAAAAACAAAACTTATTTATATATTTAAAATTATAGTTACTCTTTATAATATTTATCTTTATGTATATAATATTATATATTTATTGTTGTGATGAAAGTGTAATCAAATGTTTAAATAATAATATCATCAATCATTTATTGACTTAGACAGAGATCTAGTGATATGATACACCCCTTTTAAGAGGTCTGTTGGTCAAGAGTAATTTATTTACGTAGATTGTGCGCGATGTGCCTTTAATTTGTTTAGTCTGAAGCACGAGCCAATAAAGCTTATTACATGCAGAAACGAGAGAGTTGAAGGCCATAAGATAAATCTAATATTATTAACTTTTCAAGTCATTATAGTTAGTATTTTGGTAAATAGTGATATGTGTAAAATATTTGTGTAAAGCTAGAGAATAACTAGATCAAAGTCCCAGTGAAATTGTTTTCTACAACTAATTTTAGATTCTTAGTAATGAGTAATGAATATATTGGTTATACAATAATATGTATGATGTATCAAACCTTTTGGAGTAGTTAAAATTCTTCAGCCTACAACTATGAGCATGGTTTTTGGTATACAATTGGATCTAGTACTTTTAAGTAAAAAAAAACACAGTACGTTATATACTATATAATGGGGAAAATATAAAAATATATTTTAAAAAAACAATACAATTTATAGAAAATTAGGTCTTTTTTTTTAGTTTTAATTCAAAAACAAACAACCCATTTAAATATACTTAACTTGAAATTTGCTCAAAATATTTATTTAGACAATATATTATAATATATATATTTTTTAAATTTATATAAACATTGTTTTTTCGATTTATGTTTTTTTCTTAATCAAAAATGTGGTAACGTTGTAATACAGTGTTATAATAATAGTTGTTCATACACCAATTAAAAAATAGCGATAATACACAGTCACTATTTTTATTTAAAATTAAATTATTTATAAAAATATTAATAAATTATTATGAAATACTAATAATTTGAAATAGATGCCTCCATTCTCTAATCAGAATCGTTTTTTGTATGCAATGATTATTATTGAATTCTAATTTAATACACCCATTGTAGAGTCCTACTCAATGACGATATTTATTCTAAATCTACTGTATACAGTAGAATAAATTCTTCGGTTTCTTTTCATTTAAATTCATAAATTTGTCGTAGTTTAAATATTTTTTAGGAAAATCGACTTTACAAAATCGTCAATTAAAATTTTTAAATAGCAAAAAAAAATAATAATATAATACGCTTACTAAGATACGGAAAAAAATGAATATGATAAAATAATAATTATATCATTGCAGTGTGTAGTCTGGTAAATAATACGATTTATTTATTTTTGAATCTACAAATTAAATAGTCACGGTTGCTTGGTAAGATGGTTGCGAGTTGATTTAAGTAAGCTGGTAGAGAATCACTGCATTTTTGGTAAAAATAAAACCCTTATACGTTCTTAATTTTTAACAGTTTGATTTACATTAAGAAAAAAAAATTATAACACTATTATAGCAGACTGAAATGTTTCAAAAATATGAAATTCGCGGAAAAAGTGTCGACTGAATTAAAGACTTACAAATTATGTAATATTAAATAATTTGATTGAAATTCACGAGAAAAAAACAAATGTTATCTACCCCGTATAAAACCAACGAGATCTGTCGGCGTTTGAGTAGTTATAGGGTAACACAAGTGGTTTACAACCTTTTAGGACTCGCGACCCACTTTTTTAGGCCTACATTTTGCATGACCCACGTAAGCTTTGTAAAAAAGATAAAATTGCTTAATACTTTGCAGTAGTATTATTAAAAATGAAAACAATACAAAATTTTTAAACTTTATTTTCATTTATTAATTTTCTAAGTTTAATAATTAAAAAATTATTTTTTTACCTTGTAAAATTTTATAAATTTAATTTTTATTTTAAAAAGAAGACTTATCGCTACCCAATTTTAAAGCTTACGCGACCCACTGGTTGAAGACCACTGGTATACACTATACTGCAATATACCTGATCGTAATGTCGATCGGGTAAGACTAAATGCACAACGCGTCGATGATCGAATAAGACTATAATAATAATAATAATATAATGATAATAATAATAACAATCGCATAATAGTCTATATTATAGACTTGAAATTATTGCAGTTGTTATTTTTTTTATTACCTGTAATTCGTGGGTAACTATTCTAGCCGAGATCTAGAATTGCCGAGGTATCGGACAACGCGGTCGGTCTGAGTAGATGTACTCCGGTCTTGAGCCATTAACTAACTGACTGACTGCTGCACATGACCGGCGTTGTCGGCTTTCCGTCTGCTCTCCGTATCACCCTCTATATTTTATCCCATTATTATACTATATTATTATTATCATCACCATCGCGGGCCGACGGCATGCATGAGCGCGCGCGCGCGCTTGTGTGAGTGTGCGTTCGCGTATTCGCGTATTCGTACTGTAGTTGTGTGAGTGCGTGTTGTACTATTATTAGAACGACTTACTATTTAATATTATTATGCTCTCAAGAACAACGACGAGCGTTATGCGATTATAATAATCATCATTATAGGTGTAAATTGTAATAATATAATAAGCCAGGTCGCACGAACAATCACTAAACATTTAGTATGAATTCAGTGCTGAGCTAACGGTCCCTCAAACGTGATTTAATGGCCCACAATTGGTACATTGATTTTTAGCGAACCATTGGAAATTAAACATGTTTTTATGCAACTCAAAATTATAATACCTTTGAGATATCATTTAACTTTTTATGAGATTATAAATATATTTTACTTTTTTTCTTCGCACTTGCTCTTTCCAATTCCATTAGAAAAATAAATAGACTTATGGGTCTGCCTATATACTCGCCAATGATTCATTTCAAAAAAGTTCAAACAAAATTTTAGAACAAAATATTGTTCACGTGATTGAAGATGATGAGACGAAATATCGAAGAACTAAAACCTTGCATCAGTAGTCAATAAGTGAAATTTACATTAGGTTTTGATCGGCAGCTTATAGTGCTGCAGTAATAACGGTCAGTAGACCACGATTTTACTTGTGCCTGCTTAGTGCTTGCACATAATTGAATGATATTATATGTAATGAAAATAAGTGAATGTTTTACGCAGAGTATCTTTACAGTATACATTGGTTATTTGTATGTGCTTAAAAATTTGATATATTTTGAACCACGTTAGGTATATTTGAGTATTTAAAATGTCACGTAGTATAGTATTTTGGACTTAAAGGATTTTTCTCTGTCTGAAATTTGGAACGTGATCTACAAAAATAAAGTCGCCTGCTTCAATAAATATTTAAATAGTAATATCAGTTAATTACCTTTTTTTTTTTTTTTTTTTTATTATGGTATCGAGGACTGGAGGAGGAACTATGGTACTAGTACTTCTCCTCCAGCCCCCATCGTATCAGTTAATTACCTAGATGGCAACTAAATTAAAATAAATTTAAAAAAAATATATAGAGCATTATTAATTTTAGAAATGTGTATATTATCTAAAATTCGATCGTTTCTATATATATTGTTTACTTATACAAAAAAAAAAAATACGATTTTTGATTAGGTAGGTACTTCAGAAAACTATGTGGCTTAATGATTATGTTAATAATAGTTTTTAAATATATAGACCACGCATATATTAATCTCTATAAAAATATTAACAAATTTATTTAATTTTTTGAGTTCCGAATACAATCTCGGAATTATAAATATATCGTTGATTAAAATAATGATGCCATACGTAATTAGTCAATTAGAAAATCGTATACTTAGTAAACCACTTATACGTACAATGTACATATATACACAGTACACACACAAACTTATAGACATATATGTATTAGACTTAAAGTCAAATTATCTTTCGGGATTCTTATTGGTCAACGTTCTAGGCAATAACAGTCATCGTATAAATGTATTTGCAAGTGCAATAACAATCATGAAACAAAATAATAAAACTATTTTATTTTTTAATTATTATTACCTAATATATTATATCGTTATTAGTTTATAATTGATGTATATTAGCAAGTTTACTTATCGCGCGTGCGAAACACCGTATAATATAGAAATTAGCCTCTGTACATGTTACTGTACCTACTACCTACTTTATTATTATACGTACATCATATTTCGACACGTGTGAGGTACATGCGGTAATCAGATATTTTGTTGTTTCGGACATTAAATAATATTTCTATAATAAATTAGACTTCCGTGGCGACCTATCGCTGCTCAGATTAAATTAACTGGCCGAAAATTATTTTACACAAGAATAAAATATGATTATGTTCATCGTGGTTCCTCACAATAATTACAAAGGTTAGGTTATTTTTTATATTAGAATTTAATATGGTTATATAATTATTAATTAAAATTTTATTAAATGGTTATATTATTATATATTATAATACCATTATAGGTATATGATTATTATAATATTTATATTCATAAATATAAATAATTAAAATTATTACTTACCCTCGTAAATCTGAGTAATTATGAAATTTTAAGTCGTTTATCAAATATAAAAACTATTTCCGGTAGCATAATCATCTGCTTGTTGTACAATCGATATGCTATTAAGTATATTATATCTGTGTTGATGAATGTACCTATATTGTTAATTATTTTATTATTTAAATAGTTTTAAATTAATATAATAGTGTATACAGAGTAATTCACCAAGTAAAATCTCTCCCATTTTTTCATTTTATAATGAATTTATAAATTACTTTTTTTTAGTTTTAAAATTATACATATTTTTCGAATTACTTTGTGGTGTATAACTCACGTAACTCACTTTCGTATAACTTATGTTTTTTAAATTACAACTTATTTTTTTTTTTAATGTAAAAAAGTGGATAAATTTGCTGGAATCGTTTGTATACACTTAATTCAAAAATTTGAATAAGTAGTTTGAATGCTATTAAAATATTTATACTAAGAGTAAAAGTCCTTAAAAATGTTTTCATAAAAATATAAAATAGATATAATACTGCATCCAGTGTTTATTATACTTGTACAATTTTTGCAAATTATAAATGTTGATTGATTAGTATTAATTATTACAAGTAGTATTATAGATACGGAAGTTAAAGGCAATAAGAACAGTGATGAAATAAATATTTAAATGTTATGAAATAACACATGAATACTCAAAAAATTGGTACATTGTTTTAAGAAAATGAAAAATTTGATATATAAAATTACTTTGAAAATGAGAGGGTCAAGGTAATCAAAATATTGTATTATATGTTTCTTAGACTATTTTAAAAAGACGAAGTATCTTATTGTTTGTAGTGTTCTATAAATTATCTAATCATAAAAATCTTAATTTTACGAGTATATTTTTATAACTATAAATTACGAAACCATATCATGTATTTATTTTATTTTATTTATTATTTATTGACTTATATAATTTATACAAATCAGGTATACAAAAATAAATGTAATTGATATTATGTTAACGGTTTAACATTGAAAAACCTAATTTGGAAGAGTCATTAACCTCCTAGTGTTTTAGATAAAAAAAGAAAGAATTACCTGGTGAATTGGTATATTGGTTACGACAACAGTATATCTTTCAAAGCTTGTGAAGAGATTACCAGGAATTAGTTGAGATATATTTTTTGCGAGGCTATTTGAGTAGCTAATTATTATGTAACAAATTATTTTGGTCTTACTATTTTTATTTATTCAGAAGAATGGATAATATAGTGTCTCAAAAAATATATATTTAAATTGAAAATGGTTAGGAAACTATACAAACTTAGTTTTCGAAATCGGTACAATATTTTTGTACAATCAGTTGCTGTAGAGCTCTAGTTAACTGCAGTATATGTATATGTGTGTTATACCACTTACTAGAAGACACGATTAACAGTGTCCATACTGTTCAATATTTGTGTATGTTAATAATAAATGTATACATTTGATAATTTGATCTAATAAAATTTTATGTGACCTTTTAGGGGCTACACTACCCAAACTACTTTTAATAGGTGTGCTTTATAATAGATTATACGATTAGCTTTCAAGAGTACTAAGCAATATTATTAATGTGTTGTTAAGAAAATAATTTACATAATAAGTATAATACAATTTTTCTTTAAATTATTAATTACAGGTAATTTTAAAATAAATTTATTATTCTAATTTCTAATTTTTTGGCTACTCACTCAAGATTATTCACAATCCAAAGTGGGTTAAGATATGCTGTTATAAATAATTTGTGTGTGTATTAATTCTTATTTAAGAGATGATATTGTTATGATAATACATTTGTATAATTATATAATGTATGTTATATGAACATACTATATATAAACCTAGAGATTAGATATGAATTTAATGACGTTAAATACCACTATTAATATAGATTTAACTTAAATAAGAGCATTGTAGTATTCGCTTAAAAAAAAAAAAATTGTTTTGAATTATTTCAATTTAGAATCTATAGATATTAGTTAAATAAATCATAACAAAGAATTTTTTAGATTTTTAGTGGAGTGATGAATGTATTGACTTTACTATGATTTGTTTATTTTTTGTCTGTCATCAACTTTAACTATTAACAATGCTTTGATTTTCAATTTTGGAAATGTTTTTTGGTAGAAATTTGATCTTGTTAATACTTTAAGGCGTTAAAAGTAAAAATTCACAGTACTTTTTCAAAATAATTGGGTATAAAAATAAGGAAAACCCGATATTTTTATGTATTTTGACATAGTCGATTTTGTTGTATTGTTGTAACAATTGTAACTAAAAAACAAATATTTTTATATGCTTGAAAATTTTACTAAATGTTTATAGTGTATTCTATGCGTAATAACATTTTCATTAATTAGGAATTTTTTGAGCTTATTATAGACGTTTTTAAATGTTTGATTTAAATTAAATTAGCAGGGCCGGGCCAATCAATAGCAGCGCTTCTGGCAAAATAAAAATTTGCGCCCCCACAAAAAAAAAATGGGCAAGTGGGTATCGCTCTGTTGTATAGTTACATAGTAGTTACATAGTAGGTCACTGGTCACTATAATGGATGTGTTAAATTTGAATGCAATGGTGGGTATTATTGTATAAGAAAAACGATTCTGAATGAAGATGATTTGTCAATCAATAATAATTAGTTGGATATATTATATTATTAACTGTATTAAATTGTAATTTATCTTTAATTTACGTGATTTCGTAAAAAATTAAATTTCATACGCTCATAAAATGTTTTCTATATTGACTATGGAATTTTTTTTTTACAGTTACATGAAGAAAAACTTATGGATAACCTTATTTTGGATTTTTGAACCTTAAATATAAATCACAAACTTTTTATGAATTTTCAACTTAAAAATTCCTTGCAAATTTTCGCAATTTTGATATATTTCGTAAACATTTTAACTTTAAATGCTTATAAACAAAATTGTGAGTTACGATTTTTGATTTTTTTTTTAATGCGATAATTACAACTTATAATAAACCTTGTATTAAATTTTAAAGATTTTTTGGATAGCCAAATTTTTTTTATCGGCATTTTAAGAAAAAAAAGTTGAAAAATTTAATTGTCTATAAGTAGCTTAAAAAATATCAAAATATTTTGAAAATTTAATCGTAAATAGATAACGCTAATATAAACATTTGGTGAAAATTTCAAGTATTTAGAATGATTCGTTTTTGAGGTATAGCAAAATCAAAAGGTAGATTTTGTCAAAAAGTGGTTATGTGTAAAAATTACCATTTTTCCGTAATTTTTTTAGGGTTTTTCTCGATGATTTTGAAAGCTATTGGAAATTTTTTACTTTTGACCCCCCAAAGTACCAACTAAATGAATTTTCCTTTTCAAAGAGAGGCTGAAGTCAAAAATCGAAACATTATTACTACTCCAAAAAGTGATGACAGACACAAAAATTAAAAAATAAAACACACATCAATGTAAAATCAATACATTCATCCATAGTCCATTCAGAATCAAAAAATTAAGATAGTAACCATTAACAGCTAGCGTATAACTCTGTAATTATGGAAGATATGAAAACTAAACTTAAAAAGTATTTTAGGTATTATTCACTAAATTAAAACACAATCAAAAAAACCTATACCAAATATTGAATTATTTGGAGTAATACAAGATTTATTTTTAAATATTCTCTTTTTCAATAAAAAATGTTTACTTTTTCAATTTAATAATAATAATTTGCATAATTCTGGTTTAATTGCGTATGTTGGTTGATAGAATAATTAAATAGCTTTAAATTAAAAATAGCGGGAAGTGAGTATCACTCTGCTGTACATTAGGGGGTGGGGTTGACTTCAGACTAGGGTAGGTTAAATTTGAATTCAATGATAGGTATAATTGTATACGAAAAACGATTCTGAACGGAGATGATTTATCAGTCTAGGATATATTATATTTAAATATTGTCATATACCTTTTGAAATAAATTCAAACATTTAGGTAAAAGTTTCAAGATCTTACGTTTAGTAATTTTTTAAAAATAACTAAAATCGAAAATTATTTATTAGTAAAACGTTATTTTACACGTGTATTTTTGATTTCAAATTAAAATTAAAACTTTAAACACTCATAAATTTTTTTAAAGATTTAATTTCCTTTTCAAAGAGGGGCTGAAGTTAAAAATCGAAGCAATATTATGGCTCCAAATATTGTCGTCAGACACAAAAAAAGCACACATCATTGTAAAATCAATACATTCATCACTCCGTTCAGAATCTAAAATGTTAGACCCCTCTCTTTAAAGTGCATTCTTTCATAATTTTAGGTATACTTTTAAATGACGTCGGCCGGTTACTTCCCCACGGAACACATTGTATATAAGATAGTATATAGAATATATAGAATATATTCTAAAATCAATGATGGTACTAAATAATATGAAAGTACAATTTTATATATATAAATAATTGTATGATATTAATGATAATATATATCATATTATATATTTTTATAAAAAATTGTTGGAAATTTGTTTGTTTCTTAATATCTGTTAACATATATTAGACTATATTTATTTTAAATTGCTTACAATTATTATAACTTATCGGTTATTACTAACTACTTATATATAATTATAATAATGAATAGTATTAAGATGTAGATAAATTGCAGACGAGAATAAATTTCATTCTAAACCACAATTTTTTACTCGCATGTAGTTTTTTTGCGTCAAGTCGGGATAAAATAAATAATCCACAACATGATATAGTTTTAAGGCTTTAGGAATGTAAGTTGCATAATTGTATACTTTGAATTGAAAATAATGTATTACATGTAATCAAAAGTGTGTAATGTAATAATGAAGAATGTTTATTTACGGATCACTTGTTTTTGCGTGACTCAGAATAAGTTATATTTTCTTTGTACAAAAATGATTATTTAATAATTATATTATTATATACAAATGAAAAAAATACCCACAACTTAAAAGCATGATGTTTCATTTATCATGTTATACTACTGGAGATATCGGAAGATTTTATTAATGAGAAATTATACAAGTTTACATTTTTAACGTTAATTAAACAATATAATATAATACTTACAGTAGGTAATCTGATAGTATAATATGTTTTAATAGAGTTTAACGCGGTTCGATATTATTGTACCAAGGAGAAACAAATAACTTAACCTAAGAAGGGTCCACAATTTCTATCAAATCGTTAAAAAAGTGTATTGATATATCAATATAATATTGCGTATATATTGTATATTGTATATTTGTATACAACACAATACCACACCAGTTATGTCATGTAGAACTACGGGCGGATTCGTTTACGAAGTATAGTGTACTGACTGAAAAGTTACACTGGCTGCTAAAAAGAGAAAGGTACATTTTGGCCGAAAAGGGTCCCGCCCAAAACTAAAACATCAAATCAGACTTTCTTGATTTTTTATCTCAGGTACTGGGTAAGGGTATACATTTTTTAAACACCTATATTAACTTAATCTTCTTAATTAATGACACGTATAATATTATGTTTCCAAGAAGTTGACAGGCATTGTTGAATAATTTGTTTTTTTTTGTAATAATTTTTCTGAATTATAATACACGTAATTTATGTTAATATTAACTAATTTTCAGCTTTCAAACAAACAACTGTTTATTATATTATTATATTTGTAGAGATAACTCGAGTTTCATACGTTTGTATAAGGACAACGTTATAATTGTAAGACATCTACCGATAGCATATTATATTTTGATACATCACGATAACCGAATGTCACCATTATAATATATAGTGCAGAAATTACCAACTTGCGGCTCTCAAAATTAAAATTAAAATTTACTTATTTATTATTATGAATTTTAATTTTTTTGTATACAGTTATCATTTGTGAAAATTTATTAAATTACATAAAAAATATTTATAAACATTTTAGCTTTTGCTATCAATATATTTATCCATGTGGCTCGTGAACATATTCATGTTGGCCACCTCTGATATAGCGTATATTTATCGCGCCATAACTAGAACGCCGGTATGCACGCGCCACGCACGTCCATGTTGTTATATTATAATATTATAAATATTATCATTATTATAGTAATGGGATCCTTTAGATCCTTACTCCTCTGCTTGATCGTGTGACACTGCAATACTTATAACAATATTATAATGATCATACTAATTAACAATGCTAATAATGTTATGTTCAGAGTGTTCTGACCTCAATATATAGTTGACCCAATAAAAAAAAATATTTATGAAGACAAATCGAAAAAAACTATATTCATTATGCACTTACGGATCTACGATTTGTTATTATCAGTTATCACTGATGTTTATAGGTAACTTTCGTCTTGCATTCGTACGGCCAACTGAACTAAGTCATTTAAAGCTCGGCGGGTGCTCTTTGATTAACTTATTAAACGTTTTTAATTTTCTACATCGAACAAAACTAAATAATTCACAATCTTTAATGACAAATCATTGTTACAATATTGAGTTCATGTACAAAAAAAAAAAAAAAATGAAACAAATTGTCCTGCTCTTTAAATTAATAAATTTAAAACGATCGTAAAATTATTTCATGTTTTTTTTTTTACAAAATATTATACTGATGTTTGTGTATAGGTACTTTGAAATAATGTATCATCTTAGTCTGATAATGAGTCATATTATTGTGCATTCCAGCCACCACTAATGCATTTAAATATAATATGATTTATTAATTACCGATTAGAAAAAACATGACATCACATTAATTGGTTTCAGTGATACTGTTGGTTTGCATCAAAGGTGTAAGCAGGTACAACGTGAATGTCTGCATTGGAAACATGCAGATGTGCCTATAATATTAAAATTATAATTAATAATATATCGTACTCATTTTTATTGTATAACAATTTATAACAAGGCATATTTATGCAATGAAAGGTTATAATTATTCATACCGCATTATTACTTATTAGTGAATACTTTGTGTATGAGTAAGGTACTAAATAATTAGCCTTTGATCTTTCGATCAAGTAATTCGACCAGTAATGGTGTAGTAGTTAATCAATGTTTTATATAAAATAAATTACACATACTGTTTATATTGAAGCTTTTGCATTTTATAGTGCAAAACTAATCTCGATCGCAATATAGTATACGATTAGATACATTTGAAGGTTCTGGGCGGTACATATCAATTGAATTTTATTTACCCAATACCACTGAAATATGTATATGATAATTGATATTGTCTTTTGATTTTGACCCGTCGACCGAAACCAATACACGAGATAAGTAAAACTTAGCAAAATATTTAGGCACGTGTACACATAATAACATGGGTGTTTATGATAGGTACTATGAATAATTGTCATCGTTTTAAATCGTACACACTGCAGTTGTGTAATAGTTTCTGTGTTATGTAATTAATCTCTATTTGAGTTAAGTCCATCAACCGCATTGAAACAATACACACAGATATGGATTTATTGTGTTTTATACGCATTATTACACGGGTTAAATTTAATATATTAATAATTATTTTTATCCGTTTGGAAAACACAAAAAGTCACAAACATCAAAATATATATACAATAACAAACATTATATAATCATATAATAAACTAGGATTGTGATCATCAAAGAACTAAGATTTATACTTTTTTGAAAACTAACTGCGGCTTCTTTCGCCAACGTATGAGTGTTTTTAGTTTTATGTTCATCGTGGTAATAAAACGATTTTTTCTTAGAGCTCCTCGTCGTATTTTTGTTGAATCATATTAACGTAATGTATGTAATATAATATATTTCAGTAGATTAATAAATCATTTTTAGATATTGCAGTTTTTTTTACCAAGCATAATACATTATTGATAGATAAAACTTTTGGCGAAATATCATGATGATAATGGTTCTAAAAAAACGATTAAAGTTATCCACACGTATATGGTATAATAAAATCGATTTACTCTCAATATCGTTTTTAAAACGTTAAACGTTTGGAAAATAACTTCCAGACACGATTACAGAAACATTGTAAACACCGAAATAGTACTGTGCAGGCGCTGTCTTCTTAAACATAAAATTGTGTATACATTTATATAGGTTATTTATTTCGATGCGTATACCATATAATGTACGTTAATGTTATATTATTTAGTTATATAAGTAGGCATGTACAATATAAATATTACATGACGACTGATGTTTTTATTTAATTTAATTGTTGGTCAATGTGGCAGTGTTAAGACGTTATGTATACATTACACTATGATGATTAATGAAAACAAAAACGACTGATATTTTGACGCAATACAAGTACATAATATACTACTTATTAGGGTCGGCATATACGAGTACTCAGAGTCTCAAAATCGTAATTTTTTTTTGAAACTACGGAAATAGTGAAATTTTCGAGGAAATCTGAAAGGAAAACCATAGCCAGTGGCATCATTTGTGGGATGCAAGGGTGTACAAATGCATCCCATAAACAAAATTATTGTTATTTGTTTTATACTATAAATTCTATAAAATGATCTACATTTACACAAAAAGTGTGTTGAAAAAAATTCATGCGAGTGACTGGTATTATTTTAGATTTTCAATATTAGTTTTGCATCCCATGAAAAAATGTGAAATGACGCCCCTGACTATAGCCGTTTTCATGTACAAAAACTACGGTTAATTATGGTGTCGTAGTTGAAACGTATTTACTATAAATCTTACACAATCATTTACAAGAAAAACTCATGTATGGTGAAAAGTGTCAGATTTCGATATTTTTTTAATTTAAAATATGAAGACGTTATGAAGTAAAATTATGATATTATGTTATTAAAAACTCTATTTTAAGAAGTTTTAATAAAATAATGAATATACATCACATAATAATATAATACATATTTTTTTCCGTTATTTAAAGTTAATTCAAAATTCAAAATTCAAATGATCCTATTTAAGTTTTCTTTTTTTAAAATCTTTTTTCAATATTTGACTATTTTACGAGTTGAAATGGTTTAATTATATTTTTCAGTGTGATTTATTATGTGGTCATCATGTAACATAATTGTAGAAATTGAATTCGAATTTTTGCGCCTTATATTGATACACCGACGCACGATAAAACGAATTTTGGTGTAAATAAAACGTCCTACTTCGAAATATACATATACATTTTACATTATGTGATTATAAGAATAAATACAAAATTCAAATTTAATGCCATTGAAATAATTTATAGAAGTGTATATAAATAATATGTTTACCAATACTTAGTTTTATCAATTGTTAAATACTTATGCTATATGAATGCTGTATTTATAACAATTATTCAACAACACAAAGTCTAAAATAACAAAATATTATATAACTATAAAAATATAAAGATCAAACATTGATTCAAAACTATTTATACGCTTAAATTATATATATTTGTATAGTATAATTAAAATTAATTTAAAAAAATTAGGAAAATGTATTGCTATTTTTTATTACTACTAAATTAAAGAAATTCATCTCTTTTTATTTATACATTTATTAAAAAAATGATTGTACGTTTGTTAGTATTCGGTACACTCGAAAACCATAAAAGCTATCGAAGTCATATCACACACGTACGAAATTCGGTTGGTGTGGTTATTGTTATATTTCAGTATTGCCACAAAAATAAAAAAAATATATTTGAGGAATACAACGTTTTTTGGGTAAGTTATTAATATATTTATAATAAAACTATAATATATTAGGTATATTATTACGTAGTGTAAACAATAATAACCATTAAACTAATTATTCGATTACATTTTATTGTATTATTATTTTATTTGAAAATATCACGTTTAAAACACATATAATTATATTGCTCTATTAGTACTTTGTTCATACAATATTTCTTTAAGGTACAATACTACCATAAAGTAGGTATATGGCATTTATCGTATATATTATGAATAATTGTAAAAAAACAAGTGTAAACATTCATATTAAATGTTTGATCTTTTAAACATATCGTTGATTATACTGATTATTTTTTTATTTTAATGTTGCAGTTGGATTTTATAAATGGTTTTACGATATAATTATAATTAAATATAATGGATCGGGGCTGGAACATATTTGATTTAATGTACGACTGTACGAGTGCTAAAGTACAATAACTGAATAATACGAAATAAATTTACTATAGTTATATGGTTGTAACTACTGTCATGGATAAACTTCACAAATATTGTTGTGGTAGGTCCTTAGTTTTTAATTTATCTGTAATAACTTATAACTATGTTATGACTTCTGGTGATTAAATTATGTAAATAAATAACAATAAATTGTTTGTTATTGTAATTTTAATGCCCAGATTCAGCTTTCCGTGTTAATCATTTGATTATTATATACAAATTATTATATTAATATTCAAGAATACCAAAACAAGTGTATCTATATAATGATATCTAATCTTCTTATTTACAACAATATATATCTAATATACAAATATATTGTTTTATTTATAGAAGAATGTATTATTTGGATTGTATTTGAACTCAAACGAAAAACATTTAAAATATTTTGAATAACGTGTTTTGGGCAAACTATGATTAGGTAACTGTGTTTTGAATTTGATGCAATAATAATTAATACAAAATATAAAATTATGTATCAGAAAATTCTTAATCCATATTAATTTTATATGATTTTAATCTAATATTATAATATAATATCTATATATTCTCTATGCTATTACTAACTTTATTTTACTCGTATTTTTCAAGTTAAAATAAAATAATAATAATATATTTAAATAATTTTAAGAGCCATAATATATTAAATTTACACCATTTAAAACTAACGTAAAAAAATGACATTAAAATATATTAAATTGTTAAAAAATTGTTTTAATAACTGTGTTTTTAACGGAAATAAAGGAAAAGTTATTTCAAGATAAATTACTCTTTAAAGGTTAAAAATTAAGAATTTATCATGGAAATAATTGCAATAATATACCATCACTGTGTACTCAGGATTTTTCATATAGTCATTAGTTTATAATATATGTGATTAAATTCAAGTAGAGTTATCTAAGTATCTCCGATTGCGTTCAACGAATCTTTGAAAATATTTATTTAAAGATGAAATGAATTTTGTTTATATTATATTATTTATTTCTCATGCTGTCGCAATCCCAGACGAAGTTTGTGTTTTCGTCGCAGTGGTGTCCATTGCTCGCAAATTTAATTTTAGCGCACAAAAATCCTGATTGCCACCTCCGACTGCATGTAGCGACCTCCTAGTGGCTATACAGTCAGTCGTCGGAATTCAGTCTACCAAAATCAGTGACGTGTTTGATAAATATCTAAGTAATATCTATCATTCGTTGTTCGTTAATTTTATATTGTAACATATACGACTGCAACTCGTGACTACGGTATAGCATTAAAACAATTTCACGCAGAATTGTCATAGTTGTATTATAATATTTATGTATATGCAGCTATAATGTGACGATGCAACACTTCCATAAATACATATTATAGCGTGTGGAAATATCAGCGCGATTGCATTCACACACCTTTAGAATTATTCAAGAATTCATGTATTATAATATTATTAATATAAATTTGTAATTTTTAAATTTATCGCATTTTGATTAACGTGACTACGTGAGTGTTAACCGCTAAAAAGTATATTAAACTTTTATTCCGATAAAATAATTTACTTATCCACAAGTAATTGGATACTATACGAATTAATGATAATTCGATGTTTAAAAACTACCTTGAATTATGTATAGGTAGTAATATTAAATATTACCGTGACAATTAAAAATTAATCACAATTAAACAAAAAGCGGGTAAGTGGGTATCGCTCTGCTGTATATTAGGGGGTGGGGTGGACCTCAGACTATGGTAGGTTAAATTTGAATGCAATGATAGGTATCATTGTATACGAAAAACGATTCTGAACGAAGATGATTTGTCAGTTTAGGATATATTATATTTAAATATTGTCATATATTCTATTTTGAAACAAATAGTATAGTTTTTATATGTTACTATGGTTACTTTATAGTATCTGTTTATTAATAAAAAAAGTTTTAGGCAACATACGCATAATGAGAGTCATACTCTCATTATTATTTAATTATTTTCTCAATTTAATTTAAATTTTGAAATATTTCGTATAAATTCAAACTTTAAGCACTTATAAAAAAAAAATTGTGACTAACGATTTCGGATTTTTTTTTATCACTTTAAGAACAACTTATAAGAAACCTTGTATTAAATTTTCAAGATTTTCTGGCCACCCAAAAAATTTTTATCGGCATTTAAAGAAAAAAAACTTAGAAAAGTCGAAAATTTCAATTGTCTATAAGTAGCTTAAAAATGGTCAAAATATTTTGAAAATTTAACTGTAAGGAGATAACCATAATATAAACATTTGGTGAAAATTTCAAGTATTTACAATAATTCGTTTTTGAGTTACAGCAAAATCAAAAAATCGATTTTGTCGAAAAGTGGTTTTTCGTAAAATTGCCATTTTTCTGTCATTTTTTTTTGTTTTTCTCGATTTTTTTGAAAATTATTTGAAAATGTTTACTTTTGACCCACCAAAGTACCAACTAGATGAATTTTCCTATTCAAAGAGGGGCTGAAGTAAAAAATCGGAGCATTATTACTGCTCCAAATGTTGTCGTCAGACACAAAAAAAAAAAAAAAAACACACATCATTGTAAAAGCAATACATTCATCACTTCGTTCAGAATCTAAAAAATACGTATACGCTAGGTAACCTACGTTGGCGGAAACATCGTTATGAATCTATAACTACATTTACCCATGCAATGCACTTGCAGCTCTATTATCGGAAGTTAAATTTAGAACTGAAACGAAAAAAATGAGTTTTAGAATGAGTTATTTTAAAATAAAATAACGAAACTGGCACTAAAACGTTTATTCAAAAAGTTCACAAGAATCAGAATCTTAGTAAAAATTCAGATTTCTTCATATGCAACGTGTATGTATAAACTACGACTTACGTAATAATAATGTTATAATAATTATAATCATTACAAGGTTCTTATTCCCGAGTATAGATACAAGTTAGGATCAATTATTTTACGAATACAAGAATTGATTAGTAGATTAGAGAATTAACAAGAAATTAAGTATGTAAGCCATTTTACGAGTAATTATTGATTGTAGTGTTTTCTTAGTTTAGTAAAAAAAAAAAAAAAAAACCGTTTAATAATGCAGCTTTCACTCTCATTTGATTTTATAGGATTAAAAAAAAGAATCTTAAAATTATTATTTATAAAAATGATTAGATAGTCAGTCAGATGTACGAAAAAAAAATTATGATTCAAATTTACGACTGGCTATATAATTAATAATTTATATTGTACAATAAGATAAATAACTTACTGTTCAAGGTAAATTATACATTCTAGTTCAAAACAATGTAAATTATCAACTCGATACACCAATAAGGGGATTTTTCAAATCTTTATTAATTATGTTTCTAATCTATTTATAACATATATTATATGATATAAAAATGCATTGTTAGGTATTTATTTTATTTGATTTGTATATGAGCTTAATACAATATTATAATAATATACCAATTATTTATAATGCGAATTAAATATTTTGATTGCGAAGAGAATTCTGCTAGTCAATTATGTTATAATTAATGAATAGACTTCATGCGAATGTATATTATTTGTATGCAAATCGGGATATCTATCTATATCAATACCATACGTCGTAATAACTACCCAGTACTCACTATGTGGGCTAGACATTGTACATTTAAAGCGTGTTTTAAGTTATCTAGCGTAATAACATTTCAATTTTTTATACATTTCGCGTACTCGAATATAGTATTTGACCATGAATTCTTTATGAAAGTGTGGTGGTTATCAATACACATATACATACACGCACGCGCGCATATATATAATATATATATATACTTAATATTATACTTATTGCTTATTAGGAGATTCATCGATCGTCGTTTCTTCGTTTATAAAGTCGACATCCGAATATTCTGCTTAGTGATATTTAGATGCTACGTCGTTGTTTGAGTTCTTTCTGATTTTCTAAAAAATAAATAGTTTAAATCATCGATTTTTTTAGATATCTTAGAAGTTGTTATTTTAAAATATCACGTATTCTAATACGATGTAACAAGTAAATGTTGAAAAAATCAGTTAATACAATTTTGACCTACAACGCTATATTATTGTGTGTATGGGCACATCGCAGCACTATTATACGTATAATTATAACCCATATTCTTTCTGGACTTCTGGTCGAATTTTTTTTTCGAATAATTGCATGCGCCATACGTACGCGACTAAATTATTTTGACTATACCAATGACTGATGATAAGTATATATATTATAACTTTTGTTAAATTTTTTCTATGTATAAAACCTTTGAAGCCAAAATATACTCGCCTTGCACTTGCATTGAAGATAACCATGTGTGATATAATACTTACGATATTTGTCGCATAGTTTTATGAGATCCGCCTATAGAATTGCAGGCGTTATACTTCTGTAGTAGCGCCTGGTGATGACGTAAGACGATATAATTTAATCAATTATATATACATACACTACACATGACTCTGCAGGGTCCTTGTACCAAACGTTTACAATTTTCCCAACAGTTTACAGTACATCAGCTGGATTTGTTCCAAGGATTTATGTACAACGAAAAAAACAACAACAATAATACAAAATAATAATAGTAAAACATATAATATATTACATTTAGTAATATCAAATACAATACGTGTTTCGAGTTTATTTCAAACAAAACAAATTATCAAATTTTATTTTCTGTATATATAGCAGTATTTAATAAAAACTGATTAATATTTAATAGGTTTTAAATATATCAATTTATCTAAATTAATCAATTCTTAATGTTATTAATTATTACACACAATACTATATTATAACGTTATTGTTTTGGAATTTAGACTTAGACGTATTCAATATAAATAAGAATAACAGAACAGGGAAGAAAGGGAATTTTACGGGTGAACGCAGATCGAGCATATATATCTATATATCTAATAATATAATTATTATTATAATTATTACATAAAAGTATATAACCATATATAAAACATTTTATCATAATATATCTAGGTGCCTTTTTTTCTTCATAATTATTATAGAGCGCAAAACACAAACGCAATATACATAAACATATAATATTTTAATCAAACGTATTTGATTTTTCTAATTATTTTTAAGTACACATGACGAGTTTGGAGGTATCGATAATTTATAATTACTATATTACTCTCATAGCGAGCTTATAAACTTTTTTGAACATCAACAAATACCATGATATAATACTGTTGCAATGTTGATTTAACACGAGTGTATAGCAATATATGAATATAATATAGTTATTTGTTTAGAAATGATGACTATCATGATAAATATAGGTAACTAAAGAATTATTCTTTATATTTTTGGAATCTTAATTCTCGGTTAGAAGTATATTTTTATTTAGCTCGATTAAGTTTTATGCAATACGATCATGGTAGTAAAGGGTGGGCTTCTACAAAAACTATTTTGGAGTGATAATATACAATTTTGTCTGGGCGTAAAAAATTTAATTCAGTATGAAAAAATGTAAGATTTGGCAACATTACGCTGACAATTTTTTTTTACACTACCTCGTGTTTATTATTTTTTTTTTTTTATAGTTCAGCTTATAAAAAATGCATTTTTTTGACACGCCGCTATTCGCTCAATCGGGTTGCAAAAATAACGAGTATGTCGCTAATTTTACAGCATCTGGCTCCCAAGCTAATTTCGTATTCGGTTGTATGAAATTTATAATTGTATGTCCTTGTCGCAATTTTATCTGTCACGAATTATTATTAGTATTATTATATATACTACTAAAATGTTATCTGTTCGCATAAAACAAAAACTCGCGATTGATAACATGGATATTATTATAAGTTTTAACTTAAGATTTAAATATTATAGAATTGTATAACACGTGCGTGTGCGATTTGTCATTATATCAATTGATATCTATTTTACATCAGTACCCATACATAGACACAAATTTGGTATCAAATTTTTTGAACACGCGTCCGGACTATGATCATATGAATATAATTGAAATACCACTACGAATACGTATTGCTGTTGTACAGCTATATACAGGTAATAACAATAATAATAATCTTTAATTATAAGACACTAATTCGTATTACACATAAATAATAATAATAATATTATATAGGTGTACTGAAAATCTGCAATGTGTGCAATGCGCATTAATGCATTGTATATTATATGTATATCAATATCATAATAATCGAAACGGCCGGTGGTTTTTCATCACACGGAACCGCTAAAATAAATAGTTACCTATATATTTTTTATTATGATAACAGCGAAACCTTTAGACCTGGGCAAATCACAGAAGTTTGAGTTCTCGTCGTTGCGGCCGTAAAATGCAAACTTATCTATTTAATGATTTCGAGACATGAAAATAAATTAAGTAAGTTGTTGTCGTTATGATGTTTGATTTTATATTTTGCTATTATAACTTAACTACTTAAGAGGACGTAGTACCCGCATTACAAAGGTACGACATACTAGATAAAACGAGTTTATGAAGTCTGAGTAGAACTCGCTCAATTTTGTTAAGTATACTTAACAATCAAAAACTTAGAATTTGGATAACTACATTGTTAAAAGCAAAAATGGGTTGGGGCTGACCACACATATCGAACCGCTATCATGTTGTGTATTGTATATACAAAGCATATACTTAAAGGCCTTTTTTAAAATACTTAAATTTTTAATATAATTTAAAAATTCAAAGTAGGTATGTCCTGTAGCAAAAACCTATATCACTGTACATTATTAAGTATCTATATGATTTTTTTTATACTTTTATGTATTTATACCACAATTCAAATTTAGTAATTTCTGAATTATCGAAGCTTGTGTAATAAGAATAATATTTCTTGATAATAGGCTTAGAAAAGATGATTTATAATTTAAGATATAGCTTTGATGATCTAAAAATTATGCAACTCCTTAATACAGAGTTTTGAATTTTTTTAGCGATTGAAACTGAACGATTATAATGTTTATCTTAATTATTTTCAGTTTACTATAACTATAATATTACAATGACATATCTTTTAAAAATTTAACAATGGAAGTAAAAATTATAAAAGAAATTTGATTATTATTATTATGATGAATACAAATAATAATGTTATCAAGAAAAAATATTGTTGATAAATGATCGTACTTACTTAAAAATAATATTTATAATCTATAGATAAATACATAATATTAGTAAAATAATAGCTAAAAAATCATAGTTTTATGTGTACCTACATAATAATAATAATAAATAAAAGAATAATGTAAATTTGACATTTTATAAATATTAAATATGAGACCAAACTGCAATTTCAAACTACCGATAGTTACATCACGCGTTCGAGTCTAATCTGAGAGACAAGTAGTCTAGTCGTAAAGTCTGAATCTTCCTAAACATTAATTTAATTTTGAGAAAGACAATACAATTTTTATGATTTAAAATATTTCTTTAAAATAATATTATATGTTAAATTAATAATTATAAGACAAAGATGAAAATATTTTGGAGAAAATGTTTACTATATGGATTAGCTTACAAAGCTAATACTTAATAATAATAGAGTACAAAAATATATAGAAATCGATATCTTGAGGTTACGTCGTTAAGTGACATAATTTACTGCGCTGCACTGTGGTCTGTGATGTATTTACCAGAAAAACAAATTGAATGACTTTCTTATTACTGTTAAATGAGTCCTACAAATTTCTATCTGAAAGATACAAATATAATGTAAGCATTTGAATAACATTGGAAGAAAACGATTTTAACTTGTACATACAAGTTTAACTAAGAGATAAATATACATAAACATGAAATTAATAAATTTAAAAATGTTGTTTGACATAAACTATCTAAATCACATTGTCCATTTATATAAAATTGTACAATTAGGAGCAACGGGCTTTATCAAAGTTCAAAATAAATAAATATATATACATATTATATTTTACTTTTTCAAACTACATATTTTTAGTGTTGAATATTTTTTTTTTTTTTTATTGATCGAAAAGAAAAAATAACATAAATTTATATGAAGATAAAATTTTCGATTATCTATCTCCTTACTATATTAGTATAAATAATTTAGTCGTTGCGACTGGTGGGTATAAATATTCCGACGATAATTTTTAAGTTTTATGACTAAAAAACAAAAGGCAGACGAATAGATGGTGATGTCCATCGTTTACGCAGTTATGCAGCAGATAAATTCATTATATATGTATATAAGATCTATTATTTCTGTAAAATATATTAAGCTTCTGGTAGATTGTGAGGGTCACCCCAATAAAGTAGGTGCTTGACTTGGGAAAAATATAGTAGGGTGGTACTCGGGTGACATAAAATTACATATATGCTTTCTTTAGTACTTAACTATAATAGTAGGTACATCTAATATTGTGGTGTCCTCACCTATATTCCTTTTATAAGTGTTAATATTGCAATCTAGCGAACGTTGTTAAAAACACAAATTAACGGATTAAAGGTATTTTTAAAACATATAGGTTAAGTAATAAGCCCTTTAAAGATGGAAAAATCTAAGGACCGACCACACTGCAGCGGTATATACATACAATGGTGACACGTCAAAATATCCCCACAAAAATATTCCATGACAAAATATCCCCGATTAAATAATAAATCAAAATGTTGACCTTTATTATAAAAGTTGCGATTAGAAGTAATAATCGCACTTTATCTAAATTCTAAAGTGATCGTGTTATTCGTTATTTTGATGATAGTATAGAGTGTCAATAGTGTCATACTGTCATTTTATTTCATTACCTACAAAGCGTGTCGTGAGCATTTAACATTTTTTATTTTGTTTTATTATTTTCTTATTCTATTAAAAAATTCTGGAATTTATTAAAAGCCAAAAAGGCAATAATTTATTAGTATTTGAAGGCTATTCGTCTTTTTTTATTTTATTTATTTATATCATAATTTATTTGTATAAGTATTTTACTTTAAACGAATTATAATATCGTTGAACTCCGTATACCAGATGTCCAGATACGAGCTTATAGCTCAGTTGGTATATGTATCAGATATTATTATTGTAATTGTTTAATTAAAATTGTTTTGGCTGAATAAATAAATAAATAAGTATCTAATTTTTGACGAATATTTTTTTTCTATTCTATTAATGTATTAGTATCCATGTAACATGTATAAAAAAGTTTAAATTTTGAATTAATATTTACGGGGGATATTATGTCATGGAATATTTCTGCGGGGATATTTAGACCGGGATATTTTGTCGTGGAACTACATACAATACGTTAGTGTTCTTCGGGTATGGACCCAGAGGATTGCTGCGGGTGCTGTCGATGGTCGAAGATGGTTCCAGATTGCAGGTTTGGCATGCTCATCCTGGTGACTAGCGGTCGGTCGGGCGCGGGTGGTGCGGCGTACCAGACGGACGCGGATTTCTTCATTGAGGACTGCTGAGGTTGTTGGTATGACGGCGGAGGCGCTTTCAGCAATTGCCCGCGGACCGGCGCGGAGGCCGTCCACGATGTAGCGTTCCCACCGGGCCCGCCGTGGAATTGGTGCTCACCGCGGCGGAACTCGTCGATGAGCGTGCGCAGAGTGCTCCGGCGCTCCGGTAGTTCAAACGGGTATGAAGTAGACGACGCGGACGTAATCACCGTTTGCGTTTTCGTTGTCGGCGTGGAAATCGTCGATGGCCGTTTTTCACGCAGAGCCCAAACTTCGTTCATGGCCCACTGCAGATTCTGCTTGTTGACGAAAGACCCAAGCCCAGCTGTGGTGCCTATCTGTGAGCTATAGAAAAAACAATATCCTCAGTCAGAAGTCCGAATTATTTGTAGCATATTCTAAATGAGATCCGACAATGGAAATGAAAATATATTTAAAGGGGAAAGTGTCGTTAAAAGAAGAACAATTATTAATAAGATCAAACCTAGATAATGCTTAGTTTTTGATAAAAATAATATGAAGAGAGAATGTTATTAGTTTAGTTTCTAAAAGAATAACAAGGTAGTTTACTAAATTTGTACGAATGAGAATAATATAATTTAGATTATAGTTAATAACCAAGTTAGTGTGTTTATTAAAAAAGTAATAATTTGATATTTATTGATGTCATCATGTTCGGGATTAGAATATAATATATACACGTATATTATATATAAAATCCTATATTTCGGCATCGAATCCACGTTTAGATTAGATTCAGTGAAACTCTGAAATTACCGTGGCGTATCTAAAGCTTAATCAAAGGGGAGATTGCAATATTGTTTAACTTTTGATTCGGATGGTTACTTTAATCGACTTATTGACAACTTTTAACGGTAAATCTAGTATTCATTTTAGATTCTGAACGGAGTGAAGAATGTATTGCTTTTACAATGATGTGTGTTTTTTTTTTTGTGTCTGACGACAATATTTGGAGCAGTAATAATGCTCCAATTTTAGACTTCAGCCCCTCTTTGAATAGGAAAATTCATCTAGTTGGTACTTTGGGGGGGTCAAAAGTAAACATTTTCAAACAGTTTTCAAAAAAATCGATTTTTTGATTTTGCTGTAACTCAAAAACGAATCATTGTAAATACTTGAAATTTTCACCAAATGTTTATATTATGGTTATCTCCTTACAGTTAAATTTTCAAAATATTTTGACCATTTTTAAGCTACTTATAGACAATTGAAATTTTCGACTTTTCTAAGTTTTTTTTCTTCAAATGCCGATAAAAATTTTTGGGTGGCCAGAAAATCTTGAAAATTTAATACAAGATTTCTTATAAGTTTTTCTTAAAGTGATAAAAAAAAATCCGAAATCGTTAATCACAATTTTTTTTTATAAGTGCTTAAAGTTCGAATTTATACGAAATATGTCAAAATTTAAATTAAATTTCATACTCTCATTATGCGTATGTTGCCAAATACTATTTTTATTAATAAACAGATACTATAAAGTAACTATAGTAACATATAGTAACTATACTATTTGTTTCAAAATAGAATATAATATGACAATATTTAAATATAATATATCCTAAACTGACAAATCATCTTCGTTCAGAATCGTTTTTCGTATACAATGATACCTATCATTGCATTCAAATTTAACCTACCATAGTCTGAGGTCTACCCCACCCCCTAATATACAGCAGAGCGATACCCACTTACCCGCTTTTTAATGTTATTGATATTACTGACTTAACAATTTTTTTTTTAGATACAATTATAATTTAGTAAAAATACAAAATTTCAAACTCCCAAATAAGTCATTGTTATAGATAAACATTTTTTAAGGTAAAAAAATAATTAAATTTTTCAATTTTGATTATTACTCAACTGTTTATTTTATCACATGTAATTAATTGTACCACGGAGATAAAGATTTTTTTTTTAATTTTTGTTATTTAATCCGGATAAGATTTTCAGTTTTGAGCCTATTTTTAGTGCCTATATTGATGCATTGAGATTGAAAACTGAAAAATATTATATTATATCATAACGGTTAATAACGGTTGGTCAATTAAATAAAATTGTACCCCAAAACCTAATAGTTGCATCAAAATAATGTAAAGAAAAATGTTAGCATATATTATAATATCATAGTACTTGTCTGACTTGTCATAGTCGTAATTTCATTAAATCGCATTAAAACTAAACATTGCGTCTACTGAAAACTTAACCTAAAAAATAATTTTACACGATCAAAATTATTCACAATTATTATTTGTATAATTTCATGAGGATCTATTGAATTTTCTGTCAAGATAACGTGCTCTTCAATAGTTATACTTAAATTAGTTTTAAATTAATAATATAAATTAGGCGCATTAACGCCATTAACTTATCTGCTGACTATAGCTGTGCGTGTCGCTTATGTTGGAAAAACGTACCTAATTATCTTACCAGTTACCACAATAGAAAATACTTTTGAGCTGACGTTGCAGCAATATGTATAATATTACATGGTCTAAAAATATCATTGATTTTACATCCACGAAAATTCACCTATATATAACTTGCTCTAATATTTTATCCTCAATAACTGCTAAAATCATTCACGAAAACGGCGGAAAACAACTATGATGAATTACATCTTTTTAAATTGCTTATATTAGTATTACAGTGAAACGTCCATATAACGAACTTCCATTTAACGAAATTTTCTGTTTAATGAAATATTTTTAAGAACTATGAACTTCATTGTTAATGAATACGTAATTCTATTTAACGGATTCCTCAATATTACGAATTTTTTTTGTTGCTTAGTCGGCTTCGTTGTATGGAAGTTTCACTGTATTATAAAATTAATAATTATAATTGCCTTGTGATATTACCTATGGATATTACTGTATTATTGTTTTGTTTTAATTATACGAACATTAGATCGGGTGACTTCAGTGCTTATGCATAATAGATCATAGGTACTATAATACCTATATTAATAATAGTACATGTATTTACGCATGAGCGAAAATAGCATGCCCACAGAGATAGACACTATTATAATATTTGTAAGAACAATAAACAATACCGTCTCGTGTATATTTATGATGATACTATCACGATGCGAAAAATAGGTATTACATATAGGGTTTTCGGAGAACTGCAAAATTCAACGACCGCACACACTATTGTCATAGGTACATCTAATATTATGAATACATTCACCTATATTATACAAATATAATAGTGCAACGATGACAGTATTTATAATATTAGTTATAAAATTATTATATTTAAAAATATACAGCTAAACAACTTTAACTTTACGTCTTTTAGATTCTTGATGATCATGGATAATGTTAAACAACTTTTATTATATTATTTGAATGTTATAGATAAAGTTATATTCATTTTAAATAGTCATGTATATAATATACATAAAATGAGTAACACACGTTTTGATCTCTCAGAAACAATGATCATATTTAAAAATTGTAATTATTCTTTGCGGCCAATCATATTTATATAGGAAAATCGTCGTTTAATATTGGTAATTAAGATAAAATGTATAATGAGTAATAACTAATTATTGAATAATAATAATAATAATAATTTTTTAGATAATCATATTATCAAATCATATACCTAGTTACGCAACGTTATTCTGAAAAACACAAGCATCAAATAATTGTATTACAATTAATATAAAAAAAATCTTGTAAGTAAAAATATCTCGAACGTTTCAAAAATAGATAATAATCTAATATATACATTATACCATAAAAATCGTGAAAAATTTAGAATCCTGATGGTTTTGAATTTGCTGATCATTTTTTTTTTTAATTTATGAAATGAATTTAAAAAACTTTAAAAAGTTACTAAGGTTCTAAATATGAATATTAAAAACAAAACTGATATGATTTAACAATAATTTTAGATTCTGAACGGAGTGAAGAATGTATTGCTTTTACAATGATGTGTGTTTTTTTTTTTGTGTCTGACGACAACATTTGGAGCAGTAATGATGCTCCGATTTTGATTTCAGCCCCTCTTTGGATAGGAAAATTCATCTAGTTGGTACTTTGGGGGGTCAAAAGTAAACATTTTCAATATTTTTTAAATGAATCGGAAAAAACCCTTAAAAAAATTACGAAAAAACGGGATTATTTACGCAAAACCAGTTTTCGACCAAATCGATTTTTTTATTTTGCTATAACTCAAAAACTAATCGATGTAAATACTTGAAATTTTCACCAAATGTTTATATGAGCGTTCTCCATACACAGTTAAATTTTCAATTTTTCTAAGTATTTTTTTTTTAAATAACGATAAAAATTTTTTGGCCGATCAGAAAATCTTGAAAATTTAATACAAGGTTTCTTATAAGTTGTTCTTAAAGTGATAAAAAAAATCCGAGATTGTTAGTCACAATTTTTTTTTAAAGTTGCTTAAAGTTCGAATTTATACGAAATATGTCAAAATTGTGAAAATTTGCAAGTAATTTTGTGGTTGAAATATCGTAAAGATTTTTTCTTTTATAACTAAGTTTTGAAAATTTGGTACAAGGTTCTCCATAAATTTTTCTTCAAATATCTGTAAAAAAAACTCTACCGGATTCAGACAAAAAAATTTTATGAGTGTTTGAAATTTAAATTTTTACAAAACCGCGTTAAATAACGGTTTATCCTCAAACGATTTTTGATATTTGTTGTTATTCAAATAGTATAAGTCGTAAATACTTGAAAATTTTACCAATTATTTAGATTGCCATTTTCTTTACGTGAATTGATTTTCAAAATATTTTGACTTTTTATGAGTTATTTATAGGCATTTGAAATAATCAATTTTTATTTATTTTTATTTTTTTTTGTAAATGTTGATAAAAAAATTTAGGTGGGACAAATTACTTGAAAATTTAATAGAAGGGTCCGCATAACTTGTTCTAACTCTCATTGAAAAATTATAAAAATACATAGGCACAATTTTTTAGATTCTGAACGGAGTGATGAATGTATTGATTTTACAATGATGTGTGTTTTTTTTTGTGTCTGACGACAACATTTGGAGCAGTAATAATGCTCCGATTTTTGACTTCAGCCCCTCTTTGAGTAGTAAAATTCATCTAGTTGGTACTTTGGAGGGTCAAAAGTAAACATTTTCAAACAGTTTTCAAAAAAATCGATTTTTTGATTTTGCTGTAACTCAAAAACGAATCATTGTAAATACTTGAAATTTTCACCAAATGTTTATATTATGGTTATCTCCTTACAGTTAAATTTTCAAAATATTTTGACCATTTTTAAGCTACTTATAGACAATTGAAATTTTCGACTTTTCTAAGTTTTTTTTCTTCAAATGCCGATACAATTTTTTTGGGTGGCCAGAAAATCTTGAAAATTTAATACAAGGTTTCTTATAAGTTTTTCTTAAAGTGATAAAAAAAAATCCGAAATCGTTACTCACAATTTTTTTTTATAAGTGCTTAAAGTTTGAATTTATACGAAATATTTTAAAATTTAAATTAAATTTCATACTCTCATTATGCATATGTTGCCTAAAACTTTTTTTATTAATAAACAGATACTATAAAGTAATTATAGTAACATATAGTAACTATACTATTTGTTTCAAAATAGAATATATGACAATATTTAAATATAATATATCCTAAACTGACAAATCATCTTCGTTCAGAATCGTTTTTCGTATACAATGATACCTATCATTGCATTCAAATTTAACTTACTAAAGTCTGAGGTCCACCCCACCCCCTAATATACAGCAGAGCGATACCCACTTACCCGCTTTTTTAATTTTAATATTAATTACAACTTAGTAATATATAATTTAGTAATTTAGTCTATATTTCTAATTTATTATGTGTTTTGTTAATTATTTATTACTTTACGAGTATGTCGTCAAAATGTTGTATTATTTAAGTTATATTAACCGATATTTTTATTTACTTTCTGTTGCCATATATTGGATTATTTAAATGTATGTAGAATGTAATATTGCACATTTGGGCCTTGTGCCCGTTATATAATAATAAATAAATAAATATCGAATGGATGTACAAAAGCTATGTAATCTTATAAATTTATATTATAAGATCATCAAGATCAATATTATTCAATTTTTATATGGATTGGTGATTTTTTTTTATCCAAACAATTTGGATATTGTCATAATATGCATCTTTAGGGATCTAATTTTATAGAAATTTCATACAACTGAATTGGTTGTAGTAAGACATAAGTATAAGTTAGTATACAAAATCCTATAGCCTTAATTATTATTCAGCTATGATATTTTAATTAATACGTTATGGATTTTGTTATATCAAGGTATTTTTTTTAAAAAAATGTTCAGTTTTTACATATTATTTAAGAAAATTTGTCAAAATTAAACAATTAAAATTTTTTATTGACTAATTAAAAATGATTTTGTTTACATACAATAACATCATCTTATATCAATTAGAAATCTATTTGTTGTAATAAATAAATGATCATATTAATTCTATTATGTTTTTAGTGGATACATAATAATATAATATACCTAATTCCAATATTTTCAATAGTTTTCTAATCTTTCGGATACTGTTGTAAAAAATTATAACGAATAAGAATTACTTAGATATTAATATCACCAGTAAAAGAATGTATAAGAGAACTTTTAATGTGGCATTACAACGAATACTTATCATAATATAATATTATACTTACTTTTGATACACGCCACATATGGTAGTCCGCCATCTGCCGGACGCTGAGTTGGCTGCCACCATTCGGACAGCTTTACGGAACCGATCGATCGGTCGTAATCGATGTTCAAGTGAATTATCAATGCTACTGCTGCTACTGCAAGCACTACCACCCGGAAATACTGGTGCCACGTAAAAGTCCGACATCAACCGCCGTTCCCAGATTTTGGACTTTTTATCCACTGTGAGAGAAAACGAAATATAATAAAATAATATCTATAACAGTATAATAACTATACATTATGTTTTATTAATACAATTTTCAGACAATGAAAGGGATGGGTAAATATAATCAATAATTGGATTTTGAATCATTATCTAACCAGAAGAATGGTTTTGTATTAATAATAAAAAAATAAATCGTGTTTCAAGTAAGAAAGAATCTTACATAATGATCGTGGATGTTACGTCTTAAGACAACAAATGTTTAGAACGATGTAAACAAAAAAAAAAAAAAAATATTTGTACAACATATGAGTCGTTTTTTAACATAATAAAGTCAATTGTTGAAAATCAACCGGGTACGACTTACGCCAGATATGTCTGATAAATAAATAGACCAGTGGTTCTTAAATTTTTGTTGAACACAAACCTCAGATGAAAGACTTTTAGAAATCAAGAATCACTCCACTCTACCAATATTCTTTTGAATACTTTTTTTTTTACTTAACAGTTCAGGCACATGTGACATCCGATATGAGTGTCGCGGATCTTCCAATGACCGTGGACCAAAGTTTAAAAAATATTTTTATAGACAATCAAATGTAACTTTTAAATAAACAATTTTCTACATTAAAAAAAAATACCAAATGTAATTTATATGGGACATCTAAACTGTTTTAAATTATTATAATAAAAACAAATTAGATACTTATAAATAAATTGTATTGACCGTTCATGAAATATTTTGATTAAACATGTACTATAAGAATTTAACGAAAATAGTATATACATATATAATACTTTATATTTTTAAAATTTAATCCCTAATTTCAATTCAATACTTCGATATAACTAATAATGCGTATCAATTTTTTTTAATGATTTTATTGTTAATATCTTTAGGTGACAAAAGTAGGTACAAAACGTGTTTCATATACACGCACCTATAATAACGTTATACGTGACTATTGGCTATAGTAAAAATGCTTTAAAATGATTTGATTTTATACTTAAATTTATTCTTAAAATTAGTATGAGTAAATGTCGTTATAATTCTAGTGCTATAGCTTATAATATATATATACATTTTTAACAGTGAATTAATAAGTTTATCATACATGATATCTACAATTTTTTAGGGCCTGAGCGCACTCTAATTTATACGAATGATACAATAAACAATTCAATAAATCACTAAAACGTTGAAATAAAATTACATTCATCAACCATGTATATTAATTAAATATTTTAGTTAATAGATTTATAGTTCATCACCTTATTATTTATACTCGACGCTAATGTTTAGAAAAAATTGATAAACTCGTCGATTGTCGTACCTACAGTCGATATCAGAGCTATATAGGTACTATCGATATACCTGCATAAATATGTAAGTACTTATGGGTTCAAATCGTTTTTTTTTTCAATGATAATTTTTAATGTTGTAACTCTTTTTTAATTGAACCTCAAATAGTCAAATATAATAACATTAATAGCTAAGACCGTGGTTAATTAACATTAATTAATTAATTAATCTCCGTTAATCACTGGAACCACATCTCTTGTTTCCTCGTGTTTTAGTTTTCTTATCACAGTTTTAAATTATATTATGTAATAATTTTCAGGTTTATTTTTTGTATTCTTGTCAGAGATATTACAGTGATAGGATTATAAAGAAAAATAGTGAAGTTCTCATTAATAATGTTGGCTATAAACGTATATTAATGCATTTTTAAAAAAAAATTTTATTTAATAAAAAATCAATATCGTATCGAAGACCACCTACTTACACTCATATACTATAATATTAGTATCTATTGTCAAAATTTCAAGTGGTCTAAATTAATCTATGAATGGTGTGTGTGTGTATTAATGGTGGGAGAGGAGGGTTATTTGGTCTTCTTATTTATTTTATAAAAGCTACAACACTATATTATAAATTATAATATGCTAAAATGCGTTAATAATCAATAAAAAAAAGAAATACGTATAAATAATTTTACATACATCCAATGAATATTTATATTATATTTTTAGTTTTCAATAATATCCTATTTAAAATTGATAAAATAATTTACTAAACATGGCGAAGAAAATATAATGCTTACACTTTTTTTTGATGACTTATAGCTACATTCAAAATTATGTTTCTGTTCTAATATATGAATCATGTTTAAATTTAAAATTATTAATATCAAAAATAATACCATAAACCTTTGTAGGTATTCTATTGTCACTAGTCAGGATGCATGAAGTGTTACTTTAATCAACAAATTTAGAAATGTTTTTATTCACTTTAATTCATGTTTCACGTATAGTTATATAATAATAGAAAAATATGTTAAATATTATTATACATGTACTATGAATTCATAAAAATTAAAGACATTAACTTACATTTTCATATTATAATTAAACACTTTATTACTCGAAGATAAGAAGAAAATAATGTATTACAATTTACAACATTTATTTATAATTTATATTTCCTGTAATTAATGTAATAGGTATATTATTATTATTTCGAATAATGCCATCGGTAAAAAAATGTAAATTTTAAATTTGAATACACATAAAAAAGAAATATCAAATTATGACTGTGGACAATTTAAAAACGCGTACAATTTGAATTGTAAACAGTTACTTTTGATATACCTATATACATTAATTGATTAATAAATAAACATATTATTTAATAGGTAGATAATAAAAATTATACAACATATCATGATACTTTTGAGCATATTTATATTTAAACATAATAAATATTATTTAAGGGTAAACAATTAGGCAGGTAACAAAACAATTTTTTAAATAAAATATATACGTATAAGACAAATATACGATAAGCTAAAATGAATCGAGATAAGTACACTTTTTTATAACTGTTATACACAATAAGGTGTTGAAATAAATAAAAAAATTAAAGACTATAATTTCAATTAATTATTTTGTTTGAGATAAAATGTATATATATATATATATATATTTTTTTTTTGTAAAAAGATAATACAAAAATGATAATTTTTCATTACCTTTTCTCTTTAATTGTCTAATAATATTATATAAATTTATATAGAGTGATTAAAATACAGTATTATATCAACAGTTTTCGTATAAATTAAATAAATATTAAAATATATGTAAATATTTGAATTTGTTTTAAAGAATTGTATTTTGCAATTAAACGGCTCTATAATTGTTCTAAATTATTTATTATAATATGGCATTGAGCTAGATAGATAGACTTTATTTATTTATCATAAAATTATAAAATATTAAATTACCAAGTATTAACACTTTCGTTTAAATGATTAATTATGAGTGTAAACAATATTAATTAAATCATGTTTTAAAATAATAGGTAATGAGTGATTTACTACTTTTAATACTATTTTTATTTTATAAGTTATGCTATGGTTAAAATTTCAAATTAAGAAGATTGATTAATATTTTGTTTTCAGTATTTGTTTATATATCTATAAAATGTTTAAGCAGTATGAACAATGTGTTTATTTCAAAACCAATTAATGTAGAAACAGTTTTGAAGTGCGTATTTTAAATTTGTATTTACATTCTGTAGATAATTGAAAATACTAAAATAGATGTACAAATGTCTAATCACATTTTAAACTAAACTAAATCATCACAAATAAAAATGTATAATTCTACATTTTTATTTGTATTGATTATAACCAAGTACCTACCTAGTTTTGTATCACATAAATTTAATTTATATATATACAAGTATGAAAATAAACGTATGGTTATATTGAATTTTATACATACAAATAATACCCAGGGAGTATAATTATTTACTTCGTTTTTCAATCTCTATAGGTTGATATGGTATAGATTACTAACAAATGAATTCAATTTTGGCTCGAAAAATTGAATAATTTTTCATACAAATAATATGAATATATACGGGGTGTCTAACGAAGATCTGACAAATGGAATAACTTTTGTTCTAATCAATATTTAAAAAAAAAATTCTTTTAAATATAATTTATAGACACTTTCGCTACATCATTAATACAGATTTTTATTTTTTAATACTGAAAATAAAAAAAATAAAAAAATTTCCGAAGCATTCGAAAATAACTAATTTGTGGATCTAATTTAAAAAATTTTAGATAATAAAAACATTTATGTAAGTCCAGTAGCTGATTTTTTACATTTTTTTTAAATATCAATATTCTGGTTAAGTAAATTACAATCTAGTTTATGTAAAACAATAAAAAAAGTTAGATCTTAACATGCATCTATTTAAAAATGTTAATATAAAATATTTTTTAAAAAAATTATATGTTTTGAAATAATAATGTTTCTAACATAAACTAGATCGTAATTATTTACCTAACGAGAATATTGATAATTAAAAAATTGTAAAAAATCAGCCACTGGATTTAAATAAATGTTTTTACCATATAAATTTTTTTAAAAATCAGATTTAGAAATTGGCTATTTTGAATGTTTTTAAAAATTTTTTAATCAATTTTTAAGTTTTTTATTTTCGGTATTAATAATAAAAAAAATAAAAAATGTATACTAAAAATTTAGCGCAAGTTCCTATGACTTATATTTAAAAGAAATTTTATAAATATATTGATTAGAACAAAAGTTAGTTCATTTGACAGATCTCCGTGGGACACTCTGTGTGTACGTATGTTCTAATATCACACGGACAAAATACTAGTCAGATACTACACTCGTTATATTTAGGTTTAACAACATACACTGTAGTCCATAATCTGTTAGTTGTTATTCTAATAGGTAATAATTATTATCCGTATATTTTAATCAAACCTAAATAGATACAGACTGAACTGTTTTTCTTTTTATCATGAACTGATACTAAAAAATTTAGTTCATATTCTTAAAGTGAGGGAAAAATTTGACAGAATTGTGTATGATTTATATTTGAAATTAATTATTGTTCGAATAAAAATGAAAATTGATTTGGATATTTTTAAAAATTCGTATAATGAATATCTAAATATCTGAATATATACAGTGTACTTACTGGTCTTTTTACGATGATCACTAGGTACTTCCATACCGTTCTTTCGTAGTACTTCTAAAAAGTCGTATTTCATCGTGCTGAGCTCAGATTTTATTTCATTTACATCTTCCTCAGTCACACCTACGTTTTCCATTTCTCGATGCTTCATGGAAATATATCGCCAGATGAGAGCTCGCATCACAGTGGCAAACTCACTCTCCCTTTGACTTCGATTAATGAAACTGTTGGTTTTGTCATTCTGAAAATTAAAAAAAAATCACTTGATTTCAATTTTTTTTCTTCAAAGTTGACCTTTAAAAAAATATTTCATCATAATTTTAAATAGGTTCCTGATTTCTTAGTGGTGACTTTAATGCTAAGTACAGTTTTTGGAGATGTCGCTGAAATAACCCCCATGCATTGTTTTATATAATGTTGTCGACACAAATAATTTTAATTTACCTACTTTCATTACCAGATTCTAATAATTTTTTTTCCTTGGAGTAGTAGATCAAAATTTTGTTGAGTATCTCCGTTCTACTACGCTCACCTAAACTTTAAATACTTATAAGTTATAAGTAATAAACTACTCTTCTGGATTTCAAATTTTATGTATCAAAATGCTTCAAAAAATATTCTGCTTCAGAATATGAAATAAAAAATATATAAAATCATTCAAAAAATTATAACGATATAAAAAATATAATCAATTTAAAAAATGTTTTTTATTTTGACTGCATACGGTGTTAAAAAATGTTTTAAACAAATTTAATAGATTTTGAAATAATAATATTGTTCGATGAAAGAATCACATTGTTTATAAATCCAACATTAATTGTAGTTATATTTAAAATGGAAGAACCCTTACGTATTTGGAAATGTTGGTCTGTGAGATGTGATTTAATTACCAAGAATAATATATAAAGAAGAAGAGTTTGGTGATGAGAGTAGGTAGGTACATTACAATTATTTATGTCGAAAATATTATATAAAACTATGCATGGAGGTTATTTCAACGATATCCTCAAAATCTGGGTTTAGCATTAGAGTCACCACTAAGGGCACTAACTAATCAATAAACGTTGCATTAGAAATATTATGACGTAGAGGTAAATAAAAATCGCCTTTAGCAATGGGTATATTATTTAGTTTAGTTATAATTTTTAATAGTACACGATTGTATGTAATCACAAAATCGTGATAATAATTTGTAAGTGATCGGAAGTACTTATATCGAATTTTCAATAAAGATTGCAACAAAGCTATGCACTGTGTTTTCTGAATGATTAACTTTTAATAGCTTATATCCAGGTATAAAAATATGTGAATGTTTAGAGAAGTGTTTCTGTGACGGGACAATGTTGGGAAAAAAAAATTTAAAAAAAGAAGCTAGTTTTTAATTTCCATTATAATTAATGCACATAATTGTTAAAATAAATAACAGCAGATAGGTTATAATTTTTAATTCAAAATGATATTTATTGCGTTAGGTAAGTAATAATTTTATAACGACGTAATATTCCAAAAATCAATATTCATAATAGTTTAATTTAAAATGTTCAATTTCATTGTTATGATTATTATTTAAGTGCACACCAAAAACGGTCTTAGAGCGGTCTTACAAATTGTTTTTCAAATCGTTTTTCATTACTTATTCAATATAATAATATATTAAGTCATGGCTAATGCCTCTGAAATTATAGACACTTTAATAGGTTAAAAAAAAATACTCAAAGATCAATTTGTTTGAGATAATGTACCTACCTTATAATATTATTATTATCATATATTAATATAATATATATTATGATTCACATATGCTACACAGACATACATTAAACAACATGCAAGGTTAGGTTATATTTACTTTAGTCCATTATAATAGCAGAATTAATTTTTTTTTTTTTTTAAGAATAAATGTTGCATACAACAACAAATAATACAATGATTATTATTGTACGAATGTTTTGCAAAAACATAGATAATTGCCACGCCAACTTTTAATCGATATAAACATAGTTCTATAAAGTATAATAGTTTTATTATAATATAATACCTATATAATTGTAATAATACCCATATAATTATTATTTACAATCAATTGATTAAAGTTCGAAAAACGTTTTGAACTATAATAATAGGTATAATAGGTAGTTACATATTATACTGCAATAATTGTACATTTTAATCAGTTCAGAATAAAGTTAATATTTTTACAAATATTTAAGTTGTCTTCTTTAAACATGACTTATCTACTACGTTACTGGATAAGAACGAATTTCCCCATTTCCGAGTAAAAAAATATATTTTATCGATATAGATTCAATACAGTACTGTTTTGTGAAAATTATTTTTTTTCAATGATGAAATTAAACATTTTTACCTGAGGCCATGAATCAGTTTTCTTAGACTTCCATATATAACAATAAAGCTTTTTGAAGTGTTTCAGCGTTGGATACACGTTATAAGGCGAAGGGAGAGTCGGTGTTTCTTCAAAACAGCTTAACCACAGTTTCGATCTGGAAAATTTCCATTCCACGTCTGATTGACCCTTCATTTTATCAAGTGTATAATGTATCAGTATTATGGTTGTAAAAAAATATTAATATTATTAATGAGTTATGAAAAAAAAAAATGTATACCTCAATGACAGAATAGGAATTAGACATCATAGCAATGAGCAGGTTCAACATAATCGTAACATTAATTACCGAGTAAGTAGCGAACATAAAAAGTGCCCAGAATCTCGTGTAAGGTTTCATTCCTGGTAGATCAAAGGTTTCAAGATCGACCTCGCCAAAACCCGTCCAAAACAGAGTGTGTATAGACTCAAACACACTGCAAACGTTACAATTTTAATTTAATTTATATTGTTAAATTATTATGGTATTTGACAAAACATATAGGTATGTACAATGTACATAATTTTATTACGTCTAAAATTATTACAATGTATAATAATATATTGTATTGTTTTATTAATTTTTTTTAGTAACAATTATAATGGTTCTACATTATAAAAAAAAATTAATTAATGTTATATTTTTATTCTAGTACATTTGAAATTCATTAATAGATTAAAAAATATTTAACATTTTTGCTTGTCACGTATATTTATGCTGTGTTGGCTAATTTTTTATTTATTTATTTTTTTAAGTATGCAACAATAAACAAAGTAAATAAGTATAAAAAATTAAATCCGATGAAGTATAAATCACGCAGATAACAATAGAAAACTTAAATAATAAATCATTAATACCTACATATATTACAGCATGATAAAATATTAAATTCAGATGCATATGCATATAGATTCTGTAATAAGTAAACTATACATCATACCTATTCAACAAAAATTAACTAAATAACAATTATGGTAAAGTAAAATATTTTTTTTTTCAAATCTATGATGTTAGCAGTATATCATGTATTTTTTTTAAATATTTTAGGGTTTGTAACCATAACATACCGTGTACCAGTATAATCCATATTAATCAAAACAATGAATGAATTCTATTAAAAATTAAAATCTATAATAACATTACTTTATTTGTGTTTAACCACAGACCAAATTAATTCACAAAATAAATTGAGTGATATAATATCAATTATACCAAAATATTATGTTTATTTCTAACCACTACTTGTAAAAATTATTGCAATTACACAAGCTGAGATTTATAATTAGTTCATTGTTATTATATTCGGCCACTCAATTATTTGCTATAATAATTGCCAAAATATGAATTTTGATATATTCTGGCATAACATCATGAGTCCTGAAATGGCTGGACGCGATATGTACGCATCTCGCGAGGAAATTACAGTTATTTCTTATTGTATATACTACCATCATTCAACATTGTTTTATTATTTTTAAAATGAGCTTAAATCATTTATTAACTTTCCGCTTTAATTATTTTTAACAAAAAATACATAGGATTTGAATAATAAATATAATTTGTAGTTTTTATTTTAAATTTAACGGATTTTAGAGTATGAACATATAGAAATATTATTGTTAGTGTATTTATTTTAGATTCTGAACGAAGTGATGAATGTATTGCATTTACTATGATGTGTGTTTTTTTTTTTTTTTGTGTGTCTGACGACAACATTTGGAGCAGTAATAATGCTCCGATTTTTTACTTCAGCCCCTCTTTGAATAGGAAAATTCATCTAGTTGGTACTTTGGTGGGTCAAAAGTAAACATTTCGAGAAAAATCGAGAAAAACAAAAAAAAATGACAGAAAAATGGCAATTTTACGAAAAACCACTTTTCGACAAAATCGATTTTTTGATTTTGCTGTAACTCAAAAACGAATTATTGTAAATACTTGAAATTTTCACCAAATGTTTATATTATGGTTATCTCCTTACAGTTAAATTTTCAAAATATTTTGACCATTTTTAAGCTACTTATAGACAATTGAAATTTTCGACTTTTCTAAGTTTTTTTTCTTTAAATGCCGATAAAAATTTTTTGGGTGGCCAGAAAATCTTGAAAATTTAATACAAGGTTTCTTATAAGTTGTTCTTAAAGTGATAAAAAAAAATCCGAAATCGTTAGTCACAATTTTTTTTTATAAGTGTTTAAAGTTCGAATTTATACGAAATATGTCAAAATTTAAATTAAATTTCATACGCTCATAATGCGAATGTTGGCCATAGTAACCATAGTAACATAATATAAAAACTATACTATTTGTTTCAAAATAGAATATTTGACAATATTTAAATATAATATATCCTAAACTGACAAATCATCTTCGTTCAGAATCGTTTTTCATATACAATGATACCTATCATTGCATTCAAATTTAACCTACCATAGTCTGAGGTCCACCCCCACCCCCTAATATACAGCAGAGCGATACCTACTTACCCGCTTTTTTTTTAAAATAGTTGCTGTGAAGATATTAACAGCAACTGACAAGTGTCAACCGTATATGATATCTAAATACTGTTGATGTGCGAATTTTGATTTCTTGAACATAGTAGTATATTTGTTTTTCTTACCAAGTTAAAATAATATTATTTAAGTCCTATCACATTTACTTATTGTCTTAAAACTTTATCATGCTCAGTTATATTATTTTTCCGGCGCTGTATAACAAAATTTAATTTGAAAGTATTAATTTTTATAATTTTTAAAACGAAATCTTGACTATATATAATATTACATGGTATTACAGTGAATTTAAAAAACCCCTATTCATTCGGATATAAAACTAATTATATTTTTTAACAATCAATAATATAATTACTACGTAGTTATTGTTTTTAATAAAGTCATAATTAGAAATTAATAAGGCCATCTTATTATAATATTATCTTTATCACGCGATATACGTAAACATCATATTTGACCTTGTTCTAAAAAAAAGACGTAATTACTAATGGCGTTTTTAAAATGAAACGACTCTAATGAATAATATTAATAAAGCGAAATTGGGGTTGACTTTATAGCTGGTACCATATTGGTATGTAGGTATGAACAATAGGTATAGGAAAATAATGATTAATCATTTTAAAAGCTTTCTAACTAATTCGATGTACAATTTTCATGGATGATTACAATATGAATAGGTAATTTCAGTTTAGAGAAGAAGTTAAGTTCCACTGTTTTTATAATAACCCATTTAATAAGTGTGCATGTAATATACGTAATAGCCAATAGGTACATACTTTATAATTATTAAGATATTTGGCCTGAATCTTGAACTGACTATGGTCTATGGAAACATTTTGATTGAAAAACACTTCTAAAATCAGTTTAACCATTTGATAGTAGAATCATATAAATCGTTTAGAAATCATTTGGTCATTTGGATCGTATTAAAACTTATTACTGCTAACACTATCAAGTACCATTGTTTCTATGCTTAAAGTAATAGCTACACAGAAGTCAATAATAGTAAGTATTATTAAAGAACTAAATAAAAAATATTATCAAAAATTATTGTTATTGAATGTTATTAATTGATTTTGAATAAGTTTACAAAGTACTAATTATTTAGCAATAAATATATCATTTTATATATAATCTTATTAAAAATGTATGATGTAAGAATATCATAGTTTTTAGTTTTAACACAAATATGTTTTTTTATGCTATCAATGTTTTGATTATAATATTATAACTTAATCTAAAAACATATACCTACTAAGCAAACTTATTACTATACTTGGGTCAATTAGCTAAAAATTACTTCCCGGTTTTATTTTTTTTATTTGTATTGTGTACTTGGTAACCTTGACTTTTGAATACATTTTAGAAATTTATAGTTGCGTTCATTATTTTATTCCAAAATCGAGGACTAATTCATTTCTAATAAATTCGCTATACAATTAACTATTATAGAACTACAATATGCTATAAAATAAATAATTTTTAACAATATACGTACATTTACTATTTGATCTAATGACTTTTAAACGACGCTAGTTAGCTGTTTAAAATGTATTTTTATTTAAAAACTCACTTTCCAAAATTCTTCCATTTTGAGCATGACTCGCCCGATCCCGCTTCTATTAAACTGTAACATTTTTTTCGTTCTAGATCGGCAAAATACCACATTAACTGATTAAGTCCGCATGCGAATGAAAATAAAACCAAACTATAAATACTGAAGAACTTGAGTATATCGATCAGAATGCGTTTCAATGACAGTTGTAACGGCCCTAAATGTGAACTTATTGAACACATATGGATCAGCTTTAAAGCGCTGTAAACAATAAATAATATAATATATATTATATAAATCGATTTTGAGTGAAAATATTTGTTTTGTTGAAATTGCAGTATTAACGATGAAATAAAACAACGATTTATACAATAATTTTATATTTTTGTAAACACTGAGAAAATGCTCACCTGAGTATGTTAGAAGCAGCAAATAGGGCATCGGCTACGAGTTGAGGGTCGAAAGTTTCCCATTTCTCCCTAGGAATGAACGCCGAAGAGGGATCGTAGGATATCTGTGAGTTTTCGGTCACGTATGCGTAAACTCGCAGCGCAATCACTGTCACATACATCTTGTTCCTGGCAAATTCTACGTAGTTCCATGCGTTATGCGCCAGGTATCTCTTCAGACCATCCCTGCGTACATCCAGTATCTCCTGCCATATGTATCCTGTAGTAATAATAAGAACCCCCATCTATAGGTGTCAGCCGGAATTACAAAAACAGCAAATACTACCTATAGTTGGGATAATAGGACAATTGATATCCCAACTATATTACATTACTTAGTTTCCTAATTGCAGCAAAAGTTATTTGAAAACCGTGTGTTTTTTATCGTGGTAGCAAATATTGTGGAAATGTCTCTTTCCACTTTTTTAGGACTTTAGAATAACTATACAGCACAAGCTACTCTAAAACTTAAATTGTATTAAATTATATAGGGTTTGATTAAAAAAATTTTTATCTTGCAAATAAACAATCGTAATCCTTAATATAATAGGTGTGCAGTAATATACTATAATTAATTAATGAAAACATTTTTAATTTTTAAAAATAACACATAATATGATCAACGATTAATGTCTTATGAAAAAAATGTTCAATCAGTCTATCTGTCTATCTGAATGATTGATATCAAACACAAATGATAAAATAATTTATATTGATTTCACAGAGAAGACCATTCAACCGCCTATCAATTTTTTCCTGTGTTCATTCTGTATCCTTCTTAAATTTATTTAAAAAAATGATTTTAAAACTGACTTAACTATATAACTAGTTAATTAATCAGTATAAAATATAATAATATAATTTTTTATTTCTATACATATTGCATTCCAGTGGAAACTATTATAATGAAATATCAAATGCAAATTTACATTTTCAAAAATGATTGATTTATTTACTTACAAGTAATTACGTACTCGAAAATGATTATTTACAAGTATATGTAATTACGTACAAAATAGATATTATATAATCAAAATTCACTTATATATATTATACATAAAAGTTCATTTTAGTATTTAGTATAATATACATTATATAAGTAAAATCAAACTGTAATTTTTGTTCGGGAAATTTTTATTTTCTCCGTAAATTTTACTTTTCTAATTTGGTTAAACTAAATTTTCAAATTGGTAGAATTGATAGATTGTCTTTAATGTATCTATACTATTGGAATTGATGTATTTTCCTCCTATTATAAAAGATTTGGCGAAACCGACGTTTTCCTGATTTTACGTCCAAAATTAGTTTCTTTAAATCAAAGCCCGTGGTTTTCGCAATTTACGTCATGTTTTATCAAGAATAACGATCTCTGACAGGTAGCGAAAATTTGCCCTAAACTAATATGTAGCCTTGTATTATACTCTACGCGACACGCATTTATGTATGGATATTGGATCCGCTCATCTTACCTATGACAAAATGCAAGATCAAGAGCTCTATGTACGACGGTCCGTTGCCGCGTTGTCGAAGTTGTCGCAATTGCAGATTTTTATTCATTGATTCAGACCCGAAGAGCTCTATAAACTGCGTTTCAGCCCGCTGCGACACAAGTACCAATAGACCTATAGTAAAACATAACAAGTGTATATAAGATTAATGGTTAAACTCATATACATATTAATATTAAGTGTACCTATTTTTATTTTAAATTAAATTAAATTTTTAATTTTTAAGTTTGAAAATATACTAAATAAATTCCTAACATATGTACGCACTTAATCATCGTCCATCGATATAATACGTTACATATGGTTTAAAATTTAAATCATGACGAATTATTATTATTATTATATATTTCGTGCAGCACTTTTATCGAAGTGAGTTCATACTTTTCCTTCCTGATTATTATTGGTATTTGGAAACAATGTGTACTCATAATTATACATATAACTAAATAGTTAATTATTGTAAGTAGTGGGGACTACATTTTGTGGTTAAATTTGTAAAACTATAGACATTTTGTACTTGTCTTGTGTTAAAATTTATAATTATACTTATTTATTATTTATTATAATTAGTCATTAGTTATGATAAATTTTATTATTTTAATACGTATAAACAAAGAGTTATTGAGAAAATTATGCGTAGGTATAATTCATACTTTAAAATATTTTCTTATTTTTCAAAAATGCACGGATTTTAAAAATTTAGCTTGTTATATTACTATTTTGTTAAAGCATCATGAACAGAAAATAATCGATATTTATTTATGTAAGTATTATTTTAACGAACATATCCAAAAAGTTATTTTATTGGAATAATAATACATAAAATGTTTTCTAAATTATAATCTGTGCATGTACAATATCAATAATAATTAATAATAAATGATCATGTTTTAATAACATTTTACTGCAAGTATAACGAAGCAGTGTAGTTCATACTTAGTGTTGGTAAACCATTCAATAATTATTATAGATTATTTTACCGTAATAAATCACCTAATTTACGAATACTCCCCTGCCCCCCAAAAAAGATAATAATACCATAGAGCTTTATCTCATTTTAAATACTATTATACCTATACCGTCATTGAACGTTCTAGAATTTTCGCGCAGCAACCACGTGTGCAACTATTGTAAATCTTCTTCGTGCGTAGATATTATTAGTCGTGACATATGTTACGTTTTTTTCTAAAATAGGTATCAAAAATAATCACAAAAAGGTAAAAAAAAAATTAAATACGCAATCTGTCTTTAATTAGAGCTATAAGACATAAGTTCGACTTCTTATATGAATGTATATCATACAATATAGGTTTTTGATCTTTTAATTGTGAATTATATGATGGAAATATACTCAAATATTTAAGTATCTAACAGTAAAATATTAAAATATATCGATATAATATTAAACAATTATCTTATTAGTTAGTCATACACTTAAGACTAATAATGTATTAGTATCTTGATTATCACAAAAAAAAAAATTATTTTTATAATTATTTTTGTACCTACTATTTACTATAGCAGTGTGAACATTTTTTTGAATTATGAACTATCTTGGTTGATCATCGAGGGCAACTATTTTATACTAAATAGTTAAAAAGGATGTATTTTTCCAATTGTATAAAACAAATAAAATTAACATAATAATAACAACAACAATAACTTGATTTTAAAAATTTTGTTTTACACATATAAACAATAAACATGAAGCATAGGTTGTAAAAAAATAATAATTACAAAAACAAATAGCGAGATCTAAGTATACTATTGACTATCCAAAAGTAAACGAATTTCACAGTGTTTATATTGTTCTATTGTTGAGTAGAATAATTTTGTTAATAAACATTGTATGATATAATATGTCATATTTGGATATTTAAAAAAATTCAAATTTACATAATATTTAACTATTTATTGTTTTGACCTATATAATATTTTTTAAACATAGATAGATGCTAAGTTTTCATTCTACGAACAATAATGGGATGTGATAATAATAATCCTCTATATGAATGTTTTAATTAATGACTTTATTTTTATTTCATTCATTATTAATTTTTATTATAAAAAATTTATAAAAGTATTGACTTTAATTTTTATCAATCTATTAGTTAAAACTTTTAAATAAGCTGCTATTAAAACATTATATTTAAGCATAAGATGTAGGTTATACATTGGTAATATAAATAAAATTATTAAAAAAAACATGAATTTATTATTCAAAATATTTACTAAACAATAACAAATACGCAATTGGCCCATATAATACGATAAACTAGTTATATCTAGTCGTTCACTAGTTATATGGCTATAATATTATAATTCTCTTTATAAATATGTAGACGAAATGAAGAAAAACGCATAGATTAATTAACCAGGAAAATTAGCAATAGGTATTGACGTTATAAGACGATACAAAACATTGATCGGTAATTATCTGTATAATCTGTATTATCGGTTTATTATCTCCATAATGATCCATATCTCATAAATTAAATGTTAGTATAATTTTTTTGTTTCTTACAAAGACTATAAAACTGTAAGTAACTATGTACTTACCGATAAAATTTAATGTATAATATTTGATAATATTTGTATAATACTATTATCGTCATATATTGTAGTATTGTCTTCTATTTTCCCGAATTAAATGTTTACAGCCATTTTATTTGTTTAAGGTTTCAATGTTTTAAACATAGATATAGTGGTAGACATTTTTAAATATAAGCAATAATTTTAATAATCTTAAAATATCGAACATAGAACTAATGGTTAATTATTTATATAGGCTCCGTTTATTCATGAAATAGCAAGAGAAGTGTGACATTGTGGCATCTGAACTAAAATATTTCCAAGACATTTTCACAGTACTTCTCCGATCATAAAAATGTAGGTACTAAGAATTTTGAAATTAATACCTAGATATGATATACGTATATAATTAATGATAAAAATTTTTTTAACCAAATGTTTAAAAATAAATTTTAAAAAAAGATTTAAAAAGTAAAATCTAAAATATTACTACGATGAAAAATAATAAATTTAATAAGTATAGTTAAGTCTTGTAATTTAAAAAATATTTCAAAGTACATTCTAAACTACCGGAAATATCGCGATTGGAGACAAGGGACTTATCATTTACGGGAAAAAATTCACCAACATAATTAAAAAATAAAAAATATCAAATAATTCCAATACGTAATAATATAACTAATATAACGAGTGTAGTACCTAACCTACGTCGTAATAGTTTGCTTATCTAAAAATTCTAAAAGTATGATTGAAACGTACTTACTGTTATCAACTTTTAATATTACAATATGCATAAGGCATATGATATAATATATTTACTTACCTAAATATGAAAGATAGGAAGATGAATGAATTAAAAATTTCATAAATGGTTTTTCCATTACTTTTCCAATCTGAGCACTAGGTGCGTATAAGTACACAAGACAATAGAATGGAAAAAAGTAAACGATTTTGATAATTTCAATTATTTGCTTATAAAGTCGTTTACGACGAAATCCTGGAAGACCTTCGTACCAGACAGTTGCCAAAAGTTGTTGTATATACGGATGTGCTACAAACTAAATAAGAACAATTAAAAAAAAAAGTTACCTATATTATATTATTTTGTATTTTTTATATATGAATTACTTTCAATGTTCGAGCTAATCTATTATTATACCTTCAAAATATATTCAATATTATTGTTTTTATTTATTTTTTAAGAAGTTAAGATATTAGTAGTTGCAATGCATAAAAATATATTATATATATTATATTTTGTTAAATATGTATAATATTACAAATCAAAAAATATCAAATGATTTTTGATGTTTAAATTGAAAAATTACCAACTTACGTTTTTTTGCTTGTATTTTATGGCAAGTTCGACGAGTCTTAGTTTCATCGATCCTATGCTAGGAGCATTTTCCGAGTCATGTTTTAAAATCACATCTAATTCGTGGGAACTTCGTGTTTGTCGAAGCAGATCAACGGCGAATTGTTCACATTGTTGTCGGAGTTCCTATTGTATTATATAAATATATAAACCATCATAATTTAACAAATTTTAAAACTATTATAGTTATTACTACAATGAATATCTTTATTGTTTGTCTAAAATTAAGCATAAACGTTACCAGAAAATTATCTAACCTCTAAACCTCTCTGTAAAGATTCTATGGAAGAAAAATTGTGGTACAAGTTAGTGTATGGTTATAATTTGCCTTTATTAATATAGGTAGGGGTTAATTCTGATGATGATTTAAACTTTAGATTTCTAGAAGATTTAATATTTTGGTAAATTTATATTAAAATTAAAAATTAAAATTTATTTTTATATTTTTATCGCTTTCTATTCAACAATTCAACGATAACCTATTTATCTAGACTAAATTAATAACTTTACTATATTTATAACTCTTGTACTATTATAAACACACTAGATGATTAAAAATAAAAAATGTTTATTTGAGTATTAAATATTAATGAACATGCATGTTATTATTTATATACATATATATATTAAACTAATAAATAGACGTAAAAGTTTCAAGTCCCCGTGAATAGTATTTTCAAATTACAATAAAATAATTGAAATAATTCTTCTTTGTTTATATACCTAATTGTCAAAATTCGAGCTTCAAAAATCTATATAAAAATTGTTTTTTTGTATCTATAATAGTTTTAAATAGCTATCTAATAACAACTCACTAGGAAACTTATACTATATTTTCAAGTCTTCGCTAAAAAAGTTGAATATTTCAAACTATAAAATATTTTGTAAGTTTTCGTAAATTCGTTGAATTTTAACAAAATTTGAAATTCAAATATTTATAAAAAAAATTATTTCTTATTTATTTTTAATATCTTTATTATTATGGGAAAAAATATTAAGAACCTTAAATACATGAAATTAACATGATTAAATTTACTAACATATACATTTGCTAAAAATATCAAGTATCTAAAGTTATTAATTTTTGAATTAGGTACTACAAAATAAGAAAATCAATTTTGTTGAAAACTAGCTTTGTATCAAAATTTCAGCTTTTATTTACTTATTTTTTACTACTTAATTACTTAAAACTTCTGAGAATTTTTAATTCCCTCCTTCCCAACTCTTAAAGTACTAACTAGATTCATTTTTCTAACAGAAAAAAATAATACTTAAGTTATAAATCAATGCCTTTTTTTTAACTATACATTTTGTAAACGTAAATGAAAAAAACACACATCATTGTAATATAAAAAAATTTATTGCTTAGCTCAGAATCTTAAAAAAAGAAAACGTAGCGTCTATTGGCGATAACAAAAGTCGTTTATGCATGCAGTTTTTTAGATTCTGAACGGAGTGATGAATGTATTGATTTTACAATGTTGTGTTTTTTTTTTTGTGTCCGTGTACAGCATAACTAGTCGAAATAATGCTTCAATTTCAAACTTTGGGGGTGGTTTCCGATGGCAAAGTGAATATCCTTGGTGCATTATAGAGGTCAAAAGTAAACATTTTCCAACAGTTTTCAAAAAAATTTTTTTATATGGTTGTAATTCAAAAACTAATCACTGTAAATACTTGAAATTTTCACCAAATGTTTATATTAGCGTTATACACCATACACCGTTAAATTTTCAAAGTATTTTGACTTTTTTTGAGCTTTTTATAGACAATTGAAATTTTCAATTTTTTTTAAGTATTTTTTTTAAAAATAACGATAAAATTTTTTTGGCCGGCCAGAAAATCTTGAAAATTTAATACAAAGTTTCTTATAAGTTGTTCTTAAAGTGATAAAAAAAAAATCCGAAATCGTTAGTTACAATTTTTTTTTATAAGTGCTTAAAGTTTGAATTTATACGAAATATGTCAATATTGCGAAAATTTGCAAGTAATTTGTGGTTAAAAAATCGTAAAAATTTTTTCTTTTAAAACTAAGTTCTGAAAATTTGGTACAAGGTTCAACATACATTTTTCTTCAAATATCTGTAAAAAAAAAAATTTACCGGACTAAGACAAAAAATGTTTATGAGTGTTTGAAATTTAAATTTTGTACAAAACCGCGTTAAATAACGGTTTAGCCTCAAACGATTTTTGATATTTGTTGTTATTCAAATAATATAAGTCGTAAATACTTGAAAATTTCACTAGTTATTTAGATTGGAATTTTCTTTACGTGATTTGATTTTCAAAATATTTTAACTTTTTTTGAGTTATTTATAGAAAACTGAAATTTTCAATTTTCCTAAGAATTTTTTTTGAAGTGTCGATAAAATTTTTTTAGTGGAGTCAAAATATTTAAAAATTAACACAAAGTTCCTTATAAGTTATTCTTATGGCGATAAAAAAATTATAAGAATACATAGGCACAATTTTTTTTTTATTAGTATTTGAAGTTCAAATATTGACAAAAATTCATCAAAATCGTGAATATTTTTAACTATTTAGTAGTTAAAAATTTTGTAAATATTTTACTATCAAAAGCTAAGAATTGAAAATTTAATACTATGCTGTCCATAAGTTAACCTTAGTATAATTATAAAAAAACTTTGAGGATTATTCAATTTCAAAAATTTTACGAGTGTTTAAAGTTTTAATTTTAATTTGAAATCAAAAATACGCGTGTAAAATAACGTTTTACTACTAAATAATTTTCAATTTTTGTTATTTTTAAAAAATTAACAAACGTAGGATCTTGAAACTTTTACTTAAATGTTTGAATTTGTTTCAAAATAGAATATATATGACAATATTTAAATATAATATATCCTAGACTGACAAATCATCTCCATTCAGAATCGTTTTTCGTATACAATGATACCTATCATTGCATTCAAATTTAACCTACCCTACTCACCCCCTAATGTACAGCAGAGCGATACTCACTTACCCGCTTTTTTTCTGTTATTTTGAATAAAAATATTGAGAATGTTAACCTTTACAAACTATAATCTAGACCCAATTTACTATTAGAAACCAAAATATAGAATATTTTTTTCAATTACTTATCATGTATACGTTCACAAAAAAACCAACATCATTGTAAATAATTTAAAATTATTTGATAGGGTTAATCAATGAGTAAAAATAAAATCCGAAATACTAGCATTGTTTTTTGTAAGTTTTATCTATGTTTTTTCTGTTAAATCTAACAAAATACCACGGTGCTTGCGATCTTATAAATCGGAAATGTGTTTACCATGTATTCGTTTTTGAATTCTTTTTCGATTCTAGCCAATCTTCTCAGCTCCCAGGATAACTGGAACGCAGTGAGTATTGGATCAGCTGACGAAAGTGCAATCAGTGACGGACTAGCCAATGCTCTATATTCGTTCACTCGACACATCGAGTATCGCAACGAATCTGTTTTCGAAGATGTAATACACTTTTCACATCCACACCTGATTAAAACGTTATTGTGATTATCGTCGTTTATTTTCTTACTTCCGTTACCATAATATTATGATCTTAAAATAAATTTACATAAAAAAAAATTTTAATATCGAACGCCCGTAGTTATATAATAATAAAATTAAAATAATAGTAATAATATCAATAATATAATAGGTACCTACAACTCTAATATTATACTTTTGGTAATAAATAATAATTTTAGGGATAGGGTTTTTTAATTCATGAAATAAAAAACAGCAAATTATAACCTAAAAACTTCAAAAAAAATTTCTAAAAGACCATTAAAACACTTTTTTTAAAACTTACTTTAATACATTTAGTTTTTAGCATTTGTTTTTATGAAAAAATCATTAAAAATTCTTTGTTTAAAAAATTAATTATTTTATGATATGTTTTAAAATGTAATTAAAATTATTTGATTTAAAAAAAAATTAACTATGAAATTTGACATGAATAATATATTTAAAAAGTTTATGATCTTTCTTTAAATTACTGAAAATTATTTAAAAATAACATAAGATTACAAAAATATATTAATTTAGAGTCGGAAAATGCAAATTGAAAAATCGTTATTTAAATTCAAATAATAAAAAAAAACAATAATTGAACATATTTTTTAGGTATGAAAACATTATTTAAGATAATATTCAAAAAATAAAAAAGTCATCTTCTTCCGAGCTCTAGTTGTGACGTACATGAAAACAATAACATGCTTATATGGTGTATAATGTATATATTAAAGTTATAGGCCTTTAAATTGGTGATTTAGCATGTAATATGTATAATAATAACAATTTAAACGTAATAAATATAAGAAATGAACTGTTAGATAAAATAGGAAAAAAATTGATAAATATTATATAACTCGTATTTTGACGAACGGGTTGTGGGTAATAGCTACTTATAATTAATATACATTTCAAGGAAGGAACCTATGGTATTGGGCGTGAACCGTTGTTTGGTTTATTACTAATATAAATAATTAATGTGCTCTTCGAACTAAGGTTCATTAATTCTAGACTATAATATTATTTTACTTATATTTAAATATTGGTGAAATTCGGTATGGGTAAAACAATAAAATATACATTATTTATTTATTTACGTAAATAAGAAATATTTCTATCAGCATACTAGGAAATGTTTGCACGAAAATTAATTAATACATATTATAATTAAAAATACAATGTATAGAATAAAATGTATATACAATTTGTACGGGCTAATTACTGCATAATTAAATAATAATACAGGTATCCAAGCGAATTAAAAGATAATTTTACTCCGATTTTTGAGAAACTATAGTATTAAGTTTAATAATATGTCGATTGATTATAAATATTAATTCAATTTTAACTCATTCACGTATCGTATAATTATTTTACGTAAGTAGTATTTAAAAGGTTAAAAATTCAAATGGCAGGTAACTTTAAAATCATTAGCTCGGAGTAGTTTGACCTTTAAATCATATGACTATGATACTCACTCTATAACTATGTACAACAATGCATGCATTATTGAATGTGATGACTATATGTCTATATCATACTTGAAACTATAGAAAATCATATTTTTTAAATTTTATGTTAAATATATACTATGCATATATCTATATTTTATTAAGTGTAACTGTTATAGCGTAATGAATCGGTTGATGACATGAATAGTGTCAAGTTTCTATAAATCACGCAGTTATAGCCTTCTATAAGTATATTTAAAAATTGATTAAATAATAAGCAAAATAACGTGTACATAATTTATTGATGACAATTTTTTCACTATCACACAGTGTTCATAACTGTTGAGCTCATATGAATGATAATTGAATGGTGAAATATTTCTGTAATTCAAGTCTTGTCACCCACCAAAGTTAAGATCCTCGAATCTTATCCATAATACATTTTATATATAAAGTACCCTTATTCTCATAATATTACATAGTCAATTTTTAATGAGCCAGTCTGTATGCATATAATATTATAACTGTCTAAACGTTTAAACTTAAACAGTTATGATAATTACTGCCTACACCGAGATTATACTCGTAGTATTTATGACGTAATTGTACAATATATGTAGTAAACGTTTATTAAGTATGGGATGTAGTTCAAACAATTTAAAGACGCGGATAATTGAAGATAAGAGAATTTATCTAGAAAAAAATTGTTTGATAGTACATACTATATACTATATTAATAAAACAACAGAAGAAAAAAGGGAGAGAAAATAAAAATAATATATCGGACAGTGTTATTGGACTAAGCACGCGAATTTTTAGAAAACATGATTTAATATAAAACAAAATAACGTTTAAAAGAGGAGCCACACCCGTATATTAACTGTCTCCGTCTCTCAAACGGATAACGAGTACAATTTTCATTTAGCTGTTTTAATTTTATATTGTTTAAATATTATTAGAGTTAATTGACATATTATCAACCTTAAAGCTAAGAACATTATTTATGTTTTCTCATTAAATTTTTATGATATTTTAATTTTTAAAAGAGATTTTAAATTTTAATACTTAACTAGGCACATAACTTCTTTAAAAATAAATTTCGTAAAACCCAGAAAGACAACACAGATAATGTTGTAACCCTTAAATTGTATTTAATAAGTCAATTTTTACTCTGGTATATGACAAACAACAAAATCGGAAATGCTGAACCTAAACACTAATTCGCCATTCTATTGTATTATGATGTTTTAAGACGAAGACAATATAATATGCAGGCGTGGTATCCTCTTAAGACGACCGCGATAAATAATATAGGTTTACTTGATCGTATGTGGCATCGGAAGTGTTGCTCCTCGGTCCAGCAACATTTTAATGATTTCATAGTTATTCTTGTGTGCGGCCAAAATGAGCGGTGTAATGTCAGGAGTGAAATAAGCAGTGTTCCAGTCGACTTTTTCCCAACTCTATTAAAATATTATTATGATTAGTTAACTAATTGAACGTGATTATTAAAACAATTCATGATCTGATATATTATGTGTAATTTGTATCGACGAATATCTACTGGAAATATTAAAATGCATAATCGACATATATTCGTAAAAACAATATTGGTTACACATTATTATTGTACGTTGCAATGGTACCAGTTCAGCTATAAAGTATATAATACTATAATAATACTGGTCTAACTGGTCAGTGGGTCAAACTCGTGGTAGCGAGAAGAAACTCTAAAGAGTTGTTGTAGGGGCGGATGCTTTTGAGTTTTCAAAAGAGTGTGGGCGTTAGTGTGGTATATTATGTATATAAGACACATATATTTAAAAAAATGGGGGAGGGGTTTACAAAATATAGCAATACAAATTATACCGCAACATAATAAAACAACTTTTTCTTCTCGTTACTCGGAATTATTTCGGGGGTGGATAGGTGAGTGGGGGAGGGGGTTGAACAAAAAACGACTGCTAAATGTCAAGTATTTATTATTGCAATGAATTTATATTTTTAATGTTTTTTTCCTAAGTTATATGTACTAATTGTGACAATATAATATAATTTAGCATTTGTGAAGAATTGTAATAATAAAAGTATAAATTATGCATCGTTTATAAATAATAATTACATAGGTATAATATAAATACAATATAAGTAACTGCAATGTTATTTTATAAATATAAATGAAGATATTAATAGTGACAAGATTAAATATTTAAATATGTAACGAATATGATAAGATATTATCCACCATATATATACATATATAATAATATATTTGGTATATGAACATCTACAACTTATGCATAATGTGCATAGAGTAATCAAAATATTATTTAAGGTATTTCACAATAATTATGTAGATTTATATAATTTTAAAGCAATTGAAAAATATTATTTTAAATAAATGTTTATTTTTCCAAGCGGATAATAATAATTTTGACCTTGATCAATGATCAATTTTTAATTTCCTAATAGATTAAAAATGACAACTGTTATGTACAACAATTTATTATATTGAATAGAATAAGCCGTTGTACAATCACTCACGTATGGTTCGCCTTCCGTGTGCACCAGCTCTTCGTACTGGAGAAGAAGCTCCACAGCTTCGACGAACTCTGCATTAATGGCATGCAACAGATTGTCCTTAGGTCCCACACCCATTACCACCAGCATTTCGAGCATTTCCAAATTTTCACCTTCGATTGCTAGATTTATGGCACCTCGGCCAAAAGAATCAACGCAGTTGATGTCTATATGCCCTGATCGAAAGGCTCGTTGAATCATCCTACATACACAAAAAAAAAAAACAATTTTCTGTGAAATTAATACTGTTTAGAAACCGATTTCGCTACGATCAACCTCAACTTTAATATTTTACTTTTTATGACAAAATTAATACCGTTAGGTAACATGGACTTTTGTTTTATGTTCTATTTTACGTATTTCAAGGGTAGTTACAAATGATCAAGGACGATCTTTATAACAAAAACCTATAACATATCATTAAGTTTATCTATATATTTTAATATTCCGCTCTATAAATTGACACCTAATCAATTGGTAATTTTAAAAAACAAGAATGAACAAAATTATTTTCCTACAAACTATGCGTGTATTAAAAATAATTCACCAAGTATGCTCTTTCCTACTTTTTCCTTTATTAATTAATTAATTAATACGAATTCTTTGAAAAATCTTCATACTTAAATAATATATTTTTAAATTTTTGATGTAGGTATTTTAACATTTTCACATTTAAAAATAAATAAATATTTAACCCCATTACGCTCAGGTATATTAAATATCATATTTCTTTATTGTTATATTTTTTAACAATTTTGTTTGTATGATTGCTATAAAATAGTATCTTTCTGCATAAACCATAAACGTGTATAATCTGCGTCGTATAAAATAAATGTATTATAAAACATCCTTCTAATAAATACATTTTAAACTAAGACTTAGTAGTGATAGGTGTCGAAACTCGACGAGCCTCAACTGATAACAAAAAGGAAATTGAGCGCAATTCTGGATTGTATACCATATTGTTAAGCTTAAGTTTCAACCTGTCTGTAATGTTTCACTGTGACATGATGCAATATTACAACATACTACTATTGTGTCATGCATGTGTGGTAAATAAAGTTCATAACAAATATAATAAGCTCGTGTGGGTGAACAAGTAAGGGTAAAATTGCATTCAAGACAGAAAAAAGTAATGTTCGGATTGCACTCACACTGATCATTATATAGTAGGGGTGGCCAAACCACGGCTCGCGTCATAGACTTGCGGCACGTATCTTATCGTAACATTTTTACAAAAATTTTTTTTCTCGTATGAATTTATGTATACGATTAGGTACAGTAAATAAAATATTTACGGTAGATAGCATATTGGACGAGTACCTGACTCTTCCATATTTATTAATATATTTGGTAGCTCGCAAGTCTCTTCTCGCTGGCCACCCATATTATATAGTATCTATTTAATAACTAATATCAGTCAATGATCATGAGAATTATTATTCTTTTTAATATATAATATAATATAAAGTTTATTATTATTATTCTAATAGTTACATATTGACATATAGCTAAAATTATAATATGTAATATAAAAATATTTAATTTTTTTAAAGTAAATAACTATAGGTAATATGAAAATGAGATATTTTCCAAGATGAATAAATAGTTACAAATTTAAATATTACACAAAATTATAATATAAAAATAAGTATTTATATTTATTTCTATATTTTATAATAACGCTACTGTGATACTAAGCTAATCGAAACACACATGCAATTTTCATATAAAATGAAGTTCTATAGAGTTATCGGATTGAGCGTAGTTCGAACATTTTGCTTTAATGATTGGGTCGGACATGTCTAATGACGATAACAATATTCCAACAAACCAAATCGGTGATTTATACAAATTATATAATATGTTTGAAGAAGTATCTAAATAAAACAATAATTATAACATGAATACTCAAAAATAATTATACTTAATGATATTTTTATTGGTTCCGTAGTAAATTAATTGATTTATCCCAGCTGTTGGTAATTGGAATATACAATGTACATAATTTAAATTATTGGAAACTTTAGACCACAAACGAATTGTGTTTTAAATAAATTACGAATAATAGTATTATAAATTGCATGTCAGTGTTAAAGTTCATCGTATATAATAATGTGTAAACCTAATTAGTTGAAAAAAACACTAACACGGTTGAAAAAATATAAAGATTATGAGAAAAATAAATAGTTTGAATAATTGGATAATTTAGTATATTATTATGTGCGTTAAATTGAATACTACAAAAGATATTATTCAAATATTTCTTTTTAGTTGGCATTGTTTGTATCATAATATGTATTATTATTTTCTACCATTCGAATAATAAATCTTAATTATTTTTCATTCAATTTATTATGTGTATTATTAAAAATTAAAAACTAACCTAACTATATTATTAACCTAAAAACACTGTATTAAATGTAAATTTGGAAAATTAATAATTAAAACATAAAAAAGAAAAATACATATTTTTATTACTAACTATTTACTATTAAGGCTTCAACAAAAGATTGCTATGGTTACTAATCTACTATAAACTTAAAATATTAAATACAACTTATACAATTATATAAATATTTGAAACTAAAATATTAACACTATGTCAGTATTTACTAGTATTTACAATTTTTAGCTTATAAGTTTATTATATTAAGGATATATGTAAAAATTGCTTCTGTGTTTTCTTTACTTCTTTACAAAAATAAATAATAGGTTTACCTATGATTATTTACTCATAAGATATAATACATTAAAAATATAATAAAATAATAGTTAGCAGAGTATAAATATTAACTATTTTTGTGTAAAAATATATAATTTATTGTGTTCAAAATTTTACTTTGGATGCAAATTAATTTTTTTACAACATTAAATACATTGTTTTTGCTTGTTTTTATATTATACATACAGCTTAAACCAAAATTTATACTACAAAAATATATAATAAAATTATGTAAATATTAAATAGTCTCAAATATGAAATTAGAATAATATATTAATTTAATATTATGATTGAATTTTTAAACTGAAAAAATATTGTGTTAAAATAATTTATAATTATCATGGGTTTGTAACTAATTAATTTTTTATTTCCCTAAAATATAGTTTTTAGAGTAGTAAAATAAATCTCTTTGTACTATAAATGCACTAATGAAATATAAACGTACATAATATTCACTCGGTAGTTGGTAAATAAACAAACCATATTATATTATATGCATTTAATCTTTTGATATCGTTGATTTATTTGAATTTCAGAATTTATAATAAATTGCAAGCTAAACTGGTTTCGGTGTGACCATAATCTCAAGATCAAAGTTATCCAATATGCAAGATTTCAAAAGTCGTACACATAATCACGTGAACAATATAAATTATACTTTACTTTCATTTAATTTTAAGTCAATAAGAATAAAGGTCTACAAACGAGTTTCTGTTAAGTTTGTCTTTCTTAATAAAACTAGACTCGTGATTTAAATATCAAATAAAATATTTTAAGATTAAAACATACTAATGACTAGGTAGGACTGGTAGGAGTATCTAGTACGAACGCAAAAACAATTGTTTTAATATAGGTATGGCTGATTTAGTTTGTAAATAATTACAAAATATAATTATCATTATTAAAAACAATAAAACACGAAACGTGTTTACAATCAATTATTACGCTCAATAGCCAATTTAACGCGAAATGTGCATCATTGTACACTGACAGTGCATCGTAAGCGTGTTTCAGTACATGCCATTAATTAAAATTGTATTGTATAAAATATTATTATAATTTATATATTGAGCATCGAGTCAATATTTGAGCGATCGTTGCTTGAAAATAGCATTATTTAGATGAATCGCTTATATAAGAATCGCTATTAAAAACATATCAACGCCATTGTTGGTCACACGATTTTCAATTATTCGATTCCGTGATGCACATATTAGGTAATAAATAAATTAATAAAATATTATAATATGTTGTTGAATCATTGACAGAAATCTGAATTATCAACATTCTTGTTTTATATAAAATCAGACGTTCTATCGTAAGTGTTATGAACAATGAACATACATGTAATATGTATAATGTTTAGATCAGCATACCTATTGACTTAACGATTCAAACATTCATTCGTATAGGTACTACACCTATCCCAATATATTTTACTTTTTTTTTTGTCTTTAATAACGTAGGTATCTAATGATTTAATTCAATTGTACGTATATCAGTTAGGTACCTCTATATATATCATTTTAAGATATACTCACATTCACTATACGTCTATATACTACACCAAATGAAAACGTGCGCACCGGACTAAAATCCGTATTGCGTAATCGACGCGTAACTAAGGTGCACGTTTTCGTTGGCGGTTATTGCGTGTACTCGTTGACTATAATATACGTAATATAATATACTATTATTATATTATATACGATATACCTAATACAAGTACAGATAATTGTTCAACAGATAGTCGATATGTGGCATGTGTTTGGGGATGATAATATTATAATATATACTGTTATCTGCTATATTAACTGTGACGTCAACGTAATATAATGATACCTATGTTGTAATATAATCATATTATATCTTGGAGACTTGGACAATTGGCGCCGCCCGGAGGACAGGGATGATAAAAATCCTTATAAATAATATACAGTGCACTATCTTTCCCATAAACATTTTTCGTTTTATATACATATTATTCATACATAATTTTAAATTAATATAATATACACTCATCCACCCATCAGAAACGAAAATAGTATATCATATTATCCTTTACAAATAATATGCACAGATTGCACACAATCAGAATTTAAAAAATCTTACTTTCTATTTAATATTAAAAATTATATTATAATAATAATACGGGTATTACAAATTCTAATAACTTACCTATTTTCAATGAATTTAAATTAAAAATCTTAGTCGATTTATTGCACAAACATATACTGTAATTTTATAAAAGAAAATACAGAACAAATTATTTATAAATTTAAATTACCCAAACGTCTTTGTAAAATGTTTAATTATTTTTTGGACTCAGTTGTTGTGTACGGTGATTCATCAAACAGGATCACTCACATTTTTCATTCAATAATAAATGTATTCTAATTCTATTCAAATTCTATTCTTTGGAATTTTTAAAAATACTTAAAGACCACATTCTCAAATTATTAAGGTTTTTCAAACTACTTTTATGGAGTGTTCTATGAAAATACAAAATTTTGTTTTTAAATGGCGACCCCGGGACCTTCTTATATTCTATGGTGGATTATTTAGCAAATAATTTTTTTTGAAAATATTGACATATCAAAATCAAAATTCGTACCAGTAGTTTATGAGTTATTTAACTTAGTGTACTAAAGATAATTAGCTTTAAAGATATAAGAGCTAATTGGATACATTAATTATTAGGTATTCATTATTTGAATTTTGATAATTATATTTTAAATATCACTACATAATATTTTCACGTTTAATATTTATACATGTCATTAAAATTATGTGTAGATAAATATTAATATAATTTATTAATGTGTTGCCTCTTTTAAACAATAATTTACAATCCATATAATTCTGATTTACAATGAAAATAGTTATATAATACTGTAATTATTTTGTGATCCATATCTGGTCTTCATATTTTACAAATAACAACACAAAAGACTAATCTATTAAATCTATTTAATCTTATGTTTATTCGCCAAATTTACTTTAGGAATAAGTGCAAAAGTACGTTAAAATAATTATTAAATGTTATTATAAAATTATACGCATGATTGAAATACGGTTTGTGAATTATTTGTTATTCATTTAGTCGACATTTGTTGAAGTGTTTCTGATAGGTTATCATTTTTATTAAATTATAATAAACTATATTTTAAAACTTGATTGTCAATAATTATAATAATAGATATTTTATATGTTGTGCAACTTGTTTTTTTGTAGATTATTCAGCGTAATACATTTCACTATTTGTTTTAGTTTCCATTTCATTATTCAATATATTTTGTTAATTGTACAGTTTTAAATTGTATAGGATTTCCAGAATTAAATAAATTTATATATATATATAATTATTTTTTCTTTGCTCAAATACAATAACTTTTTTTTTAATTAAACATTATTAGTTTTATTCGTTAGCTTCTAGATTTTAACAACGTTGATGAGTGAAATCGTGCATATTAACTAAAAAGCAACTATACTAAAATTAAACTAAAAGGATTATAATTATTTAAATAGAAACAAAATTTATCTAGACATATTTAATTATTACATATCTCTTTTGACTTAAGGTTTATACAAATATAATCATCTATAAAATGATAGGTACTATACCCACCTAATATTAACTACTATTTAACTACACTAGGTATAGTGTATACCCATTATCAGCTATAATCATTACTGGTTTATAAATAAAATGTATAGTAAAATTATATTTCTCATAATTGTATCGCTAACTTATGATAGTATACCGCCTTAATTGGAGAATTGTTTATTCTCAAATACCTTTGAACTTAATTTAAAAAATAAATTTTCTATAACAAATTCCCGTATATAGCTCATAATATACAACTGAGCAGACGCATTAACAATGTTTTAGCTATGATAATGAATAATTGTTAATTATTCCAATTTCTTCAGAATTTTTTACAGAAGTGTAAAACACAATTTATAACTTTATCATAATACGTATCATGTTTGATGGCTTCGTTATTAATACCGCCGCAGGTGCTATGATTATACCTTTTGCATAATCGATGTCCATCCAATCCTTTACGGTTGAATCCATACCTCAATTAATTATTTTATCAATCCTACAAGTAATTATATTTGTTTTTGTATAAATTACAGTGATATTGGGAACCAATAACACGTGATTTCGTTTTCGTTCATAAAATAACAGCAGCAGTTTCAGTTTTACGTCTATAAAGTATAATATGGTGATAAAATACATATCATTTATCAATTGTTTTTGAACTACCCAAAGTCCCTTCAAAAGGATGCGGTTGAATTTGAAGTACATGGGCACATTGAAATGAACTTGTAATTTTTAAAATTGTACTATACTTATTTCAATTTTTAAGATAATCAATAGTTATCCAACAGATTTAAGTATCAAAATGACAATATATATGTATATAATATTAATTTAATATATTTATATGAACTCAGTATTGAAAGATTTGTATATAAATATCATAACTTATTATTATTTATAATTGTTTTGACCACTACTTTTTATACTATTTTGACTATAGATTATAGTAAGAATTTTTAATAAATAAATGATTTGACAAAAATATAATATAGATGAAATATTGGATTTAATATTTATTATACTTGAACAAGTTTTATAAATAATAAATATTAATAAATCAATATAATAATATAAATAACTAAAATTTTCATTCTACCTTAACCCCATAACTTATTATAACAACTCAAAAATGTTTGATACATTAACATTTTCATAAAAATTATCTGCTAAATAATTTACAAAATGAAAATGGGGTTTTCGTTTTAAAAACATAAATTTATATCTCCACAGGTCATTCCTTATAATAAGTAGTACAAAAAATCTCAAGAATTTAAAAATGAAGTATTTAAGTATAGGTACTTAAAAAATTTAAAAAATCAATATTTGAATAAATTCATTATTAAATGAAAATGAAAGTGATCATGCTCGGTAAATCACCGTGTATAATAAGTAATAACTTAGCCCAACGAAATAATTAAACATATAACAACAAAGATTAGATGAATTTAAATTAAAAAATAATATGTACAATTTAATTAAATTTTCTTTTATAAAATTAGAACATACGTTTGTGTAACAAATCAATAAACAATTTTGATTTAATTTTGCTGTAATGAAGGGTGGTGAAATATTTTTTAATATTAAATAATCATGTGTAAGAGCTTTTAAATTCTACTTATATGCATATTTTTAAAGGACTTTTAATTGTGTTACACGACTTTCAATTCAACCGGTGTATTTAATATTATTTTAAAGACGTAATAACAACTTAGTCGAAAAAAATAATTTATCATATTATTATAACGATGTTTGGATGAGTTTAATTTGAAAAAAAAATAAGAATTTCCATCCCGAATCTAAATTAACTTTTACAGCAAAAGACATGATGTTTGCCTGACTGTAGACGTAATAATATGTGTACTTAAATATACCGCCTGTATAAGTAAGTATAATATAACCGTTTATAGATTGAATTTCATCGGTGTGTATAAAATTTACAAGTTGAAACTAATTATGTAAAGTGTATAACGTTAGAAAAGCGATCAAAAACACGGTTTGTTTTTATTTTTTTAATAATTAAATCTAGTAGTATTACCTAATTTGGTGTATTTAGAGTCGCTTACGATTAAAAAAATAATCCCATAATTAATTATAACTGTGATACGTCCATTTTAATAGTTATTTAATATTATTATACTGAATTTTCGGTTACTTGAAATACTCATATACCGGTAAATATCATCAAGTAGTCATCCCATGAACTGAAACTCGATTATTTGTGCATTGAAATATCTTTCAATGCACAAATAATAGTCTTACACGTCATTGTCATTTGTCGTACAACGCCTAAATTTTTTTTTTATTATTATTATTATTATAACAAATGCCACGGTAACTATGGGTCATTAGCTACAAAAAATTACATAGTATTTATATTAACAATAGATAAGTTACATTAAATATGGTAGGTAGGTACATTATACTTATAATATATATTACATTTTTTTATGAAGTTCTGTATCCTTTAGGAATTTGAGAATGTTGGTTGCCTAAATTTTAATAATACCAGTAATCACGAATTTCATATAATGAGAAATCTGTATGAAAATATTGGGCCATTTTCAAATGTTAAATAGCAATTAATATCTTATTGACATTAAAATACCTGAGATTAAAAATTAATGGGATTAAAAAAAAAAAATTGACTAGATAACGAAAAAAATAGAACGTTTATTTATTTAGCGAGGTGAAAACTAACGGAGTGATATGCTCCCAAATAATAAATATACATTCGAACATTCCCATGTTAAATGTAGTATGTAATATACAAACACACAATTAGGTATACTTCGTACTTTTCCTATAATAAACCATTATTTTACAATATTACTTATTGTCTGCTGAAATAATAAATAAACCTCAAAATTAGGACATAAGATCAGTAATATATTTTATGTCCTGCCATAATAGACATATTAATGATCTAATGATTTTCCCAAAAGGATTTTTTTTATATATAATTGAAATGTTTAAATTAATCTACCTATTTAATATTAATAACTGTATTTATATTTTTGGACTATCTGGTACTAATATTAATTGTTTAAATGCGTACAGCTAGCGCTAGATTTGCACAAATTGTGTATTCACGTGCTACTATCTAGCAGACAAATTTATTCTAAACGTTTGAATAAATTTTGTTTTTTTAATATTATAATATTTTCTAACATTTTAACATGATTATTTTATCAGTTAAACCGTTGCCAATTATGGATGCCATAGTACACAAGTGTGGTATACTATTGTGATGATACGGCAGTCCGTAGACATATTGTCGATGGCTACAATCTGTTTCTATATAGTGCGCATTTGTTACATATTATAAAATGTTATTAATTATTACTATTGTATGTATTACTAAAGCTAATTTATAGCGCATGCACATAACCTTGACTCGTTAGACACTGACGAGTAGTTTTAATTTATCCCACAATATTGGGATCGGATATCATTGGCCGCGGTCATTAGGTACGACTAAAGGCATAACCCAATTAATTAAATAACCGACGGAGTCGACGGACGCACACGTCACTGATCCTGAATACAACATAAGAATATAGCTATACATGCCTATCTGTGTGAGTGGGCGTGTTATTAAATATAATAATAATATGTAATGCATATGCTAATATGTATATAAGAACGAAGGAACGTTAAGTCGAATCGTACAGCTTCCAAACTTTAAACATGAATTATATAGTCGAACGGGGTTTTCTACGACCGATTGTATTTATAGTGGTTAAGTGGTGTTAAATAAATTATAATTTATTGCTGTGAGTACTTATATCTCACCGACAGAATATATAATATACTTGATATGTACCTTACTCACGACCTCGAGCATAATTTGCACGAAGTCGAACGTATGCGATAAACAATATAATAGTTTATCGAAATGTAAACAAACTGCGGTTTCCAATATCACCATTGGACATTATATAACATATGTATTAAAATTGTATTTACTTGTACTTTGTAGAGTTGCAAATATATTTTAAAATAGTTATGTCTAACTCATGCTCTAATTACTATATACCTATATATAACCGATTACAAATAATGGCTGATTATTTTTATTGTTTTCAAAACGTTTATGCGTCCCGGATTAACATGTAACATAACATGTTTTGATCACGACGATTCGCATTCATATAAATTCGTTTGACACACACACACACACACACACACACACACACACACACACACACACACACACACACACATTTTCGCAATTCAAAGTTATACATATATAAAAAAAGCGGGTAAGTGGGTATCGCTCTGCTGTATATTAGGGGGTGGGGTGGACCTCAGACTATGGTAGGTTAAATTTGAATGCAATGATAGGTATCATTGTATACGAAAAACGATTCTGAACGAAGATGATTTGTAAGTTTAGGATATATTATATTTAAATATTATCATATATTCTATTTTGAAACAAATAGTATAGTAACTATATGTTACTATATAGTTAGGTACATTATAGTATCTGTTTATTAATAAAAAAAAGTATTTGGCAACATACGTATAATGAGAGTATGAAATTTAATTTAAATTTTGACATATTTCGTATAAATTCGAACTTTAAGCATTTATAAAAAAAAATTGTGACTAACGATTTAGGATTTTTTTTATCGCTTTAAGAACAACTTATAAGAAACGTTGTACAAAAAATTTTTATCGGCATTTGAAGAAAAAAAACTTAGAAAAGTCGAAAATTTCAATTGTCTATAAGTAGCTTAAAAATGGTCAAAATATTTTGAAAATTTAACTGTAAAAAGATAACCATAATATAAACATTTGGTGAAAATTTCAAGTATTTACCAATGATTCGTTTTTAAGTTACAGCAGAATCAAAAAATCGATTTTGTCGAAAAGTGATTTTTCGTAAAATTGCCGTTTTTTGTCACCTTTTTTTTTTTGTTTTTCTCGATTTTTTTGAAAACTATTTGAAAATGTTACTTTTGACCCCCCAAAGTACCAACTAGATGAATTTTCCTATCCAAAGAGGGGCTGAAGTCAAAAATCGGAGCATTATTACTACTCCAAATGTTGTCGTCAGACAAAAAAAAAACACACATCATTGTAAAATCAATACATTCATCACTCCGTTCAGAATCTAAAAAATATGTCCGTACAATGTAGACTTAAATAAATGCCACATTGACATCATAAATAATTCAATAAAACTCAATAGGTATAAACTACTTGCATATCATTATCGTATCGGCAATGATTTGATTTTATGATAATTTGCCGTATGTATGCGTATTAATGATGTAAATTCGTAAACATAGTAACTTACTGTAGGTGACGATAAAATAACATCCATAGACAACTGTATAATATAGTGCTCAATATATTATTATTGTTTGGCCTCGTCGATAATTTAAAACGAGTGAATGTACAAATTAAATATATAATATACAATATATATGTACATTAATGAATAGGCGAAGTACATCCACAAAAGTGTATCAACACAGAACATTTAAACTTAGACTGTTAAACTATAAAGAAACATCAACACCATGTTTGCGTGAGTTGAGTGCGCTATAGCAACAAATATTTCCTAAATGGATACTTATTTATTAGGTATAGTTGTATGTTATCCTATCTTAAAAAATCGCAAATATAGTGTTTCATGTTTATTAAAACCATAAACAAATTAATATACTCAATATAGGTCACAGAAAATATATTGATCTTAGCTAAAATATCGTTAAAATCCATCACACCGTCGAGTAATTGTGTGGAGATCGGCGAAAACAATGAAAAAAAAACAATCTTGAACTCATAGGTCAATACTCTACTTCTACCTTTCTGAATTTCTATGGAGGAAAAAGAACACAAAATAAGGCAACTGTCTATTCGAAAAAATATTATAAAACGCTGGTTTATTTATTGATAACATATAGGCATTATGGTACAAAATATATTTATAAAATGTTTACAGTATAGGTTTACTACTTAGCTTAAATTAAGTTATATAGTTCAGTTTTCACCATCAAATAAACACTATTCTATTAAGAGAACGTCTCACCCGCATGTGTTGTCTCTGTCTTACACACGTACGACACAGTAAATTTTCGTTCACCGGCCAGTTTCAATAGTATTGCTTTTAGTTTTAATATTAAAGTGAATTAACCTATTATCAAACTTTTAGATAAGAACATTATCTGTGCTCTCTTGTTGGCTTTTTACGATATTTTAATTTTTAAGTGAGTTATGAGTAGGAAATTATTAAATATTTGAAAATACTCATAATTCACTTAAAAATTAAAATATCGTAAAAAGCCAACGAGAAAACACAGATAATGTTCTTATCTAAAAGTTTGATAATAGGTTAATTCACTCTACTATTAAAACTAAAAGCACACTATTGAAACTGGTGAACGAAAATGTACTATTTCGTACGTGTGTAAGACAGAGACAACACATGCGGGTGAGACGTCCTCTTAAAGAATAATGTACCTACTATAGGTACCTTATTTATTTGTTAATATTATATTGTTATGACATATATTTATTTTAAATTTGTGTATATAATTTACAATGAAACATTAAAACGTCATTATGCTACTCCAATATTGTTTGATTTTGGGTTTTTTTTGAGGGGGAGGGGGTACAATAACACATAAGTAACGTAGATTTTTATTGCAGATGTGAGATAACATTTGGTACGATTCTTTATTCCTACTGGTAATAATAATATTATTGGTGGATATTAAAATATGCGTTAAATTGTGAATATGCTGTATTTTTTTGGATTATTCCAAAACTCTCAAGAATAAAGTATGATATACTAAAGTACAATACCATTTGTGATTTTGGCCACCTATAACTACCTAAGCGATCATAAAAACATGTAAATTTCATTGCATGCCAATTTTAACGAGTAATATATCATACGGGACTACGGGAGTACTTAATTATAAAATTAAATATGCTAGGTCATTCTAATAATCTATGCACGCGATACAAACACGTCCTTCGTCATAAGTCATAACGTTACCCCGCGTTCGCTTATATTAAGACAGGATATCATATCGATTACTCGAAAGTGTTAAATAACGTACAATATAGCAAATTTAAACCAGATCCAATTTTGTGTTATTATATCTTTAATACGTATTTTAGCAAATGTATATACCTGTTAAGTGTTAAGTATAAACTTAAAGGTAAGAATTTAATATCTGTGTTTAAATCATTGTTTTTCATAGGTAAGTGGTAACTCGATTAAAAAATTGTCGTTCAAACACAGATAATCTTCTTACTTTTAAGTTTGATAATATTAGATAAAATCACATTAATATTAAAATTAAAAGCTATAATCTATATAAGAGGCTATCGCTAAACAAAATATTGGTTTTGCTATACGCAAATGTGCAATTATTATATGCTTTACGATTTGTATATACGTTCGAAAACATGGATGAGTTGGATCCAATGGGCGTGAGTCGGCCCCTTAATAGAACATTGTGTCATTATACTTTACTTACGTAATTTCTCCGCGATAAAACGCTGCGTTCGATCTTCGTTCGGGTGTATTAATGTCATGTATACCATATGGTAAGCCGTACGTAAAAATAACGATTTTATCGCTTTACATTGTGTTTTTGTAGATCTCATCGTCCAGATAATAATTAATAAATAATAATTACAACGATTTTTTGCGTCTGTCATCGGAACGCCTACGGATGAGTCCACTAGGCCACATAACTATCTAAGGGGAGGATTAGTGAGACGGGAAGCACGAGACTCAGCGGGACCCCGTTTATCTTGAATTTATCCTCCATGGCTCTATCAGCGAGGTTTTCTATTCGTTTACAATCTTAGAACAAATACATTGTTTGCTGGCTGTTTTTTAAAACCGTCACAGGGACAGGAGATGCTAAATTTATTTTCTCTTATTGGCGTCGCAAGAGGATATTTTGCCTGAAAAATCTACCTACGATATTGTCAAGAACTGTACAGACGATATAGAGATTACGGTCTTCGTGACCAAATATTATCAATTAGAGTTTTTATACAGGGTTTAGAGAAAGAGAGAGAGAGAGAGAGAGAGTATTATTATATATCTTATACCGTCGACGAGAAGTCCTTACGAGTCTAATTTTAACGGTTTCAGACACGTGAAAACTCACCTCTGCACGTTGGCCACGTCTCCCCGCTGTACCGCTAACAGATACTTCTTTTCTTCCAGCGAAAGGGATTTCGCCGACTTCCGGTCTTTACCCATCCGGTTCATGTTGTGCTGCAGCTGTTGCGTTATAACGATAATGCCACGATCACTAAATCAATTTTACGATCAACTACAGTTGCCCGCGCTTTCGAAAAGCTCGGACATCCTCGGTCCCGGAAGACCCGGGGACAACGATGTGCGAGAAACGGAATCACCTCTATCGGGAGGATTAACGAGGGCGATCGATACCAAGACGAGAAAAGCGATGCTGGACGAAAAGCCCGAGTCGATCGAATTGCGACGACGGAGCTGCTTAATCAATCACAATGAACCGGCGTACGCAATAGTCATTTTACACTATCGCGTTGCATTCGAGTCCACGACGAAAACTATACCGGCAGAAAACTTGTTGCACCGTGGTCGCCGCTGCACTCTGACTCACGATCGCGCCAGAGTTGTTGGATTGCGGTAGGCCTTGGACGCAAGCGGCTATAATTGTCCCGCCGCCAAAATTCAATAACACAAAAATGTATATTATATACCTGTACGTACGTTATATTAAATGCGTGAATAAAAATAAAATCTATCCGGTTAGACCGGGTTTTCGAAGGTGATCTCGAACCGGCGTTTGCGCGACGTCACCATCTTCCACCGCGCGGAATATAATATATATATTGTAGTCGCGGGTAACAACATTCGATTTGTGACGATGGACTTTCGTTTTCAGCGCGGTTCGACAACAACATAATATTATTATAATACGGGTCACGTATGACATAAATAATGCACCGTCGTCGTGACTATAGTATTGTGTTCGTCAGTCGTTATCATAATTTTATTATTTTGGGGTACGTGGGGTTAAGCGTATTTATGTACAGAGGCACCTCGCCACGCCTCGATTGTGGAGGTAGGAAGACCACGTGCACCGAATACTCCACTTCTCCATCCGTTACATCAACGAACAATATTACTGATCAAATTTATGTATATCGGCGCTTCGAACCGACGACGATAATTGTAGATCAGTGATGACAAACATTTTTTTTTAAGGAACCACAAAATATTTACTTTATTTTGCCTCCAAGTATGTAGTAGAAATTAAAAAACTATACAAAGAAATTTATGAAATACCGTATTGCTTATATATTTTGTTTTAACAAATTTGTCTTGGACGTCGATTTCATGAGTACCTACTTGATCTATTTTCGATATAATTTTAATTCACAAAAACGTGTTTAATAGGTGTTATTATAAAATGTAAAACTAATAAATCAATTAATGTGATAGTCAATTCCAACTTGTTCTCTTCTAAAAACCGGTTATTAACTTAAAAAAATATGATTTTAAAGGACAAGGTGAAATACAACTGTAACCCTGAGGTATGAAGTTTAAAGTCAATTCTTAGATAATAATCAGAAAACATATCTTTTATAGATTCAATTTATGTTTTTAATATTTACACACAATTTTACAAACTAAAATAGTGTTAATCGTGGAAATATAATATAATTGTATAATGAGAAGATGTTTATAGTATAATTATATATTTATATTATATAAGTTTTAGTTAAAGCTATATTATAATATAGTTTATAAAAATTGCAATAAATAAATAAGTGTACAAATAAAAGTAATAATATGGATGATAACAATTTGTAGCCATTATAAAAATAATATATTAAGTGAAAATTATTGGTACAAAATATCACAGTTTATTTTTTTGTGTACTGAATTTTTTCAATCTTTACTTCATCATCAACCAACCTGTAAACATATGATACCACTGTTGAACTTTGGATATCCATCACCACAAAAGAGGGAATAATGTCACTAAAAAAAATAATAAAAATTACATTATGAATAATTAAAATATTTTTTTTATTTAAGGGCATTCAATGCAGTGATGTTCAGTTTTTGTCTAACGCACATGTGACATAGGATTTTAGACGAATCTTTTGCCAATCATACCAATTGATCCAATGAAACGATGAGAATTCTAAAAATAGATTTTAATTTGTCATTGAGTCTACTTGAAATTGATTTTTCCAGATTTTTTACTTTTTGATTTTAACTTTTCCAACAATTGAAATACAGCAATTTTTAATTACTCTTTTTTAACATAATTTTTTTAGAAATTTGGAGGAAAATATCAAAAACTTAAGAAAGTCGATTCCAAATAGATTTGACGACAAATTCAAATCTGTTTTCAGAATTCTTATCGCTTCATTAGATCAATTGGTATGATTAACAAAGAATTCGTCTAAAATCTTATGTCGCACGTGCATTAGACAAAAACAGAAAATTATGGTATCGAATCCCCTTGATGTAATAAATAATTATTATATACATTACCTAACATTGAGCAAAAGTTTTTAGTGTAGTATAATATTAATAGTAAAAAAAGACCTTCACATTCAATAAAAAGCCATCCAGAAATTAAAAAATAGTTGATTAGTAAAATATAATAATATTTTTATTATTTATGTTTAAAAACTTAGGCCATTAATTGTGGGATTAGTATATTTATTATTAAAAAGATATTAGATTTAGAAAACCTTAGGTTTTTGAAACACTTATTTTCGCGTGATAAACATCATTATCCTAAAATCTTGGTTAGATATGGTCACTCATGACCCATCCTAGAGTAAGCAAAGCTGGGCAATGCTTGACCGCAGCACTATAATAGTATAATATGACTACAGTCAAACACTACATTTCACCATACCTCAAAGGTAGTTTTTATATTATATAAATTAATAAAACACTATTGGCGATTTTGCGTTATGAGCAACGAGGTAACCGTTCGGAGTCGGTGAGAGTAATCAGACGGGCTGATTACTCTCGCCAACCACAGGCGGTTACCTTGTTGCTCATAATGCAAAATCGCAAATAATTATAAGAATTTGTGAAACTGTCATAAGTATTGTTTGAAAATATTTTAAATCAATCTAATACCATGATATTTTATATATTAAAATATACCCTTAATTAACCTATCTCAAAAATGGTATCATTTGAAATATTATACATGCATAATATATAATAATTTCAATTTATAATTGACTGTATTTACTTTAACACAAAGCGATTGGTACTTATCTATAAGATTAATTTTATCAATTGTTATAAGCTTATACATTTCTATCTACTGCATGTTTTATATTACTGGTTAGATAAATTAATATAGGGTTCTATTTTTTTTTTTTTGTACTAAGAAAGTATTGGTTTAGTTAATAGTAAGTGCTAGCACATCTGTTAAAAACAGTTTTGAATCTTTTTGCAAGCTTTAAAATTATTATAATAAGTTATAACACATAATAATTAATTTTTAAAAGCAAAAAAATATATTTATTTTTCAGAATTAATAATTTTAGGTAAAATTTTAATTAATTACAATTGAATGCATTTTAATTTAATTTTTTTTTTTAGACAGAAACACCCTACTGCTATTTACTATTATTGGGAACTAATAATAACATAAAATACCTAGATTTTCAAAGTATTATATTATATTATGAGTAGAAATTATTCAATAATACTTTATATGACATAAAAAACATTGTGCTTACTAAGACATATTAATAATTAAATATCAATTTTTATGTATTACAGAAAACTAATATGTTTAAGTTTAAAGATCTTACGGGTTTAATGGATTAAAAGCTCCAGTAGCTGACCCTGGATTTAAGAAAAATTTATTTCCAAGTTCGAACGCGTCAAACTTATGAGTGTGACCGAACACCAGTACGTCTACATCTAGCTGTCTCTGTAGTAATGCAAGGGATTCTGGATCACCCCAAGGTATCACTTGATGGCCATGGCATAAGCCCACTTTAAACTGTCCAACATTGACTACCTTTTGGTCTGGATAATTGAGATTCTAAGAATATTAAATTGAATCAAATATGTTAAAATGTCAATGCACAGTTTTACACAATACATTACCTCATCAAAATCACCACGCACAATGTGCACATCATTGGCAATAGACTTTAAGAACTCGTACATCTCTTTCGTGCACAGGTTGCCCGTACACAATACATGTTGTATTTTACCTGGAGTTAACAGTTTCTTGAATTGGGCCGGTAGTCCGCTGCTACGGAACGGCACGTGCATATCTCCAATCACTAACACCGAACACTGAAAATAATAGAAAATTATAATTGTGCATAGTTTTACAATTTAAGGGTGTTCACAATTAATAGTTTACACCTCGGGAAAACGAAATAAATTCTTTATCAAACTAGTAAGTCTTACCATTTTGAGCTGTTAGTACGTCGGTTAACCCACAACAGAGTATGGACAGACGGACAGACCAGACAGAGTCTATCTACAAATCAACGGAAGTCGGCTACTCAGATATTTATTCTGTTGAAATTGGATTGATCAAAATATCAACGAAAAACCGAATTCCTGTAAATGAAAACAATTGTCAATCACTAAACGGATTCGTGTTCGCCGTTATCACACACGCCTTATCGCGTTACGAGAGAAAAACTCGAACAAAGCCATGACTAGGTCGACGGTCTTTTGCTCCAGAGTGTCTTATGTACAACTGACAATCTTATCCAATCGATCTGCACGAAATACATATTGGACTATTATAGTATGTACAATATTGTATGTATATCAGTATATGTATAATAAAACATGTATATTATTTACTATTAATAATAAATTATGATAAATAGCATTTTAGCCATGTATAATTATTATGAATTATTTACCAACATAATGCATATTTCATATTTTCGTACCTATATTTCAATGATATTGCTTATATATTTTATGTAGTATATTTTCCATCTGCGGTACCTAATAAAAATAAATTAATCTAAAAATTAATGAATCATATTGATAAAATATAATAACAGTCGTGAATTACCTACCAGCATAGATTTTGACTATAAGTTTCAATAAACTATATCAATAACTTAATAATCTGTTTTGAATATGGTGTTATAATTTTACACTGATATTAATAACTTCACAAAATGCATAAGACATTTAATTAAAAATGTATAGGTATTGAAATTTTAATTTATTTTATTTAAATATCCAAATTAATGAATGCCATTAAATATTAAAAATACAAATTATTACTAACATCTAAATTATTATTAAAACCGTAGGATAAATTCCAGCTAAGGCTTGAAACCGATTTAAATAATTTCGGTTTAGGTTTCGATCTTGTATACAGGTTTTTAAATATTTCGGTTTTGATTTCAGTTTTGATTTAGATAAAATTAAAGTTTAAAAAGTTAGGTTACCTAATCTTAACGATAAAAATTAAACAATATTTACCAATTAAAAGAAATATATTCATTACTTTACTATTAATAAAACAATTAATAATTTTGCAAATAATGAAATGGTTATCAACATTTTAATCATGATCTCACCGGCATATTAATGAAATTGACGTATTAAAAATTTTAAAAACACGAAAATTAAAAAAAAATAAATAACGGTTTCCAATTCTTTCTTATTTGGGTTTTGAATTTAATACGGTTTCCAATTTTTTTACGGTTTCGGTTTTGACTTTAACACCGATATCCAATTGTTTTCGGTTTCGGTTTTGAAAACGATTTCAAGCCCTGATAAATTCATCAAAAATAAAATATTCTATACTTACGTAATTAATTGATTAGGTTATAGATAAATATTTAATTAAAAAAATAATTCCTTTATTTTAAAAACTGTAGAATATAAGTTAATTTGGGAGATAAAAATAAATAAAAAGACTGTGAATAGTATTTGTAAACATACTACAATACTACATAAGTATGTGTACAATGTACATATGTCCTATACATTAAAATTAAACAACTTTGGCACTTTGCTGTAAAACATCAGTCACCACACCCATATGAAATATAATATGTCTTTAAATAATAATATTTAATTTAATAAAATTACATTTAACTGTTATTGTCGAAGATGTATGAACATTTCAACAATAATATTAAAATAATCATTTATACATATTATATAACTATTAAATATTAATTAAAAATTAAATTTTTGATTAATATGCATAAATAAAATATATTAAAATTAACAAAAAATATTTAATTTTAAAATTCAAATTATTCAACGGTGAATGTGATTCAAATATCAAGCAAATTAAAGTTGAAACACTAAGAACAATATAATAATAACTGTGTAGTTTTTTTTCGTACAAGTCAAACTGCTGAATAGCTGTTTAAGGTTAGTAAGTTCTTATAAGTTACACATTTCTAGCGCAATAATACTAATTCTTTCACTAAGAAAATAATAATTGTCATATGTGTGGACGTCACTCGTCTCATATTTTCATCAGAGTAGGCCTGACGAGTGACGAGTGCATGATACAGAGCAATCAGAATGATGGTAGAGGAAATATAAAGAAGTATTTTTTGAATTGAGTCGTGGTTTCATTATAAATCAAATTTATTTTAGATTTTGAGTGAAGCAATGAATATTATATTGATTTTTATCATATATGTATTTTATCTGTGTGTATGTGTGTGTGTGTGTGTGTGTTTGTGTGTGTGTGTGTGTGTGTGTGTGTGTGTGTGTGTGTGTGTTTGTGTGTGTGTGTGTGTGTGTGTGTGTGTGTGTGTGTGTGTGTGTGTGCATGTGATGGCAGTAGAAAAAACTATTTAAGCTTTTACTTTCAAAATGGTTTCTAATAAGAACTAATTTATACATTTAATCAGGGGCGTCATTTGGGAGATGGCAGGGAGGCATTAACCCCTCTGTCTTTAATATAATATGATCAATGCTAATAGGTAATAATATTGCCTATTGCCTATTGGGTACCCCTCTACATTTATATATGTATTATTTAGTCATTGTTATCTCTCAAAAAAATGTGTTATTTATCCGGTTATGCTCAGAGTAACTATGGTTAACAGTTATCTGAGATAACCATGGTAGTAAATACAATAGTTACTAACCTAGTAGTTAGTACAGATGTATACAATTTTTTAAGAAGGCACGTTTGTATTGAGATACAAATGTAATTGTTAGCAAGCGGTGTTTTTTATTATTATTATGGACCGGTCAAAATGTTTGCCCCCTCACTCTCAAAAATTGAAATGACGCCACTTAATTTAATAGGTAAAAAGTAAAAATTCCTAATATTTTTCAGAATAACCAGGAAAAAAATTAAAAAATTGGGGAAAACTAGTATTTTTACCCAAAACTAAATTTTAACAAAATTTTTTTTTTTAATATATAACTTAAAATCATGAATCTATTCATATTATTATACGATAAAATGGTATTGACTCAAAAGTTAAAAAATATTATTATTATAGTAATTAAATATTAATTATATAATAATATATAATAAATACAATATTTTTGGGAAAAAATTAAATCAAACTGCCGTTTAATACTAATAATTATATAATCAATAATCCGTGCCACCGAGTTTTTGTTTCGTGCATCCATATTATACTGTAAAATTATAGCATATTATATACGTGAAATACTGGAGGACGGTTACAAGTTTTATCGAAAACTTCCATCCATATATAACAGGTATGACTATAGAAATGAAGTAAGTACTCACTCGAATTATTAAGGCAAAACTGTTGTAGTGTTGACTGACTTTTGTCGACGACTTGACTGTATTGTGAGCCGATGAACGGTAGTATATATAATACTTATACTAATATATATATATTGGATACTTAGCGCATATTTAAGCGGTTGGAGATCCCCTTCTATATAATTATTACCTATACGTAATACGTATCTATATGAATTAGGTGGCAGATATATTATAGGGATATCCATTATCCATTAAGGCGTCCAACTTACCTATGTTATTACCAGTATATGTAACAAGTATTACGTTATAGAAATTTTGGCGACATCGTTATCAAATTGGTGCACCATAACTGCGCATGCATTATGGCCATTTTATAATATGTCACCCTATCTCCACACATAAGTTTTTGTTTTTAACCCTACATAACTACGTACATAAGTTTTTTTATTTTTTTTATTGTTTAAATATAATATACCTATGTTATTAAAACTAAATACAAATAATATTAGATAGGTAATACCGGAAACAGCATAATCTAAACAATGTATCACTAACATTTATATCAATTATTTTAAATCTATAGGTACACGTAGTATTATATATAACAAAAAAACTAATTAAAAATAATAATAATCCATACATACAACAAACATCGTCGTTGTCGGTATAAAATTAAATGTAATAAAATTATAGTGTAAATTAAAATTAGATATTATGAAATGAAGCTAAACTTTTTACAAAACTATATCTATTAATTTGGTTGTCGTTATATAATTCTATTTTTTTATTTATAAATTGAATATTAGTTTTTTGTTGAGTTATAATACTCTTGCTTTCATTTTTATTGGCCGAATTCATTCGTATGTAAGAATTCGTCTGCGTGACCCATACATTAAAAATAAACTGCAATATTTGGATGTGCTGAAGTACACATTATAGAATTCTATAATCAATAGTCAATACTATTACGTTCATTTAATATACAAACATATGCGATTCATTAGGCACCTGATTTCTGGAGTTAATTACCTACATACGTAGAAAACAAAATAAATACGTAATTAATACGTACTATAATACATGTATATATGTACATACATAATATTATGATTTAAATGTACATAATATCGCAGATCACACTCACGTTAACGCTGGGTATTTGTGGGTGTGATGTATAAGTATGGCACAGCCATTCATGGCTGTAGGGGAGGGGCAGGCCGATTCACATCATGGAGGGGATAAATAGTGGGGTCATCAGATTCACCGGAATTCAGTGGGTGTGGAACTTACTAAAATACACTATTCTTATATATTTATTAAATATTATTTAGTATTATTGCTTTTTGTAATTCCCTTATATTTATACTGCTGCATGACTGTATATGTGCTTGCTTATAGTCACATCATTACTATTACATTAATATAATAATATACACGTTATTGTATATATTTATATTTATTATAAAATTCCTTAATAAATAAGACGCTATCGACATTTTCATGTTGCGCTGTAAGAGTCTATGTACAATATTTGAAAATTTAATTGTCAAAATATATAAGTAATAAGTAGGTACCTATGTAATAACTATAAATAATATAAAGGCAACAGCCAACAATGTCCATTAAAATTTTAAATATTATGAACATTTAAAACGGCGTAGAAAGTAGGCAATTTAGGGGCATTCGCGTTTAGAATTGAAAAATAGTGCATCGTACATTCAACGTTACTGAGAAACTATATTACTATTATTACTATAGAGTATAGGGTCAAATGATCTATAAAATAATCTAATTCAAGACAATTTTTCAAAAATAAGCTGTACAAATATTTTGTATATTTACCTATTAATATACATAATATTATAATTTATATTAAACTATAAATGTATAAAAAAAAAAGCCCAAATGGAATATTTTTGACATGGGTATAAATAAAAATGTAATTACAGTAGAGTCCCGCTAATTCAGTCATCGCTAATCCAGACAATTTATGTTTCGTATTTAGTATATACTCATGTATAATATATATATATATATATATATATTCGGGAATACAAATAATAATGTGTACCTAATGTAAAATTGTAAATCAATAAATTTTGAATTCGTATAAATACACGAGTTGTTTTTTGACAGTATATTTATTTTGTTATTATATTGCATAGTGTTTATTAATAAGTAAATTAAAAAAAAACGTCATTTTTTTTAATCCGGAGAGAGTCCGGTCCCATCTTGTCCGGATTAGCGAGAATCTACTGTATATACTTATTTATCTTACTTATATGTATGTATACCTATATAATATATACTACTCAAGGACAAGTTTAATTATTAATTACCTATTTAATTTTAGTTTAAACAAATGTATAGATGAAGAGATTAACAGAGAGCCTCCTATAAGAGTATACTCTTCAATCTGATTGAATCTTTTTCAAGTTAGTTTTCAAATAGTCTTTCCAGTGATATCTAATAAATAGTGTTCTCTTCGATAATTCTAACTATACTAACTATTGAATTAATTTTATTCTTCGCTGTTTCTTTTTTTTTTTTTTATAAAAACTAGAAACTATTTTATAAGTTGTTAATTTTGTTCCTAATAATTGGTATGTATATCCAAAAATAAGAAAAAAAATAATACGATTTTTGTAAATACAATTTGTAATTTTATTAACTTTTTAAATCCAAAAATTTCACATTCGTCCTCATATAAAAGTATAAAACAAATATCGTATTAGATATAATATATACATATATTTAATATTATCTATCTATCTATCTATATCTATACTATTATATAAAATTGTAAGGGTTTTTCTACGACCGCGCTAACCGAGAAAACTACTGAACCGATTTGGCTGAAATTTTTTTCTGTTATACCCAACACTCTGCTGAAGGTTTTAGAACCACTTTTGTCAATAAATAAAAAGTATAAAGTTCATAAAAAATTAAAAACAATTGTACATATATTATTTATACATAATATATTGTACGGCACGGTGGCCCGCGGGTTAAAGCTACCTGTAACCTGACCTTTTTGTTCGTTAAATTGTATTGTGTTTGGTATGAATAATATTGTTTCGAGAAATTTATCGCACGTACACTGACAACATGTATACACAATATTCGTATTAATCTGTTCAAATATACAGTCAAACATAAAACATTGAAGTACATTAGCATAGATCTTCGTATAGAGTGTTTTTTACACGGACTACGTGGGATTTTCTCGAACTGGGGACCCGAATCATCTTAAGATTTTAATTTCAACAGGAGATAAAACAAAAAACGTCATATACTCAGAAGTTTTATAAAATTCTTTATCAACCATAAATTACTCAGCATTTTTTTTTTTTATCTGTATTTATTTTAAAAAAAAATATATTTATCATTTATACCACTAGAAAAATTTCAATCTATTTTCATTAATCGTTTTTTATATTTACTTGTCGATTATATTAAACAATAATATTTGAATAAAAAATTCTACATATTATGATCCGAAGACAAAATAAACAACCAATCACGGGCGAAGTCGTAACGGATCGGCTAGTATATTATATAAAAAAAATTATGAAACCCTACTATGGATACTTATTTACATTTCTTCATTTTTTTCGTCACTTTCATTATCTTGGTATAATATGTGTTTTATTTCCAAATTATTGATCTAAGTTTATTTGGGAAAACCCTTTATACCTATAAATATACGTATTAATTTATTTTGGTATTAATCGAAACTATAAAAATGTAATACTTTTTTCTTATTTTATAATAGGACAATAGTACTCGTATATATTTCAAAACTGTCAAGATTTCAATATTCATGGTTGTCAAAATTTACTTGGCTAGTTTATTCCTCGAAGTTTGACGGAATGTTTTGTGAATTTTACATTGTATTTGCTAATAACGAAGCAGGAGCCAATCCCCAACCACTCGATGCTCTAGTACAAAAACCATTTTGGAACTTAAAACATACTATTGAAACATTTAAAAGCCATTTTAGTTTACAATAGGTACACTTAAAATGTTTTTCAGACACTGATAATTTTTAAAATATAAAAAAAATTATTTCCTTAAATCAGTACCTACCTATATAATGTAAGAAATAAATCAAATGTTGGACCTATCCCCCTAAAAATGCGTCACTGATTATTGGTATTTATTGTGTTATTATTATTATTATTTTTAAATCCTGTAGTATTATGCTGCATTATTTTTAATGCCACGGTGGCGTGGTTTTTCATACCTTCTTTATCTGCAGTATAAAAGAAAAATTGTATAAAAGATAATTAGCACATCAAAAATACAAGAAATATGAGTGGCGGGCATCAACTAAACCTGAGCGACGGGAGAATACGCTGGCTGGCGGGCGTCAACTAAACCAGTACCTTTTTCCCGATTTTAAAAATAACTACTGAGAGTTTTTCAGTTTGAACTCTCCAAAATACGAACTAGATTCAATTTGATATCCAAAACCACCTCCATTTTTCAAAATCGAAACATTTATCAAGAACTTATCACTTATCGTGCACTCATCTACAAAGAAAAAGAAATACATAAATGTAAAATCAAGACATTATCGCTCTAAAATACTGTCAAGGTTAGGTATTGAAATTCTGTTAATGTTATCATTAGGGCTGGGATTTCGATGCACTTGGCATTGTTTTTCAAAGCTTACTGTGCAATGCTCATCATGTCACAAATTTGTTTTATGTACATTTGAATAAGAATAAGAAAGTTTATTTTGCATTTTTTGGCATTTTTTAGTTTTTAGGTCATTTTCTTAATTTTTTAGGGCATTTTAGAGTTTTTGGAGCATTTTTTGAGTTTTTGGAAACCAAGTGCATGAATTTGAAGTTTTATTTTAAGATTTTTACACCAACATGGTTTTTAAACCATATATAATGATATATTATATTATATAACAGATTATAAGTAGGTACTCGTAATTCGTATTATATTATCGGTTTGTCGCCATTATCGGAGTATTATCGAGTAACCTCTACCCGCATTTCCTGTTAAATAATCTTAAATCGGTAAAATCGACGTCCGATGATATCGTTCGACGTTCAGTACGAGTTTTGTCGTGGTTAACACCGTTTTATTACTCAGGTTAATTTTTTTTGGTAATTTAATATAAAAATGCCAAAAGTAAAATGTTCGACAGCGAAAAAAAAATGTTTAGTTCATAAAAGCAATTTTTTAAGGGCATTTTTCGGGTTTTTTTAGGGCATTATTTAGAGTTTTTAGGTCATAAAAGCATTTTTTTTAGGACATTTTTCGGGGTTTTTTAGGGCATTAAAATCCCAGCCCTAGTTATCATCCATAATAAATTAATAAAATATTTACTATTTGGACTTTAGTAATATTTAACCATCATGTATTACGTGGCGCCCTCTAGCCGCGAGGTTATGAGTTGTATAAATATTGTTTATAATAATTTACTTTCTAACGTCTAGAAATAATAACAGCATTGCACAACATATTAATAATATTGTCTTTTACATTGTCCCGTCGTATTATACATAATCACCCGACCAAATCGCCTTCATATAATAAAGAAAATGAAAAGAAGTAAAGCCTTTTATGTGATGTATTAACATTTAAAACTGTAGCAGTAAGGTCATTCATTGTGGTCAAATATACGTAAAACTCGGACATCTTGTCGTGCACAGACCGGTTGTTGAACACTTTAGTTTCGCTTCACTCAACTCGACCGCTGGTTAAATTAGTGGTGTTTTTTTTAATCACCTCTATAATACATTTATTTAGAGTAAAAATATAATTGATATTTTTTTTATTTGGTGGCTTTATGGTAATATTGGTAATTGGTATAATCATCAAGTTAAAAATATTATTGTTGCATAAAATGTACCGATTATCACATCTTAATAGATTTCTTTAATTTATTACGATAATATTATAATGTTAAATAATTCGTACGTGTTGTCATTTTGCAAAAAATATAAGCTCAATATTATAACGTCGGATAAAAGATTATAACTTTTGCAATATTACGATTTACGAATCATTTGAAAAATCGGTTTTATTATAAAAATTGTCGGAAACTCGTCTCTTGCCATGTTATATCGATAATCAATTATATGTTATGTAATTGTGTTCATAATGCAGATATTAAATTAATGATTTAAAAAATACTAGAATTATAACCATCATACTTATGTATAATTACGTTTTTTGTTTACATATTTCAATTAAAAATATGTTTATAACAAGTATCTAGCTATGCATTGAATGCAGTATTATATAGGTATTATCAAAATATTTTTTCCAGTAAATAAATAAATACGATATAAGTATGTTATAATATAATTTATAAGCTATTTAATTTGTGGAGTTATTGAGTTAAGAGGATGACACACGTATTTAAGCAAACTATAATAATTTTAAAATTTAGTAAATTATAATTTTAAAAAACTCATAATTTGCTCCATAGTTAAAGTATCAATAAAAACCTCTGAGATGCATAATTACACTTAAGACCTAACTTTTCATGTATAATTTTTATAATAATTCAATCTTCTTTAATTTGAGTAAAATTGATTATTTTGAACGTACAATTTACATGTTATAAATAATGTTTGTAAGTTTGAGACAACAAATACTGATGATTCTTATAATAGTGATATTTGGATACTTAAAAGTTAGGATAACGTCATTTGAAACTCTTTTCTATTTAATTTTCCCGGTTCGATCGAGTATCTTATATTTTGTTTACTTTGAATGTTTCAAATAATGAAATAACGGTTATGTGTATGGTTACAAGAAAACTTTAAATTGTTAAGTGCCTATAAATAAATATTTGTATTTGTTACTCGGTATTAAAATTTACGTATAAATGAAGATAAAACTATAGTTATATGTATTAACCTATAATTTACACATACATTCTATGAAAAACTTAAAAATAATTGCATTCAAATATGTTTTTAGCTAATATTTTATCATTTCACTGCACGTGAACGATAGCAATAATATTATAGTTATAAACTGATATGTGTAGTTCTACAGTCGTTTGGAATGTGCAAAAACTATATTTATTTAAATAAAAGCAAATTGATTTCTAAAATAATTATTTGAGCGTAGTTTTACGAGGTAGGTACTTCACGAGAATCGAATTCCCAAATCTAATTATATATGATTATATTTTTAATAAATAATTAAAATTATTATAATTACAAGGTAAGTCTAAATAAATAAAATGATTAAACTCATAAAATAACATATGCCACATGGTTTGATTGCAATATAGAATATTGCAAATCACGGAAAAATTTTTTAAAAGTTATGATTATGAACGTTATGTATTGTTAATGTAATAACGTTGATATATATTTTATATATCATTTTATTAAATGTGAACACAATTGAAATAAATGATAATACATTTTTTGTTAATTTACATAATATATATTATTATAAATACATTCATGATTTAAAGTTTGGTGAGTGTAAAGTAATAATAATTATAATAATAATACTCATTTAATAGTCAAAATAAAACAATGAGTGCTAATAACAACTAAATAAATACAAAAACAAAATAGGTATGTAGCTTTACCGAATTTCATAATAAAAATCATAAGATCACTATTATAATATATCATATATATGCATAACAAACTTTGACTTAAACAATATAGTAATTAGTAATTATAATTTATATTTGGTGTGTTTTTAAATTCATAGTTGCCCAAAACAATCTGAAAGTCCTTGGCTCCTTCTCCATGCCGCCAAACGATTTGTATACCACATCTATAATACATAATTACATTACAATTACAATGGTACTTAGAGTAAATATAAGTAAATAATTATCGCTACCAATACTAAAAAAAAATAAAATGTGCTAATAATAATATATTTAACACAAGCTTAAGTTTATATATATATATATATATATATATATGAGATATGTGTATAATTTAACTGGATTTTAAACTTTAAGTTTATTTAAAAACAGTTTTTGCAAATAATTTGGTTTGAACATTTTATTTAGTTATTTTAATACAGGTATATAACTAATCATTATTTAGTTTTCATTTTTCGTAGCTGTTAAATTAGATCTCCGTTGTAGTTGAACTATTTTTAACTGGATTTTTAACCTTTCACAAATTTTAATAGCGTATATTATGGATTAAATATCGACATATCGTTAACTTTATTCCCAATCGTTTAATATGTATACATAGGTAATATCTGTAAGAAACATGTTTTTAATACTGCAGGTTTTAATATACCTAAAACGCTTAAAGCTTCATATAAAATTACAATAAAAATATAAAATAATGTTTTCAATAATAACTACAGCCGATTGACTTAAATTTGAACATTCTGAACAAGGGAGTGTACAAATAGTTCAAATCACTAAGATTCATTACCAATAACATTGATAAATGTTTCGAGTATCAATAATCTGATTTGTATACCTAATAAAGTTTAAATCGATGAATGCTAACATTATTACAATTGTCTACAAAATTATTTGTTAGTTTTTTATTTTTAATCACACGTATTAAATTATTTGCGTTATCCACTATACCAATATATTATATACAACCAATTTGGCTATATAAAAAAATACGCGCTAAAATAAATATTAATACAAGATAAATAATTGACATTTCAATACCATTTAAAAATGGGTAATATGTCTTATAATCGCTAATAAATTATTTATTTATTTATTTATTTGTTTATTTAACGCCAATCGGCAATTCAAGAGATTTACAATACAAGTTATATACAGAAAAGATTTTAGTAATAATAGTGATAGAGTAATATCTTTAGGAAAAAAAACGAGGTGAAACATAGTAATTTACAGTGCAAGCAACTAAATATTTAGTACAAATAAAAACATAACATACTTAACTTACTAACTTAAGTAATGTATACATATAAAATATCATGATTTATAAGTTATTGAGCAGACGAAGCATTCTGTGCAAAGGATAGTTATGGGAGTAGTTGAAACGGTGAGAAGGGACAAGGTAAAGAGAGTGATTTCTAGTGTAATGTACAGGAACGCGGAAAGAGATAGAGGAAATAATACCTAATTAGAAATTGTAATCAATATTCACATGTATAATTTTTAACATTCATGGTAATTATAACATGGAATATTATATGAATTTAGATTTTAGATATACATATATATATATTTAAACTGCAATAAATGTTTACAACTGATTAGAGAAACCGAAGTTTAACAATAACAGAATTAAAATTTTAGTGTAATAGGTATTTATATATTAAAACATAAACCTGTCAATTTATTAAAAATTCCATTTGGTTAGCTAATTTTAATCGAGTTATTCATTTTATTTTAACTAAAAATAAGTAAAAACGTAAACACGTATATATTATTGGCACCAAACTGTTGGCCATTTCACATTTTATTTTTAAACGTAAAATAAATATTCTAAAATTCAAAACTTATTCATAAAATGAGGTTTCAAAATTTAAAACTGAAACGACCACGCACAAGTCACAATACGCAAATCGAAATACAACAGAAATATAGATATACAGATTTTTATCATCAGATTGATGAGATGATATATTTTATTTTTTAATACACCATTGTATTGTATATTTAGTATTGTAATACTGTATGATAATTAAAATAGACAATAGAAAATTAATTTTTACAAAGTATTACTAATAATTATTGAAATCCTTGTCCTAGTAATCAACATCAGAACTTATTTTGTTTTATTTGCTTATAATATTGATAGATATCACACAGCTTCACTAAATTTGCGTTTAATAATTTTTAATATACCTATATATTTATTGTTATCATTCTTATAAAAGTTAAAACAAAATCTATGTGTATTAAGATTTTATAGCTATACAATTATTTGTACATACACAATACTTATATACAGTTATTTATTGTATGGATACTGGGAGATTAAAAGTTAGTAATTCTATAATATTAAATATTGATGAATATCTGAAATTATATGAATCGTTTTTAACTAAAAATTCTTGATATCTTAATGAATAAAAAAGTAAAATTCAAATTTTCATTACACTTGTGATTTTTATTCAATTTTTCTTTAATCTTTCTGCTACGGTTACCAAAAGTTAATTATACATTTACAATACAAATATTTTACAAATCTACCTAGGTTAGGTTATGCATTCGTTAACCTGTAAGTATATAGGTATAGGAGTATACATCAGTTTTAGACGTTTATTACTATAATAAAATCATAAATATACTTCTATTCAAAAATATATTTACTGTAGCTACTTTGTGCTGTAATTTATATTAAGTACCTATATTTATTTAAAATAGGAGAGAATCAGAGAAATAATGAGTAATAAAAGTATATATTATTATTGGGACTGTGGTCTTACAACTTGCAAGATTGGTATGACACAACAAAAAGAATAAAACCTTATTATTTAACTATAATATTGTTCTTAAAATCCCATAAAAATCATGTTTAAATCTATGAATGATCTTAAAACTGATGGTGGCATATTTTAATAATTTTTTGATTAGACACAATTGCATATAATTAAAACAACATAGTACCCTGATGTAGGTTAATGGTACAATCATATTACAAGTATGTATAACTTCCATGAACAATATGATATATTTTCGTCTTTATATAGTGCAACGTAATAATTAATTAAATTTTTTAACCAATTAGAAATATAGCTGATATAAATATTCAAATGGTTATTACAATTTATATGATATTATGATATTGTATTACCTTAACATCATAATCTCTGACACCCAACTCAGCTGCAATAATCTCTAAATCGGTAGAATGGAGCGTTTTGACTTTATTAAATTGAGACTCGAGAACTTCTAAGACTTCGTCAGAAAGTGGTGTGTTGTCATTTCCAATTTTGTTAGAAAAATCCATCGCAAAATTACTCTACAAAAAAAAAAAAAAATAAATGCATAGATATTAAAAATATGATCTAATACTTCAATATTTTATTTTTAGGTACTTAAGCATTTACAGTTAAAATATGTGAGATAAATATTTATTTAATTTTCAAAGACATAATTTTATGATGTACTATTTCAAAAACAATAAACATAAAGTTAATTGAATTAAATTAATTGTTAATATATTTTATTTGTAGGTTAATGGATACTCAAACTTCTGTAGTTTTCTCAAAATACATTCTATTCGTCATACATAAACCTTGACCAAGCTTTCGTAGGTTTTATAAAATTAGACGTATTTATAATATTTTTTTAAACTTATTTTTATACAGCCTGTTGGTAACTAATAAGCGTGTATATAAAATAATAAATAAGCCATATTTTGTTGTTATTTTTTTTAAACATAATTATAAATTTTAAATTTAATCATTTTCAACGAACTCGATAAAATTAATTTTTACTGAAGATTACACTACTACAAACTACAGTAAATTAATGCTTAAAAAAATGTCTTATTTATTTACAAAATACAAAATAGGTTTCCCAACAATACCAAATTGTGTTCATTTAACTTAATAAAGCATTGTTTTGATGATGGCTTAAATAATGAGTTTTGGTTAATCATTACTATAATGCCATGTAATTAAGTATGTCTATAATACAATTATATGTGTTGTATCATTTCTATCAATGTTTACTATTTACTGTTTATTAATATTAGTACACTAAAATATAGTTGTATTTCATATTATGTTTATGTGCATAGCGCACGTTGTTTAGACATTAATTTATAAACCTAATCAAGAATAATATAAACGGACTAGATTGGATCTTTAATTACAAATAACAATATAATTATATGGTATCCAAAGATTTTGTGTCGGCTACCGAAAATATTTTGTGTAAACATGTTCGCACATTTTTGCGATCAATATAACTACTATTAAACACGAAATCCACGTAAAATATGTAACGATAAGATAATGAGCGATTATATTTACTTATTCATTATTTTTAATGTATTATATCTACTTTGAAAATTGAAAAAAATTATAGCTTTAGTTATGTGTAATAAAACACCATAAAAAATAGAAATCAAATTAAAAAAAAAAACTTTCACACACATATTATATTATACAGACGTAATAAAAAAAATAATTAAGATTATTTTGTCCGTAGCTATAAATATGTATTATCGTCCATGCAAAATCGAGCGATGATAGATGTGTTTTCTTCAAAAAAAAATGTCCTGTCTTTAATTACCTACTTACCTATTTAATATTATTTTATATTTTCAACATATATTTTTCAATTCAAATTTACAATAAAATCGTCGTAAACCAAACATGCGCGTTGATAAAATGTATACCTACACGCAACTGATAATAAAATCATAATATGAATCACTTACGTCTATATTATGTTTGGAGATCGAGAGGATATGCAGTCGCAGCGATCTTCGGCTGGCGCGTAATAAAACTTTACGAAAGCGTTTCCGAGCGAATCCCGACAGCGGACGACGACGTACTGAGTTCGAAATCCGCGCGCAATTTGCCCGTCAATTTTCTGCGGTGACGCGAATATAATAAATTACGATTTTGCAAACAATATTTATAATTATTAATGTCTATTGAAATGCGCGCGCAAGTATAATCAGAAATGTGGAAAACGACAAAATGCAATGGGTACTTATAATATAATATACTATTTATAATAATATGATGTTTGCATTAGCGGTACAATCACGATTAATGTTATTTATTGTCGTAAAAATTTGTATTGCAATCGTCCATCGATCAATTTGATCGTTGTAATTTTTTTTTTCTAGCACTCGAAAAATTTGGCAAGCCGACAAACTCGCGTGCACGGACCGCTCTCGACGGACAGCTGTGGCGGTTTAAAGTATATAAGTTATATGTACAAAACGTATCATAGTCTCAGAACATAATGCGCGCGCGAGTATTTGTGTAATTCTATAGCTGGTTACCTCGAGAGTAGGTCGGACGTCTTCGGCCCCCACCGCGCATACACCTTTTATTATTATTATTATTGTGACGCGGGACTTTTCTCTTCGTATTTTATCGTGGTATACCTAGCCACCTAGGTCCCGGACAAAATAATAATAATATTGTGTGTTGAAAAATAATTCTTCTTCGATATCATAAATTAAATTTTAATATTAATTTATGATTTCAGTGAGTAAGTGTGAATAGGTACGCGGTCGCAACATTCGGGTGATAGTAATAGCAGCATACCTACATGGTTGGAACGATATTGACTAGAACCCTAGAATAATAATTTATAGGCACGATTATAAAATGGGAAATACGAATTTAATATGTATTGATTTTTTTTTATATATAATCCGATCAGAAATTATTCAAAATGTCACGATATTACATGCAGTATTTTATCGAAAAAACAACTGGTCAAAAGACCGAAAAAAAAATTATTGTTAAAAATAAAATATTAAAATTACTATTACATTATACTATATGTATGAATATATTTTTTGTTTAAAGGCTTTTAGTCGTTAAACAATCGTATTTATAATAAATTGATTTATTATTAGTATATAAATATCTATCTTACGATCTTAAATCGCACGCAAATAGTATGTTTGACTATTATTGTGCCTACTGCAGCCTGTCTATGAAATAAATGATGTATGATCAACCCAGAAAGTGCAACATTTCTAACATAGACCTGTGAGCATTATACACCCCAAATAGTTATAATAGTAATATTGATATCAGTAAACTATAAAGTATGCATATCAACTCTAAATTAAAACGAATGTGCTTTAATAATATATAACGCGTAATGAAATATCGTAAATAATTCAACATATTAACTTGGTTCAAGTCCGTGAGGAAAAGAGAAAAATTCACACGATATGTGTATTGTATATCCTCTTTGTGGCCTACGTACTATTATATATAAATATAAATATATATATATTATGTAATTTATACGGTCCGCGAAAACTAGATCTATTGTGTTCAGAAAACCTGCACCCGCACGGCGGCGGTGTCACTATTATACATATATACTACACACATTGCACACACGCTATAGTTTATAATAATAATATTAAAGTGAACGTCGTAATAGTATACATATATAATATATTTGCGTTGTGTACTCGTGTTTACACAACATATATATATATATATATATATATATACATGGTTATAAAAATATGTTACACATACCTATATTATAATATTATATATAGGTAGGTAGGTATGATTTTTTTTTTGTATATGTGTATCGTATTATAACTATCGTGTTCGGGTTTAGTCGGTATTTCGATACTGTACTCGTGTGTGCGTGTGTTTGGTTTTATTTTTAATAGACTGCGAGAGACGTTTTCAGTTCAATACTGGCTTATATAGTTATACGTCTATAATATACATAATACGCTGCAGTAACAACTAGCTGCTGTACCTATACACACGCACGAGGCCGTACGAAATTCCGAGCTTAATAGGTATCCTTATTTAAATGTCAACGGCTAAAATCGAAATGCTTACACGCACTGCGCTGTGATAGTTTTTGCCGAACGACGACCGGACTGCACGATATTATAATTTATTATACGTTGCTATATTGTATTCGTGTCAATCACACGATTTAAACCATAAGATACGCATATTATTTAATGAATGAATAAATTTAGATTTGTTTTTGGTTCGTTTATTTTAAAACTTTCCTTAATTTTACACAATATTATATTCGTATACGGATTTGGCAAGATCATAGACGAAAAAACTTATTAAAAATTTAAATATGATATGCTACATTAAATTCCAGGCATTTGTAGTAGTTTATATTTCATGTTATGAATTTGTTTTTATTTAATAAGCGAGGAAAGTAAGAAAATAACGATTTATTTACTATTACTATTAATAGTAAACAGCACGATTTGGTTTGGTTTTATAAAGATACAAGATACGTTTTGTTACATATATAAATGTTCATTCTAGTAATAGTAATATATTAAATATATTTATTAATACTTAGTACGAATTAAACTATCGTAAATCATTAATCTCGCATAATAATAAATAATATAATCTTATCGTTTCGTACGAATTATGAGATTAATTCCGAACTCGAGCACTCTAGAGCACAAACACATAATTGCACTACACTTTGTGAAGGCTTTCATATAATAACTACAGAATAATATAATATTGTGGAATTAATTACTGTGGAAAAAAATCTTAATTTAACAATTAATTCTGTACAGACAATAAACATTTCGTATACTCACAGAAGGTATTATTAGTTAATAGTTGGAGCCCTATAATCAGGGGCGTCATTTCAATTTTTTTTTTTTGGTACGCATAAATATTGAGCAGGGCACTATTTATTATTTTTTTTTTGACATATTTGACATTATTGTGATGTGGCCGAGCGGGCCAAAATTTACAATTTAGAATTTTAGGTACGCAAATGTATACCCTGCGTACCGCAAATGACGCTGCTGTCTATAATACTGCAATATTAAAAAAATAAATAAATCGTTACAAAACCTTTCATTGTTAAAATTATGTTAAATACTATCTAATTTTAATTCCTATATACTTACACGTATTCACTAATACACTGTACAATGTACAGTGTACTCCACATAGCGCCTATTATGTTATTTTATAATATTATGTGCAATATACGCCCTCGAGCGTTGTCAAGTCTCCACGTGGTTCTATAGATATAGATAGCCTAATTCAATATCAATGATGCAAAATATTATGAAACACGATGAATAACAATGTTTTTAATGGAATAATTTATTGTATCAAAAGAATTAGGTAGGTGCTTATAGCCCATATAGGACGAGAATTAATTTTTCATACCCATAATTTTATTTGCGTGCGCGGCGTAGCCTAATCGTAAAGTTCCTCGTTTAATATTTCGTCATATAATAATTTATAATATCGAATAAATACAGGTATACACCTAATAAATCGTAATTTCAAAATACATGATATTGTTCTAACGATGGAGGTAATACAATATTATACGACTGCAGCGGACGAGAATCTTAATATTATTTTTTTTATCGTTATTTGTTATTATAATATTATACACATATCATTATTCGCTCGTACAAAAAAATAATAATTATATCGTATTGTGCACAGAGTTAAATTCAATACAATAATTCATGTATAATATAACACCGCACATAACCATAATATTGTGTTCACATCTCTTTGTTCCGGGGATTGAACTCTTATCAAATATCATATAAATTATAATAATATGTACCTACTTGTATTATAATATATTATGTAGGCTATTACGCGAGCAATACGAGCCAAATGCGCGTACCTGCAGTACAAATAAAAATTATTGAATGTATTAACTACATAATATACATTTATTTCCATAAGCAAATGGAACGTGCACCACTATGTGTTTGGTATATTAGGTTATTTAACATTTGATTACAATACAGTATAATATACTAAACATGTATATAGTGTTGCACACGTGGCCCGTGTTTGAAAAGTTTTAATGCCGACAGTGTGCTGTACACCATTTTACACGTACCTACACATAATATATTATTATAACTATGATTGCCATTATACGCTGCAGTAGTTGGCGATTTCTCCGACAAACCTTCAATGTTTCAACGTAGGTATTTACCCAAATTTTTTTCGACTTGACATGATGTATATTATTAATTAACGCGGTTGTCAAATACGACAGATACAGGCCTAAACAAACGATTTTTTTTTTTTATGATATTTGTCTATAGTTTTATGTTCGGGTTTTTGTTATTCGGAAAAATATATTTTTTGGTCAAACAATAAATTTGTCACGAGTATTTCTAAAACATACTATACCTATAAAATATAATTTTATTGATTTACATAAGCATATAATAATGATTTAAAAATGGGATATTAATATAATATTAAGATTTAAGTATACTAAAAATAGCACCTAACTTTTTTTTATAACTACGTGGTTTATAGTTAAAAATAATACATCACATTTAAAATTTAAATTGTATTTAGCAGGGCACATTTATTATAGGTATACATACTACAATCTAAAATGTTAATATTTAATTTATAATACTATATACAAGTACTAAGAATTTAAATCATACTTATATAGTTATATTATATTTTAAAATGTCAAATGGATTTACCGATAATAGTGATGAAATATTAGCTAGATTTGAACCTAACCTAACCTAACCTGTCGATATTACAAGAAGAAATTTTAAGTTATTGATATAAAGTTATATTTCTATAATTATTGATGATTGATCCATAGCTGAAAGCCTGAAAAAAATGTATTATAATTATGTGATAAGTTTTGCGATTATACATTTTTAAACGGAATTATCGTTTAATTGGTTATTATGATGAATATTGATAATATTTTAAAATAAATATGCCTTTTGTCTTTACGGCTATACCTGCACTACCTGCACTAAAATGTGTAAAATGTATATAGAAGCAAAAATGTGGCTGTTTTTCTAGGTCGAAGATATAATGACAGCAAATTATTGTACCGGTCAAACGATTACGCTACTGTACCAGCAATCTTGTATATAGCTGCCTATATAGGTAACCGTTAGGCTTATAATATGTATATACCTACTATAATAAAGCTGTGATTTCCCAAAACCTATACATACCCTATTATCCTGTGACTAATATATATTATACGAATATACGATGTACTTAATTCCTAAAATAGTTCATAATTAAAAGGTTAACACTAATTTTCTTAAAAAGTGTTTACGTAATTATTATCACTTTCTCTTGTTTTTTTAATTTTTTGATTTTTAATTTTATATTCTGAAACACATTTGTCTGAAATTTTTAATGTATACAAATTGAATTAAGTGCTGGTGATTAGTTAATAGTACTAATAGTAGGTACCTATTTAAAATTTAGACAAGTGGATTGTACCACTAATTAATCTACTACTAAAATGTTTACGCATAGGACAGTGCTCGGAATGGGAAACTTTTTGAACCGGAATGCTATATATTGTTATTAAATACACGTAAAAATATATATCTTTAGTGCCTATATTATATTAAAATTACAATTTTAATTACCAAACCATGAAATATTAAATGAAATACTAATAATTACTAATTAGGTATTAAATTACCTAACCTAACTACCTAAGCATTAATTATTAATTTATTATGATATAGACTACAATGATAAATTTTTATTATTTTGTCATTAAATAAATATTCAGTTACACGGTTAAAACTCAAAAAAAAATTCTATCTGATAGAGGTACTTATACCGACTATAATATTAATAGTTTGAAATTCGGTTTTTAAATGTTAAAAATATTTTGCTTCAATATATAATATTACAAATATAGTTTAAAAAAAATATATTTTCATGACTTGAAAATGATGTAAAAAAAATTATTTCCTAAAACATTGATACTTTTTGATAAAAATGAGTTATGGCCTTTAAAAAAAGCACACTTAACTTACATATTCAATACATAGATGTTTGGGTACTGTGGTCTAAGATCTAAGAATATTAGTATATATTACGCAATACGCACAGTCTTACACCGGATATTATATCAGTTCTATCGGAATGGATTCAGTTACTACAGCATATTTAATAGTTTCAGAACATCTTTTACTCGAGGGTATTTAACGTACTTATAATATAAAAATTAAAAAGGACAAAGGTAACTCCTTATGTGTATATATATATATATATGCCAATATTCTGAAATAGAATAATAAAATAATGTAGGCTGAACACGTCTGTATAGTTGTATAGATATTATATATAGACACAGTCAAGGATATTTAATAGGAAATAGGCGTATAAAAGTAAAGTTATAAAATATTGTGTCTGTGAAATAATTTCGTAGATTATATTACTTTACTATTTATGATTTAACTCAAATAAAGTTATCGTAATAAATAATAATAATAATATGTAATATAATTAATAACTTATATTATATTGTTCTATAAGCTTCCGCCCCGATAATAATATCTATCGATAATATACACGGGCAGATATAGGTACCTACACTACGTATTATATAATTTATAATAATATTACTACAAACTTTTATTTGTTTAACTACAAAACTTAAGTTTTAACTTAAACTATAATTTAAAAAAAAATAAATACATTAAAATAGAAATATTAATTGATTTTTTTGTATTATATATGTAATAATATTACTTCTAAAATAAATACCTAATAAATGTATTAAACAATACAATTTACTATTTTTTTTACATATCAATATGGAAATCAAATATTTTTCATTTCAGTTTACCAAGTTCAATTTGATAACTGTGATTTTTTTTTGAAATTATATATTTTCTCATTTTTTAAGGACGTCTATCACGGTTACCATGTATTGTAACTAAAACCTATGCTGTGTTATAATATGTGTAGTGTTTATATAAAAAATAAGTTGTATTTTTTTTATGTACCTACGATATAAAGTATTGCATACAAATTATGTGTACACTGTTCCTCAACTTATTTAACAAGCTATAGTATTTAATAGTATTTGATACACCACACCTTAAATGAAACTCTTTATTAAGTACAATTAAGCAATAATTACCGCACCATATTAATAGAGGGAAGAATAAGTTACAAAATAAATTACGCTCTATAAAGCGTATGTCTTCGAATTTAATACATTAAAAATACTTAAGCGGCCGCTACACCAGCATTTGTTTTCTCTGTCTATCTACCACATAATATATAGGAACAAAGATACTCTGTATTTCCACGATTACGACCTCTGATTCAGTTTAGGGCAAAAGCGCCTGTTATATATTTTATAAAGAAGAGCATTTCCTGTACATTGACCTGGTAGATTTTTAATATTTACAATTTTGAATAAATTATTAGTAGTTAAAAATAATCGAAATTATTTTAAATCAAAATATGCTTATATATTTTATAAAAAAATATAAAAATTAAAAATTTATCCGGTCAATGCACAGGGAATACTCTTCTTTATAGAATATATAATAGGTGCTTTTGCCCTAAACAGAACCAGAGAGTCGTTATTGTGTAAATACGGAGGCGGAGTATCTTTGTTCCTATATTATGCTGTGGGAAATAGATAGAGAAAACAAACGCTGGTGTAGCGGCCCCTTAAATACTTAATAGGTACTTAAATTCTAATGATGAGCACTTACCCTTCTTGGTGCGTATTTTTTATAGTTTATATTTAAGTTTAAAAGTATTTTTTAAATTTGTACAAAATAATTATAGTTATACAAAAAGATAATTTTTAAAATACGATAACCTACGCCTATTATATTTGTTATAAAATCACTAGATACTTATTTTAATACATATTGTATATATTTATTAATTATAACAATCCACATTTTATAATTATTATTGATCATAGTTGTATATTTAATATAAAACAAAATAATTTATTTATAAATTATAAATAACAATATTGCATACAATATTATACTATTGTATATTAAAATGATAAGTGAAAATTAATTTAAAGAAAAAATATCAATGGTTATTTTAATGGTTGAATTGAATTGCATACAGGATGATTCTTTAATTGAAGGACACTCATTAATTCAAATGCTATAAAATTTTTGAAAATATTTTAAAGTCATTATGCAAAAATAAAATTGGTATTAAGTTTTTACTTTTTTTAAAAACTACATCATAATACATTTTTAATTTTTTTTTTAAAAGTAGAATAATTTTCTTAATACTTTATAGTTTATTCATTGACTAATGTAGTTTATGATTTTTAAATATTTAAAGTTTAATTAATCGGAGTGCGATGGAATAAATAACCCTTCAAAATATTTGTCTCTGATCATCTAAATTTTAAATAATAATTTAATTAATATAAACTATGTGTTGGAATTTTTATTTTGTGTAACAATATTTTTCTACATAATACAAAATTAAAATTGTATGTAATCATTCATCAAGAATAAAAACTTAAAAATGATAACGAAAAAAATATTGTTATGAAAGCACTAAAAATTATGAAAACTAATTTTAAAAAAACGTTAATAGTTGAAATAATGAGTAAATGAGTAGCTATATGTATAATTATTATAGACAATAACTAAGTAGGTTTGAGGTGAAAATATTGTTAGTTTTAACTTTTAAGTTATAATAATCATTCTAATTTCTCAATGATATAAAACACTGTCTACTGTTTACACAGTTGCCCAAACTTGTAGTTTTCATAATTTTTAATAATAAACGTTAAAATAGAGATTACCTACTCAAAATATATTCATTTAGTTTTTAACTTAAAGAAATTATAAACTCTAACAATTCCTAATTATTATTATGTTTGATATAATATTTATTGATAGTTTGACACATAATAAAAAAGTTAAAACCATATTTGTACAATATCACAAAAAAAAACTGTAATACATTCCGTAAATAAAAATAAAACGAAAGAGAAAAATATTTAACGTTTTAATTCAAGGATATTGTAAAAGAGTTTTAAAATATTATTTTTCTATCACACATTAACGCCGAACTACCAGATAGAACAGATATCTTATTTGATGGGTTTATTTACCTATTGAACCACTATATTATTATATTTTATAACTATATAGAATACAGTCATGTAAATAGGCGTATAATGAATAAACGGGCATTATCATTTGAAAGCGGATGCCTGGCAGCGCTTTGTAAATTATGCTAATGGTTCCAGAAATGAAAAACAACTATTTTAAAAACGAATTTTTGTTTGATTTCTCTTATATTTATGTATTGAACTAGTCAGATATATTATTAGTAATTAGGTGAGGTTTATATCAGTAGATTCAAACTTCTAAGACACGAAGTGGGAGAAACCATGTAACCGCATGTATTGGTTTTACGAAGATTTTAGTTCAGAATTAAGTTCTTAGAAAATGTATGTGCCTATAGCTTTACACTTGAGTAACTAAAGAATGTCTTCGACTATAGTGATTGTATTACACATTATACCAAAGTGACTTGTTGAACTATTTTTACTGAAGGAGCGAAGATTTGAATATAACATCTAACCCACCCATATTTAAATGTACCAACCTACCAAAACCGCTCGCATTATACACTTCACACATTCACAAGTATACAATATTGAATCATAATAATGTTAATAAATGAATACCCATTATATTGTGACTTGTGAGTATACATCTAAACCTGTTATCTCATTATCTGCAATCTGCAGGCTGCAGCTGACTACAGCACTGGCGCGTTGCTATTTGATATCGTTTAATGTGTGTCGCCAAGTTTTTTGATTGGAAATAACAAAAATGAATAGTAGGTATAAAATATTTTAATACTTGGACACTGGCACACTGCAATATCATGTCGGCTATAACTTATTGCTCGCTTCGATTTAAAACATGCAAACATACAGGATACAGCAGTGCAAAACATATGTATACCTACGAGTGCAATCCTTTTCGAACACCGAATCTATGCGATTCGATCGGCTTTTATGCGAGGAATATAGGTATTCAATCATCATGACTAGATATGTTTCTAAATTGAAACTATATAATATTATGTAGGACGTAGGTATATGCAGGTCCGGATTAAAGGGTAGGCAAAATAAGCAATTGCTTACGGCCCAAAAAAAATTCAGTCCATAATTTTTAAAAACAAATTTATATATATTTGATGGTGCGAGTAGTTACTTCAAATAAAAAAAAAATATAAAAAAAATAGTAATGCCAAAAATCAAATATATTTATTAATACTTCATAACACACGCCGAACTCAACGGGCGGTGATGATGGTTCCACGTCATTTGATCCGGTAAATAATATCCGGTGACAAAAGATTAACTCTAGTACTCTACTAGTCTACTATTATAGTACTATAATAATACTACTACTAATGATAAAAAAAATTAATACAAGAATTCAAAATTTTAAATGTAGATTCAAATGTAAATTATAATTATTTTAATTTTATTTGTGATACCTAATAAATAATTGAAAATAAAATAAATTTTTTTAAGTGTATGAAAATTATGTGTAGGCCATTTATATGAATGTGCTTACGGCTCTAAAAACCATAATCCGGCTCTGGGTATATGCTTAATATAATATTACTATAATATGTATATAATATCCTTACATATTTATACACATGGTTTGCTCACTATATTATACATAATATATATACTTACTGTCAAAGTGACAAATTATTTTATTGTAATTGTAATTTATTTCCACGAATTAACATTATTATATATATTATGTAGAAAAAAGTAGCAATTTTTTTTAATTTGAGTGCACTTACGCCGTCTCGAATGACGCAAAGGCAATGCCCTATATTAGAAAAATAAATAATTGTTTAGTCGCGGCGTATAACGTGTGAAAGACGGAATGTACTTAAGAATACAGAACTATACGTGACTACGCGTAAGTGATAGTAATGAAATGAGAGGATGTGTAATATTACATACTACGATGTTCATTATAAAAATAAACAAAATGTGATGTTTACAAATAAAATATATACATTATACATATATATACTATATAGTTATATGGATATAACTTAAATTATCTAACCTTATACTTAAATGGAATATTAGGTAGATACATACCGATATAATATGTATAATTGGACAGAGGACAGCTATATGGATGTGTTAAGCATAAGTTATAAGCGTATAGATAGGTATCTTATATAAACGGTCTATAAAGGAATTAAAAACGCTTTTTAATGATGAAAAAAGTCAAAGAATAACATAGAAGTGTAAACCTAATTTAATTGTAGTTTACATATAAATTTTAAACATAAATAAACAACTCATACATTAAAAAACCTATCTACTCAATGGCAAGGTAACAGTAGTCCACATCCTTTTAATAAACTTAATCATCAATCATAGATGAGCAGTTTATGGAACTTTGTTACTGTGCCGGACATCCATTTCAGAAATATTTTTATTTTAGCTTATGTACCTATTTTAGTATACCTACTGGTGTATGCTGAAAACGATGAATTCAGAATTTGTCAGGCTGAACAATAATACGCCGTCTGACAATAGGTTCCACCATAGCCCATAAGCGGCAGGCGCCCGGAGCGGGGGGGGGGGCAAGCTGGGGCATTTAAATTGAATGTTTTTTAAGATAAATTACATTTAGGTACTATATTATCATAACAAATTGTAAGTGGTTGTATGAATAATAGGTCACCATTATAAAAACATATTAGATTAGATTATTTGTATTCAATTGATAATTGTTGTTTTAAAATACCTAGTAAAATTATAATATTTCTCCTCAAATCCTAACATTGACCCCCTCCTAGAAACATTTCTACGTGCGCATATGGGTATACCGTTATTCATTAACAAATCGGCCATAACTTCGAAACTATATATGTCTAATTATCAAATTCTGACTCCACTGTCACTTAAAGTTTATGTACCTACTTAATAACCTATAACTACCTATATAATATAAAAAAAATTGTAAATTAAAATTTAAAGGGTTGAAGTCAAGAAATAACTGTGATTCAAGAATACAATTGATATTGTACTCGGTGTTACAAATTCGATATATTTTATATGTGTAGGTATTCTATTATTGAATTGATATTTGATACAGACGGAGAACACTATTAAGTATTAATTAGTTAACTAATGTGTAAATTTGTGTTCCAGTGATGAATTTATATACTCAAGAGCGCAATTTAAAGAAAAAGCTGGAGGCGCTAAAGTTCCTCTATTGGTCTATTTTTTTTTCATGTCATCTTATGGTTAATGGTTATGAATACCTATTTCAACTAAAATCTAAATTAATATGAAACAATTTGGGGATGTTTTAATAATATTTTTATAAGCCTATTTTAGATTCTGAACAGAGTGATGAATGTATTGATTTTACAATGTGTAAAATGTGAAATCGCGTAAAATATTGATATATTACAATATACAAATTATATATATATATATATACCTAGGTAAATAGGTAATATTATAATATATTCTACTAATTATTATTAACTGACAAATCATCTCCGTTCAGAATCGTTTTACGTATACAATTACCTGTAATAGTGACCAGTGACCTATTCTCCATCTCTACTATACGGGCGCATATCGATTCCGCCGGCTACCGTTTATAATATCTACATATTGATTCCGTATCAACTACTGTTTATACCCCCCCCCCTTGTAATTTATAAATGTATTTTTTTAAATATAGTCCTACATAATATAATTATACATTTATAAAACTATTATTACCTATCATTTTATACAATAATTTAGACTACCTATACACATTTTAATATTTTATAATGTATTCACATAAAAATTGTAAAATTGTAATATTATTATTATTTTTAGATTATGTATTTGTAAACGTTAATAGTAGAATTGAGTTAGGTATTTCTGTCTTTAATATCAATTCAACTTGAAAAAAAAATTTTGCACATATTTTATTTTATTATTTTGAAATCAATGTTTCAAGGCGGGTGGCATGTTGCGTACATAGTAGTGTGTGACTTCAGAGCGATACCCACTTACCCACCTCATTATTTATGCATTTAAAAAAATAATAAAATTATATTGTATACACGAAATATTTCTCCATGTTGATCCATTTTGTGTGACATATTTTTGGTACTTGGACGGGAGCCAGGGCTCCTAGGGCCTAGGCGCCTAGCCGCCTAATTCGCACAGGCAGAAGTTCGGTATCGATACTGGCTGTAGTACCAATTACTAAGTGTGATTGCTGAACGACTGAACGAGTGTACGACTGTGCAAAACGCCGAGTCGCCAAGACATGAATGCGTGACATTGCGATTTGCGATGGTTATTGCTTAAGTTTTTTATTTAATCTCTTATCACTTTGAGGTAACCATAACTCATAGAATTAGTTATCTATGGAATCTCCGGTATCACTCATATACCTTATACTAAGTATAAGGTCTCCGGTATCATTGAATAATTCAGAGCCCATATCACCGGAGTATCACATTATCACACCAGCAAGCTATTGAACAACTCATGATAGACAATCACGAACACGAGTAGCCCGTTTACAGTCAATCGATGTACTCAATGAATGTAAGTTGTAAATTATCTAACAAAACACGAGTATTGGTCATTTCAAGTTACAAAATATAAACAAATTTATTACTCAATCACTACCTAAATTGTATAACTATAAAAAAAACTGTTTGAAATGGCTTCAACATCAGTGTCTAAAGGAACATTTCAACCGGTAAGTTTTTCAACTTTTATTGCTATATTAAGTTAGATAGAAACTGTTTTACATAAGTACTTATTATTATTTTATTTACAGTTTAATGTTTGAGATTTTTTAAGAAAAATAAACAATAAATTATATTTGATTTATAAATATGAATTATGATATTTTTTGTTAACACACAAGATATTAATATTTTAATTTTAATTTTTAAATCATACAACTTAGAAACAATATTTTTGTATATGATAAATAGATTACACTACTTGATTCAATTAAATTATTTATATATTTGCCTATTATAAATTAATAATATTCAGCACACATTTCTAAATTCGTAATGATAATATTATAGTTACATCATGGTTTATTTTTTACTTTATATACCTATTGATAAATAGGATTCTGATGTCCATATTACATTTGAAGATCAACAAAAAATCAACAAGTTCGCAAGGCTTAATGCACGTGTTGATGAGTACAGAGATGAATTAAAATCAAAACAAGTAAGTTAATTAGTTTCTTATTATGCACATTTTATCTTAATTAATCAAAATTATACAATTTTAGTTACTTGTAAATTAAGTATATAAAGACAATAGTGGACTGTTCAATTTTGTATCCAATTATTTTATTTTGTAAATTTTAGACCCAGTAAAAATACTAAATTTAAAATAATATTCGATCTAATTTGATTTATAAAAAATAAAAATACTTACATCTAAGACTTGTAACATAAAGACTAATTCATCTTCAATTGATTTGTATAGACAACATTAAAGAACCTAGAAGATGCTTCTGAAGAGTTAATGTTATTAGACGAGGATGATTGTCCTAATCTTCCATACCTTACAGGAGAAACTTTTGTATATTATAATCTAGAAACTGCACAGGTATGAAAGCTATAATTTCTATTATTTAATTGTGAACAATAATTTTTACTATTATTTGATGTGATATTTATATAGAACAATTTGGAAGAATTGAAAAAATCTGTTGGGAAAGAGATGAAGGACATTGAAACGAAAATCAAAGATATTTCATCTACAATGAGCGATTTAAAAACACATTTATATGGAAAATTTGGTAACAATATAAACTTAGAAGCTGAAGATTAAAAAAAAATATATTTATTTCTCTATAATAATGTAATAAAAATTCTTATCAAACTAAAAATATAATCACATAAGTATATTTATATATAAAAAACTTATAACCCAGCTTTCAATTAATAAAAAAAATATATAAACTTACTTAAGATTAAACTTAGATTATAATTTCATTTATACATTTTATACCTATTAAAAAAAAAAAAAAAAATATATATCATTAACATAATAACAATAATAAACAATGTAAAAACAATTATAAAGTGTGTATTTGTATTCATAGATTATATTAAAAAAATCAGTTTATTAATTTAAAATGTTTTGGTCATTGATTTTTAAAATAATATTACTTGAACCCAAATATTTGGAAATTCAAGTTCTATAATGTGTTAGATATGTTAAACGATTGATAAATAAAAATAACTACAATATACTGAAATATATATTACTGAAAATTTTAATAGATAACAAAAAAATAATATCCTTTTTCTGTATTTACCTTATGATGTTATTGGATTTTTTATTTCCTGGGATACAAAATTAAGATACAGAAACATTGTAGCCTTTTGAAAATAACTTGCGTTCAAACTTGGTTATTTATGAACTGTTGTTAAAATATTATTATCATGCAATAATCAAGAAACAGTTATAAAAATGTATTTGGTCTTAGTACTTAGTGGCCATGGTGGACAGACAACATTAATGGTGTCACTGTACCACATACTAAGCATAACAATTGTAATGGGTTAAAAGTATCACTGCCACCTCTAGAAGCTTTGACCATCAACTCTGGAAGTACATGAACTGTAGCAACGTACAAAAAGGTTCCTGCACTGAACAACATGGCAGCTCCGGTGGCATTCATGGACGACAATGTTTCTTTACTTTCCTGAAATGTATTACCACAATAATTCAATAACTGTAAACAAAAGGAATAATTTGTACAACAAATGTCAAGTACCTGTCCTATGCAAAAGAAAGTGAGTAGTGCACCTACGGGTGCAGCCATAGAAAATATTATCAGGTGTCTACGTATTCTTTTTTTGTCAAGTCCATGGTGTAATAGAATGGTGACTAAACCAAAGGCAGCTGGTGCTTTATGTAACATTATTGCAACAAAAACTATCATTTCCACTTCTGTTTGAGTTGAGGCAGCTGCAGCACCCAAAGCAATACCATCAGCAGCAGCATGCACTACTAGACCTAGAGTAGCTGTCATACTACCAGAGTTACGACTGGCAAATCCGGCTTCTACATCTTTGAAAATAAAGAATATTAGTTCTCTAAAATAAATCACTACAAGCTCATAAATTTAATATATATTGCCATAATGGTTATTGAAACATTTTTTGATGCTTGCCTTTTGTATATTTTGATGACAGTTGATCTACTAGCAACATTAATGTAAATCCTAATACTAATGTAACTCCAATAACTGAATGAAAATTAACTTCACTGAAATCTACTGTGACTGTTATATTATCAGTAGCTGTAAAAAATCAGAGGAATAATTTTTACATGAATGATATAGATTAAATAAATAATTGTAAGTCTTTAAAATATAGGCATAAACTCATTTTCATCATGGTTAATGTTTTAATTATACTTTTGTGGAAATATGAGAATACATTTGTAATTAGTGGACAACCAAAGTATTACATATAATTTATAATCAGACCATACACATTTAATAATTGATATTTTAAAAAAGAAGAAAGAGGAGTAATTTAATAGATTAAAAAAATAGTAATTACAATACAATACAAATAGGCATTTGGTAAACTAGGTATATCTGAAAATAAAGGGTATTGTTGTGTCATAAATTTGAATGATTAGAGAAACCTTATCTAACCAATTACATATAAGCATTATAAGCATACAAGACTTAGAATCAAATTAGAGACCCTGCCCACTACTGGTTTAACCATCAGTTATAATTAGGTATATTATACATAAAAGTAATAATAATTAGCGTAGTAAATATTTTATAATTTTATTCATAAGGTATCAGTACTTCTAAAATTTGTTTAAAGTGTTCTTCTATTGAACAGGAAAATTATGGTTATAATAATGAATGTATAATTAAGATTCTGACATGAAAAAGTTAATTAGTAACAATTTTATTCATAAGAAGTGTGTCAAGTTTGTTGAAATGGGATAAAGAAAAAACCTTAAAGAATTTACAATTATTAAAATATCATTAATTAATAATTATTGTTATTTATTCATTATAAACTAAATACCATAATTACTCGATTGATAATATATTCATACCTATTACATATCATAAAATGACAAGCTTAGTGAAAAGATTTTGTGTCATGCGGAGGCAATAAAAAATAACAAACCAGCATCAGAGAATCACATAAATTATAAACCATGATTAACTATTTAAACATGGGTTGGGACAATTACATTTCCATATGTTAATAGAATGAATCTCAGGGCTTTCTAATTTTGTATTATGGTGTTGTGCACTTTTCGGATGTTAATCAATATAATTTGACTGCACAACAATTTTTGATAGTTCTTTTTAATGTTGATAAATATCTTAACTCCATAGTACACCTACATATTAATCAATGAACAAACTTTTGTGTGGTGCCACAGTCGAGTAGAGGGAATGGATTCCTTCAGGTATTATCACAGCTAACGCAGTCCCAACAAGGAGGCCAGCTCCGAATAAGGATACGAGTTCCAATTTGGCCTATAAAACACAATATAGGTATGTGATATTACAATAGTTTAGCACGAGCATGGATCATACTCACTTCGGACATAGGCATCACTAGAGGAACACTGCCAGATAAATAGCTGGCAACCAACATTAGGACAGACAGCAGCATCAGGAACGTTGATTCGTCCATGGTGGCGAGTCTCAAATAAAAACAATCACGGATTTAAAACAGAAATGCAGAAGTGCATTCGGTCGTGGTGGCTTCAAACCGACAACAGTGGTGAGCACCAAACGCGGGATTTTGTTTTCTCTTTAGGAGCGCAAAAAACATGTTTACACATTCGATTGTTTTGTTTAACTAACGGGGAAGTTCAATCACGACTAATTATTGTTATTGGTGTAAAGTAAACAACAAACGACAGAAGAGAATTTTTTTTTGAAATTGTGCTACGCCGCCACATCGTGGCATGATAGAGCAGTTGAGCAGTTACTATACACTATACAGTAACAGTATACACATTACACATAATATTAGGTAGGTCATATTACCATTACCTATTTAAAAATATATTACCAATATTCATACGAAATACCTACCTAATTTTAACAATGTTTAATAAACGTACTGATAACTGATATCCAACCATGGTTGCAGTCGCGATTTAAGACGTACAACCTGTTTAAAATATTATTATTATCATATTTTGTCATGGTTATAACGTTATTTACATTTCTGTGATATTATTTTCAGCGATTTAATGTTTAAATAAATACCGCAAAATAGATTTTGAAGTAATGTTAGTATGTTCTATTACATAATTTAAAATTATATAACATTTCTTTCTATAGAACATAGATTCTATTCGATGTGTTAGTACAATTAAAAATGGATTTTATGTCAACGGATTTCGATCTGGCAGAAAACATATTTTATTTCCACAATGCTGAACTACAAAGTTTGGCGTTTGTGCTCGACTGGGATACAAGAGAAAAATTTTATTTGAACCTATTAAGTGTAAGTATCTTTATGTTAGATATCTTATATCTATATTATAATACAGAATAATTCACTAAGAATTTTCAACCATATTTTTTTCATTTGATAATGAATTAGTTAAATTCTTTTAGACATTTTTAATTAGGTAGGTACTTAAATATCGAATTTTAAAATTCTTGTGATTTTTATACACTAGGTGTCTAGGTTGATATTTGAAGAATATCCTATGGCTAAACAAACTTCTGTCTCTTTTTAAATGAGAATTACTCTATTATACTGTAAACTATTTAGCAAATCATTCTTCTGAGAATTTAGATGTATAAGAATTTAAACAAGCAGTTTTAGAGTTATTTAATTTTGTGTAATAAAAATATAGGACCTATTTTATAGATTCATGATTATATGTTTGAAAGGAATTGGGTTTATGTTATGGTGACTTGGAAATTTCAATGATTGAAAAACTACTTGTTTAAATTATGAATTAAGAATAGAAAAATTTACTTATTTGTAAAATTAAGTTTTCATTAAAACTTTAAATTCTTTAAGAAGTCACATTGTCACACTCTCGTTTTATGTTTTGTTACTTTTATTGGTATTATCCTCGGTATTATTATTTTGTAGTGAGTTATAGCTATGCAAAATATTACAACTTTAAAATTATAATATTAGTAAAAGCCTATGAGATGTTTTAGATAATATTCTTATTTTTAAGTTTAATAATAGGTAAATTTACTAAAGTTAAAAATACAAAATGGATTCTACTGAATGTAAATTTTCTATGTTTATATATGTAAAATGGAAACAACACATGTAGGTGTGGTATCTTCTTAAAGAATACAAATAATTTCAAGAATTTTAAAATATGGCCATTAAGATTATTTAAAAATTTTAGAAATCAGTTTGAATAAATTCATTAATAAATAATAAAAAATGAGATTGAGCATGCCTGAATGCCTGATGAATCATTTTGTATATTATACGTAATATTTATATACAGTGTCAAGTCAAATATTTAAAGTTTAGATGCGCGGAATGGTATGGGGTTACCACTTACCGCACAAAATGTTTGTCCACTACTCCGCTTGTCTAAATTTTAAATACGAAAAACTTATAAACTACTCGCCCTAAATTCAATTATTATATGTCAAAATATTCAGAAAATTATTCTGCTTAGGAATATGAAATTAAAACTCTATGTTGTCATTCAAATAAGTAAAAACTTAAAAAAAATATGAGGATAAAAAATATTTAAAAATGTTGTTTTTTTAACAACTTGAAACTATGTAAAAATCAGAATTTGAATATATACATAATTTAAGCATAAAAATGGGGTAAGCATGTTTAAAAAATCACCTTTTATATCTACTGTGAAATCTTTTATGCAATAATGCGAATAGAGGGTAATATAATTGACTGGGAATTGGCTATTGTTTTTTTCTAAATTAAAACTGTTGATTATTGGCTATTGCCTAGATGAACTGGACAGATTATACAACTGTTTTATTCTTATCTTTTGTATATTTTATTTATTTACAGAAGTCCTTTGCAGATGTATTGGATAAACCAAATAATCATTCAATGGTACTTGCAAAACCAGGAAAAACCAATTATTTTCATAAAAAGATACCAGCATTTGATATTAAATACATTGAAGATTGCTTTAAAATTAAAAATTATCCTGATCCAACCAAATATTTGTGAGTATCGTCAACATTGATTTTTGTTTATTAATTATTATTTCTTGTATGAGAGCTATTGGGAGAGATTGGAGGATATAACATATAACCCAATTTTCACAATTACTATATAGTATTAAAAATAATATGCTCAAGCATGTTTAAACTTCTGAGTGGATTCAATTATATGCCAATCTATTAAAAAAATTATAATAAAATTGCTAGGTATTTATTTTATATATAAATACATTTTGGTAAAATATTTATATTTCTAGTAGATCTATATTCAGTAGTTGCATAACTTTAACGTGTGAGTATATAATGCTCCAATTTTAGTAGATAACTGTGGTACCTACTGAAACCATAAAGATTATAGCATATTTTCTTAATGAGTATACGTCTTAACATATTGTTGAATAACAACCGGTCGATTTAATGTTAATTATTTTCTTTAAAAACATATTCTCATTAATTTAAACAATTTTCCTATGTACCCCCATTTTTTTATTTTTATTTTTTTCCACTATGGCTTTAGCGTACATAATTTTTCCATATAATTATTACAATCTACTACCATGATTCATCCAAATGTTTTTCTAATATTTTATGGATATCATTTCTACAGTCTAACAACACATAAAAATGTAAATAATAAATATTCATATTGTAATTAAAAAAGACTTTTGACCATTATTGACATCAGACATGTAGCTGGTTGTCATATAGTATGCGATCTACTGGCAAACGTGTTCTACTTAGTAGATGCTGTAGGACCTGCGACTGACTGGTTTTTACACAGTCCTAAGTTTATCTTTAATAAATAATCTTTTTTTCGGTGAACACTTTATCTTTATAGCCTTACTTTATAACTTTCGACAACAATACTTCGACATGTTGTAGGCTCAAACACTCAGTACATTACTAATTGCATGACACTACAATATATGCAGTCATACACTCAATATGTTGGTAAACGATTTTTATTTAATCATAAGTAGTGACGAATCAATTACAAATTTTTTAATTACAAATTATGTTTTAGTAAATAATGAAATTGAATTAAATGTCTTAATTGTGGAAGTGCTATGATTTTTTTACTTATGTATAGGTTAGGTTATTTGAACTGTTTCTACACCGAGTGAACATAAAACAACATAATATTCATTATTCTTAGTAATAATTTTTTTAACAAATTTTTCAAGTTACCTATTTTAAATAATGATATATTTTATGATATAATTTTTAATACATTTATTTTCAGTAAACTGCATACTATTATACTCGTAAATTTACTGGTAGACAATAGACATACTATATGACAGCCTATGTAGCCAATATAATGAAAAGTATCACTCTGTATCTTAGGTTAGTTTGTAAATAATTACATTGATTAAGTATTTTAAAATTGTGATAATCATTAATTATTAATGTTTATTTTTATTTTATAGAATTAAAAATACAAGTCCTGCAAATTATACAAAAGATGATATATTTGATTGTTGGCTCTATCAAAATAAATCATGGTTTGATTTAGTCTCAATTCCAGAAAACAAAAATAATAACTGTACAATTATATCATCATCTACTAATCCCATTTCTAAAGTCAATAGGTATGTATTGTTTTTGTATTGAAACACATTAGATATCATTTTTATCCTAAGGGCTAAGCACATACACAGAGAGTAGACTCATGTATTTCAACAATGTAATCCGGTATGTTTAGTAATCTAGCAGTATTTTATTTATTTATTTTTGTTTTAATTATAAAAACAAACTATTTTTGTAATTAATAAAACTAATTGATTAAATCCTAATAAATTTATTAGGTTACTGGTTAGATATATTCAGTTAACATTAACATGTGTAGTGCATAATAATTAGTTATTGTATTTTATTGTATTTTTATTTTACATACATTATGTGCTGCTGCCCAAGGTACAGTTTTAAAATGAGACATTGTTTACTTTATAGTACATTTAATATTACTCATATATAAAAGGTATTAAAGATTAGAGATGGTTCTCATTTTCTGATCTCATCATTCAGTAGATAGGGTAGGTTTGACCATAATTTGTGTTATGTCGAAGAACATAGTCAAGAACAGATTGCCTGGAGAATCTGCTAGGAGTTTTAAAATTAACATTGTAGCCATGTATAAAATGGTATTATCCATATCATGTTTCCGCCAGAGCCGGCACGTTAAGATTTGGCACTCTGGGCAAAATTAAAAATATTTGCCCCCTTATTTTATTTATCATTATGCATTTTAATTTTTTTGGTGCCCCCTTTAAACCATGCGTCTGAGGCACATGCCCCCTAGGCCCCTCCATAGCACGACTCTGGTTTCCACCATCCAATATTACATCATTACATCAAAATTTTATCCAGACAGTTAAAATCATGCAATATACAGGGTGGGGCAGTGAAACAGGCGATTTCAAAATAACTAAAAATAACTAATTAAAAATGTATTAATAAAATGTATTCATACCATCTTAAAGTATAAAAAAAACATTTAAAAAGTGCTAATTTTTTATTTAATTTTTATAAATGATGTTTGCAAGATGGTGTCCATTTTAGAGTAAGCATTAATCAAGTTGTTTTTATAAAACTGGATATGATCTATCCAGATACATCAATAACCAAAATTTGAGATATTGGAGTGACAAACCATTGTGAACTTCATCAAAGACCTCTACATTCCTCCAAAATAACGGTTTGGTACACTTTATCTTCTTTAGGGATCGCCCATATTTTATTTGAGAAAGAATGTGAAAAAGCAGTCACTGTTTTAAAAAATGCCTTGACAAATGTTTGCTCCGAAATGGATGCCATCTTAGGGACATCGTTTATAAGCACTTTTTAAATGCTTTTTTTTTTATATATTTTAAAATGGGTATGAATACATTTATTAAAGCAATTCTTGTTGATTATTTTTAGTTGTTTTAAAATTGTTTCACTGCCCCATTTTGTATAAAGCTCCTGTTATACAAAGTTTTTAGAAAAAATGACTAAGTGATTAAATTTTGAAAAAGATGTATCTAAAAGTTGGGGGTTTTCCATGTTTTATGTATTATTACATATTATTTCAACAAAGTATTAATTTTAATTCGGATAACGCACTTTGTATGTATTTTAAACTTTTATATCCAATAATTTGTATGTACTCTGTTTTATCTGATTGTCAAGATGTAGTTAAAATATAAAATTGTATAATTTTCTTGAATTAAAAAAATTTTACTCAAAGTAATCATATTTTATATTTATTGTAAGTTATTAACTTTAAAATAAATTCCTACATTTTTTATTTATTTCCTAGTTAAATATATAAATCTTATTAAAATACAACTAAATCTCTCTACATACATTGATGCAAATAAAAGATTTTTATAATTCAATTAATGATACAAATTTTACTTATATATTATTGACTGAAAAATATTTTAATTTAAGATCAAACGCTGATTCAGATGATTTTGTGTTGTCTCCCACTTTACAGAAGGCTAATCAATCTAAAAAGTAAATATTATACATTGATTTAGGTACTAATTACCTAATTTATATTTCATTTAATTAATTTTTATGAAGCACAAGAATGCCTTATTCGCATAAAGAAGAGATGAGTATTGTTAATTTCATAATCAAAAACAATTATGCTTTCAATGTCACTGGGGTGTCAATGTGGCAACATATGGAACGTGCCAATGTAAGCTAATGAAATTTATTTGAAGTTATAGCTTAAGCTTTTTTTTTTCAAAAAAAATATTTACTCAATATTTTGAATATAATTTTAATCTAAACTCATTTTTCTGTTTTTTTCATTTTTAAATATGTAATAATACAATATCAAATATGAATAATTTGTAATACTTGTCATATTTTTTTGTAACAAGTAAAAAAAAAAAAAATATTTACATTTTATCTTATAGGTTTGTAGACTCCGTACATGGCAATCTATGAAACAAAGATATTTAAAACACATTAAATATGATTTAAATTCGGGAAGTCATAGATTTCCATTTCTTTCACCACAGGATTTGAAATTGTTGCGACAAGGGTTTGTATCTGTTTTTATTTTATTTTTTCATATTATTTATAATAATGTAATAAAAATAATTTTGATTTTAGTTTAAATATTGAAAAAATAAATAAGAACGATAAAGAAGCAATAAAGTCCCAATTAAATGAAGAACGAATTAGTAATTGGGAATCAGACAGTTCCTAATAAATTTCATAAGCAATAAAATGTACACATAACATAAGGTATAATAATGTAGTTCCTTCTTTGTTATGCGCCTGTCTTTTTTTAAATAAAGTGTCTTAAGCTTAAAATTATATCAAAATATTTTTATTGAAATTGATTTTGATTAAAAGCTTTAAGTCTATTAATATATAAACTTGTATTATATTATTTATTGTAGAATAAAAATTTAAAAACAACTATTAAATTATTATTATTATTATTATTTTTTGTCATATTACAATTGTTTATTGTTTTCCTCGATATCGAGGACCAACTTGTGATAAAAATTGAATGATATTGCAATTTGATTTGTTTTATAGGTATTTATTGTATGCATTCAGGGACGCCCGCAGAAATGTAGTTCAGGGGGGGCAAAAAAAATTGTAAGTACCTAAATACTTATAGGTAAATTTACCGCTACATCTTTCATCTACTCATATTTTGCAATAGGTACTATCAATAATATATTTTTTAAAAATCAAAACTAATTTAAGTTAATATAAAATTACACATTTACACTATTAGTTCTAATATTTGTAAGAAAAAACATAAAAAAGCGGGTAAGTGAGTATCGCTCTGCTGTACATTAGGGGGTGGGATGGACCTCGGACTAGGGAAGGTTAAATTTGAATGCAATGATAGGTATCATTGTATATGAAAAACGATTCTGAATGGAGATGATTTGTCAGTCTAGGATATATAATACTTAAATATTGTAGTATATTCTACTTTGAAACTAATTCAAACATTTAAGTAAAAGTTTCAAGATCTTACGTTTAGTAATTTTTTAAAAATAACAAAAATCGAAAATTATTTATTAGTAAAAAGTTATTTTACACGTGTATTTTTAATTTCAAATTAAAATTAAAACTTTAAACACTCGTAAAATTTTTTAAATTGAACAATCCTCAAACTTTTTTATAATTATTCTAAGCTTAACTTATGGACAGCATAGTATTAAATTTTCAATTCTTAGCTTTTGATAGAAAAATATTTATAAATTTTTAACTACCAAATAGTGAAAAATATTCATGATTTTGATGAATTTTTGTCAATATTTGAACTTCAAATGCTAATAAAAAAAAATTGTGCCTATGTATTTTTATAATTTTTGAATGAGTGTTAGAACAAGTTACGTGGACCCTTCAATTAAATTTTCAAGTAATTTGTCCCAGCTAAATTTTTTTTATCAACATTTATAAAAAAAAAATAAAAAAAAATTGAAAATTTCAATTGTCTATAAATAGCTCAAAAAAAGTCAAAATGTTTTGAAAATCAAATCACGTAAAGCAAATGGCAATCTAAATAACTGGTAAAATTTTCAAGTATTTACGACTTATACTGTTTGAATAACAACAAATATCAAAAATCGTTTGAGGCTAAACCGTTATTTAACGCGGTTTTGTAAAAATTTAAATTTCAATCACTCATAAAAATTTTTTGTTTTAGTCCGGTAGAGTTTTTTTTGCAGATAGTTGAAGAAAATTTTATGGAGAACCTTGTACCAAATTTTCAAATCTTAGTTATAAAAGAAAAAATTTTTACGATTTTTTAACCACAAAATTACTTGCCAATTTTCGCAATTTTGACATATTTCGTATAAATTCGAACTTTAAGCACTTATAAAAAAAAATTGTGACTAACGATTTCGGATTTTTTTTTATAACTTTAAGAACAACTTATAAGAAACCTTGTATTAAATTTTCAAGATTTTCTGGCCGGCCAAAAAATTTTTATCGTTATTTTAAAAAAAAATACTTAAAAAAATTGAAAATTTCAACTGTCTATAAATAGCTCAAAAAAAGTCAAAATTCTTTGAAAATTTAACTGTGTATGGAGAACGCTAATATAAATATTTTGTGAAAATTTCAAGTGTTTACATCGATTAGTTTTTGAGTTATAGCAAAATAAAAAATTCGATTTTGTCGAAAACTGGTTTTGCGTAAAAATTCCCGTTTTTCTGTCATTTTTTTTTTGTTTTTCTCGATTTTTTTGAAAACTGTTGGAAAATGTTTACTTTTCACCTCTATAATGCACCAAGGATATCCACTTTGCCATCGGAAACCACCCCCAAAGTTTGAAATTGAAGCATTATTTCGACTAGTTATGCTGTACACAGACACAAAAACAAAAAAAAAAAACACACATCATTGTAAAATCAATACATTCATCACTCCGTTCAGAATCTAAAAGTTTAAACAAAAACTTAAGTTTAAACAACTTTATTTGATAAAATTTATTTCATATTTTATTATTTTATTCAAAAAGTAATGGCAATCTCCTTTTGTTTGAAGTAAATAAATTAATTTAATAAATTACTTTGACTCGTCCGCGTTAACAGACAATCTGTAGGAACCAGCCAAAAGTTAAAAAGTGACTTAGCGATTGAAAATAATCGTAATGTCTTTTTCACGATGAAATAATAAATATCTCCTATATGACTTGTTAGATACTTAGATACAAGGATTGTCGAATAGTTGCTGACTATTATAGATCAGCTTTATGTAAAAAACTTCTAATTTTGTAAATTACACGAAAAATCTCAGGGGGGGCAATGGCCCCCACTGGCCCCCCCTTCCGGGCGTCCCTGTATGCATTTATGGTGAATTCCATACATTATTTTTCTTTCGCGTTCAATATTTTTCGATCATTATATAACTATATAAGGTAATTGATCTGACTTAAGTAAATCACAATAATGCGATTTATACATACGAACGGGTATCGAACAGGTACTGATGATTCCAAATAAAACACATATGTAATATATTGTAAACCAGTGGTTCCCAAGCTTTATTTTCTACGGTGCTCTGTTGTGAATAACACGTAAGCCAGAACAAAAAAATACTTATTGGTAACCAATTTTACGTAGACCGCGGTGCACAGGTTGGGAACCCCTGTTGTAGACTATTCAAATAAGCTAGTATTTGGGGTAAAACTAAAATAATGTTATAATATGACTTATATGTAGTATTAATATCAACCATTTATTTTATATGTTTAAAATTATTTTTGTAATAAAAATAATTGTGAAGAATTGTGTTAATGAAAAGGTATATACGGAATCGTAAATCGCTGGATAAAAGAGTGATTCGTCAGATAGAGTTTAATTTTAGTTTTTTTTTTTTTACAAAAGACCGTTGTGCCAGAGTCGATCAAAGGCTTGGGACTTTAGGAGATGTTTAGAAATACTGCTGTAAAAGCCTGTTTTTTTTTCCAAAGAACTGAGTATTATATCGAGTATCGACTCTCCTATGTAGTTGGTGTATGATCAAGTGTTTTGGTCTGAATCTAAATTGGGTATGTGGCATTATGTTGTTTGAGGAAGCGAGAGGAAGGAGCCTTTTTAAAAGGATTTTTTAAAATATTTTGAAAAGGTTGGGAGAAGATTTGTGTAGTAGGATCTTGTGGTGATTTGATGGGTTTGAGGATTAAAATAACGATCGAGTGTTTCCAACTTTCCAAATGCTTGGAAAGTATGATAGCCTAAATATAGAGCATATTACCATTTTGTATATAAAAACCCATGAATGAATCGGTGCACCCGAATTGCATGCCAAAATAATAAACATTAATTGGAATGTCCAAATTGCATACCGTGTATATACCTACTACCACCTATAACTTATAAGTTTATCTTTATTTATTATGCACTTACGGGTACAACTTAAACTTGATTTTTGATTTTTCTATTTAAAAAAAAAAACGCATGAATAGATTTCATTTTATTATGAAGTAAATATAATATCTATTAGCTAATATATTATACATACATAATTTATTATTTTTAAAATTAAAATACAAACGTGTTGTACTATTTAATTATATTTCGGAAGCAATTACGGTGTGCAGAACATTATGAATTATTATTTCTGATCATCAGAGTCAACTATAGTGTATATTAACCATTTTATTTATACGTTAAAAATGGTAGGCGATTCACCTAACCGTGAATTTGAATTATTTACTGTACCTAATAATAATTAATTAAATCATATCATTCATGTATTACTAACCGACTCGTAGAGGAGGAGGCATGTCAAAGGGGGTAGGGGCGGTAGGGCCCAAATTTGTTTTGGTCCTTGATTTTCAATATTGATCAATATGTATTATATAGGTAGGTATTAAACTACCTTAATTCCGATAATGAGCTTTCAGGTTTTTTGTAACGCCTTGGTCTATTGAATAAAAATACGAGTTTAATAATTTTCAACTGCAATGATAGGTATGCTAGACAGTTGTAAGTAGAAAATTTTCTGAACAAACTTATCGATAGAATGATAATATACACATTTTTTAAAACTTTTAACAGTTAATTTGCAGTGAATATTATTTTAATAAGGCATTTAAAAATTTAAAGTGTTGAAAATACTTCTTCTTTTTTCCTAAAGGCTTAGCCTTGTCATAGTTAGAAAATAGATCTCCACTCCTCTCTCTTCAATGCCAGAGTCTTCATATGCGAATACCCGTTACATCCAGCCATTCCTATCATCTCTCCTATGAATGTCATCCTCGGTCTTCCTCTTCCTTTGCATCCATTGATTCTTCCTTCTATTATGTTGGTTATGAAGGGGTTATGTCTCATTATGTGTCCTATAAGTTTTCCGCTTCTTGATCTAATGATGGGTAGTAAAACTCTTCTCCTCTACTATTCGGAGAATTTCTTATTTTTCTTCGTTGCTCTTTCTTTCAGTCCAACTAATACGAAGTAATCTTCTCCAGGTCCACATTTCCATTGCTTCGATTTTTTTTTTATCTTGTGCTGTTAAGGTCCAGGTTTCACTACCATACAACAAAACACTCCATACGTAGCTTTTGACAAAATTTTTTCTGGTTTTAAGACTGAGATTCTTGTTCGTAAGTAGCTGTTTTTTTTTGTATGAAGGCTCTCTTTGTCATGGCTATTCGGTGTCTTATTTCTACCGAACATCTACTGTCACTCGTTAATATACTTCCTAAATATGTATATTGATGTGCTTGATCAATATCTTTGTTATCCAATTGTATTTTAACGGTGGGGGCTCTGCTCTCCTTACTTACCACCATGATTTTTGTTTTCTTTATATTGATCTTCATAAGGTATCGTTTTAATATTTCATTAAATGCAGTCAGTGATTGTTGCATATCCTTTGCTGTCTCTGTTACCATAGCAATATCATCCGCAAATCTTATACAATGGATTACCTTTCCATTTATTTTTTACACCTTTAGTTTTAACTTTGAATTCCTGAACAATTTCTTCTATGAATATATTGAATAAATAGGGTGACAAAGAACAGCCTTGTTTTACCCCTCTACGAATTCTAGCTGTGGCTATGCAGTCTCCTATTTAAATTATTGTTTCTTGGTTTTTATATAGTTCAATAATCATTTTTCTGTCTCTCCAATCCAGGCCAGTTATTTTCAAGGTGTTCATCAATAAGTTCCAATTTACGGTGTCGAATACTTTTTCTAAATCGATAAATCCTATATATGTGTTTCTGTTCATATTTAGCCTTCTTTCTGCAATTGTTCTCAAAGCTAAGATAGCTTCTCTGGTACCCATTCCTTGTCTAAATCCAAACTGGTCTTCTCCCAAATTTGTTTCCGTTTTCTTCCGTATTCTATCTTTTATAATGTTCAAAAGTATTTTTGAAGCGTGTGTAAGGAGGCTAATAGTTCTATATAGTTGTTGCAGTCGGTGGGGTTTCCTTTTTTGGGAATAAGTATAGTTCTACTTTGTGTAAAATCTTTTGGTATAATACCTTCTCGGTAAGTTTTTTCTACCATTTTAAATAAAATATTTCTCGTTTATTCCCCTGAATTCTTCCATAATTCGGCTGGTATTTCATCTATACCTGCTGCTTTATTTGATTTTAAGTCATGGATTGCTTTGATGAACTCGCTTTTCATTATACTGGGTCCTATTTCATCTTCCCCAACATGGTATATTTCTTCAATTTCAATATTATTTTCTGTTATCTCACTATATCCTTCATATAAGTCTTGTAAATATTCTTTCCACCTCATTGTAATTTCTTCTTCGCTTATTAAAATGTTTCCATGTTTGTTTTTAATCACTGTGCTTTTTGTTTTCGGGTTCCTTGAGAGTTTTTTTAATGATGTTGTAAGCTTTTCCTATATTACATGTGGATAAATTGTATTGAATATCTTGGCATATACCCTCCATCCAATTTTCTTTTGCTTCTCTACACTTTTGAGTTATTCTATTTTTTGTTATTCTGTACATTGTTTCATCTTTTTTCCTGAAATTATTCCTTTGTTTTATTAACTCCATAATCTCATTTGTTATCCATGGTTTCCTCGGAGCAAGTTGTAGATATCCAATCGATTTTTCAGTCGTTTTCCTGATATTTTCTTTCACATCTTCCCATGTACTACAAGTGTTCATTTCTTTTGTTATTCTATCTGATTCGCATGCGTAACTTGCCCTTGTTTTTTCCTTTTTGAGTTTATTGAGGTCCCATGTCTTGTACTTGGATCGATTCCTAGACTTCTTGAGTGTGACCCAACATTTCATCACTACTAGCTTATGGTCACTGTCAATCTCTGCTCCGGGAAAGCTATCAATGACTATATTTTACTTAATTTTTATAACGGTATTTGACCAATATATAGTCTAGTTGATAGCGAGCAGTGTCTCCTGGGGCTGTCCATGTGTAATGTCTTCTTAATGGTACTTCAAAAAATATATTTGTGATCACAAAGCTATTTTGTTTGCAGAAATTAACTAGTCTACTCCCTCTTTCGTTCCTTGTTCCTAATCCATATTTTCCTATCACATCACTATCGGCTACATTCCCAACCACAGCGTTAAAATCTCCCGTTATAATTAGGTTGTCTTTATGATGTATGCGTTCTATGAGTTCTTCTAGAATGTTATAAATTTGTTCTATTTCTTCTTCGTCACTATTAGATGTTGGGAAGTATACCTGTATTATGGTCGAGTTTACTGAAGCTGTTTTAATTCTAACCATAAGTATTCTATCATTTATGTAATAAGTGTTTTCAATGCATGTTCCATAATTTTTGTTTAACAACAATGCCACTCCGTTTTTTCCTTGTTTTCCTCTGCTATGTATTATTCTAAAGTCATCAATCCAGAAATCGTCATTGTCACCCCATCTTGTTTCGCATACTCCTAAAACATCTAACTCTTTTTCTCTCATCTGTTGTTTCAACTCTTCTAGTCTTCCGGGACTCAGAAGAGTTCTTACGTTCCAAGTACCTATTCTAGTAGGATTTCTTTTATTACCTACGTGGCCTGGATTTCGCTGGATGACGACCTGGGAAGCCTTGCTCCTCCTTCCCCTGCTGGACTCCGGGTTCTGATTCCCATTGTCTGTATTTATATTCCTCTTCTTGTCTATTTTCATAGCTTTAACATGGGAGTATAATGAGGTAGTTTCCCTTTGGTTTCCTCATCGCAGTATTCTAGCCGTCAAACTTGTTTCAAGTTTCACCCAGAATAGTCTGATAGTAAGCCGTACCAGAAGATTCTTCTTCCTCCTTGCTTCAGTACTGATGGATACTGCTGCCCTCCATCAGGTGTTTAATCCCTATAGGGATTAAACTTTCTTACTGGAATCGCTCGCTTGGAGCTTTCCACCAGTAAGAGCTCGGGGTCCTCGGGGTTGCTAGGCCTGTAACACAATGTGTTCCCCTGAGGATAAATGTTGAAAATACTACCGTAACAATTTACATATTTAATGTTATTAAGCAATTAAAACTATCATCTATTAATAAATAATAGGTAATTAATAAATGCATTTTTTTATACAGTTCTGAAATTATAGTAGGTACTTATAAACAAATATACATATCATATCATATATTTGCAATTATTATATTATAGTAGATTAACAATATAACAACTAGTAATGTACTAATGTACAATTTAATATGTTTTTAATTATTATTATTTTGTCGAGTAATTTTTCTTTTGTGTATTAGTGTATTAATATTTCCACGTGTATTTTTTTCTGGTTAGTTTTTCTTTGGATATTTTTCCTAGATTTTCAATCGATGTCACAAGAATAGTTACTTAAGCCTCTAAGAGCGGGCATTTAAACATTTTTTGATATTAATAAGTCTTAAATTTTAATTCAAAGTATATCTTTCATGAATCCTTGGTTTTTTTTTTCGGTAAGTCTATGAGGTAGTAATAAACTAATAAGTAATTATACTTAAAAAGTTTTTAATCATATTTATTAGGTAAAAAATTATCATTTAGTTGATAGATATTTTATAAAAATATTTTTAAATGTTTATTCGATACCTATTACTTATAAGGTATTTCTAATTTTTTTTCTTTGATTACTATTTACTACTATAGTAGATATAACCTATAACTGATTATATACCTACTCGTGTGAGCATTGAGCAATAATTTGTGGAAATAATTGTCTACTGTTGTTTTAGAGCTTTGCGTTTTATTTTTTATTGGCTATAATAATAATAATATTATAATATAATAATTATAATAAGTCTATAATGCAATATTTAATTAATATTGTCTTTGCCAGTTGCCATAATATAAAAAACTCAACATTTGTTCAACAATTTACATTTTATTAAAATAGACTGATAATTTTTTCTCCAGTATATAGAATTCGAAATTGCAGATCTAAACGTCTAATCAAATTAAAAGGGTTTAGTTTTGACCTGAGCCCGGAGGCTCTCTAATTCCACTAATCCCAGGCTTTATACGATATCGGTAAATCGTTATTTCTAATACCTAGGTGTTCCAAAATAGACATTTGTTTTACACTTGGAAAATATTTTGCGTACTGCGTAATGAAAAAACAATCAAAATTGTATTTTGAAACAAATACACAACGCAATATAGTAAAAACCAGGCACGTATACAAGGGGGGTTTTTGAGTTTCAAACCCCCCTCCGAATTTTTTTTGTATATGTGCCTGGTAAAAACAAAACAATATGGTCATTGTCCATTGAACATTATTTCAAACAAATTACAAAAAAAAATAAAAAAATAGTTAAAGTATTAGTTAATAGCATTAATAGATTGTGGAACAATTGGTCGTTGGAATATCTAACTACGGTATATAAATTCTTACTCTACAATGGGTTATCTACACGAAAATACGGCGCGCGTTTTCGATATTCGTACAAATTAACTTTTGAACAAAAAGTAGTTACGCCGTTATTAATATCAATGTTCAAAACCCGTAGATAAGTAAGTATTTACTTACTGATAATATTACTGCCCACTTCAGTCTCCATAACATTTAATTTAAATTTGTATTTTAGTTATTTCACGTTGATTCATTATTGTTCAAGCCTCAAATCTCAATAGTTTGCCATTTTGTTGTATCAGTTTGTAAGTCTGTCGTAACTGTCGTGATATTCGATAAGATCTATGGTTTACATAAATATTAAATACGCTATGTCGATGTGCCATTTAGTTAAGGGATTTCCTTCCTTATTTAACTAAAAGTGACAGATTATATTTAATATGATTTCACATAATGTAAGAATGTTACGTTTTGGCTATTAATGCATTATACATGTTTAATTATCTTAGTTATCAATTTTCCGATATTATTGACTTCAACGTATCAGCTTTAAACGATCCGTTTCGACCGTGTGATTTCTGAGTAAACGTCTTTTAAAGACAGACTGATGCTTTTCGAGATGGCACTGACGACGACCATTGATCAGCAAAACATGACGTTCAACCCGGCTAAATTGCATTCTTCAATTAAGATTCCGTTTCCGAAATCGTCATCGATCGAAAGTGAATATTTTGTATATCATCAGTCCGATCTGTTTTCTCAGAGTTTTTCAGCCATTGAGGGCATACGTCGTATGGGAAAACTGTGCGATGTCACGTTGAAAGTAATTACATTTATAGTAAATTGCTATTGTTCATTATCTGTAAGCTATGGAACTAATTTTTTTTTTATTATTTAGGTAGAAAACATGTCGTTTAGTGCCCATCGTGTAGTGTTAGCCGCCACAGTACCGTATTTTAATGCTATGTTTACACACAATATGATTGAAAGTACCCAAAAAGATATTGTGATGCATGGAATTGATCCTGAGTAAGATTTGTTTAACAATTATTAAAAAAAGCTACCTATAAATAATACTTAATTTTTTTTTTCAACTAAAGAGCATTAGAAGCCTTAATTAATTTTGCCTACAGTGGTCGAATATCAATAAATGTTAATAATGTTCAGTCATTATTAATTGGAGCCTCATTTTTGCAGTTGAAATGGGTGCGAAATGCATGTGCGACATTCATTAAAGAAAGGTAATTAAAATTTAATTATTTGTGGTTACATTTTACTCAATAGCTATTTGTAATCAAATGGTTTTCAGGTGATGTATTTTTAAATATTGCAAAGTATTTCACTTAATAAAAGATAATACTAGTAGTTGGTACAATAAAAATAATAAATTGTAACTATAAAATTGCGTATTAAGAGGACGCTAAACCCGCATGTGTTGTCTCTGTCTTATACATGCGTAACATAGTTAAAAACTATTTTGCGCGGGACAATTTTACTCCCTCAATATTTATATCAAAATTACCAAAATTTCAAATCACATTGAGAAGAACATCATCTGTGACGTAGCGTTTAAATTTTTTTAATAACATGAATGCAATTAAAGTTATCGGTTTGAGAACTTTAGGTTTTTTTCATTTAATTATTAAAAATTATTGGTTAACACTCAAAAATAAAACGCTACGTCACAGGTAAAGTTCTTCTCAATGTGATTTGAAATTTTGGTAATTTTGATATAAATATTGAGGGAGTAAAATTGTCCCACGCAAAACAGTTTTTAACTATGTTACGCTTGTATAAGACAGAGACAACAAATGCGAGTATAGCATCCTTTTAAGAATTTCAAGGAAAAAAAATTAAGTGTTTATTAAGCTTATCTATTAATTTTTGATTATTTAATGAGTTATATGTGTAGTATACTAGTGAAACGTACCTACCTATATGGCTATATCTGTAACTGACTTTTATATAAGTCTATACGCAGGGGCGTCATTTCAGGTTTTTTTTCGGGTGTGCGAGGTATCAAGCAGGCCATTTTGAAATTTCACCAGGCCATATAAAATAGATATACTACATAAATATGTACATTTTCCTGTTTCCAATTGTTTTTATACATTATGGATCGAATCAATGCATAAACATACATAATAAAAATCAATTTAAAATAAAAATACAATACACAAATGTATAGCACAATATTTGTTTAAAACCAATGTATGTAATTTAAATGATAAATAATAAACGTGCATTATTTCATCAGGGTGCAGGCCAATTGAAACTATTTTAAAATTAAGGGGTGCAACCGCACACCCTGATCCCCCCAAATGACGCCCCTGTCTATACGTATTACATTTTACTTGAAAATCTATTATATTTTTTATAGTATTAAAAATTAATAAAATTATTTTTGTAAATTATGGTTAAATGATTACATTCACAATACATTATTTCAATCATGAGATTATCTATGTTATTGAAGTAAAGAAGGTAACTCAAAAGTAAATAACATTATTTAATTCAAGTCAATAAAATTCTAGTTTTAAAGTTTTTGTGCAATCTGTAAGATCAAGTTAACAACAGAATTTAATACTATGTAAAACATAATAATAACAAAATAAACATATTCTTCTACACAATTATTTAAAGAATTTAACGTTTTCTCAGTATAAAAATTATTCCAAAGATATTCCCTTTATTTTGTATATAAAATTAATCTAATATATTAAAACCAACTTACTACAATACAAGGAATAAGGCAAGAAAAAAATATATAGATCCCTATTACCCTCTCGATTAAAGCAATTCTATGTTTTCCCTATATAGGTCTTAACCTACTGAATAAAGCACCATTGTATATCATAAATTGTAAATCCTATAATCAATACAAAAATCATGTTAAATTTTAGATGATAAATTCATAACCAAATGTTTGAAGTATAGTGTATATGATGTGAATTTAATTATCTTCAATTAAATTTTAATAACAATCTATTGATTTTTTTTTTCTTTTACTTATATACATATTTTTTTATTTTTTGTCTTTCATATTATTTTTTATACTTTGTCTTTTAATGTTTATACTATTTTAATTACTTAGAATAGGGTCCCCCAAACTACGGCCCGCTAACAAGTTTTAACTGGCCCGTAGCACCAATAGGACGATAAATAAAATATAGATATCTAAAGGTACTCATGTGTAATTTAAAAAGTTATATGTGTTAATAAACTTTTGGCCCGCTAAGAGCATTTGATATTTTTTGTGGCCCTTGAATAAAAAAGTTTGGAGACCCCTGACTTAGAGTATTAGTACTCCAATTTCACCAACAAGTGGTGAATTGGGCCATTATACTCAACAATTTTGTTTAAACTACTGTTATGTAACTAAATATGGCCAATAAATTATAATTATGTTATTTTAACCAGTGGCGTAGCCAGGATTTTTTTTAGGGGGGGGGGTTTAGTAATAAAATAAAATAAATCTACAACCGTATTGAAATAATAAAATAAATGAATGATAATGATTATTATCACCAGTGCAGTCGATAACGTGAATACAGCATAACAGAATACATTTCACCACGAATAAATGATTGTATTTCTATATTATAAAAATTATATTTTTGATAAAAATACGGCCGAGGGGGGAGGGGGTTCAACCCCCAAAACCTCCCTGGTTACGCCACTGATTTTAACATTTGCACAGGTACTTAATATATAATATTGTACATTAAAATAATAAAATTAATATTAATATTATTGTAACAATTATTGAATTTATTAAAAATTAAAAAATATAATTATAATCATACTTAAAAACTTTGATATAAATGTAAAATAAACTTATAACAATTAAATTATCGTATTATACTATGTACTAAATACTGCTGATATTATACTTCAAAAATATGTATCAATACAGTGGCGTGCTCACGGGAGGGGGATTAGGGTGTCATATCCCCCCTTTCAATTTTTTGTAATGATATATTATCTACATGAAAATGGGTATGTGACAATCAAAAATGAATATCCCCCCCTCTTTTCAAAAAAGCTGAGCACGCTACTGTATCAATATCCATAAACCTAATGTTAAAAATTCAAATAAATTCTGAATATGTATATTAGACTTATGGTTTATTTATTTATTAGTATTATGTACAATAATGAATTAAATTTTAGGTTTCATCAAAATAATGTTTTAAAAGTACGTACATTAGCTGATTCATTAGGGTGTTATGGCTTAATGACTGATGCTAATAGATATATAGCTCAGTATTTTCCTGATATATCATTGTCTGAGGATTTCTTAAATCTCAATATTTCTGAAATAATAGATATAGTCAATAAAGATGAATTACAAGCATCTGAAGAACAGGTAATTTGATTTTATAATAATTAAGTAAAATTTCAATGGAATAAATACCTATTCAAATTTTTTTAGGTATTCGAAGCAACTATTCGCTGGGTGAAACTAGAAGAATCGAGACAAGATTGTTTTCCTCAATTGCTTGCTGCTGTAAGATTGCCATTACTTTCACCACATTACTTGGCTGATCGAGTTGCCACCGAAGAATTAATTAGATCATCCCATGAATGCAGGTTATAAATTGTTGCAGTACCTATATAAGGGTTCTTGGATACATAAATATAAATTATTTTATTTTATTAGTAATGCATTATGGTATTTAGAATTTCATTATATTGCATTCATATTAACTTAACTATATACACTTAATATGATTTAAAGTATTCATATTATAAAAAATATCTAATGTCTAAAAATCAATTGCTACAAGTGTGTATCTTAAAATATATTAAAAAAATATCATCATTTTATTTCTTATCTTATTTTTCAATTGATTGAAGAAACAGTATACAATTGTGAATGAAAATCAGTTCATATAAGAATATTATAACAAAATATATAAGAATATTTTAATAGAATATTGTTAATTAATGTATGTTATCAATTAACTTATGAATACATTTAAATAAGACAGTTTCTACCAAATCTTGATCTACAACAATTATTACCTAGAATTTTGTTATATTGTAACTAGGTTGAATATATCACATTTATTTATTTATTGTTTATAGAGATCTATTAGATGAAGCTAAAGACTACCATTTAATGCCCGAAAGACGACTTTTGTTACAAAGCTTTCGCACTAGACCTCGCTGTGTCAGTTATATTCGTGGACACATATATGCAGTTGGCGGCCTTACAAAATCAGGTATTTGTGTGTTTAAATAATTTTGATAAAATTTCGTACCTTTAAAATAAAATATGAAACATTTTTGATTTTAGGTGATTCATTAAGTACTGTAGAAGTTTATAATCCCTTGACTGAACGGTGGGAGCTTGCAGAAGCCATGAGCATATTACGTAGTAGAGTTGGAGTAGCTGTACTAAGTAACAAATTGTATGCGTTTGGAGGCTATAATGGAATTGAGAGATTATCTTCAGTAGAAGTATTTGACCCTACTACAAAATCTTGGAATATAGTTTCACCAATGCATCGTAAGCGCAGGTTAGCCATTCTGATACATAACAGATAGTTATTTAATTTATTGAAACAAGCATTTGATTCTCTAAAATATATTTATGGATATAATTATTCAGTTATCACTTATACAAATATTGATCAAATTAAAATTATATTTTATTTTAGTGCCCTTGGAGCAGCTGCTTTAAATGATCGATTATATGTGTGTGGAGGATTTGATGGAGTCAGTTCGTTAAATATTGTTGAATGTTATCAGCCCGATTTAGATCGCTGGACAATCATTACACCAATGCAAAAACATCGAAGTGCTGGTGGCGTAGTCGCGTTTGATGGTTATATTTATATTCTTGGAGGTCATGATGGTCTAAGTATTTTTGACTCAGTAAGTTGATACTTCGATAATGATTTAAGAACAATATATCTTGAATACAGTAAAAGTAAATTATTCATATTATTTATTATATACATTTTTAAAATCTGTATAATAAATAATAATCTACAAAATTTAAAAAAGAGTAATTAAATAATTAAGTCTTGTATCAACAATTTTTTCTTTTAGTACAATTTATAAATTAAGTCATTTGCCTTTATTTTTCTATCGCAAACTTAATTATAAGTATTTAAAGTTTAAAGTATATATAATAAAACAGACATAAATATACCTAAAATATGTTTTAAAGAAAGATTCATACAATATATACAACAAAACTGCAAAAATTCTTTAAAATTCATTTTACAAATTTGAGTGAAATTTAATTTTTATGCAATTCTACAAAATTAATACTAACTATGATTCAATAAACGTTATCCCTTTAAAAATTATAAGAATTAGTACAATTATTGTTGTATTAATGATTAATATTATATTTTTACTTATAGGTTGAACGGTACGATACGTATACAGGTCAATGGCTATCTGTAACACCTATGTTAATGAAACGATGTCGCTTAGGAGTGGCCACATTGAATGGTAAACTTTATGCATGTGGTGGATATGATGGATCAACGTTTTTACAAACTGTTGAAGAATATGATCCTCAGACTGACAAGTAGTGACTTATAAAACAAAGTTTAATCATAGTGTACTTTAATTGACTGTTATGGTTATGTAGGTGGAAATTTGTAGCTTCGATGAATGTAACAAGGAGCCGTGTGGCATTGGTAGCCAATGCTGGAAAATTGTGGGCCATTGGTGGATATGATGGATTTTTGAATCTGCCCACTGTTGAAGTGTACGACCCAAAAGCTGATTGTTGGACATTTGCGTCTTCCATGTGTGCCCATGAAGGAGGAGTTGGAGTTGGTGTCATACCCATTCAAGAGCCTGAAGTTCCATGAATATTCCATGTACTGTGATTAATATAATAATAGCATTATTACCATCTATGATATCGCAATGTGAGCGGTAGGATAGGTAGCATAATATTATGTCATTTGTAAAAATGAAAACAATCTTATACATCATATTATATATGTTGACCAATCATTCTTGTGACATTTTGGAAGACAATATCACTGTGTTAACTATTCAATTGTTAATTAATTAAACACTCATTCCAAATAGGGTACCAGATGATATCATGAAAATATTTGTATCCAATCCTATAACATACATGTTAAAAAAAAACTGTTCTGCTCAGCTTTGTGTATTGCATGACCTTTGAAATATTTAAAATTTTACCATTGTTTACCAGCAATTCAATATTGCTTCTTATTGGTTTTATTTGGTGAAACCTTGTATATAATATAGGTTTTTATCCTGTGATATATTTCTATTTTATTTAGCTCCTATAGGTATTGTGTTGCCCACTTTTTGATATACAATGGCTAGAATGAAAAAAGCATATGATGTGACGTATTGTTGTAACCAGAGATTATTTTACAATATCGAATCAAACACTATATTATTATTTTTGTATACTGTATATAAGTACATAATATTGTTGTTGAATAATCTTAAGTTAAATCTATACAAATTTTTCTAACATAATACCGTAAAACTTGTTATTCTATAACTATTGTTTTGTTTAAAAATGTATTACACAATGACTAATAATATAGATATACCTAATACATGTTTTAAACTCGTGCCACAAAGTCGGTTTGTTTTTATTATTAGTTATATTATATACTTCATATTCTGTGTAAGTTATGTGATAAAAAATCTTTTCTTTTATATCAGATCCAATTAAAATATGTAATAAAAATTATAAACATACTTGTATTTTATAATATTAATTACATGACTAAAAAAATAAAATGAGACTTCTATTGCACACTTGCATTGTATTATTACTATTATTAATTGTTACAATAAATTCCTAATATTCCATTTTCCTATCTTAACTAGTTTAACTAGTTTACTATCATCTATGAAACATAATAATAATGTAACATGTAACAGTGCATTACTATAATGATTAATGAGTACCTAATTGCTTGTTACTCATGAATGATATGAAATAGTCATTGTAATAACTAATAATAGTTTAAAGGTTTTTAAATGTCTGTAGTTATAGTATAATAAATTGACTTATTGTTGTTGAAGTGTTTCAAATACATATTCGGTACTTGAAAAGTTAAAAACATATTAGTGTACCAGTATTCGAATAGGTACAATTTACTTTAGGTATTAATTTTATAATTTATAGTAATTCAATATTGTATCACAGTAAACCATGACTCTTTCGTGTAGTGTTGTTGGGTGCACAACAGGATATAAATCTAATCAATCTAATATGTTTTAAGTTATATTACCTATTACCTAGGTATTAACTTTTTTTTTTTTTTTATTAAAATTAGATAAGATGTTCCTAGCCTTGGCTATCTACATCTATTGATATTTAAAATGGTACATTTTTAATAATTTGAACATGATTACTAATTTATATAAATTTAAGTAATAAAATGAGTTTGATAACTAGTATAATATGTACATTAGTGATCGTTAACGTTAGAGATAGTTACACCGAGACGTAACTGACTATATTAGTAACAGTAGATAACTGATATAATTATATTAACAAATAACAATATAAAAGTATTAACAGATATAATATACATAACAAGTCGTAAAACTTAATATTAGACGCTACGAGTAACAACCAGCTACTATATATTGTGTGGAGTTGTTTAACCAGAAGGTTATGCGGACGTCCACGTTTTAATCTAGGTTGAGGTGGATGTACGTGGAGTTTATAGTAAAGTGAGCCAGAAGAGTTGAGCAGTGAGGTATGGAAGTTTGTTGATGAGGTTTTTATGTGGTCTATGACTTCCTGGATCTGAAGGTCTTTGTGTAGGTTACCATTTCTTATAAATCAAGGTGCGTTTGTAATAATACGTAGCACTTTGTTTTGAAAAATTTGAATTTTATTGATGTGAGTGGTCGTGCATTTCCCCCAGATCGAACACGCATAAGTGAGTAGTAGACGTAGAATTTGTTTGAATATAAAAAGAGAGCATTTTTTCTGTATTGAAGATTTTCTATTGAGAATAGGGTATAACATAGAAAGGCGCTGATATGCCTGTTGAAGTTTGGTTATTTATTAACTTTTTTTTAAAAATATATTACCTCTGAAATATTACTAAACAATTATATTGTTTTAATGATTTTTTTTCATTTAATTGCAGATTCGCGACTAGAATTGAATCAGTAACAGATACAACGAACATTGAGTTCCTAGTGTTACTCTCCCTTTATAATACGGACATAATGTACACAACGCTACAAACCAAACTATTTTAATATTTGAAAAAAAAAATGGGAATGATTTTAGTCCAAAAAAATGTTTGGAAGATAATGGATAGGTACGTTAAATTTATATGGGGGAAAATCAACAAAAGTTGACCACGGATAAATACGGCGTATTTCATTTTTTAAGGTAGTGTTGGTCAAATTGTTGCGCGCAGTTAATGATTACTTTCAATATAATTATATAAATCTTCATCACTGATAAAGAACGATTAACATTGTAGAGCCATAAAAACTGACACATATTTGTGACAATAAAGTGCAGTACGTATGACTTTCTCCCGTGCTTCCGGAGATAGGTTTTTTATATAGCTATAGATATATCATGTATGTATTTTTAATTGTTTAATAATTGTTTGTTATTTCTTCTAAGTGGTTGCTAGGATACTAAAATTATGTCTAATTACTTGATACTTTTCATTTTATTTTTATTTTTTGACTGTGTGGCTGCGGTGTTATAATATAGGTATATCATTCCCAACTTCAACCCCTTAAAGCCCTTTTTTAGTATTTAAAAAGTAACCTATATCCTTTCTCAGTGTCTAAAATATCTATGTACCAAATTTCATTTAAATCGGTTCTGTAGTTCCTGAGATTAGCGCGTTTAAACAAATAAACTCTTCAGCTTTATATAATATTATGTAGTATGTAGATATACATATACTGCAGCTACGAACCAGGTAAGGTGCATGATTATATATTATACTTAGGTAATATTAATATTTTATTGTATATACAAATCTTATTATACGGTGTATTTGATCAAATTTAAGAATACATTACCTCGAGAACTCTCCAAAGAATAGGAGGGAGGCGATAGCGTGACCTTAACATTTTTATCTAGTAAGTGATATAACGTTTTCTGGCACTTAAGTAGGCACTCTTGTAGGTAAGAATCCTCCAGATAATTTTCAAATAAATAAATCCTTATAAAGGTATTGCTTAGATAAAAATAATAATCATCAAGTTCTAACATTTTTCAGTAAATTTTATACTTTTTGTAACTCAGTAGCGTATTTATGGAGGGGGGGGGGGTGAGGCCCCTCCGAAATGAAAAACATAATTATAAATATAATAAATATATAGTGTGTCTCCTCCCTCCTTTCACCCAAAAAAAATCCAATTATTTAATCGGCCCAATCCGAAATGAAAACCTTTATACGCCACTGTTGTAACCTTGTAACGGTTAAGAGATCTTAACGATTAACTATAAAGCTGTTGTATGCCACACGTACCTTTTTTATCCAAACGGTTTTTTTTATATATTTTCTGTAACGCGATGTTGAGTCAACTTGTTTAGTCATCTCGACATCAGTATAGTCAATAGATTGTGGATGACGAGTGACGACGAGACATTGTGTTATTCAAATGCGATTTGAATTAATAGGTAGGTACTAAACGATTTTTTGATTTATGCAAGTCTATTGATCTATTTGCAGTAGGGTTCTAAAATTTCATGAAATTTATTTTTGTGAAATATTTCATGAAATATTTCGTGAAACTTTCATGAAATATTTCATTTTAATGAAAAATTAAATAAAATGTTTTTTTTTAAATTGTAGTAAGAAATACAGTTAATTTTTACTTAGTAAGGTAGATATTTATTGCCTTTGTGTATAAGTATAATATACCTATATGGCTATACAATATGGCTATACAAACACACAGAACTACACAAGTCACACGCAAATACTGAAATACCCAATGGCCAATGGTGTTATTGAATATGCGGTATAGCGGTATTTCTATTTCCGTTATTGGCGAAGAAAATGTAGATATTATCATGATTTTATTAATACAATATTCTATGTTTATACTTCATTAGCTGATATTGTCATATGGATGATAAATATGAAATCAGTGTGACAATATAATTATGACTTTATTATGGACATACCAAAAAACACAAAATTTTGAAAAAAAAATATTTTTCAATATTTCATTGAAATATTTCAGGGAGGGTGAAAGTTTCAATTTTGAAATATTTCAAAGTGAAAATTTCATGTGAAATATTTCATACTCATAACCCTAATTTGCAGTATTACTATTAAAACTGAATAAAATACAAAATTCTTTAAACTGTTTTTTCATTTATTAATTTTCTAAGTTTAATAATAATACAATTATTTTTTTACCTTATTTAATTTAAATATTTTTATTTTTATTTTATAAAGAAGACTTATGCGACCCAATTTTTAAGTTTACACGACCCGAAAATGGGTCGCGAGTCGCGACCCACCGGTTGAATACCACTGCTTTATAGTCAGTAGTCTAGACCTGGACGCGCCTAAACATTTGCGCTCCACAAATCACAATAAATAAACTGATCCCCGCCACCGAAAATCACTATCGGTCCCGGTGAAATCCGCCACAACTAACTTTCTATGTTGTCCATCCTGGTGATATTCACCAATAATCGCGACACCGAAAAACCTGTCAGTGAGCAATTTATAGTATTTATAATCAATGATAGTAACTATCTAAAACTAATAATACCTGTATTTAAAGCTAAAATGATCAAATAATATAAAATATAATAATAATAATATCTATATACATTATGTGGTACCGCTTTACTATCGGCTTGTCCGGCGCATTGTATAGACAATTTCACTACATTAAGTTTATGGGTAGAGCAACATATTAATGACAATAATATTATATTATATTATAATGTCTAATCGAAGTGTTTTTTAATACAATACCATCTGCAGCTGATTAAACTTAACACTCGGTATAGTATACCGTTAGCCGATAACATAATAATACATAGCTGAATGGATGTTTTTAGTTAAACGTCTTTTGAAAACGAATGTTAGGTCTTATGGTACTCATATAATATTCTTTTTTATAAGAAGATTATAATCGTTTAGAAGTTTTATAAATATTGAAAAAATAAATGATAATAATATACATAACTAAAAATTAATTAGTATTGGTCGAGTGACGAGTGTATTGGTACACTTAAAATTATATTTCGTTTTGGATGTTTTGGTGCGTTAAATGTGTGTACCCGCCCGACAATTATTCACCATTCGTCTTTTGGTATGTTATTTGCATTGCCATCATAAATATACCGGTCGCCCGTGCGTCGACCTCGTGTATTATCGTCGAACATGACGACTTATGACACTTACAAAGAATATGGCTTTTTAATTTTTATTAGTAAAAGAATAATATAATATAATATATACCTACCCATATAAATAAAAATGAATGTCGTTGTTTTCCGCACTTGTAATATTGAAAACTACTCGTTCGATTCACGAAATTTAAAATGGATATTAAGCATGATTTGAGGAAGGTCAGTATCTACGTGAGAATAACCCATCATTTCTTCCGGGCTCAGGGTGTAACGAAACAAGATCTTAACTAGTGGTGCGCTTCAGCGGATTAATAATGTACTAATAATAGACAATAATGAGCAGCTAAAGTACCTACTAATTATTTTTTCTATAATCATTAGCAACCATTTAGGATCATTTGCATTAAATAAATACATTATATAGATATTAATATATTGATCATTTTAGTGCCTGTTGATATGCAATGTTCAAGTTTTGCCATTTTCACAATATATGTAAAGATTTTCTAGCTTCTATTATATTGTTATTTAATGCTTTTACAAATAACCACGTTCCATTGCATAATCGTGGCGGATTAATATTTCTTAAAAGCATATTGGGTGCTCCAATTTTCAAAGTTGAAATATGAGAAGGCAAAACCGATATTTCCAAGGAATTTAAGAAATCCATAGGGTAGTGTAGTACTGTATCATCGGGATTGCATACATTATCGATTGATTATTGATTTATATTAGGTATGTTTGACTTTTTCCGGGAGAGAGTTAAATATATCTTTATTAATAATATTTACTTCAGTATTTGTTGGGGCAAGAATGGCTCTTTCACAAGACCATTCATGATTGGTATAATATTTTTGTATATCAGGAAATACGTTTTTATCAAAGATTCTATTGAATTGACAATATTGCAGAAATGAGTTGGGAATTCAATTGTTTCATCTGAATTTTCAGGCCATTTTCGGATTTTCCATTACCTAGAAGTATTAATTGTTCTGAAAAAGCCTTCAATGTAGGATTATGGGTTAAAAATACCCTCATATTTTTTTTTAGCATTATAATTACTGTATGTTACCAAAGACAAGAATTTTTCAAGCATGCATCAATTTGGTCAACCGGTGTTCCTCGTGTTACTATTGGTAGTGTCTGTCGAAAGTCACTAGTTAAAATAACAACTACTTTTCTCATTATAGATTTATTGTTGTTTAAATCTTGTAGAGTTCTATGTAAAGCTTCGGGTCCTTTTTTATTCACCATTGTACATTCATCCCAAACTATTACTTTAGTTCTTTTTAGTAATTTACAGGTTGCTGAATTATCTATTATATTACAAGTATTCTTTTCAAGTAAGGATAGTAGGAACTATAATATTTGTACAGTAAAATATGAGTATAGCCAATAAGGATCCATCAGCACTACTATATTATTAACTGTTTGTACTAAATATATAATATTACAATTTTGTAATTTGGGCATGTCCCGTATTGTTATAAAAAAAAAAAAAGTTAATTTATTTTAAGACATAATTACAAAAAATTTCGGAAATTATTAAGTAAAATATCCCGAATTATATACCACTATAAATAGATCTATGGATCTAAGATATAATATTAATTCAAGAAAACGAAATTGAAAAATTTTAATTTTAGGTTTTATAGGGGTGGTAAAAAAAAATGGAGAAATAAACACGATATATTCAAGAGATGGGAGAGAATTGAAAAAACAAGAAATATATTTAATTGATGACAGTGATGAGGCAAGGCTTCAACACTCAAAATTAAATAAAAACATCAATATTTATACATTTCCTAGATTACCCTAACTTTATGGAATGAACATAAAAATAAATTATTTGGAGAAAAAGATATAATTATTACAATAGAAAGAGCGCAGATAAATGAATATCGAGATAAAAAATATTTAGCATTAATGCAATCATCAGTACCTAACAAATTATAATGTAAAACCCTCTGAAAGAAAAGGGTTATTATTCGTATAATAATAATTCATGATATTCGGAAAATTTATTAATTATTATTGCTAAAATTTTCAGTTTTTATGAATGGTACTCGTTGAAATATAATACAGCGGAAAAAATAGAAGAACCAAAACCATCTACTTCTAAAAATATAAATTAACGATTGTATTTATAATACTAAATTTATTATATTAAATAAAAATACGTAATTTTCAACTTATCTAACAATTCAAGTATATTAAACAAAAAAATACATATATCTATAGCTATAAAAAAACCCTTTTACCCCCTTAGAGGTCGAATTTTAAAAAGTCTTTTCTTAGTGCGCCCCTTCGTTGCTTAAGGACCCTCAGTACAAGTTTGTAGACCCAGCGGTTCGGTCTGGGCGTTGATGAGTGAAAAAAGAAAGTAAATAGATTATTTTAGAGTCCCGAAGTGACCAAAATTTTTGATAAAGTTTTACTGAGAAATTAGAATATGTTTTTCCTCTGTGTGGAGTCATAAAAATACATGCAACTATTTGATAGAGTCGACTGGAATTTTTAATTAAACTAATAAATATATAATAGTACATTCTAAATAATAACGTTGCTGTCGTCCGACGTATTTCGCTTCCATAACTTCCATTGTATCTGCGATTGTTAAACACGTATTTATTCGAATACACTTTGAAAACCGTTTGATCGACGTGAGCTTCACACATTATATTAACGCATCTAATGCACGGGCAACTTCGTGACGGAACAGCTAGTAATAAATAAATATATTATATCACCACCATAGCCACAGTCAGGATATATATATATATATATGTTCGGCCAAAGTGTATAATAATCGGGAGTTGTAGTACAATTCCCGGACAATGTATAAAATGCCCAATTTCATTGAACAATGTAGACAATTATACACTTTGCTCGGGCATTGTACAGAATGACCAGAGCACAATGGGCAATTACAATTAATTAAAAATGTATAAAACAATTTTTGTTATCTTATTAATTTTGCAATAATTTATTTTATGAATATTAACAAATTTTTTTATTTTTTTTTACAACTTAAGCTATCATGACATTTAGAAGTACATAGTTTACCTGTAGCCCTACACTTACATTTATTTGTCTTGCATTGCTGATTACAGTTACATCCATAGGTGTAATTTGAGTTTTAAATTTGGGGGAGCTATTATAATTTGCATGTATGTACTGTGTGTATGCTTCCCGAGATATATAAAGGTGGAAAAGAATATACAAACCATTTTTGGGAGGAGGGGCTATGATTTATTTTGAGGGGGCTTATGAATTTGAGCCCCCATCAAATTGCGCTTATGGTTATATCCTTGATCGCCAAGATTTGAAAATTTTCTAACCGCTTCTCTTAATGATATCGGAGATATTATTGGTATACACTATACACGTAGACGCGGAATCGCGATAAACGTACATAGTCCACAAACAATTAAGCACTGTACACAATGCCGGCTATTGTAAAAACAATGACTAGGCAATATACCTAAAAACAGATTCAGCTTTGCCCAAATATGACGAGCACTGTGCATGATTCCCGGGCACTGTATTACAATGCCCGAATTTATACACTTTGATCGTAACATAATATATAATACATATGGATTTCGTTCAGTACCGTCGTGCCACCGAAACTAGACGTCGTCACCACCCAATGACATGCTGACCATTGTTTGTGCGAGTTTCCGTAATCCCGCACCGGTGCACATGGTTTGCGCACATTTACTAAAATTATTACAACTCATTTTCGTACATTTTTACAACTCGTTTGCGCACAGATTATTTCTAGTGCAACCACCCGTTTGCGCACACGTTTTTCCAACTTAATATACAGACTTAAGACTGTCAGTGGATATTTTAACTTAACTGGTGTGGTTAAAAGTGTTAAAAACTTCTGATCGTTTGCGTATATTTGTCAATTGAGCAACTACTGTTGCTTACTAACTTAACTGGCTTACTGTTGTTAGCCAAACAATTTACTAAAAATACTAAAAAAAAAACCATACAGAAATAAGTAAATAATAATAATGACCTACCTTTCATTCTTTTATAATTATCATCTTGAACTGGGTGGTTTTTTTTTAGATTGTTCGGTCGACTACGTAGATTTGTCATTTGAGGATTTAACTGACTCAATATTAGGCAAAAAATTTACTAATAATATATGCAAAAACCTCTAAAATATGCAAAAATTTGCGAAATATAATTTAATATTTGAATTCTCCGTACTATAAAACGTATTTTTACATCACTCTGCTATGTCTTACATCACCTATGATGGATAATTGAATATACGAGTACTAATATTTACAAAAAGTTCTTTGGTAGACTCTTTTAATTTTCGTTTATTGTTCAGAGTCATTTTATTAAATTTTGCTGTCAGAAGGTTAATGGGATCCACCTAATAATATAGTTACGAATTTAAATAGTTTAGAGTGTAATAATAATAATAATAATAATAATTACTGTATTAGATTGTATCTAAGTCGATGTCCAATGTCCACTCGGACGATCGTACCGATGACGGATCGTCATAAGTGTTTACGGTAGTCGGTGATAATATTCGGGTGGATGAAACTCGCCACAACAGACGATACACAATTATAATAATTATACAACTGATTTAATTTGGGTTTATAAAAAAAGTAAGATATTAAGTATAAATTCGTTTTATGATATTATACACAATAATATTTCTTATATTTTTATAATTTTTTATCATTATATTATTCACGTGTATGAATACCATGAATGTATGATATTTGTATTATCTATACTGCTGTTATTTGTTAATTTCTATACAATAAAATACGTATAACAAATAAAACGAACTTACTGTGAAACTGTTGTCGGTTTAATGTACAATAATTATTCAACTGAAGCTGAAAAAGTTAATTTTAACAAAGTTTCATAATTAAAACGAAAGTTCATCGCAACCAATTTGTACGTTACATTGTTACCATTAGACTACCTGCCGAACCAACTTAGCAAGCGATGCGATCCAACCCGTAATAAGCGTCCGTTCTCTGAGTCAATATAAATATAAATATAACAATCGACGAGAATTCATATACGAAACGAACACGCGTCATGTGAGTAGGTATTAGCTAGGTATATTATTACAGGTTTACGCGCCTTATTGCCAATCTCCTCGAATTAAACTCGCTGGTCGATTTTAGAGTTACTTTGGGAATAAAGGAGTTAGGTAGGTATACCAGAATGTGTTGCGATGAAGTAAAACCACAAAGTTGACTCTGTACCTTTTATCCTTAATTAATTTTGAAGTTCTTCAAAGACGTTCTAGATCCCTGCATTTCTACCTATCAATTTGAATATTGTTATCTATCAAATGAACCGACGAAACGTCTTTCAGATGTTTTTAACTATTATTCACACACTTGAAATTACAAAATACCACGTATAAACACGCTCATACACACGTCTTCTATCCGTGGTACCTTAGTGTGGTTGAATAGTTACGAAATTATAATAACACATGTATTAATTGGACATAGGTATAATAATAAGATAATAAGTTATAAAAAAAAAATAAGCGTACAATAGCTTATAATATATACCTATTTTCGTTTGGATGAATTTTTTTTTTGGAACGTATACTGTGTGTCGATATGTGAACGGTGTGTGACTAAAAATCGTCATTAATTTAATTAAACCACGACGCTTGTTCGATAAAGAATAGTAATATAATTATATGATATATCTGTTGAACATTGACCTTTATTAATATTAGAGTATAGATATTATTTTAAATGTTTTTAAAATTTCTGTATCAATGAAATATGTTTTAAAAGGAAGTATTTTAAAATACCTACAGAAAATATATTATTATACTTATACATGTGCTATATTCATTTTAGAAATGTACAACATGAAAGCTGGGTTTACTGGGGTATTAATATTATACTTCAAGTAGAACCATTTCCTAAAGTTTTGAAAATTGTCATTTTATTAAAGCTTTCAGTTTCTAGAAAAATAAAAACTAAAATATTGTAATACCATTAATATCATTTCTGGAAAATTGAATGTATTAAATTTACTGTGATTCGAAACCGAATTAATATGATGTTTTTGTTGGGAAAATATCGTTAGTATTCCTATAAAATGTGTGAGTCATTTAAGTGCATTTACGAAATAAATGTTAAATATAACATTAATTTGTACATTACGATTTACGAGGTGGATTTGTTCGACAGTGCAACGTTGTGATTATAATATCGAGCGCGATCTTCGTCGTTATTTGCTTTCGCGGGAGTATTATCGAACGTCGAAAAAACAAAATATTTCCGTTTAAAATTTGGTAGTATAGCTAAGAAAAAATGGCGGTTTCTTTTAAGTCTTATATCGGTCGAAAAAAAAAATTAAAAACTTAACTGTTTTTTAAAATAAAATGTATAAAAGAATATGAACGCCACCGTAGTGATACCGCGTGCATTATTGAATATTGACATATTTTTGTTGAAATAATTGTAGTTGACTGTTGTCATCGTGTTGGTAATGTCAAATTCATTTAAAGATACCGATTACCGACCTGTATCGCGCGTCACGGAATAACGCGAAAACACGGATATTTTGTATTTTTTTGATGACAGGTGCGACCGCACAGAATGATTTTAATCGAATAAAAAACATAAAATCGATCAAAACAATATATAATATTATTACCATTTTACCAAAACGTCGTTTACATTATCTTGATGAATTGCGACGTTTGATATTATGTCAGGTATATTAATAACGTATTAACTTTTAAAAATACACGCCCAGTCGCGGTGACAAAACCGTATCGGATTCGGCAGCGACATTATAATACGTATAATAAATGACGTTTCGAGAATTAATTCATTACCGAAGTCATTTAATATTTAAACTGGTCGTTCAAAAACAAATCCATTTGATATTGACGCTTATTATATTATACGAAATGTATACATATAATACGGCCGTGCTGCCCAAAAACGATTCGTCAACACAGCGCGGAAAAGCGAACAGAAAAAGGATAATTATATTATATTTCAGGGCGATTTTCAATTAGTTTTACAACATTTTGACGTTTTCGATATTTTTGGCTATCTACATCGAGTCCCAGTGGATCGTCTCATATTATTATTATGAATATTATATGATGTAGGTACATCCTCAGTTATGATTTAGGGCCGTGCAAACATATAAAAATATACCGATGCTATTGTAGAGGCTCCGCACCGCCGACGTAAGCGTGAATAGGACGAACAAATCAATGGTCGTTTATAAAGCAGCGGATGAAGTAAGTGTCTTTTCGTATGAATATATCGATTAATGTAACTTTCACGAACAATCACAGTCATAAGAAAAAAATCAAGTAAATACATGTGCTATCATCATACTTATACTTACTTATAAACTTCGGAAGTTAATTTTTGAAAATACACTGCAATGTTTTGCAATAATTATGTAAAATATTATGTTAAAAAAAAATAAAATAAAAAAACAAACAAAGAAGTGATGGGTATTATAAAATCTAAGACTCACCGTCCGGCAACTATACGATGGTTGCATCGTTGCGATGTCGACACATTACTGTATAGGTACAATATACGGTGATATTGAATTGAGTCCATGCTACTTGTGTGTGTTTGAATTGAGTCCAGCTTATTATCTTGATATCTTTGAATTGAGTCCGTAGGTCATGATTACCCACGTGCAAACAAATATGATTATAGTGATTATTGTATATTAATGTTATCATCACACATCGCGGTGGTATTAAAAATTAAAATGATTGTTACAGGCTCGCGGATTTCTAGAAACGCGGTACATCACGATTAGAATAACACACTGCACCGGAGTTATTGTTAAAACAACACGATAATCGAAATCGCGATTGATTATAAATCACGAATCAAAACCAAGGATTTTATTAAATGCTGTTTATCAAAATAGAAATATTAATTGGGTTCGCGGGCCCGACAAGACCTATCCAAAATATTATATCGATCATTGTTTAAAGTGCCTCTCACATTACGCATGATGATCTGCCACCACATTTACAGCAACAACAACATTTACCTACGAAAACAACAACAAGAGTGAGGGTTGGCTATATATTGTATGACGTCTATTTATTTATATCGTCTATACAAGGTGAAACAGATAGAATTGACTTTTAGAATAACTTTTGTTCTAATTAATATTTTCAGTTTTTATTTTATTTATTATTAAGAGACCGCTTTTATCATGTATAATTAATTTTTTTTTATGTTCATTTTTTTAGTAAGTTCCGAAAACAAAAAAAAATTAAATTTGATTTAAATTTTTTTGGATAAATTAAAAATAGCCAATTTTTGAATCTGATTATAGGAACAATTTTTATGGTAAAAACATTTATCTAAGTCAAGTAGTTTATTTTTTAGAATTTTTTTTTAAAATATCAATATTTTTTTATTAAAGCAATTGAAACGTAATAACTTTTTTAAAAATATAATTTTTGAGAATTTGCTTACGAGTTTATTTCTTAAATTATTTACCTACCTATCATATAATATTAAAAATGTTTGTCATAGGTTTAAGTAGCATAATTTTTTTTTTTTTTTTTGGTCAAGTTTATCCATATAACTCTGTGTATTATTACAAACTTCATATAATACAATTTGTGGAAAGGTCATCGTGATCAGGGTGGATACTGTATTAAATATTATAAACAGTGGTGTACGCCTTTTGAAGTTATAACGATGTAAAGGCTTATAGTGAAAGACTAGGCCTGCACGCGGTCGTGATTTAACAGTTTCTGCCATATATTGATATTTTGCATCTACGTCATACATAGATTTTATATGGGTAGGAACTTTGGTGCAACAAACTTACCGGAATCCGCTATAATAATACGTACACGAGTAAACCGTATCGTAAAATAAACGAAATTACAAATGTTTTCAACCACACATACACACACACATAGCCATACAAATATTATACAGCAGATTGGCGTGCACGAAACCAATGCAATTCTATTTTCCCGTCGAATGTAAATAAATCATTCACCTTTGTGATTATTGACTTTATGGCGCATTATAATTTATAACTACGCAATACGTAAGCATAATATAATATTATACGGTTTTATGTTCAATTCAAATATTTAGGTACCCGACGCGATCGCTGTCTGAACACAGATAAAAATAACGAAATCAATATTTCAAACACGTTTTCTATCGCGAAAGAGGTTATTTTTATGTCTCTGATCGACCTCCGTCGACGGAAAGTACCTACTTAAATTACGGTGATTGATGATGAATGTATAACGTATAAGAGCGAAAGAGAGGGGAAAGAAAACTACTCGTGACCAGAAAATGTTTTATTATATTATATTTTATTTTTTTAATATTTCATCGCAGCACTTATATTTTTCTTGAAAATCGTGTACTCTAGACGTTAAATCGTTGATTAAGCGTCCATATTTAAAAACTTAATGAAGCAATAGTGTGCCAAAACTTCTTGAATAGGACTGCTAATTGTATAATTTTTTTATTATTAATGTGTAACGCTTTCTATTAACAAACGATTAAAACTATTTTTACAATAAGTGTAAGAGTATTGTAGGTATTTAGTGTCTTTAGTATATATACTCGAATGAAAGAGACCTTGCGACTAAGGCACTTCAGTGTGGGCGAATTGATTTTCACTTTTTCAGTTAGCCAAAAGGTCCTGACACCACTTATATGTTTTAGACACCTCTCAGGGTCACCAAGGATGTGGAGGGTAACTAGTTCCTTTACGAGCGGATTGCGATGGCTATTTAGAATCGAGCATAGAATCTTTCATAAAGTGTTGGTGACTTTGGAAATACAAAAGGAATATAGAAGGATGAAGTGTGTGTTTGAGGACACAGCATAGATCCTTAGTGATTCGATGAAAGCACTTCGACTAGAAAGTTTGAATACGATTTATGATAGAGGGTTTGGATGAGGTTATTATTTAAACGTTTTCGTATCGTTTGGCCTTTTTAAACTTTTTGTAATTATTGTCGATTTTCGAACTATCGCATCGTCATTATGCTTTAGGCCAAATATTTGCATGATGGAAGCATGACCATAGACGCCACTCAGTTGAACCGTCTAGAACTGTTGTAACTAAACATTTATGTTTTAAATAATCAAATTTTCAATGAAAAATATTTAAATACAATACAATGTCAAAAATCAAAAAAGCTTTAAAGTGGAATTTATATTTTATGGTAAACAATTTGACGAAAAGGAAATTTATGAGGAACAATAAAAACTGTAATTATTGGTGATATTTCTTGGTATTTAAATACCTAATAATAATTATTAAATGCCGGATACTATAAATAATTTAATAACAAAATCTGAATTTCATTTTGTACACAAAGAATTCCTTGATAGTCATTACCAAATTAGGGTGCAGGGTAGTGTGTGATTTAGGTCAAAATATTTATTGGAGATTAAAATAATAAACGATAATGTAGCAGGAACTGACTGAATTCACGAAAAGATAATACTGAAATTATTTTCTGATAAACAAACTATAGCAGGAAAATAAAATTATTCAACTACTTAAGTAAATATACATGTAATAATATTATGCAGAAGTGCAGTAGACCGAATGTAAGTAGAAATGTATTTGATATATAAAGAGAAAATACTTGTTGCACGTTTACACATAATATACGTGATTTAGACCAGTGGTTTTCAACATTTTTGCACTCGGGACCCAATTTTTTAGGCCTACGTTTTTCGCGATCCACGTCAGTTATGTAAAAAAACAAAAAAAAAAAGCTAAAATGTATTAATGCTTTGTACTAGTACTAACTTATTCTATGATTTTATATCTTTATATTATTATAATATTATATTATAGATTATAAATTATATAACTGTATTTTCATTTAATTGACATTTATTTCATTTATTAAGTTTAATTTTTATTTTAAAAATAAGACTTATCGTAACTCATTTTTAAAACTTATACGACCCTAAAATGGATCACGGCCCACTTGTTGAAAACCGTTGATTTAGACGACTCGTTTTCGACGTGCACAGGTGGATAATTTTTCATTGTACTTAGTTGTTAATGATTTACCTATTGAATGCAATTATTATGATTTTTTCACAAATGTTGTTACTTGTTAAACATAAATAAAAGCTATGATTTCGATAAATTACACCTCTGTAATAATAATATTATGTAAAATGGATTCAGACCCAAATTGAACAAATTCTATATTTATGCATCTTTATTTTCATTTTTGCGTAAAATACAGATTGAACAAATCCAAATTTGTAATAGTTTCTGATGTTTGAAAAAAATCTACCGATTATTATGCACGTTATCGTAATAAATGTGTGTTCTGATTAAATAACGATGAAAATCATCGAATGGTATTAACCTTTCTGGAAGAATTTATTGACATAAGAAGCATTGTAATTCAGTAAAATATTTAATTATAACCATAACAATACTATTTCTATTTTATTGTTTTGACATTTGTATGCATAATTTACTATTCAAATCAACTCTTATTTGATTATTCATATTAAAAACTTTTTTTCGTTTACCCAATCAAAGGCAATACATACGATTTTTAGCTTTAACTCGCTTCCTTCGTCTTGAAGATTATGGTTGAAATATTGGCTTTATCACGGAGCTTAGTTCGTAGTATTTATTTATACGTTTTTTTCTGATCTACCGGTTTGGCGGTTTTGTATGCTGTAAAAAGTATCAAAATTGCCTATACAAGCCGCCGTCATACATACATGCATCTGTATAACATAATAATAATAATATTAATATTATAATATTATATAGTGTAACTTTTTATAACAAAAAATTTAAGCGACCTATACATTTCTTTCGTTTGGTATAAAGAGTTTTATAAAAAAAGAACAACATTTTTAATAATTTATTTTTTAATGTTTCAGCGCAACCGTTATACATTAAAACTTAAAGCATAAGGCATGCTTCTCTTATATTACATACGAATAAACTATTTAAAGTATGACGAACAAAATGCATAATACAATATTTAAGTTAGGATCAAACACGTGTTGTATCACAGACATCTGACAATTTAATATCGAAACCACAGCGTTATATATAGTAAATTCCCGTTACAACAAATACCAATACAACGAAAAATCCCGTTATAACGAAAGTCATAGAAGTCTCCTACTAAAAAGCAGAGCTTATAAAGAACTTATTCGAATTTTCGTTACAAAGAAATTCCCGTTACAACGAAAAAAAAATTCGGTCCCCCGGAGTTCGTTGTAACGGGATTTCACTGTATTATTAAAGTATCTCATTTGATATAGTCATTCGTCGACCTGTATAATATATAATATAAATAAGGTTCCTTATAAATTATTTTATTATTGTTTATATTTTTTTCTACAACAATATAGCTATACCGTATGTCATATTTCGTCAGCACTACTGAGATCTAACACCGTTGAACTATTTTACAGTCCGTATAATTTTTTTTTTTTTATTTTTAATTTTTTTTATTATACAATCTGTAAATATATTATTTTTACAATGAGCATAAATGTTGATAAGATATAAATAGAATTAAAATAAAATAAAATAAAATAAAAGGGACTAATGACTTGAGCGAGGAATCCATCCAGCGATGGAACTTCTTAAGATTGTGCAGATTGGATTTTATTCAGTCAGGAGATCCCAACACCATTTGCGTTTTAAACGTCTTCCAGGGTCACCTGGGATGCTGAGAGTAGATAAGTTTGAGATTAGAGGATTGCGGTGGTTGAATAGATTTGAATGGAATCGTTTATACAGAGTTTTGGCTACATGTTGTACTGTTGGAATAAAGAGGTCATTATGGAGTGTATCGTTTGAAACATAGAAGGGGGCTTTGGTATTTTTCGAAGGTATTTAGATTGAAATGTTTGAATTTTCTTTATATTTGATGGTTTGGCCGAACCTCAAAGTTGTATACCATATGACAATATGGGTTTTAATAGTAGTTTATATAGGGGTATTTTGTTGCTCAGATTGATGTGTTTAGATGTTACTACGTAGTTGACGGGATCGGTTATTCAGTGCAATACGTTTGGTGTGGATGTGGTGGGTCTAGGTCAGTCGACGGTCCAAGTGGGCGTATAATATGATATTATTATGTACTTCTACTCCTACTCACGTCAAAGTGACTATTGGACACGTTCTTGTCGATTTGTTACGCATAGAATTCGCTGTGCCAGTGCCGTTGTTTTTAGTTTTTCCGCAGACTATAAATAATACACACTTACGGGTAATATTGGGCAAGAGGTTTCAAAATAACATTGTTGTTTAAAATCTCGTTATCTAAGTAAATACGTAAAATGGTTTGGATTTAGATTTAAAATAAAATATGTTGAAAACATAGTAATATTTTCGTGTATTTTTTATAACTTTTAAAATGTCTTATATCAACGCTAATGAAATATTTATTTATTATGTATTATACAATATTATAATATGTTGTTATACCAACCAAAAATATTACATTGTATATCATCAATAGTGGCACCAGACTTTTTTTACTTGAGTGGGGAATATTTTTTTTCAATTGTCATTGGAGGAAGAGGAGATTGCCACCATATTATATGATGTTATCGTTATCTCTCCACTTAATTTTGATAAATGTTTTTTCATACAACAAAACATAAAAGATAAATTATAGTAAATTAATACAAAATAATTACGTGTACTTACCTTCTGAACACCTTTAATACTCGTTAAGTCATAAATACATGTACTACAAATCAAGATAGTAAAAAGAAATATGTCAAGTCTTGTTATGAACAAATATTAAAATGAATGTTATAGATAATTTAGAAGAACAAAATATAGGAGGAGGATATTGTTTTTTCCGTTGGGATTTAGGTGTTTGGCCTCAGTATAGAACCACCGTGTATCATAATATTTTACGATATACTATACCAAAACTGAACTAGTATTAGCCGTCCTAAATCCAGGGGTGTTATAGAGGGGATGGCAGTGTGTAGCCACTATTATTAAAAACTTAAGTATCACCACTGTTTTATAAAAAAAGTTAAATCATTTTATTGCACTTTATTATGTTTTATGTATATTAGGTAGAACAACCAACAGTTCCGACACATTTTTCTTTTTTTAACTCAAAGAGTTATTTTTGATGATTATCAACTTAATTTATCTGTATATATTTACGTGTTTTTATTTAAAATAAAAAAATAATTTATATACTGGGAAAACATAATATGCGACATTGAAAATAAATTATATCAAATTTCAGTGTAATATTTTGTGTTCTAGTATAGTCGTATCGCAATCGAAATTATATTTCATCGCACACATTGTATTAGTCTTATTTAAATAAAAAAATGAATTAAAATGTTTTTATTTTTGAATAATTATAATGCAAGTTTAATCATATTTATTTTCTGATATGAAATTGTGTTTGCGTTAGGTATAACTTGGTTTTAGTTGTTTGTGTTAACCTAGGGATAAAAATCATTATTTGTTTCGTTTTAATCGTATAAATAAATATTCCAGTGAGGAATCGGTAGAGCTATAGGCACTGTTTAATTGAATATCTATTTGGTCAAAACGTTTATAAAAAAAAAAAATCTGATTTAAATTTACAGCCAGTTTTTTTGTATCTGTTGTAAATTTAAAAATGTTTGATATATGATACACCCTTGTAATAAAGAAAACGAGAGTGAATATCACAGACTAAAATATTTGAATTGTGTATTAAATATACAAATATGAATTAACACATGTATAATTTTATTTAACGAAAATCAATAAATTAAACATATTAACTCATCCAATTTTTTTTACATAAACATGACGTATAAATAATCACATAGATACGTATAATAATACTATATTGTCTATATTAAGACTATTAGGTATGCACAAAATATATCATAGGTACCTACCGTTATAGCATCCAATCGTTGACCATTATTTTCAGGCAAAAATTGTTTTCATAAATATTTTTACCGACTTCAATCGTTAGTTAGCGGTGACTAATGGTCATATTTTTATTTAAATATATATGTGAATGAAACGCCGAGAAAAAATAATGTTAAGAAAGATTAATGATTCACCGAGAGTGGGTGTAACTAACACCAATGAATTTATTTTCCTCACAATAATTCAAAATATTTGTGTTTTTTTTTCTTTTAGACGAAAAACTAAATGGACAAAATAAAACACGCAAAATTAATAGTTGTAAACAATATAATATAATATAATATAATATAATATAATATAATTATCTAATATAATAATATAATGTAGACAAACAAATTAGTTATTATGTAGTTCCTTTATACAATTAATAGAATGTTTTTAGAGATATTAACTACTAAATTAGTCATCTTAAACAAATTTAAATAGCAATAAAACTCATATTTTATAGTAGATATTAATTTCGTGCTACGGTATTATTATTATTATCAAAAAAATAAAATAAAATCGAATTTAACGCATTTCTCTTTCTTCATCGAATTTAGCTGCCACCAAATTTCGCTCTGAAACAAAACGCATACACGATTGTCAATACCATATTTTTTTTAAATATTTTATATTATTTTCCGTAAGTACGTCAAGAAAACCGATCGATCACCAACTAGATTTTATTGCCATTTATTATTAGATAACGTGGGCACACGAACGAATTTTAAGTGTGTACATTCGAGTAACTAAGAGACAACGGAATGTTATTTCGAAACATTTGCGTGTTAAGTGTTTGCAAAAAAAAGAACTGTAAAAGTGTCTTAAGTACGTTTTGTTACGTAAAAATTGTATATTATAATAATATATCGTCGAGCAAAAAATTCCGATAGTCGCGATTTTCGAAGATTTATTTTTACCTATAGAGATTACGCGTGTACCATAGCATTATGATTCGAAATTTGATAAACATCAATTATAGACGTGGGACATTCCTTTGCCAGACCATCGGTTTTGTTCGACCGTTTAAACATTACGACACGCTTTAACTTCTGTAATCTATATATTTTAGTCGTGATCCGTTCGACATTCTATAATATTGACGTACATTAGGCTTTTATCGTGACATCAATACCGTAGTAATATTGTATATCGGTGAATTACTATAGTAAAACGAAAATAACGAATTAATAAGCTCCATATCTCCGGCACCCCCACCCCAAAATTTTGAAACTCGAAATGATCGAGCCATTCGTTTGTGCTTCTTTGTGTTATTCATCCCGACGTTTGTGCTTTCGCCGTTCACGAGATATCGAACTTTCAAAGTGGGGGTCCCGGGGACATGCTCAGCACCCCCACCACAACATTTTAATTAATGTCGTTATTCATTGAGGTTACGGGTATCTTAATCGAATATCAAATATGATAATTTGTATGTAAAGTGTTCGCTATTCGTGTTTAAGATATTCCGTGAAATTTTTCCGGTCGAAAAACGTAGTTGGTGGATTTACTGTATGCGGTAGACAAAATAAGATTTCGGAGGGGGCAGGGGATACAAAATACAGCAATAAAAATTGTGCCGCAACATAATAAATAAAACTATTCCTCGTTACTCGAAATTACTTCGGGAGGGGGGGTTGAATCCCAACCTCCCCTGTATACGTGCCTGGTATCACTCGATTTAACGTCTACGCGACGCTGCAGGATAGTTTAAAAAAAAAAAACAAAACGCTCACCCCGGTCCGAGAGTTCCGACTTCAGTTCGTCGATGATCCTGTACAGGATGTACATCGGTGACAGTTGGCCGTCCTCGTCGACGGTTTCCTCGTGGTCCAGCCACTTCTTGCCGCGGACGCCGTAGAACGCGTCCGCGGACGGAACCTTCTTGCCGCGCATACCGAAAAACCCGGCGGCGGAACCCTTGTTGTTGCTGTAGTAGTCCTTCTTGCCGCGCATGCCCATGAACCCCATGCTGGCCCGCTTGAAGCCCTCCGCCGGACCGACGCCGTACACCGCGGCCCTGCTGCCGCCGTCGAACATCGGGCGCCGGAACACCATGGCCCGCTTGTCCAAGTCGACCGCGGCGGAAGTCTCGTCGGCCCTGCCGCCGCCGCCGCCTCCGCCGCTCTGGTCCCGGTCTTTTTTGCCCCGCATGCCCATGAACCCCATGCTGGCGCGCCGATCGACCGTCGGGTCGGTCAGTACGGCCGCCGCCAGAGCGGCCAGCGCCACGAGGCCCACGTTGATTTTGTGTGGCATTTATCGGGCTCTGCTGTACGCAAATAATGTAACAAAATCAATAAATAAACAGTATAATATATTATTATCACTACACCTTTCATAACCCCCTCGGTGGGGGCAAACCTAAAAAATTAAAAAACATAATCGACAATTAACAATAACATTTGATTTTTATATTAAGTCGATACAGCCGGTAGGGGAGGGCATGGCCCATTGCCCCCCCCCGTGGCTACGCTACTGTTGATGTGATATTGTGATCGGCCGAGTGGACGGCTCTTATTTGGATATCATAGTCACACAATAAATTGTGTTTAGAGTCGTTGGCTTTTAGATTGTTGTTCGATCATATAGCATTTTTATATCTGTTCACACGAGTTGTTATAATTAATGATGAATTAATAAACTAGAAATAAGAATAAACTTTAAAATTCCAGATTTCCACGCAAGAAATTATCGTTCTTTTTTAATGCTAACCACAATGTTCACAAATATAATTAAATTTAGCTCAGAATACCCCACTAATCAAATTACGAAATTTAGACTTAATTATAATGTTAAATTTAAAAATACAAATGGTAAGTAATCAAGTAAATCACTTTAATGAATATTATTAAATTTGAATGCAATGGCAGCCCATTGTATACGATGGAAAACTATTTTAAGCGAAGACTGTCTAAATTTTGGTTACCAAAACAATTGTTTTAATAATAATATTGGATTTGCGTAAATTTCCCGTTTTTCATTGATTTTTTATTTGTTGATTATAAAAAAAAGACTAGGATTTTTAATTTTGGCCTCTCTAAAGTATAAAGAAAATCTTATTTGATGTATAAAAGTAAAATTATTTTTAAAGTAAATTATGAAGATTTTCATCGACTACTTACACAGACAAACACACACAAAAAAAAAACACATCATTGTAAAATCAATATAATATTATAATAATATTCATCGCTCGTCTCAGAATCTAAATGTAGTAATAAATATTAATTATAAACTATAATTTATGTAGTTTTATACCTTTTTTTTCATTTTTGAACCGACGACGCCGCGGGAACTGCTTTCGCATTGCTTCCGCGGCGCAAATGTAGTTTTATACCTATTAAATCTTTGTTCTATTTTATATATGTTTTTATTTTGTACCGTATAACTGTAGAGTTAACTGTACTTATTATCCTTTTGACCTCTGTGGTATTAAAAATAATAAATAATGTAAGTATTTAAAATATTTATTAAATCTAGTTGGCACATTAACTATTATTATTAACAATAATATTTTTTAAATATTTGTGAAATTATATATAAAATAAGTAATTTTTATATTTTATCTAACTCAGGTATATGTCATTACATGGAAATTTTAATTTTTGTTTTAAAAATTGCCATCATTGTCGTAAATATAAAATAGAATATAGATTTCTATCTTGTTCGGTTAAAAGCATATAGAAAAATATACAACTTCTTAAATTCTTGATGTATCATTAAAATAATGATAGGGGGAATATACGTTTTTGTATATAACTCAAGAAAATTACTTTTTACTAACATAACTTATGTGTTTATTTTAGAGATTTGGACGATATTTTGGAAAAACTTGTATTCGCTTGGACGTTGATTAGAAATAAATAATTACTCTTTACGCTATCATTGAAATTGTCGTTAGTTATTACTTTTAATTATGAAATTACAGTGAAAAATAATTTAAACATGTTACAATTATTACTTCTTGTTTGATTTTATAGTTGAAATACTTTATAAAGATGAAAAATAAAAACTTTTTGAAAGAATCGCATTTCGGTGATTTGTAATTTTAAGTATATTTCTAAGTTTATATAGATATTATCTTTCTTTACTTATATAACTACTGTGATTCTTTGTTAAAATAATATTTCATAAAAAGCAAAAACTTTAATAATTTTAGTGTTTTCCATATCATAATTGGCGTAATACCATCACTATAAAAATCACTTTAAAAGTAATTTTAGCCGATCTACATCAACGATCAACGTGTTGAACATTTTCGTCGGTCGATGTTATGTTCTGTTATATATACCACACAGTTAGTCTATTATTATGACAATCCGAACCATTGCAAACAATTACCATGTCTTGTATATTAAATATATTTTAAGTTTTTATTATTACGACCACTACAATTTTTTTATGTTACATTTCGTTCAATAAATATGTATTATTATGATCGTTACATTTACTTGACAATTTCGTTCGTTTTGAATTTAGAATAATTTCTACAAATATTAGTTTTACGTTATCTCGATTTCGATATATTGTATATTCCTTTCGATATCACCAGCTGTGATTTGTGAACTATATCAACGTGCACTGCAGCAACGCTTATTGGTTTATTATGCTCCACGTAAATGCCGTAAACTGGTAAGCATACTGAGTTAGGAGAATAGTTCTAAACCGAAAGAATTATTTTTCAAACAGTGTAAAACGTACGCCAGTGTTAACTATATGATCACGTGTCTATAATTTAATGCCCCACGGGCCACGGGTATATGACGTCTAAACGACTGTTGAACCTGTCATATCAAGCAAGGGCGGCTTTTAGAGGGGTATAGGAGCCACGACCCCTCCTCCCCAAGATATCATACTCTTTATTTTGTCAAATATTTTCATTGATTTAACTATGTATAATTTGTATAGGTCAAGGCAAAGAACTAAAGCCGCTCATGATATCAAGCCAATTTAATTTTTCTCGTTGATATATTTTTTTAAATATTATTATGTTACTGTAGTATTATAATATTGAATAACCAACGATTAAAATATCGTGCAATACAAAATGTCTAACATAAAACCGCATCAACCAGTTGAATGCTCGCTTACGCGCGAAAGTTTTGTCGATACGTTAAAATATGTTATTTTTAATCTCTTTCTTCTATTTTATGTAGTTTAATATTATTAAATTATTATCAAAAAGAACATTGGTCTGAATAACACGTAAGCATAGGTAAGTATATAATCTAGAATTTGTTAGTCACGATAAACGCACTATATTTTTTTTCCACTAAAAAGGATAAAACAAAAGAAAAAGTTATATAATGTATGTATGGTAAATTAAATTAAATTTGTGTGCGCTTTTTTTACAACCCTTGTCAGTGTAACGATGAGATGTGCACGAGGAGTTTTATCAGCACTACTGTAATACTATATACAAGCCCAGAGCCCTCCTGTACGACTGTACGTGATGCTATTCCCTACTGGACCGTTTAAAAAGGGCTGAACGAGCGAAATAGAGAAATGCATTGTACACGTGGATGAGATGGATGATCGGCGGTGGGAAGGGGGGCGTATAACACCGCTGTGGGTACGGTATGCCGCTTTGGACGGAAGTAAATTTCATAGGAACGGTCTTTTTTTATTTATTTATTTTTTTAACGTACAGATTAGTCGTGGATTTTAATCACGTTAGCCTCCGTCGGCTCTGAACAAATATATTCCTAACAGTTCTGATTAATGGCCGACGACGGTATTATACAAATCGCCACTTGGGGAGACGTTAGATTAAAACATTTCACGGAGATGAAATTGAAATTGAAAAATAATTTTTACAGGGTTACATTATTTTTCTAAAAAAAATTTTTTTCGAACCTTGTCAACTATGCGGCGTTGGTTCACACCGATGGGATACAAAAATAGTGAACGCAAATTCTGAAGGATTCGCCCGTTAGACGACGTTGATACTATTACGATGGAAATGTCAAGCCAAACGAAACTTTCGAGTAACAAGAAACGTTTCTCTCTCAACATAAAAGCGCACGGATTTGGCATATTTTCCGTTTTTCTCATTCGGAGGATTTTTTACCGCCTGTGCGATGGTTTCTCAGATATATCTATTTAATGCCGATTTGAGTATATGACGCGTTTGTTAGTTTTCTCTGCAATAATACTGCGGTTTTGGTAGAACGGTGTTCTGAATTGAAATGTAAGTACACTATTGGTCATTTTCCGAACTCTTGTATAGTATTGTGACATAATATATTATTTTTATTCATTTTAATGATAACATACGAGCACACTCACAACTATTCCGTCCGCTTTATCCGATCGTCCACGGGTGGATTATACTTTTACTTTAAAAGTAGAATGACCGTGTCCAAACGTGACCAACTATGATTTATAGGCATGTATCATATACCAGATTTCCATACCACCTGATTCTGTTGACCTGGATAGGTACATTACTTTAACGTCAAAATAAAAAATAAATAATAAATGCTCAAACCCAGGTGCAGTAGAATTACAGTAGTATTAGTACGAAATACTATATTTTATAATTCACCAAAATATTTTGTCCAAATGATCAATAAATAATAAATACAAACAAATAGTGATGTGCTGCATTATAGGCTTGTAATATATATAGGTATTTTTAATTTAAATCAACTTGAGATAAATTTGTAGTATTTAAAAAATATTTGGGATCGGAATAAATATAATGTTTAGATTTTAACTTAGCGTGACATAAGTAATATTTAAAATAAAAACAAGCATGTTTATTAATCATTGATATTATCGATTTAGTTGAATAATAATGATAATTAATACTAATAATACTATAATTTTCATAATTATTTTCGTATACTGTATGGATATGAATCTTTTAATAATTAAAATATCAATATTTCGAGGTATAATAATGTATATTATTATAGTATGTCACAATTCCGTGATATTATATACATATAAGTCAACAAGAATTATGAATATAAGTTAACAGCATGAATTGATTGGATTAAAACAATTTAGAAAATCAATTATTGTTACTTCGATATATGCCTCCTAATTGTAATAATAATTATCAACACGCTTCATTATTTTGACGTACATATAATATAGCTTAGCGTCTGTATTATATTTTACAGAATATATATAATTACATTTTGAATGCACTCTGTCTATAAACTAATTGTAGTTCATTAATCTCTTTAAATAATAGTCTGTATAATCAACGAAAATGTCAAGAAGTTTAATAGGCAGGTACACAGTGTGCGTACGTTTGTAATTAAGTATTTAAGTAGCTGGTAACGATTTGTTGAGATCAGAGGGTTAACTTGTTACGTGTCTAAATTTGGAGAAAAAAACCACACGTTTTTATTACGAAATTTCTATAAATTAAACGCAATTACAATCAACCCGTATTGATAATCATATAACTAGAAGCGTCTTGAAATGTTTGAACTTAAACTTTTCATACAAAATGTGAACTCGACAATGAGTAATTTACACGATAATTAGTGGTCACGGTATAAAGTTATTAATTACCTCTACATACCTAGTGATTTACACAACGGATTCATTTTACTAATTAAACAATACCTATTCAGGAATTTCATTATTGTTTTTCATTTCAAGAATACTTCAAGACTTACATAACTTTTATTCTGTAATTATTATTTTTATTCAATTGGTATAATACTTTAAACTTCAAATGTATTTTTAACATATTATTTTGTATATTATATATATACTTGTATTTCATTCACGTTTAATTTAAATTTTTATTTTCGGAATATTTCACTATCATTTTATTTAAAACCTTAATAATACAATTATAATAACATTTTTAATGTATAAAATTAATTTTTGGTTTTATTAGATTGTGAACATTTAATAAAATGAATTGCTTTTAAAAATCCTAAAAATATATTTATAAATTATTTTATTCATAATATACATTTCAAGGTAAAACATTACTTATTTTCATTATTATTTTGAATATATTTATTTATTAGATATGTGTATTGTCTATTAATGTAAATTCATATAGTTGAAAATAATATCGTAAGAATACAGATAATAAAAGAAAAAATATTTTTGCACAAAAATGATTTTAAGAATGTTTTTAGGCGGTTGGATCGAAGAATGCAAACATTTTTATTTTTTAAAATCAAACATTCAAAGAGTTTTAAATACGAAATGAATAATTTAAACACAATTCTTAAAAAATGTACTATATATTTTAGTGTAATATTATTATAAAATAATAAAAGTATATTGTATATCTTATTATGTCAATTTAACGTTTTATGATTATCAGCTATTAAAATGATTTATTGCCGTTGTGCGTGATTTGACTGATTTGATGTATATTAAATATTTGGTTATAATTTTCGCTCTAAACGTAAAAAATGTTTTACTGATGTCTTAATAATAATATATTGAACACTATATTATAATTATTAGGACCAAGAAAATATATAAACTCGTTTCTGCATAAAGATAAGTAATAATATTTTAATCAGACCAATTGTTTTATTTAAATTATATATACATTGAATAGTTACTTGAACAGAGTTAATAAAATTTGATCAAACATATAATAGATATAAACATACAAATTATTATAGTTTCGTGTAAAGACCAAACATTTTTCAGTTTGAGGATTGCGAACGAAGTATTTAAGTCTTTAAATGTTAACAAAAAATGTCTGATCAGAGTACGTCGTACATTGCACATAATATGTTTACAAAAAGTTCAAATAAAAAAGGTGATTAAATGTCTGTCCGAAATGTTTCCATTTTACTAAATAATATGTATTATACATATAATATCTACTATTTTACGCTATTTGAATTATTTAAGCATTGCTTTGTAAACCGGTCTTCGAATTAAATTTTAAAACTTCGTCTTTTATAAACTAACTATTTAAAAGCATATTGTTTTCTGGAAGAATCAAATTTTAAATCGCAAAGAAAATATATTAACGAGTGTTGACTACGAAAGTTTGATTTAATTCTATTAGTTTATGAGCTGAATTTATATTATTCAAATTATTTGTATGTAACAAAATGTGTTTGATAAACTTCTTCTAAACAAGATTCAAAGACCAAAGTATTCCACTCAAATCAGAATGTTTCGTGTAAACAATATGGACACATTTGAAAACGCACTATAGTTCGTGAATAATATATGTTTTGGTATTATACTATTATCTGTAATTTGTATTTTTGTTTTTCTTATAATTTGAGTTAATAAAAACTAACAAGATTACTATTTTTGATACATACAGTACATTTTAAAATACAATTGTTGACTATAACAGTTTTGAATAATAATGTCTTGAAAATTGAATTAAAACGTATTTATTTAAAATTCGTCATCATAAGACCTTTTTTCCTCTGAAATATTTATCAGAATTCTCATGTGCGTATGATAATTTTATTGATTTAAAAATAATTATAAGTAATTTTTGTGTTTTGGTATGATAATCGTTTATAATGTTACCAAAGTCTGCAGGTTTTCTTTTTTTTGTTTGTGGCCTAAGGATAATTGTTACGAACACGAGGGCACTAAAATCTAAGCGATCATCCTTGGTATAAAATGTTCTGTACTGGGGGGTGAATATATGAGGTGTTCAGGATCACGATAAATAAACCTCAGCTGACCATTAATTCGTGTTCGCGCTACACGCGCATCAACTTAACCAAGCCATATAACCGACCGTTTCCGAAAAAAGCAAACGCAAAATGCACAAACGGTCAAACGAAAACGCTCACTTTTCCAAACCACACGGATCCATTACAACACGCATAGCCGTTTATAATTTCCTCTGTTTTGGGCATGGCATTTGCTGGTTACTAAAAGCCACACACTTGTCATTGCACAATTAACGTTAGGAGCATAACGCGCAGGGAAAAAAATCGTACGAAAACAAAAACGATTTACTACCGGTGTACTCAGAATTTATATGCCATTGAAATGCTTTACAGTAAAAAAAAAAATTAAAGAATATAAAAAAAAAAATACCAGAAAACAAGAAACGTTAAATTTTAATAAGACAACTGAGAAAAAAATGCTATCCGTCATGAAAACCATTTAAAATTTAAAAATATTTAATTATATTAATTTATCATACAAATTATTGGTAGGAAAATAATAATAACAAATATCTGAAGAATCAAGAAGTGAAAGCTTAAAATAAAGCGTGGTAAAATTAAATTCGAAATGTTTAATAACAAACTATATATTATTAAAATATAATAAAAAGGTAGGAATACTAACCTATTAACAGTATTAACCTTAAAATTTTAATTTATATTTAAAAAAAAAATAAACTTTCTTTCACTTTAATAATAAAATCGTATACTGTGATTAAAAATAAATGAAACCACTTTTTGTTTTTGTTTTTCTTTACTTAATAATAAAACTAAATGCAAACAAATAACACGTTCGTTTTTTAAATCGTTAATTTGTGCCATTAAATAGTGTTTAAATAGATGTACATTAATATAAATTGAAGATTTAAACTGGATTTTTAGACCAAAAATGTTATAACATTCAAAGAGAAAGAAAGAAAAACTAGTCAAATTTAACTATAATAATATGCTAGGGAAATGAATAATGAATGTGTAGTAGACGAATTCCGTATTCTTAAATTTTACAACTTTTCTTGTTAGAATTGTACGAAGGTATACAATTTAGGCTACAAATTCCAATTTATTTTAAATTATAACAATATATCCTGTAGGCAAACTAAAACAACTAGACATAAGACGAAATGAAATGAACATGTAATACAGAAATCGTAGGTTGTACATTTTAAAGCTCAAAGCTCGAGAGTCGAGATAATAAAGGTTTAAACAAATTTAATATTTTATTTCGCTCTTTTAGTGTCATCCACTCAGCTAGGATTCATTCATTTACTTATTAAAAATGAACAGTTAAGTTTTATTAAACATTAGATGTTAGAAATTATTATATTTCAAAAGTGCATTATTGCAGCGTATGCAATAAAAATAAAATATACTCACGTAAATGATAAAGATAGATCTATAAACTTATTATGAAATTATTAAATATTTACTTAATAGTCACAATAACAATTTTGAATATTAAATTAAATCAAAAATAGTATACTTATTATTAGAGTGGATTATAGCGTGACGACAATAAAATTACATTTTGAGTTTCTACATAATGTAATAGTAAATACTGATTTGAATTATATAAAAATATGAAATTTTAAATTATCATTGAATAGTTTGGTTTATATTATTTTCATAAAATATGAAATATGAAATCCAATCAATATTTTTTATCAATCAACGTAATTGAATAATATAGTTTATAAAATAAATTAGTGTTATAGTAAGCAGCTTGTAATAACTTTTAACAAATTATAAATTGTAAATAATTTTCAAGAAAAAGGCATATCGTATAATTCTATTAAGATTTAAAGCTTGTTTATATATTATACGTTATAATAGTAAACATGATGGTATTATGATTATATCACACTTGCAAACAATTATATTATTACCATTAATTTGGGGTCTATTTGTTGATGCTTAAAAAAAGAAATACTTTTAAAGACTACAACGTTGAATATATTAAATATTTTTGCTAACACACAAACTTTTTCAATAAAATTCAAACATTTTATGTTAGTATAATACTAAAACTCTGTATTATAAAAAATGTTAAATTAAAAAAAAAAAAAAAATGTAAACACCCAAGTTTTCAATTTTTCAAAGAAAAACTTTAGAACACACAGCATGTCATAAATAATGTTAGCACATTATTTATTTACATTTTCGGAATTTTATTGATATAATAAACATTGATTTAAAAAACTGGAGAAATGTTATGCTAGTTGAAAATATTATATACACACGAGCTATTGCGGTATTTACTCGTAAGTACTAAGTACATATAATGTATTAGAAACAATTCAACTTTACATAAAACATAATAAAAAAATAAAAATGTTTTTTCGAGATAAAATTTGATGTTAGATATTAGTTTTGGACCAAGAAATTATTCAACACGATATTAATTACATTGCGTTGAAAAAAAACACGTAATATGTGACAAACTTCCTTCGGTTTGATAACGTAATAAAAACTTTCTCGGTAACGCGCAAAGCTTATTGTTGTTATAAAAGCTTTTGATTTAAGTTATGCACATTTTTATTTACACGCTATAAATGTTCAAGAACGTCATTGTATTCTTCGTTTAGAAAAACGTATATATTGTATTATAATGTAATATTACCTAGGCAACAAAATGATTTTTACAACAAAAAAATATTAAATAAACAATAATGCTTTATTATAGTATACACGTTTTATAATATTTTACTCGTATGCGTTTATTCGCCAGACGTCTAATTGTCCCACAGTAAGTCATCACTAAACTCATACACGTCCCCGACAATACGCGTTGTTACCAAAAGCATTTGAACAATAAATTTGAAATCATATACTTTAATATTAATGTGTACATATTATGTTCAAAGGGATTATCCCGTGTATTTAATAAAATAAAATAAAATAAAAATGAAATTATAAATCTGTACAATTTGTTCGTTACAAAAACGAAACATTTCGTTGTATGAATTATGTTTTCAAAACCGTTTAATTTTACTCAACACAATTTGCCGAAGTTATCAGGCCGTCAAGAAAGAGCTGCAATTTACAGTATACATGCATCGGGATTTGTCGGCTATTATTATTATTTTATTTTTTCCAAAAACCGTTTACGATGATTTTATATGATTGAAGAATGCTCGCCTAAAAACGAAACGGTAATTACGTGCATAGATTTGAATTTATTATAAATTGTCAATATTTGAATTCATCATTCATGTACAAATAGAGGTATTTTGATTGCAAAACATAAATTACATTTTCGACCAAATTGCTAACTGATTTAACATTCGTTCGTCAGTTGTGTTACGCGTGATCTGACAATTTTCAAGTCAAACCTATTTGGCTGGCAGGTATACAAAATGATTTTGTGGCGTTTAATTTTAAAGTAATATATCACTATTATAGTGGCTACACTCATATATTGATAAATCGACCGGAATACAATCTTTTAGTCAAGCCAAGTCAAATCGTAATCTGTCTATTGTATATGAGAGAGGACAACTTTTATTAGAAAAAAAAATACAAAGTGAACTGCCTGTCGAACAAGTTGCCTATTGTGACACAGTATACTAATCAGATGTTAAATTATGGGGTTATATAAACTTAATACATTGTAATTTTAGAGTTTGGAGTTAAATAGTTAGATGTTAGATGTTAGCTTAAAGTAAAAATAAAAAAAAATGTAGAAGCGAAAGAAAAGATATCAGTATAAAAGATAAAAAATTCAATATATAGGTACAATATTAATTCTATATCACAATATATAGACGTTTGTGAATTATACTTTTAATGTATCTTTCATTGTTTCTAAGCTGATTATTCTAACGTCTTCATTTTTAAACATATATGTTTTAAAGAAGTCCAATATAAATTTGGAAGCTTATTGAAATCGTAGATATGGGATTGTTGGTAAAAATTAAAATAGAAATAAAAAATACAATTCGAAATTAGGACAATATTCTCAATTATTAGCAATATCAAGTGCTTAAATTTGTATATAAAACTGTTAAAATATATAATTATATGAAACTCTGATAAAAAGTATATAATAATAGTATATTGTATTTTGTATTAAGAGTAGATAGAAATGTTGTGTACATAATAGCAATACATTGTTTCAAATAACAAAATAAAATAAGGTTTAATTTTACATTAAGCATTATTATACTGTAATTACTTTGAATTAACTGATTCAAAATCATAATTAACATAATATTATGCAATCATAAATTAATTAAATCATCATTAATTTTTGATTTAAATATGATATAGTTAATTTAAAAAAAACTGCAAAAACTATAAATTTGTGATTAATTCAAAAACAAGTGTATACCTAATAATTATTTTGTTTTTTTCCTCCAAAAATCAATGAATCAATCAATAAATATCATTTTCAATTACCAAATGAGTTATAAGTTATAATATTATTATATAGATACTTTTCAATCAATACTTTTAACTAAAAAAAAAAAATAATACAATAACAATTATAAGGCTGGTTGCCACATGCACAGCTTTACGTCTACATCTATGAACAATATATCGATTAATATGTAAAAAAAATAAAATAACATCATTGTCAATAATCAATTCGGCGGTCACTCCACTCACTCCACTCGGGATTCAAAATTGTTATTATGAAACTACTTCTTTTAAATAAAACTATTCGTTAAAAAAACTATGAAAAACACTTAAGAAATATGTTGGCTTTTAGCATAATACATATAGGACCTACTATAGAAATTTCGGATTTATAACGTGACAAGTCTGTCAGCCGTTGCATTGAAAGCTCTCGTAATGTTATTTTATAGTACTTTAATACATTACCTAAATCGAATTATTAATATGTTATTATGGGAAAAGTTTTTTTCTGATAATTCCCCGTAAAATACGCAATAAAGCGATTAAATCTAATTTCCTCGTCGCTTCACTGTCGTATCGTTTATATTTACTATACCAAGGCAAAAATAAGTCATGACTATCGAGAGTTTCTGTTTACAAACGTTTCGTAACGGTAAAATATATAGCTTTCAGTGGATAATTATAAAAGTTACGATTAAAAAAAAAAAAAACAACTATCCGATAATTTATTTATGTCTTAATTGATTGACTGATTGAGTGTGTCAACAATTAACTATTGGTTATATACAGCTATACTTATATTTATTATACATCACTATGTGGGCGACGTGAAATTCATTGTGAGTAGTACGAAATAATATAAAGTGCGTATAGTGTTTGTACGGTGCAACAGTATTATTTATATTATTTTAATGCATTCATGCCAGGCACGTAACAGGGGGTTCAAATCCCTCTTTCCGAAATTTTTTTTGTATAGGTGCCTGATTCATGCATTATCAATGTACGAGTGTAACATAATATGTTGAGATTTTTTTCATCTATTTAATAAGATTTGATGTTGTTTTCGAAGGCTGTAACAAAAACATTTAACTGCAGCTATTATGGACTTATGGTTAAGACTGTCTTATCCTATAGTCTTCGACGTATATAGTATAATATAATAAATTATTATTAATAATGGTCAGTTTTGTTTAAGTTAAAAAAGGGAAACGTGTTTACATTCTATATTTAAATGTGCATTGTAAGAAAAATGACAAACAAAAAAAAATATGCTAAACACAGGCAGTAAGAATGAAATAAATTCACGCCTGTACGTCTAAAGAAGAATAGCATTAGTCCTCAGCTCTGTGTGCGGGCTTACTTTAAAAACGCGTTTAAATTAATTTTTTTTGTGCGCTCTAATACTATATGTACGTACACTGTTATGTATAAAATGCACGGCGCGTCGATCTGTGAGTTGATTTTTTTTTTAAGATTTTTTATACGACGTCGTCACTATGACCAAACCGGTGCATTATTATTATTTTAATTTCGCGTTGAATACAATAATGTCGCTACCGACCAATAATCGTGGAATTTTTCTATAACGGATTTTTAAAATCATTCCGTGAGAATTAACCATTCAAAATATGTACGAACAGAGTAAAGAGGATTTGTACCTATTTGTCTCCAGTAATTAGTGTCGTCGATTAGTATTCAATGGACATGCCACGTGATAGAGTTTTTTACTATTCTATTGACGAGTGTTACTGTATATTTAATAATAATAACTGTACGCGTATTTTGCTGGCGACGCGATAAAAGACGTTCAAACTTTATAAAATATGTACAGTCGCTTAAGAAGTGGTGATTTGCATGTTTTTTCATTTTTAGTTCTTTGACTTAAATTTTAATAAAATCATTTTAAATATAATATAATATTATAAATAAAGCACATTATTTTGTTTCGTTCTCTGACCCATACGCGCAACACTGCGCGCAAAACGTAATTTGAGTTCAGCGGGACTTAATTATAGTATTTCGACCTATTATCAAATTTAAATTTAAGAACATTATCTGTGTTGGAACGTCGTGCATAAAATAATATTCAAAATATACTTTTGATACGCTTAAAACGTTTCAATTTCAATGCGAGCTGCATGTGGATAGAACCTAAATCTACCCCTAGCTATATAACTGTCCTCGACGCACACGTCATAATATGCGACCGCAAGACGCGGGGACACGGGGTTTTAAAATAACAGTAGGTATATCGTACGATATGGTATCATGAGGATATACGTACTTATAAAATGACGAGTCGTGTATGTTATAAAACAACACTGGAAATACCTACAGTGTTTGTCATATAATTTTCAAAGCAACAACGAACATTGGAGGGACCATGTCCGGTATCAATCAAATCGATGTCGATACATTCCCTACAGTGCGATGATGTTATAGACTCTATATGTATAATATATAGAGTGTTCGATACAGACATATACAATGCGCTGACTCGATTTCACCTGTACCCACCTATATTATAGCTTTATCTGTCACATTTTTGTTTCACTTTTGTGATTGAAAATGAAAATGATCTAAATTCCACTTTGTAAGTACAATGCTCGAACGAACAACTCTGACGAGTTTTCGCAGAATTTGTTTTTGGATAATCACAAGAATTGAAATAAATATGCATAACGCATTATTATCATAGTTATAATCATGCTGATTTCGCGTCCCGAAAGATATGTTATTTTCGACTGAAAAAATACAACAAACGGTTTTTTGCTGTTTTATTAATATTATGTACGGAATATGACGGTTATCGCTTCTTAATGGTTTTATAATGTCGGCGTAATTGGTATTTTTCTTATTTATTTCATCCGGAAATGTTTTTCATAATGTTTGTGTACATGAACACTTTAAAATTTTTACAAGTACGCAATAAATATCGTTTTTAACGATTCGTCGTCCGAGAGACAAAAAATACATAATTTCCTCTGTATATTTTATTCTGCTTAAAACAAAATATTATAAAATGTATATCATTATAACACAGTGATGACATAATATTCGAATCGAGAAGCATTCGAGTTCTAGCAAACATTAAAGTTTATAAAGTATATTATTATTATATATATGGATGAGTCTACGTAGATAAAAATCAAAACGAACCTTTAAATAAATGAATTGGACTTTAAAATATTAAATACATAATTACCTATTCACGGTAAAAAGTGATGAAGTGGTAAAGATTCCAGAAGAGTATGTGAATAATTAAAGACTAAAAGCGGATTCCTATATAAATACACGGAGAATTTGAAGCAACAATGGAGATGTGGATGGTTGCTGATAACTGAATGAAAGTGCATAAAATATGCGCGTAGGTCGCGGAGATGTGAAAACTGCCAATGAAATATTATCATGGCCAGTCGGTTGCCCTGCTAAACGTAATATAGCCAAGTCGTCCGAGTCTGTGTTATATACACGCATTTAGGTCAAAACTTTTCATTAATGAAATACCTACATTATTATAAAACTGGGTTCGGTAAATGTTTTAAAAAAGTACATCTTCACTAATATTTGAGTATTTATAAGTTTATAACAGCTGAAAATGTGGCACAAAATATTTAATGGGCCGTCTTCTCAAAATTCAGAATCAATATAATACTTATAAATAGAAAATATATATGTTTTCAATACGATTCCAATTTCGATTTTAACTGAAGTTGGTTTTTGTAGTATTCAGGCAGTTAATATTTTTTAACGGGCCAATGAGCATTAACGCGTCACTCGATAAAAACAAATAATCATTAAACGATTAACCTTTATAATTGTGCTTAAAATTAAATAAACGATAATAAATTAAAATAACAGATTGGTCAGTGTTACATCCCGTGCATAGTATTTGAATAAAATCTCATCAGTCGAGTATTAAAAAAAATTGACGTTTAATATATTATATCACAGAGCGCCATAAAATTACCTTACAACTTTCAAAACTAGTATGCCTATGTTTTAAATTGGTTATACAATAACCGACCTTACCGACTGCTATTATAACAAAAAACATTTTGAACGTACAAATAAAAGTTTTTCTCGTGTAGTTCGTAGGTACACAATGAATCGCATAAGAATGTGCACAGTAACTTTAACTCGGTATTCTTAACAGTGATTGTCCTTTATTGATAAAAATAACTTTAAAAAAACTTGACGGCGTACAACAGACGATTTCTATAGGATTTAATTTACGGAAATCGTGTTCCCCGTGATATCAAGTACGCCATTTAAAAAATGGGGGTGTATTATGTGGAATTTAATATTTATATACAGTACAATATATCACATAAATACATAATATTATCTAATTGTATATAATACTAGCTGAATTACCCGCCGTTGCCCGGAAAAACTCGTGTCCGAACTGCTGGTAGTGCGGAGTGCAAATGAAATGAACGTGTTTAGTGTATAGGCACCGTGGTAAGACAACGAAGAGATGCATGAGATTATTTTTATCGATAAACTTCTCGGAACAATTATTCTTATCTACTCGATGACGATAGACAAAAATGATAGGGCAAGTAGATGGAAACCCGCGTGCCGCACAATACGTATTGACGGTGAATAATTATAATTTTTAATTACTCCACTAAAACACAACATTTTTGAAAATCCTTTTCATTGCACGGGGAAAATATTATGAGAAAAACCTCTATTCAAAATTTCAAGTCCGTACGTTGCGTAGTTTTCGAGATACAGCGATCAGTGAGTGAGTAGTATTTAGATTTTATACGTGAAGATTATAATATTAATTATTATACAACATAATAAAAGATTTTCCGAAGTTCTAAATTAATAATATAATATTGTGACGATGATAAGGTGAGTGATAATGTTTGTCCATAAATAAAAATAAATCTTCGTGTTTATTTTTTTTATAAACAATAGCTTATCTTTAAGTCCGTTCACTTAAAACGTTTATTTAAAAATTTAAAATATAATTATAAATATTATATTATAATGTAGTCGAGTAGAAAATGGCCGAGTTCGATCATTGTCCGTTATACAAGCTTTATAATAATAAGCGTAGGTACGCGATACAATATATTACGTACATGTGGTCCATAACAAGTAACAACGATACACTGATGCATTATGTCGGTTTTAATTCACTATAATATAATATGTAATAATGCTTACGTATAGATAATTTATTATTATACCTGATGATGCATTAAAACGAGGTCTTAACAATTCTTTACATCACTACATTTCAATATTAAAGTATTTATGATCCCGTCGTAATATCCCATCCGATCGCCCTTTTTTGTCCACCAAACGTCGATAATCTCTTAGCTCTTACTTTTAACTGTTCTCCCATCTTTAATCCTAAACTTTCAATGTAAATATTATGATTGAATTTATACTTGAAACTTAGTTTTATTGTATAATTTTTAATATATTTTTTTTGTTTTTTTATATAATATAATTTAGTATAATTATAATACTGTTGAGCTATATCATAGTTAAATATGGACTCCAATAAATACATAAGTATACACTATATAGTTTATTAATGTATTCGATTTGATTATTTTAAAGAAAATATTCAATTTATCTAAAAGTGTAAAATAAATCACTAAGGTTACAATAGAGAAACACAACACATCAACACTTTTACTTCTGTAAAAGTGTGCCAAAAATTAAAATTAAAAACACACGAAATTGTATTCTCAAATAAAAATTCATCTGTCGCCCCACTAAGAATCTAAGTTATATTTAAAATTAAAGTTGTTGTTAACTTCTTAGTATACTCAAAAGACGCATAATCAATTGGCAACATTATTGTTTATTTTATTATGAACCATTAATTTTGTTGCCACGTGCTTTTAAGTACGTTATACGTTTATAAAGTATGATAAAACTTAAAAGTTTAAAGAGAAAAGCTTTGACAGTATTTGTTTTCGTAAGTTTTCGTACTATATTAACTATAAATCTACGAGTATAATTAAACTACCAGAATGCAATTATTTCAATTATTATTTAATTATTGTTAATATCTAGTTTTCATATATAAAATTTACAATTTAGAATTAAAAAAAAAATAACGTGTATAAACTTAAATTAAAATACTATTTAATGAACTTCGAAAACAGTTCAAGTCCAAATTTTTATATTCATATATTTTTTTAGTATATCTATGTGATTTCATAATTTTATTATTATTATTTAAGAAAGTTGCTTATTTATAATAATTAAATAGACTAAGTAAATGCTTACGGTAGTAAAATAAATTTTTTTATGTTCGATGTATCGATCATATTGTTTTTTGACGTCTTTAAATACACTAATAACAATATCGTCGTTTTAAATGTATTCCGATGCATTTCGAGAAATGTCGTTTTCGAAATCCCAAGCGATAATTTATCAATTGATATTTTTGTCTAAACGACTGATACAGAAACTTTGGACGTGAAAACTGAGGTAATAGAACGTTAAATTTTTCTCACGGTCGTTCGTTTAAGTTCGGAGTAAACATGGCGGCGAACGCTCGCATGAATAACTCGATTCCGGTCTGTTAAAATATTCGCCGGGAGGCTTTTTTCGTACACTCCGACGATCACGCGGACCTCGTCTTCACGCCTATTGCAGAAGACTCGTTTATTATTATATACACGCAGGCAGCTCTCGATAGTTGTTTTTATTTTAGCCTTTTCGATTCTTACATCCCCCGTCGACAAGTCTAGGATTTGATTAAATAAGTGAACTTCTACGATTGTTTTCACACACACACACACACACATATAATTTTATCAAAAACCAACGAATTGAGAACTTTAAAAGAGTGCTCCGTCATCGGAAACTCGTCATCAACTATTCGCTGGTCCCCGATTAATCTCCGATTTCGTACATTGAAATACACGTGATTGATCCGGCAAAATCGAATTGTTACCGAAAACTTTTCCGCATAATAACAGTCGTCTAATAAATATATTATATTGCGCTACGACTGATGTTTACAACCGACTTCGACCGGATTACGATCCGACCAATTCCGTACACAAACGATAGTAATACAATTGTTAAAGTGATAATCGTCGCTTTTTTCCACTCACTCGCGCGACTCGACGAGACACCCACTAGAATAATTTGAAATAATTTGTCACTGCGACGTCGTGCAACTACGCAACACTACTAAATGCACCACCGACACGATTTTAAACGATATATCGACGACATTTTTCCCTCGACTTTCCTCGCCACAACTAATTCGAACTATAGCACTATTGCTGTTTCACTCTCGTTCTCTCATTATCTCTCTCTCACTCTCTCTGTCACTCAGTTTCTCCGTTTCTCGACTCTCGCTCGTAATCATTACCTAAGATTAACGAGATTGTCCATCAAAGCGTAATTAATTTAAAACGACATGATATACATATTACCAAGTGTAATACAATTTGGCCGTCCGTCGGTGGTTTTTAAGCTTTTACACATGATTTTAGTTCGAAAAAATATTATGTATTCTGTTCTCCCCTTAGGTTGCTGTAAAATTGTCGAGTGAGTATAAAAATTATTTCATTAAAATCAGACATTTTTTTATGAGTTTATTATTTGTTTGTTCTTATATAATATATATTATTATAAACACGTGTGTATAAGAAAGTACTACTAAGCGTAGTATAATTAAAAAAAATCAATACATTAAAATTAACTTTTAATGTTTTACACTTGATACACTTGAATAATGTTTTGTAGGAAACTTTGTTTGTATTTTATTTTTATAAGAACTAATAACGCGTAAAATACTTTCAAGAAGTTTTTAACATCACGATAATTTAATTATTTTAAATAGTTTTTTCGTATTTATTATAAATTATAACTATTACTACTGCCATTTCCTTATTTACAATTAAACATTTTTAAATCCATAATTTTACATTAAATATATTTCAAAATTAATAATTGGGAAGTATTGTAGCTAATTGCACTGTAAAATTAATAAAGTATAAATTAATACAACTTTCAGGTACTATTACGATTTTTTACTAGATATCACAAAAAAAAAAAAAAACATTTAAAATCAAAATCTATGAACGCGTTCCGATATTTTTATTGAAAGTTATACAATTTCAAATATATGATTTATCGTAATACTTTTTTAAACTTGATACAGTAGCTAAGTTATTGAAAAATAATTAATAAAAGCGTTGGCTGATATAAATTATTTATAACAGTTCTGATTATTATAACATTCATATATTTCCAATAATATTATATAGAATCACTTACTTTTTTTTTAAAAGAATAAAATGATTGATATTGACTTGTTAAATATAGTTAAATTTAACAAATATTTTACTTAAGAGAAAATTAAAAAATAAATAAGAATAATACTAATACTTAGTAAAAAATAAATTTTAAACGTTTCTTTAAAAATATATTTTTATAACAATCGAGGAACTCTTATTCAAATTACTTCCTCTGTATTTACGTTTTAATTTTAGTTATTTTTTTTTAGCTGATATCGTATTATATTTATTTTAATTGTCTTTAATTTAAAATAAATATTTTAAAGGAACTTGGTTGAAATCATTTTTGTTTAAAGGTTATAATACACGCAGGAAATAATAAAATATAAGCAACAAAAGAGTAATAATAAAATGATACCATAAAATATTCGAATATAAATATAAAATTAATTATATTTTCCTACACGTGTTATTATTATTTCTCAACTTCTTTTATATTGTGTAATTTGTATGGAAATAAAAAACATAATATATTAGCACGAGAGTGAGCGTAAAATAAAAATATATTATTATTATTACACATAATGATTTTAAAACATACCTATCAACACTGCACAGTTCACATTAATACTATGCGTCATGTTATGAATATATATTATTTGGTTTGTTATGCATGATTTTACTGTTGTAGTTTGTGTAGTTTGTTGTCAAAAAAAAAAAAAAAACAGAAATATACCGAATATTTAAATCCAGAAAATTAATTTTGTCCATAGTAAATAATAATATAGTGTAGTGGTGAAATATTTCAAGATCCTATTTTTTAACAAATAATCTATAAGTATTTATTGTAATTTTGAAATTAGAATATATAATAAAACAAATTTTTTTTCTACTAAACTGGTTTTGAATAAAAATTCTCATTACTTAGAGTATTTTTCTTTAGAACCCCGCCCCTACAAATACACAAACAAATAATCAACTAGACCCCTAATTTATTACTAGAAAATCATCTTCATCATTGAAGATTGAAGCATTTTTATTGTTTCTAAAGTTAATTTTAGAAAAATAAAAAATATACACATTATTGTAAAATTGTTATTACGTTCATCTTCCACTCAAAATCTAAAATAAAACTAAAACTCAAAGAAACGACCAACTTTCTTTTAAATGTATTATTTCATATACTAGAAAGTGAACAATTGCTTTGTAAAGTAAACTTCTTTGGGTCTCACATAAAAGGTATGAAAAGTAAATGTGTAGGTACAGCTTGAAGGCGCCGAATTCCCTGTGGATATATTAATGAAACGGGGTGGATGTCACTGAAGCTTAAAATACCCGAAAATAAAAAAATCATTTAGACTAACATGGCGTCATTCTAAGACTTTTTCTTAGGTCACATAAAAAAAAGCATACGTGTACGTATTAATTTAATAATATTTCATGGTTATCAGTAGGTATATATTTGTTTTTAATAAAAAACCTTAAAATTCCGAAAAATAATATATTCCGCGGAAAATAAAGATATTCAACAAATTGGATATTATACGTGTATAAATATATACTGATATAAAAATCTTTGACAATAGTTTGTAATAAGTAATAACTATCAATATCACACATCAAAATTTCATAATATATGCAAAATAAATATGCATTGCTTGTTAAAGTAAACCATACGTTAAAATGATAATATAAACCAATTATTTCTGATTCAATACTATGCTTGCCTCGTAGTACGGACAACTCAAAATTATCTGCAGGTTTCCCAAGTATCATTCTGAGTAACAATTGTCTCCGCTAATTTTGAATCATCTGGAAAACAAATTGACTGAGTAATCCGGTAAACTAATATTCGTGAATCGTTATAAAGTCTTTGTACAAAGGAGCAATGTCGAAACGTGTAGCACATTATTATACTGTACTGAATAATATATCGATGTATATAAATAAGCACGTCCTTTAGATTTTCCCGTCGCGAGTATCTAGCAACTAGCTAGACTGTACATTAAATTGTCTCTTCTTTCCAAGTCAGCTTCGGCTTTCCAACACGCGTCATTATAGAAACATCACTCCTTTTATATTTCTTTATCCACCTATTATAAATATACGTGTCTAATTCTATTCCAATATCCGTTTGTCGAAACTTTCCAGAGAGGATCGTTCATTTTATTTTTAACAAATTGCTTTTTATTGTTATGTACGGTTTTTTTTTGTGTTTATCTTTCCATTCATATAATATAAGCATCTTACTACTATCAATTAAAAAAAAAAAATCTACTTTTTATAATGATTGGAGATTTTACTAGTAATATCGTGTGATAAATAAATTAATAAATATTAAACTATATAACATAATATTATATTAAATCGTGTTAAACGTCTTATTATGGAATATTGTTATAAAAATATACCTAATGCAACGTTAAATTATTAAAATGCGGTAATTTCCCATGTGTTCGTAGAAGTTGTTATAATTTTCGAGAAATGAAAAACATTAGTTATTACAATATACTAAAATAGCAGGTACGGGGGTTCGGGGTTTAAATAAAGTAATGCGTTATTTATACACTACGGTATACTTTGTGTGAGATGTTCAAGCAAACGTCGCGTGCCTAATTGTTCAGCTAGTTTTTTTTTACTCTGTAAGGAGTATTTTTTAAAAACCCCTTCCAAAAATTAAACTCTGGATTCGCCATTAATACTGTGTCATTATAGTTTCCTCGGATCGATCATACAAAAAAAAAAAATGCCTAAAATTGAGACTATTTTATACGTGAATCCACAGCGTTATGTAAACCAGACCTTCACGCCAGACTCTCGCACATCATTTTATTGTTTTATAAAATGTACCTAAAACAATAACAATTTGTGAGCATAATTTCGTCTAGTATTTAAGTCGCGATGTATCATATTTTAAACTTCAAAGCGATAATATCGTTCAAATCGGGCGCGTTAAAAGTTACAATTAACAATTACGTTTTTCAGTCGTAAGTCGGACAATCGTCACAGCCATACCGTATCATTGCAATATACTGTAATATTATACCGATGACGAGGAGTTGACGTGACTGTACGTCACCGTTCGATGGCGCGTAACAATAACCGTAATTAATGCGCTCGTTTTAATTGTACACAATAATATTATATTATACGCGGAACATAATATTATACGTATCGTACGCACGATTGAAATAACTATTATTATTATCATTATTATTATTACTATCGCCAGGATTTGTGTAACGCGGCGTCTCGTGTATGCAATTTAAGGGCACGGTTGACATTGATATACCCACTGCGCGCGTACTACAGATGATCGTCGTCGGGCCGCACACGCATGACAACAACTAGTGCAAACAGCAATAATAATAATGATGATATGACTACGCGATACATTACATTATCCTCCTCCTCTTCCCCACCCTACCCCCCACCCCACCCGTTCGCCGGCGAACCACGCGAAGGTATACACGCTAATTGAAAGCATGAGAAACGTTCCCCATTTGTTGTTGCAGCGGGGCTCGGTGTAATAATAATATTATTAATATCACGAGCACTATACCTACACTAAAAAGCAGTTAAACCCGGAATCCGCGCCACCGGCGGGAGACGGTGTCCGAGTTGATTTATGCGAGTGCGGTGTGCACCGGTTTTTATGCACCCCCCCCCCCCCCCCGCAAATCGTCGACGTCGAATCCGGCGACATACCGGCCGTGAATGTACACACACACACACACACACATACACACAAGTGTGTGTGGCTATAGGGAGCACATAAATCATTGCGTAGATGCCACAAAACGTTTGCGGGCGATCGCGTACGTCGATCGCGATATCCGTTTAACGATAATACGACGTGTACAATATTATATTGTACAAAAATCGTGCGATGCAATAAAATAATATCACGCCGGTGCAGTCAATGATTTATGTGTTTCGCGCGCACAGACTACGCGATATTATTATGACATGTTCACGTATAGCTAAGCGCCGGCGAGGAGGAATCAAAACCTACGTTTACGGGCACCGTCCGTGTTATGTGGGGCGATACGCCGAGCACGGTGGTCGTCCCGCCGCTGTTTATTGTAATGATTGATTTATTCGAATTCTGATTTTTGGAATACACTAACACAGACCATATTTTCGAATTCTCGAGATTCTTTGCATTTCCTAAAGGGTGTCTCTTGTAACAATTATACGACATGTGTCTTTCGAATAACAACTCTCTTTTTTTATTGTAAATTATTTAGTGAATATAACGTTTTCGAGAATCTTTGTGTAGATAACTAATTCGAAATTCAAACTAGTAGTTTCTAAAAGTTATCGTTATATTAAATGTTTATACTATTAAAAAAAAAAGTTCTTAAAACTGTTATACAAGATTATAAAATACAGTAGAGCGTTGATTATCTGCACGTCAATTATTATCCGGCCCGTAAATATTATCCGCAATACAACATTTTCGTGTACAAATTTATTTTTAGTTTTATTTGGTTTAATTTTATCATTCGTTATTTTCCTTTTATCGTGTACATATTAAGATTATTTTATTATGTACTATGGCTCACTCCTTTGTAGATGATATGTTTTTACATAATCTTGAATCTAGTTAGTTCGTAAACGCAATTGAGTATACAGTTTGTACGTATCCAAAAGATAATACATACAAAAGTTATAAGTTATACATTATATATTTTTTTATTATACTTTTTATTTTTTCTACTTATGTATGAATATTATATTTAGTATTATATCTAGTAAATTAGATTTTAACTTTATATTAAAAATTATCAATGGTTGTCTGATTATCTGCATCAATCGATTATTCGCATCCCCTTCGGTCCCAATTAGTGCGGATAATCAACGCTCTACTGAAAATGTAATACCGGATCTAGTATACGAGTATATTGAACTCATACTATTTTTACAAATTATTCGTATTAATTGATTAATTTTAGGTAAGCTTTTATATCTTCCGAACCTATTATTCTTACTATAAAAATTAAATTACTCAAAAACTACTTGTTTATAAACGTCAACATTTTTAGAAAAAATAATCGCTGAATAATTTTCAATAAAAAAAGTTATTTTTTATTTGAATAAAATAACTTTGTATCCCCATAGAACATACCTTAAATTATGGGAATAATTTAAGTATTTTAAAATATAGTTTACTTCAAAAATTCCAAAAATCAAAACTTGCATAAATACATATTGAATGAAAAAAATGAGATTCAGCATGCTCGAGTAAATCCCCTCATATAGAACATATTATATTTCTGAAATTTTAATATTTCGGCGCTAAAAAACTACGGAGAAACCAATAATTGATGTCATACAATAATAATCCTTCAATAATAAATCGTTTTCACGTGTGGTGATTCGAATTAATGAGACGCACAATGAGATTTATGATATAAAAACGCAATTAATTACTATTATTGCGATTGCTTAATTATTTTCTCCCCATTTGCATATCGTGTATGACCTTAAATATTATTTTATAAATTATGTGTAAAATCAAGTGGCACGTCATTAAATCATTATTATTTATTATTATATGAACACGAATATAAAATATGAATTCAGAGGTATCATTATTGTACATAAATAAATCACATAAAAATTAAAAGGTGACAGAGAGTTGATATTGTATTATACGACGCGGTCACAATGACACCAATTTAGTCATTAATAGTCATTTTGAGCTACTCGAAAAACAAATTAAGAGAGATTTTATATGTCAAAAAACGTGGGAATTTTAATGGGTAAACGCATTATAATATAGTCCTTTAATTCTTTTAAAATATTTGCATCAACGCGTTACTTGTGCACATACTTAATTTGGCATTACAATACCTATTGCTTATTTTGGATATTAAAACTTAATAATGAGAACAGTTTTAGCCGATTTTTGATATAAAATAAATACATTTATTCTTAATATCAATGGACCGTGCAAGGGTCACAAAATAGTGAAAGGAATTTCATGTAAGCGCATAATATTATAATGTTTTCGTTCTTCCTGTAGGGTTTTATGCCAATAAGTTGTAGGTACACAAAGTGGTTGTCAACTCACTGCGTTGACTTAAAAATCATTTTAACAGCAATCAGCGAATGACTGATCACATATTTATACGTCTCTGAAGAATTTAAAAAAAGCTTATTTTAGTTACACGCTAAACACTAATGCATTCCGACGCATTTTTCTAAAAACGGACATATAAAACTGTATTGAACTGTGTGACATGGCAGTGATCTAAATATTAAATTATCTACTTGTGATCTGTTTTACTATCCACTTACGCCATATTTAAAAGGTGGTTTTAGGTTAATCGCTAATGGTAACCGAAACATGTTTATGGGTACAAAATTACATACTTATTTAATTACTGCCTTAGTCACACATATGGTGATAGTGTCCATTTTTTTAAATTATAGTATAATATATCGATTGATCAGAAATATACAAAAAAAATTATTAATTTATTAGTTCTAACTACATTGTAATGTATATATAAATATATATATGTATATCGTATAATCGTGATTTTAATTTTAAGTATTTTTTTTTTCAAACAAACTGGAAAAAGCATGATAGTATTACAATGGATATTGGATAATTAGTTTAAAAAAATTAACTACCTATGTAATTAATACTTACAGCTTAAAAAATGAACTTTTAAACTTATTATCAATTGATTAACTAATTAATGCCCACTTTTGTTATTCCAAAATACTGGTATTTATTATATTGTGTTACTATCGTGTTTTACTATTGTCCTTAAAATTTATTACATTTCACTTGTAACTAAAGTTGTCCAATGATAATAATTGACGTCATCGTATTCAAATTGTGCTCATATCATGAATAATATTGAGCTCACGACTTTATATAAACATAGAAGAACTTAGCTTATAAATTGTATAGTCCTTAATAAATACCTTGATAAAATTTCTTCAACAGGCAACTTACTGATCACATCACGATAATTGTTGAAATGCATACGAGTTTAATGCGCTCCACTGATCGTATTATTATACATGTACATAATTGAATACCATTTATTATTTTGAATTCTCCAAGCCCGTGAAAATGAAACAAGACATGTGATAAATATTTCAAACGAAAATATTCACCATACAATTTAGGTACTTAAATTTCAAACAGTTGAAATTAAAATAACTTGCCAAGTTAGTTTGAATTTCCGGTATCAAGAATCTACTCTTTCAATAATATTATGTTTGGTTGTGAAAATAAACAGAATATAATGTATGTTGTTGGTACACGAATAATATGGTTTTCAAAATATTATTAAATATGTTTCGAAATCATTTTAATCGTGAATCCTATGATTAATAATTGATAATAATACGTTAGTATACAATTAAATACGATTTTGGCCTTATGTATAAAGAAATGAAAAGAAATAAATTCAACTTATAACACTTGACAATGTAATTTTCTATTTTATCGCTGTTTTAGATTTCACTCGCATTCTTTTTTCACGCGACAACTGACAATACGTGAAAAAAAACTTTAAGCAAAAGAATAATTATTAATAATTTAAAATAATATATTGTAATCTATGTTGTTTTTTTTTTCAAAAATATGTTCATATATTTTTAATATTACAGTATCTATCGTTGTAACATATAAAACCCAATGACGATTATCATAATATGTTTATTTTTTATATCGTAGCCGAGTATTGGGTTATTTCCATAATTCGTGCTCTAAATTTACCAATTCTTAACATTTTATTTAAAAAAAAAAAATAATAATTAGTAGACTAATTTATCCATTCTCGTCCATTTAAAACAACACAGCTGCTGTGGAAAACAGTTCTACTTCAGATTCGAAAACATCAGAATAACTATAATTGTAGAATAACAGTATATTATGAATAGGATACTTTAGATTCACGGCAGATAAAAATGTACTCTTTTAAGCTTTTAACATTTTTGTCCTTTTAATTTTTAATTTTTATAATGTTACCGATGCTTTTCTTTAGACTTCATTCGGTGTAATAGGTATTCGTTATACTATGTCTAGTCTGCTGCCTTCTTGCAATTTTATAAACGTGTAAGTACTATTATTTCGTGAATTTTAGTCGTCGAAAAAGAAAATTTAATGAATAATTTATAAAAGGATACTCAATATTTAAAAAAAACTGAAAACAAACATAAGGTTTCTTGTAAAATGTGTTATTTAATTATTTTATTAGTTAATAAAGTAAAGCTGACTTAATATGTCTTCGTATTGTCGTCGTCTAAACATTTAAAAAATATTCGATCAACTATAGTGGTTTAAAATCAGTTAATAAATTATTTGTAATATAAAATACGAAAACCTATATAATAACAGTTAAAGGGATATTTTCGTTTAATACGGTAAGACGGAATGTGTATCAATAAGCTTAGATTAGTTTTAAAATGAAGCTATACTAAGCAACTTCAATAATTAGTGTAGAAACAAACGCGAATTTTTATTTTCATATTATTGATGTTAAATTATTGTTATATAATAAAAACAATTAACTTAAAATATCGAAAAACAAATTATTTTTCGGACCATCGACTGATATCGTCTGATATCCATTAATGATTAGATTTTATGTAATAATCAGAATGAGTGCAACATTTTCGTATTTAAATCGAGTGCAATTCGCCCGTTACCTTTTTTTGAACCAAAGTGCAATTCGACCTTAACACGAGGAAAGAACGCTCGAGTGCAGAGTGACACTTAACTATGCACTAACGTGATATTACAAAAGTGCAAGTATCAAAATAGATAATGTACAAATAGAAACTAACAACGTTATTGCGGTCGAACATTTCAGACAAACCTGGTAGAATCTATAAGAAAATAAAAAGTCTATAACTTATAAGTATTATTTTACTGGAGTTCTATGTTTTTATTATGATCGTTATTAGTATGATCGCATGAATCAACAACGACCCCATGAAAACATTAAAGTAATATTGCAGTACAAGATAATTTTAGCGATAGTATCAATGTAGTTTTATATATTATAATATCAACCTACATAATATACTAATGCTACAATTGGCGCTAAAACATAAAACTGTTACGACTTCAATTCCTCACTAAAATTTAAAATTTATCATAAATTATTGTCTTGCAATTATTTTTATTTTTATTTTATAACCATTATAGATGGATACTGCTGCACTAGATAATCGTATTAAATGTATACTTTTAGATAGATTTGAAAGATTTTATACTTAATTATATTGTTATACACGCGTTGATTGCACAGTCCTCGTGGTTGGTCTGAGAAGAAAAAACTATCTTACATCCGAGTTTACTTTATATTATATTGTTTATCAGACGGTTTAGTAACCTTACGTCATTCGAATAATATGAGTCACACTGTCTGGTAAATAATACTTCGGTGGAATAAAACATCGACAAATTGTAATGGACCATATTAGTTTGGGACTCCGGAGTCCGGTTATTATTTCTCGTACATATATGTACCAATAGATAATCGGCTATTAATCTCGCTATGACCATAGACGTACAGACGAAAATGATTTCCCTAGAGAAAATCGCCTATAACACTAGTCACTACCTCTGTGACGGCGCAGTAGCGAGTTGTCATCGCGTCAGACAAAAGAACGACGACCGAGTGGGTTTTATTAATAAATAATGTACTCAATACTGTAGATTTAAAAAAACGGACGGCGCGATCGCTAAAGCTTAATAATACAGAGAGACGAACAAGACAAAAATCGGGGAATAATATTGTACCTACTTATTTTTATACTTCATTTTACGGGTTTGTATTTGTACCTTTTCGTGAAAACGACGGTGAAAATAAATTATAAACTATGGTCAGCAATTGTTATGGACCGATCGTGAATAATTTAAAAATACAAAATACCGGATACCCGGTAATAAGTAAACACATTATAAATACATTTTTATATACCTAATAAATTTATATATATATTATATAATAAGATATATATAGGGAGATTCATCAAGCATGCTCATCTCCAATTTTTCTTTTTATAATGAATTTATTCGAATTTTGTATTTCAAAATTTTTAAGTGTACTTATTTATCATATTTTTAAATTCTTGAGTTTTTTTTTTTAACTATTTGAGGAATGATACGTGGTGTTACAAAATTCTGTTTTTTTAAATGAGACTATCCCTCTCCACTTTCTAATGTAAATTACTCAGTGGATAACTTTATGAAAATTTTGATGCACCTAATTCAAATTTGACTAGTTATCGGCTAGTTATTAAAATGTTTGTAGGTACTAAAGATAATAATTCTTAAAATATACATCATTTTTACAGAAACATAAAATAAATTTAATTTTTGATCTAGTATCGATTTATTATACTTGGACCATTTTTACAAATCAAAAATGTTAATAAATTAATATTAATTAATTTAATTTTAAAATGAATAAATAGTGTTCATTGCTCCAATATCTTCCAAACACATTATATCATGAAACTATTATCCTTTATATAGATAAATATCTCGAAAACTAAATGTTCGAATTTTTATTATAATACTCTGCTAAATTTTTCAGAAAAATTGTCTACAAAACAATTGGCAATAGAAAAAAGAGGTTTTTATTTGAAAAACAAAAATTTGTATCAATTGTATCTCTTTAAGATACATCTATTGTAGTACAATTAATAATAATCTAAAAATTTTGTTTATAGTTTCTAATATGTTTAAAAATTCTAAAAATCAGATTGAAATAATTGCATTAAGAAAAAAATGATGCGAGCATGCTTGGTAAATTACATTGTTTATATATATGTTTGTTGATTGAAGAAAATATAGTACCTATTATAAAAAAGACGGCGGGTACGTCATTATGTATAAGTATAATACTATACTTATAATATAAAGGTATACGCAAGTTTTTATTTAGTATATTACCTAGAATTTAATATTTACAATTATTATAAAATATTAAGTCTTATAAGACTCTCGTGATATCTCCAAGTTTTGGAAAAATGTAATTTCACTTCAAAGCGTATACGAAATAATACTTAAATCATTATCGAATTCCATTTTGATACTACTTCGGTAAAAATACAGAGTAGATGTACCGTGAAAAATATAAATCACACAGGTGTATACGAGGTACCGAGTATATTCAATGTTCATCCCTCCTCTTTTATCTTTTAATAATATTTTTATTCAGATACTGATTTTAGACATTTAAAACATATTTTTAAACGAAATTTTTTTACACAAAAAGTGGCTAACATCTTTTTAAAATTTACTTTTATTCTGCAAATATTTGTTTTTCTGCACATGATTAGTTTTTGTCATTTTTGACTTATGTAGATTTCACGTAACTTTGCATTAGTCTACAATAATTTTACTTGAAATATAAAATATAATATATTATGTAATATTAAGTTTATAACTAATTATTGTTATACATTTTTCATCAATTATAAAATATTAGTATAATAATATGATATGTAAATAAAAATGAATTTATTTATTTATTGATGTATAGACAGAGTTGCGTACATAATTTAATACAAATATCAATGTTATATAAGTTGTCATAAAATGTTCAATGAGCAATAACTTTACATAAAAAATAATAAAATTATAAAGCCATTTAATTGTTAAATATTTTTATACAGGTATATCTATCTAACAATGAGATAATATATTAATCATTTAAAGAATATGCTTCAATATCATAATTTATGCATGCATAACGGTTTATATATATATATTTAATATTTTGTATACAAATAATAAAAATATATCAATTATAATGACATTTTAAGTTTGTAGATAAAATATTTTAAACTATTACAAGAATATTCATTAAAAATACAAATAAAAATAAAAATATTAGTTATGTAGTAATATTTTCATTTGAAATTTCTAAAATATAACATGTTAGCAAAACATTATTACGTAATATAGAATTATAAACTTTTGTTCTTTGGTAACATGCAAAATAAAATATTTAATAGATAGTTGTGCTTAAAATAAGTAAAATAAGCGGAGTTTAAAATAAACTCTTTTTGTAATTGAATTATTTTAATGATATCAAATTCATTTGAAAGTACAATTATTTTTAACTCTCCTGTGAAAGGGTGAACAGTTGTCTAGTTATTTGAAAATACATCATAAATAAATTAGTAACGATCATAACTTTTCAGACCAAAAATGTCTACGTTTAGTAGGTAACTTTAAAATGCATCTAAGTGTTCTTTTTAAAATCAAACTAAGAGTTAACGGGATAATAAAGATAATACATTTGAAACTTTCCATTACTTTTTTTTTTCAAAATACGAAAACCGAAAGAATAATCACGAAAGATCAATACGTTTCACACAAATTTTCTTTCAACTACTTTACAATTATAAACGATATTTTTGTGTTTTTAATAGATTATCTGGTTCCGTGTCAAATGTATTTGTATACAAAAACGGCTATACAGTAATATATATTTAATAATTTATAATATATAATTTTAGCTTGTATGCTCATAGTGCTGCAACTGAGCTCTTCACGAAACGGATATCGATTTCATTAACATTCGTCTTAACATGTAAATGGTTTTTAGGTTCATATAATGGACACGCATTTTATGCATTTCGTGAAACGAAAACCATTATTTCTTTTTTTAACATACACTATTATATGTGGGTAACTTTTTGTGATATTACCATCGGGAAATAGTCCAAAGCTCAGACACAAGATGAAATATCTTCCGTGCGCATATCAAATAATTTTCATTATAACTGATTAATATAGGAAAAGTCGTACTTAAAAATATGTACATAATAATTCATAAATTAATTCGCCTAAACGATCAGTTAATTTCTCGCCCAAATGATATCTACTCTACTCAGGTAAATTTTGGGTTATTCGCCCAAATGAATGACGCCCAATAATACGGTATGCCTATATGCGGGTGATTAAAAAAGTTATACTTAGATATAAAATTAAAAAATCAAACACAAGCGGAGTATAAGCATTTTGATACAATATGATATTTTCCGATGATCATTTTACAAAAAGTTAACTATATGCATAATAGGTAATAGTAGTTTACAGATGGTATATTAATTTAAAAATATATATACCAAGTATAAATTAATACTACTTTAATTTCACAAAATGGGTGGAATTTTCATCCATTATATGACTCAACAACAGCTATAATCATAGTTCGTGAAATACGTCATAAACATTTTAGAAATCAAAAAGTTTAACTACGCCATATGTGTGTGATATATTATACTTTATAATGATACAAAAACAATATTTACATAATTTGCTCTATATGTTTTCGTACAGAGAAATACATTTTCCATTCAACGTATGTCTTATATAGTTATGTCTTATGATGTTTATCGTATTTGTAGTATACACAATATACATGTATTATATTTATCAAATTATATGAAATTATTGGAAAACCATTTTATAGTATACACGTGAGTTGGTCTGAAAGAACTCGTTGGGTAAGACGCATTTGAAATAAAATAACTCTAATTTGTATGAATTGTTACTAAGACTAACCAAGTGTAAAATATGTTTTCATAAAGTGCCCTCCTGAAGTGCATTATAAGCAAATAAAACACGTCCCAGAGAATACGATTTTTAGGTTAGGTTTTAAGAAGTTCTTTTAGTATACCGAAATTGTAAATAAAAAGAACCATACAACTTTTGAATTGAATAGTACTACACGTATTACGCTTAATATAGTAAACAATACTGTGTGAAAATGTTCACTTGTGTATAAAACGAATATTTGAAATTGAAATATGATAAAATATTATAATGAATAACACTGACATGGGTAGACACTAGACAGTGTGTAACGTTTTACATAAAATACGTCGAGAATCAGTTGAATACGCGCAAATCGACACCGATCTGCGGTTTAATAACGAAACATTTGACGCACTCGTCGAAAACTCAACCACAAAGTAAAGTACTTCCCCTTCCCATCTTAACCACAAAACTCATCCGAAGAAGAATATTGTTAATGTGTAACGCCGAATGTGATAGATATTTTTAAGTCGACGGTGGTTGGAAAGATAGATTATAAGCGTTCATAATAATAATAGTAATAATAATAAAAGCTATTGCGGTCCGATCTAAATTAATCATATTTTCGTTCAAATTATTATACCCCACGAGCAAGCAAAATTTAGAAATCAGCTGACAATCGATACATTTTTGAAGTCCTATCAATACACGCGAAGTGACGCAATTTTGACCACGTATTTGTTTTCAGATTTATTATCACTTCACTAGATCGATCAGTACATTTGGCAAAGAACACTAACACATTTATATGTTCTGCTTGTATTAGATACAGACAGAGAGTCGGTATCGGATCCCCTTAAGTATGAACATAAAATAAACACGAAAATCAAAAAAAATTGCTTTGTTCGTTAAAAAGGAAACAAATTTGGGGTGAACGTGCATGGTTTATCACTGTCTATATAATATGTATTCGCGTATGCGAATTCTCCAACACGTACAGTAAACACATAGGTATAGGTGAGTACTCTAAGTAATTAAAGTACGCGAGGCCACTGACAAATTGCTCGTTGATCTGAAAAATCGGTCAACAAGTGCAGCACTTGGCCATACGTCATTCCCGCGCGTGACGAATGACGATGATTATCAGAGTAGAACGACCCGCACGTAGACTCACGCGTGTTATATAGCTGCATGTTCGACCGTTGGAATATAAACACGAAAACCGCCCACGCACGACGCTGAGGTATACACCGGCATGGCTTTGATAACCAATTCGAACGTGAAAACGATAGTTGTAACATGCGATCGAAAATCTTCGTCTTCAGAGGCGTCATTTTAATTTTTTTTTTTTTTTAGTCCGACCTTTGAAATAAGTCTGTCCCAAACTCCTAACCGTGATTTTTTTGTTTTTATTTTATTTTTATTTTTATTATATCTCGCTTTAAGTCGTAGCTTTTCTTCTTTGTATAATTTGTTAAATAAAATAATGTACATTATACACATTATTACATTGATTTCGATATTTTTAAACATTCATTATGCCTATATAATTTAGCACACGATTTTGTAGTTTATGCATACCGACGCTATTATACAATACTACTTACTTTTGTAAATTTGTTTTAAGAAGACGTCGCCATACCCACATATTATCTTATCTCATTCTTACTAACGCATAACATAACAAATTTTACGTTCTGAATAATCGATTTTACTCGTTGTTTTTAATGCCATAGTACGATCAGCTATGGCTTATTAAAAACTTGAAGATAAGAATATTATTTTAGAATTAAATAAAACATAAAAACCTGCGCGGGTCGGGTCCCCAAATAGAGTTCTAACCTTTAAATTGTATAAGACGTTAGAGCTATATTACTGGTGTGTGTTACGACTGTCCCCGTTGCCTTTTCCCTCGTCGGCACACACTTGCAATTTTGTATTACAGTGGCGTAGCCAGGGAGAGGGCTAAAGGGGCTGCAGCCCCCCCCGAAATATCAAGAAAATTTATAATTATTTTAATTTTTAATGGTCTATGATAATCGCTACAAAAATCTTAAATTGTACTTTATAAAAATTGATCAGCCTCCTCGAAAAAAAATCTTGCCTACGCCGCTGCTGTTTTGTATACACACGAAGGTTCGTTTGCGGGTTCCTGATATGTATATAGCGACTACAAGCCAGTGGCTCGGCCATTGCTACAAAGTCGGTCGTCTGTCGATCAAACGATCGCAATCGAATGCCTTATTACCCCGTTCCCCGTTCGAATCGCTTCAATGATCGGCGGAATTTATTTTTAACGACACCGCAGCCCGACGACATTGCATATATTAAACTTTCAATAGACTCGCGCAGTCTCGGGCGCACGAGCGTTAAATTAAGTGATCGAATTAACGACGATCTACGCTTCCGTATAATAATGTATTATTACAGCTGTGATGGTGTAGGTCTCCGCGGTCGCTACGCATTTACTGCGGCGCATCCGTCGTTACGCGGATAAAATAATATATAAATATATGGTTTTGTGACGTCGTCGTCATCGTCGTCAGCTGCGAACGCTGAGAAACGCGCCGAATACGCCCGCGCGCACGCGTGTGTGTGTGTGTGTGTGTGTGTGTGTGTGTGTGTACGGAAAATAGACTTATTCGAAATAAAAGTCGGAACAATCCGTCTATGTTGTGCGCGTGGTATATTATAATATACTACACAATTGGCGTACAGACTTAGTATATTTTTATTCGTCTTTGAACGTCGCGTAATTGAAATGCTCGCACAAACGCATGATATACTATAAGCTTCGAGCGTCGCCTACGCACTACAATAATAACATCACACGCAGAGATTAGAGATATCGGCAATTTCTGTTGAAGTAGGCGAGCGCCCGTAAAGCAAACGATCAAAACTATAAAACGAAAACGCGATAACGACATATCATTATATAAACGAGTTGAATTTTGTAGAATTCTGTCCGGGCCGGTTTTTTTACTCTTAATTCTTATCGACTTTGATAATATTAATCCCAATTGCCGGGTTGAGGTCTGATACCCCAAAAATCGTAAAAATGCACTACAAAATTACCTAAAGATACTTTTCTCATACCTTAAAAAATTAGAACAAAAATTCACTTCAAATAATTATGACCCGATAACTGATAAGTGATATAATCAACCGTATGGGCAAAGTAATGAAGAAAAATTAAAATAAAATAATTTTTATCGCCTTTTTAATTATTATGTTGTATATATTAATATTAATTAATTGATGAGTGTTGCACTGTTGCATATTATATTAATATATTATCTAAAACAAATTCACCTATATCTGATCACTATAATGGTCTTATAAACCAAGGATTTTTATTACTAGTACTAGTACTTGTTAACTAGGACACTAATTTAAATGTTCTAAAAACTATGAAGAAATTCTCTGAAAAAAATCATAAACCACCTAAATAATTCCTTTTCAAGGTTAGGTTAGGTTATTTTTTAATTACCAAATTTATTTTTGATAAATTCAAGCAAGACGAAAACACTGATATAATTTTTAGACATTTTATCACTTCGTTGAATTAACTTATCCAACAATAATACAAAAATAAAGCACCGATTGAAAACAGGTGAAATAAATAAACATTAAACTCTAACTAAGGGCGATCACGACCCTACTAATCAATAGTTAGTTGTTATTTGTTTGAGTACACTGTATATCACATCCGACAATCGCTGTAGATATGTAAATACGTAATGTCATAATACATTATATAACATATTTGTATTTATAAATAGAAAGAATGACATTCAGTAAACCAATAAGGATAAAAATACCTAAAATAAGCAAATATTATGAAAACAATATTTCTTGATACAATATATTAATATATTGAATTTCCTAATTTATAAAAAAAAGTTACTACAGTGAAACGATATATTAAATTATGCACTAAAAATCAATAAAATTAGTTAATTATGTTAAAAAATGCAATGTGTACTTAGAATACCATTTATTTGAGCAACCAAAAATTAATACACTTTACATTGAAACCCGAGCTCTATGATTATAACAAAAAATTTTGTACAATAATTTAAAATGAATTTACGTTCTATATAACACTAGAAAATAAAATAAAATTACACCAAAATCACAGCTTGTGATAATGAATTATACCGTTTTAACAGACATTATAATTTCAAGTAAGTACTAGAATCTTATTGAGCTTTTCAAGATTCAGACATATATGTGTGCAATTTTTTTTTTATTGCACACACTTTTATGGTATACATTTATTTTTAAGAGTTAAATATAGGTAGTACATTATATTATTATCGTACAATAATATATAATGGTAAAACGTATGGTAAGACGTAAGAAACTATTAGTTTTTTTTCTCAGCTGCAGACATATTATCCTGCTAAGAGTTATAAATTAGCTTAACCGATAACCACTATTACCACTTTAATGTGTTCGATGTTTTTGCTATAAACAAAAATGTAAGATATCATGGTATTGCTATGACCAGCTACTTTCACTCTTGGTACTAACGATAAACACACTGCATAAGAATAAGAATATACGAAACGAACATACCATTAAAATGCATCTGACTTTTAATAACTTTATTTGATGTTAAAGACTACTCCAGTACATCATAATATACTTTTGATGAGCTAACTGCATAAGCGTAAATTTGGAGGGGACTTGGAGGGCTTAGCTCTCTACATTTTTTAAATTTTTTCAAGAAATTTAAAGTTATTTACTATAGAAAATTATATAATGTAAAATGTAATTCCTAATCAAGATGTCCGATAGGTATGTGCCATGTGAACATTAAGCTTCATGTATGAATTTTGTATAATAAATGTATTGTAAAATTAAAATGATTGAACTATACGTTAATATTTTATAATGACAACGATAAAAATGTATGTATTATACGCCGTTAAATAAATAATTTTGAAGTTTTTATATACTTTTTATAAAAAAAATGTTAGAATAAAATTGTAAATTTTATATGTAGGGGTATGGGGGGCGAAACCCTCTCAGGCCTGTTCTATGTTTATAATTAGAGCCCCCTTCTAACAAGGCAAATTTACGCCTATGACCAACTGGTTCATTCAAATTATGAAATATAGTTAAAATTTAAAAACTCGTTAACGTTATTTTCTTCTTATATGAACACGTTTATTACGATGATAAAGCCACTGCACATCTACACTATATATATTATATAAATATATCATAATTCACAACCATAATGAATTATTACTTATGTAGTATTTCGAGTTATTCGAAATACACTCTTCTATAGACTAGCGATATATTTATAAAACATATAGTTCAATGAATACTTTTTACTACCTATACGTTTACAAAGTTACTCAAAGACATCATTATGACATTATAAAATATATTAATTTAAGTGTATATACACACGCACATACTTCATGTGTGGATGGCACGATAGAAGTATCATTATAAATTCGAAATGAATATGAAACTCGATATTGACGTAATACATAATTTTAAAACAATATTTTTAATTATTAAAAATATTAATTATAACATAATTTAATTCGTATAAAATATACGTTTTAACGTAGTTAATGAAGTAGAATACTTTTTATATATGAGTAATAAGTAATAACATAATATAAATAATATGACTAATAAAATGGAAAACTTTGAATCAGATAAAATAATGTGATACATTTCCGCAATCCGTCAATCCTTGACTATGAAAAAAATATATATATATAATAATGACAACCACTATGTGAATCTACACAAGTCTACATAAGATACATTGGAAAATTTCCTTTAATTTTTTAAATCAATTAATATGTAAAATTTAACTTATATATTTTTGTTATTGACATAATATTATAAACGGTACACAATCCAAATTCAAAATCAACAAATTGTATTTTATATAATTTATTTTTGTGTTGATCTAATAATAATCTTTGTAGTTGACTTTTTTATATTTTGTATACGAGTTTAAAAGAAACGAATAACTAAATAGTAATACGTGTAAGACGTTTTCAAATTTAAAATAATTGCAATAAAATGCAAAAATTAAATATATTTTAAAGGCAAAAAATTACGTAATCTCGGGATCAAAATTGTTAATACTATTAGGTTCATATCTCAAATTCTGACGTCAGTTTTTACATTTATAAAAACTGATTCTACTCATTATTATTAGATTTATAAATTTTTAATTTGTTATTCGTTAAAACGTTTGAACAATATTTTATGGACTAAACAAACTAAGATAATGTTATAGTTTCGAGGATTTTTTTCCGTTTAATATTATTCAAACGAACATTGTTGTGAAATATTTGTTTAAACTGTCAAAATAAGAATTGTTTCATAATAGCAATTGTTTTTAACATCGATAATGATATATTATACTTAGTTTAAAATTAACTTTTACATCATATAATATTTGCGCACCGTTATTATATTCCTATACGAAAATAAAGGTATTTGTACTTCGATAATATTTTATACTGATTAACAAATGCGGATTTTTTTTTCGTCCTGAGTAAATATTTAACGCTCGGTGTATTGGCACATTATATAATATTATGCAGATTAAACAAAAAAAGATGGGAAATAAATTATTATTTCAACGAAAGCCGTTGCACGTAGAGAAACAACTCGCCGAGTAAGTAAAGGTATCCACACAACGGTATACAGTAATCCCTGTGGTTCGAAAAGGTCTCCGCCGTCTCTACGGGAATACATTTATACTCGTATCTCTCTAATAAAATACAGCTGCAGTTGTTAATTTAATTAGACCCCTTAGCGATGGTAATCGTCTCATCTCCGAACTCGCAAATGACCGACGACACTGTACGCTGCAGTATAGCGGAATAATATGATATAATAATATATTATGCATATAATATACATTCGGGCCGACGACGGCGGACGACGGTGTTGTGTATATGACGTGCATCATAGAGAGCAGCGGAATCGACGGCCGACGAATTGATTAGGTCCGATAGACGACGGCTACATGGCGTATCGGACCGTCCTGTAGACGCGCGCGGGAAGGACGGATAACATCATCTGCATATAATATGGAGGCGAGTGATACGCGCACACACGTCACACTAAATCATTACGATATAATATTATACTGCTGCGCACGAAATACGTATATTATAATATCATACAGAAATGGCGGTTTTAAATTAAATATATGTGTGTGTGTGTGTGTGTGTGTGGGAGGGGGAGGAAATCGCCCGACAATAATAATATGATTACATGACAAATATCGCAAAAATAATTTTATACCGTTAATATAGATATCCATGACGTATATAATATGATATTATTATTATTATTGTTGTTGTGTGTATACGGCGGAGAGGAGGCGTGTACGGCGGAAGAACACACATTATTCGACGTCTACGACAATATAATAATAATAATAATATTATACTATATACAACGTTACGGAGCGGCACGCGTGTATTATAGCGTTGTTGTGTGCGGGCCGGGTCAAAACCGACGTATGTAATACACGTTCCGACAGTATCGTAGTCGGAAAATATAATATTCAAATCGATCTCGGGACGCACGTATCCGTACATCATACGGTGGTCAGTCATTCATCACGATAATGCAGTGTACGAATGTAAAAAAAATTCATTACGATGGCATTATTATGACCGCGAATAGTCATATTGTGAGTACGTCGACAAATGCGGTGCGTGTATAATAATATCATACATATATTACGTATGTATACTACATATATGAAAATGCGGGGGACGAAAAAGCCATTTATTTTTTTCGAATTTGTAGCTGCAGCTGTTATCGAGCACTACGATAATAGTATATATAATATAAATTATTATTATTATTATTATTATGTGCAGCGTATTTCGGCCGCGGATGAGGCATATATATAATGTGATGGGATACGCCTTCCGTTATAAGTCCGACTCGCCATCCTATATTTCTCATCCGCGTAATCGAAGTAACACGCCATACGTACGCGTTATGCTATAATAATATATAGTAATATTCTATAACCGCCGAGAACGATCATATTATTGTTATCGTGTGAGTGATCGAACTACGGACGAACAACCGCATACGAACAGTTTGAAAAATAAAAATGTCTACTTATACATTTACATGCTAGCGCCCGTTTTCCTTTAATAATAAATTTGTTCAAACTTTGATTTTAGGAAACATTTAAGTACACTTATCTACTTAAAAACGACATTTTCAATTATTTAGATATACCTATATATATATATATATATACTGTACCGTTCTAAAAAGGATTTTTTGCTGGTTTTACAAACTATTATTGTTTTTACTTTACATTATCAAAAAGAACATTTTTTTTTAAATTTATTCACTTAATCAAAATTCGAGAGAGTTTCCTAATTATTAAAATTAATTATATATCAAGTATAATAATCGTTAAAAATAATGTTTCAATAATATAAAATATATACAATATTACATATCGTATTTTTTAGACTAGGGCAATTTTTACAAATTATTAAATGTTTATAGATTAATATTAATTACTAAAATATTTAAACATCGTACCCTCCATATCTTCTAAATCCAAAACCACCGTTACTGAGATATTATAATAATAATTATTATTCATACACAAAATTCAATAGTTTAAAAACTATTCGTTTGAATTTCGAATCTCGAATTAGATAGATGTATAAAAACATCCAAAAAAGCCGACTGATTAACATTTAAAAATAAGTATGATTCTAATTTTGAAAATAGCAGTTATAGTATCACAACACTCATTAAATTATGTAAAAATTTAAGTATTTTAAAATTGGTTTATAATTTTGTTATGTAAATATACTTAAAAAAAAATGAATTTCAATAAATTCATTATTAAAAAAAGAAAATGATGGTGTTTGATGAATAAGTCTCCATGATATTGTTACTCGATTCTAGGCAAATCAACATTTTTTTATAAAGCATGAAAATTTAAATTTGTAGTTGGAATAAAAAACAGCAATACATCACATAATGAACATATCAAATTTAAGATTAAACATAGGTTGTACGTATATTCGATGAACAATTTTAATACAATTTTAATCCCTTAGAAATCATTAAAAATTCGTTGCCCAAACACGACAAATTTCAGATTAAAAACTAATCTATTTTTGTTATTGGTTAGCTGATATTATGTTTTCTGGTATTTTTCCTATTATAAAAAAATAACATCTCTACTTCTTGTACCTAACAATACAAGCGAACAAAAAAAAAAGCACGTTCCAGTGTTGGAATTTCGTTGGGTGACGCAATCATGAAAAAAGGCCAACCCTATTCATCGATTTTAAAGTAATATTATATACTTCCGTATAATAATATTAAAATATAAAATAATAAAAAAATAGTTTATATATCGATATTGTTACAAATATTCAATACCGGTGTCGTTTTAGAATATTCGATGTATCGAAATTGGCTGCTGCATAGGATTCGAGGTTTCGAGAGTTACTCTCAACTTTGATTTTAGAAAAAAGTTAAGCTACAACATGTATATATGACTATAGAGAATCCTACGAAGATCGAATACTATAATACCGATTGATATATTTAGGTTGATTATAAATATTAATAAATATACAAAATTCCAAAAAATTGGCAATGTTTTTTTTTTTCAATAATAATCAGATCAATTCAATACGCAATATCGATATTGATATGTCTATCACTAATAATTACAATTTTAAGCGAACAGACGTGAAAACGATTATCGTTAAACATGCGTATAAATGTAGTACAACCTAAAATAAAATATTCGAAGATTAATTTTTTTATAAAAAAATAATGTATTTCTTTGGCACTGTTATTATTGTATATACACAGTTTTTCAGTATTTCTCAATTCACTCCCCCCCTCGCCATTTGTGTTTTTAAAATTTGATAAATGATATGATTCCCTGAGGCGAAATCCAGTAAAGTCCCCCGTCCCTTTTGTTCACCTCTACTATTATAATACGCGGGGAGAACGGGTGAAGTACGCAAAGTCCCAATTCGACGACGAAAAGAATTAGTGACGGGTTTTTTATTTTTATTTTACGCCTGGTGCGTTTTAACACGCTCTCACACACTTCCTCGGGGATCTCCGCAATTGCACGTTTCCTTTTCGAAAACTAGACGATACGCCAAATTAGCTCCCATCGCTACAATTATACTAGTACACCAGTTTTTTAAAACAACAACAACATGGCATGCGTCTGTAATAAAACTCGATTGCTGCAAAATCCTGCAGATATTACGACATGGTTATGCATGGCTATTTCCTGTGCGAAAAAAAACTAAATACCACCCACACAACATTAACGATACAAGTTTTGACTGTTTTAAGTATGTATTTAGATTCCGCAATAATAATAATTTAATGTTTTTTATATTTTTTTTAAATATTTTCATGAATATAATATGTTATTAATTCCGCGTTATAATAGTTTATTCGTTAATACTAAAAAGTCAAAAGTATTTCAAAATTAAAAATAAATTAATGTATTAATTGAAAAAACTTATAAAAAATATTTTTTTAGTAACAGCATAATTATTATATACAAATTTAATTTTATATTTTATTAGCTTATATGTAAAAAAAAAAACCATTTTCTTTAAAAAAAAACAAATAATATATAATAATATAGGTATATATATATATATATATATATATATATATATATATATATATATATATATATATATATAGAATTTGTTTAAACTGAGCAAACCTTCGCCATTTTATATGTGAATCAAGTAGTGTATTTCGAAAACTAACCATTGAAACTTTTCACATTGTCACTTGTGAATTTAAGTTTTTTACTTTATGTCTCGGCCGTGAAAAATTGTCTTACAATTTCACCCTTCTCTGAACAACTAGTGTACACAAATTGTACTTTTACACAATTCTTATACCATCATTCAATGTAATAACAATACGATTAATAACTTAAATTTGTTCCACTACAGTGATAAATCTAATACATTTTAAATCAATTAATTACATTTAATTTCTTTGTACCTATTAAAAAAAAAACTAGACATTGGGCAGTGTAGGCACTCAACAAGTATTACGTAAAACAAAGTATGTCATCATGACATACTTAATACTCGATTTACTTACGATAATAATATAATATACAATTTGAACTTTTAAAATATACGATAAATTGCAATATCACTGTGTACTTATTAAAAAATTGTCTAATTAGAATTGAATATAATGATGATTTCCGTAAAATAATTAAAATCAAAAATTAAAAACATGTTACAACTACAAAATTGGAATATAATACTATGATCAAAATATTTTTATAATACAAATTCTTTTAAAACTCGCCAATAACGGAGCGAATGCGATAATCTGCATACTCGTATCATCCAAATTAAACGTAATAAATATTAACATAACGACGATTGCAGTTTATGGTGATAATGGGAAATGTATAACAGGTAGGTACCTAAGGTCTCTAAAACAAACCTCTTGATATACATTTTTAAACAATACTCTCGGCTGTAGAGCTGTTTATGGCTCGTTACTGTATTATAATAATATGTGTAACGAATTACGCTGCAAATTGAGTTTTATCATGATTGAAACGCAAGTAAATAATAACGCGCGGCCGTGTGCGGACTACGAAATAGAAGTAACAAGTTTTTCCATTTAACTTTAAGTAAGTAATCGCGCGTTTACATACCTATTATTAAACACGTAAGATACTGTCTGCGTACAGACAAATACGTAGGTCGCAGAGCATTGTTCGAGAAGTAACACTGTGCTTCTTTATATGTGTGTGACTATATCGTCGTGTTAATAGTAATCGCATTGCACACCGTGTTAACCATCCAAAACCATAATTAAAATCGAAAATATTTATGCGTTCCAATCAAATCACCAATAATATTACTATAAATGAAAAATAAAGGACCCGTTATCGTCTTGGCTTACAAAATTATACACACGGCGATTCAACAAGCTTGATATTTTTTTTGCATTTTTAATTTATTTACACATTTATTCAAATTGTGTTATTTTTAGAATTTTTAAATTTCCTACTCTATGGTTTCGAATAATAACTATTAGCTTCATAGTAAGCTGCTAAAGTTAAATAACACATTAATTAATCAAAATATTAGATTTAAATGCATCAATATATTCTAGAAAAAATCACTTGCAATAAAAAAAGGAAAGTTTTAATTTGAAATAAAAATGTTAATAGGTATTGTCCTGTCAAACTTACAATTTAAGAACCAATAAAAAAAAAATCTAAAAATTCTTAAATAATATTATGGTAATATTAAAAGTGTAAAAAATAAAAAATATTGAATAAATGCTTAAAAATCATAAAATTAATAAATAGACGGAGTGAACGTGTTTGACGAATGAACCTGTGTATTAATATCGGTATGCAATTTTTCCTACAATACTAGTGTGAATCTAACTAGTTACATACCTACAGTTATACACAGATTTTGCAATTTTTGTTGTGGTAATAATTCATCAAAAACTCATTTAGAGTACATTATATTGTATAATATACCGTCTGAGACGTCGTGAACTTTTACAATAAAGTAGTAAAAATTAATTACGTCGTGGGACTATTAATTTATTATTGTGCTGGTAGCATATTCTTATAACGTGACGTCTGACGATTGTACGACGAACCGCGGAGTCTCGTTTATAAAAATAATAATAATAATAATAATAATATTATTATTATATTAGGCATCGAGAAGGTAAAGCGTCATCATCGTCGTTAGGATGGCTCGATGACGATATTGTTTTTACTACAGATTGTTTTAGTTATTTATTTTTTCCGTCGAAATTTGTATGCCGAAAAAGTTTTATCATTTCCGAAAAGATTAGTATAACATATAATTTATTTACATATATATATTTATTATATGCACTACCTACATAGTGTGATTCACTAAGAATTCTCACCATTCCTGCTTTATAATTTAATAATAAATGTATTACAATTCTTGAGATTTTTTTACACTATTCATAAGATGTGTCCTTTAGCAATACAAACTACTATTTTTCTAATGAGACATCTCCCCCTTTCTTTACTCTAAATTTTTTAGTGTACACTTTTGATGTGCTTAATTCAAAATTCGATTTAGTAGTGTATGAATTATTAAAACTTTTTTTTAAGGATAATAATCCTATTTTTATGAATTATAAATATTGATGGATAAATATAAATTACTACAATTTTTAAATTGTCATAGCTCCATATTTTCCAAACTCATTCACATAAACCTATTGGCTATTATCCCCATAGTACACAAAGTAAAATAAATCAAAAACTACTGGTTACATTTTTTTTTTTTTTGTTACGTGAAAAATGTCAGAAAAATTATCCACTAAATAATTTTTCGTTAGAAAGGATGCTTTCATTTCAAAAATAAAAATTGTTGTCCTCACAAGATATTCTTTAAATGATCTTATGGATTCGAAAATATGGTCTTAAAGTCTATTTAAAAATTCAAAAATTATATTGTGAATAACTGCAATATTTAGAAGGAAAAGGAAATGAACACGCTCTGTGGATCACCCTATATATTATTTACATTCGTTGAAAACTTTTTTTAAATAAATATTATGAAATTTCGACTATAAAAAACTTGCACGATACAACATAATAAACGTCGAGACCTGGTGCACGCCGGAACGTAAAAATTCGTAATACGCGCGATAATATCGCTGCCTGCATTTCGGCGAAAACAAAAATTACTAAAACATATAAATATATTATTATTTTGAAACTCACGCCCTAAATTTTTGACACCAATCAATTATCGCGGGCAATTGGATTCGTAGTCTCCCATTCGTGGCAATATCACGGTCATTTTTTGAACATTGAATAAAATAGTTTTAAATTTTACATAATATATTATAGCCTCACCGAATTCGAAGTTTTATGTTTTTAATATCAAAGTTTATTCGTTACAGATTTGATACGGTGATACAGAATATAAAATCAAATGCAATTATAAATACTTAGTGCAGTCGATTGTTACTGGTCAAAACAATATTTTTTCAATAAATTATAAACGTAGTCTTTTTTTTTTTTTTAATATGTTATGTTTGTTGTTTACACTGATATTACAAGTAGTATATATACGATTATACAAGAATAAAAATAAAAAATAGGATTCGAAAAGAACCGTTTTCCTGCTAAAAATTCCTATTTTTATTCCAACGCATTAAGCAACGACCGATTTGATTACGTAATAAAAATGTGAAAACAAGTTTAAATACCTCATATAGTTTTCTTTAAATCTTTTTAACAACTTTTAACAAGTTTGGACTTAAACTTATCAAAAATATTCTTAAAAACGTAAATATTTATAAATAATATTCAACTGAGAATTACGCTTTTTTCAAATAAATAAATAAAATCCAAGGAATTCGTATGATTTAAAATTCAAATTTATCATATTTACTATTAAGTCAATAACTTAACCAATTTGTATGAATAAATAAAAAATAATTAATTTAACCTGTATTATAATATATTATATCTAGTCTAAACATCACCTATACGGCATTTATTGCGAACCGAGCTTTTCGAGATGCCTTCATATTAGTAATACTATTATAGAAGGTTTGTGTTTGTTAATCCAGTGATAAAATCATCTACATGGATGATGAACCATTTAAGTGATTTTAAATGTCTATACCTACAAACAAACTAATAAATGTATTGAAATACGACTATATTAAATAACATTATTTATAATGAAAAAAAAAATAGTAACTGATAAATATACACTAGAAATAATTTAGAACTGAGATAAAAATTATGTGTAGTTTGAATGTTTAAATTTCAATTATAAAAAAAAACTGGGATGTGATTGTGGGGAATATTTTGATTCCAATAACAAAACATTTTGTAAATCTAAAACAATACCTAAATAAAATTAATATCACCCAATCGATTTTAAATACGCATACTCTCGTACATGCATTATTATGTTTAAAAATGCTTTTTTGCTATAATTCGTAATCATTTTTCCTAACGTAATGCATTTTATTGAACAGTAAAAATGTACTGTACTTAAGAACACTTTTAATTGTATACATTGTAATATATTATTAAACCGAAAATAACATAATGTATACCCATTAAAACCGTGAAAAGTAAATATAGTATATATTATAGAATATTGTAGATTGCAATCATATTTTGTGTGTATCGTAGCTATTTTATTTTGGTTATTAAAATTATATTTTTGGAATAATTAAACCGTCCTGAACAAACATGCATAAAAGTAAAAAATATTAGATAATTTAATAATTAAAAAGATATTTTATAAACGTTGAAAATCAAATAAATTATCGCGGTTTAAAATAATAGACTGAAATTTGTGGAACCTTAAAAATTATAGTTTTTTTTTTAATATGACATTAATTTATTAATATAAATGTATAGAATAATCGTCAATATAAATTATAAACTAAATACATGTATTTTATTTTAGTGAAAAAAAAAATAATACAGGTAATCATATTAAAAAAAAAAATGAATGATTTTATTTTATTTTATTCTGTATAACGGACTTATGTCATTTTTAAAAATGCAATTGAATCGATTTAATTTTAATTTTAATTATGATGTCCATTAGTGTTTTTTCGTTTTAAATTTGTAATTCAAAAAATACTCAATGTAAAAACTGAGTGAATTAAAATGTCTGTTTTTAGTTTAGCCTACTATATTTTTAAATTATTTTTATTGACAAACTCGCGTGATGATGAAAAATAATAACTAACAGTAAATTACAAATTGTATAAAATATCTTACATTATTACATTATTATTGAACCGAATAATCGTGCCTTAAAAATACGATCAAATGGATATTGTAGTGTTTAAACAGAATATTAAAATACAGAATAATAATTCCGACACAGAAATATTTTATCATACAATTGTATTATCGTAATATTCATACCAATGAGTATAATAATTAGTACCTATATTTACCTACTATATATATATATATACACACGGAGAAAATGAAAAAAGCGATAAAAAAAAAAATATATATTATAACGTTACCTTGTTCGCTAGTGTCCGGTAAGGCGTATATGTTATCCCGCAAAGAGTTAAATAATTATTAAATCACAAGCAGCCCAAAAGCCGGTACTTTTGTAGCCGCGTACAACGGTCTCGCGCATCTCCGTCCACGCACCAATCGCGTCAGCACGTATAACTCTCCGCTCATAGCGCCTTCAAACTTTCGGTCGTTTTTATACACGTAATTTTTTTTTACACGCAGAACGTAATGAAAAAATATATAAATAAAAAATAATGGAATACACATCGGAAATTAATCGAACGGCTAAATATATGGATGAAGTACCTCCTGAAGTATGGTATATTATATTATATTGCACATGCGCATTTAATAGTATACCTAATATACTGCGTGACAAAAAATTTATAAAACTCGTCGTTCGTGAACAACGCTCATATTTTTATGAAAAACAACACACAACAAACACGTTGTACAAACGTATCGTATGATTTTTGATAATATTACATTATAATATATTATTATTATCGCGCGTCTATATTAATAGCGAAGGGAAAATATTATATTATACAAATATCAATAAAGTAATACAATATTATTTTTTATTCTTCTTTAAGTTAATATACTGTTGATCTTATAAAAAAAACTCTGACAACTTTTTTTTTATTTGTTTATTTGTATATTTATTTTATGTATTCGAAAAATGCACGTGCAAATAAATATTAATATTACATTACACATTTTTAGAGTAGGCATTTTACTTACCTTTTTGTATGTAGGTATTGTTTTTAATATATAATACATTCATATCTCTGATTATTTGATATTTATTGGAATTATTGTAGCAATAGTATACCTATAATCTATATACACAATAGCAGAGAGCTATATTTTATCGGTCTACATTTATAATTTAAAAAATTATATTAAAAATAATAGATATCATCTGCCTTGTATAATTTTAATCTATTTCTATTTGTTTTCGATAGTTTTTCAAACGTTTACAAAAAATCGATAAACTATAATATACATTCTTCTGAACGTTAATAATTTGCATATAAGATGTAAGGTCGAGTGATTCTAAGAAATAACCGTAATATAGCTGATATAGGTATTATATATAATCGGCCATAAGTTGTTTTTACGATAGTGGTTTTTAGCCGCTTACCTTAAAATATCAGCTCTTCTTGCATAGTATATACTACCTACACACTATTATATACAGATGTATATAGTATATAATAGTGACTTTTGTAATATTACGATTTTATTTCGTAAAAATAACGTGCCGTCGTGACGTGAACTACGTCACGAAAACAATAATCGACCGTGATAATGGATTTAAATCGATCTCACAGATTATAAATAATTACCTGTACCTATACTGGTTGAGTGTGTTAAAAACCCATGATATCCCGCATTATTTGTATTAAATTTATTCAAACATTCTATTATATCTTTATTTTATAAGACATTTTGAATTTTCGTCTTATCAAAGAACATGAAAAGTGCTTATTGGAAGAATATGTTTTACAGATACGCGAGGTGTCAGTGGTGTCGCATTAAAATTGACTGCTGTTGTAATTAACTAAGTACTTAATTATTTGTACTCTTTATCAACTTTTAATTTAAGTTAATAATATATTTAAAAACAAATTAAATATTTATAAGAACAAAAGTCATCACATAATTATATAATTACACCGATCGGCCGATCGGCTATATACAGCTGTGATTCTGTTGCATCATATATGGCTAGACATTATAAAATCACTTAGTGTTTACGTTATTTTATTAGTATTTGAAAGTTGTTAAATGATACTATAAATTATGTATAATCGTTATTATACATAAACTGTCGTTATTTGACTATAGATGATAAATATTTAGATTTAAAATAATAATTTAATACATAATTAGGTATATGCATAAAGTGAACATTTAACTATAATAATTATAGAGTATAAATTATACTGTTGTTTAATTTTATAATTTGAACGATAACTGCATAATGTGCAGAGCGAGTAAATAGCTTAAATATTTAAATTATTTATTTTGTACAATATACAGTTCTCGAATAAAAAACATACCTATGCCTAAGGTACGAATTTGTTTCGAAAAGTATTAAAAAAATAATTGTCTGTGCGAATTATAAAATACAAATATAATGGTTTATTGGCATTTATGTTAGGTATCTATGAAGATATCATAGAATAAAGATAATATATCATCAAAAACAATTATTTTTTTTATGGCGGTAAGAATTATTATGTTTTGTTTAGTGTATAAGAAGTAAAAACACTAAAGCAAAGTATTATTATGTTTTAATACCCCGTTGTATCGAATGCATTAGTTTTCAAAATAATCATTTGCCATATCGCTCAATAATCAGGACCCCGTCTCTATCTCCTCCGGCCGCCATCAAATTTACAGTTTTTTTTTCAAGTGAGTGTCCGTTAACTGTCCATTAAGCCGTTTATATCCTTATCATGCGTAGTTTGTTATCCTTGTGGTGTATCCATTTTTATATAGGTAACTCGCACATATAAATAAATTTATGTAAATCTCTCTCTCCCGCTGGCCAGTATTGCTACTGGTTACTGGTTATTTTAAAGAACAAAAAATATTATGTACCGTTTGCCCTTTAGGCAAATTGGTATAGGTACTTCATTGAATTTTAAACTTGAAAACTTCATGCATCACCATCACAATTGAATGTTTAACTTCATTGTCGACAACATGTATGTACATAGGATAACGATATGCAATACCGCTAATACCGGAGTTATGTGATGTATCATGTGTGTGTGTGTACTTATTTTATACGTCATATATTATTATATAAATATAATGGAAAAGCAATATCTATTCTTCGAGTAAAAACATTAAATCAAATATTTATATATTATAACATTGAGCAAAATATTTATTATTAGTGACATAAAATATTAACGAGTTAAATCGTATACTTGTATTACATACACGTCATTTCACATTATTACAAACAGTATGTCAGTGTATCGATACGACGATACAATATTAACAGTTGATACGGTACGAATCACGAAAACTGAGAAAACTCGTCTATTAAACGAGTACCGACAAATGGGATATTATTAAATTGTTTGGAATTTAACAAGATTATAATTGGTACCTTCATTGTCTTTTATTTGACATTTAGATTTTTAAATTTTAATTATTTTATTCTAAATTTATAGATTCAGGAATAAATATATTACGAATGTTTACAATTTCCTCAAATAAATAATACAAAAGTCATATAAATATTATATATAATTGTATAATTTGCAGTTAGTCATATAAATAACTAACAAAGTCTGTGAAAATGTTTATGTTAAACATTTCAATTATTTTACAATTATATCTACATTACCTATATGGTTTTACCACGTGCGACTTTTGAATAAATTTGACCAAAAAAAATATATACTTATAAATTATAATCAAAGTTCTTTCGTAAACATTACAACATAACTATTTTTTCTATTATACATGTATTATTTAATATCAAAAATTAAATGTTTAGAAGAACACTAGTAAAGTGTAATCAGATTATGTAAAAGTTTATGAAATTTTTAAGACGACATCAATATTTACTGTTTTTGAAAGAATAAAATTGATTACCGTAACTTTAGATTCCTATTATATTCGGCGATAATATTGCACTTCAAAAAGTCGTGTCAGCAATAAAAAAAATGCACTGCATAAAAATTATTAACAGTAAAATATACGCTCTTTTAATTTTTACTTTTTAGTATTGAATTGCACACATACCTATATATATGTGCAAAACACGAAATGTGCAATGTTTTATACGCAAAATTTTAAATCTGCACGAAGACAAATCACTAGCTGTATCTGTATCCATAAAATATTTTATTCCATGGGGATGATCGTCTCTAGCTCCCGGAGTGTATTATACATGATACTAGCTAATGTATATGAAACAAATTATTATATTAATCAGGCAAATTGAAAATTGCACAGTAACGTAATCATTTTAATTTAAAAATGTACTTATTTGTATTTATTAATACATCTATTATAACGTGTATTATTTGTTGATTGATTAAGAACGATAAAATAGTAATTAATTAAAAATCATACATCAATACATCAAACATATGAAAGGTAAATAACGGATTGATAGAATTCAAACAATAGGTATGTCTTGTTCTGTCCGGTGTTTATTTCCGTTATTTGGACTCGTCATTCGACCTATAACGATGTATCTAAGAAGCGGTCATATGCCATCACCTCCTGCCCACGAACAAAACTGCAGCAGACCTCCGCTTTAATTCGTTACAACCAAAATTTCTCTCCTTCTCGGTCAAAAAAAAAAAAAAAAAACGATTAGGTGTTAGGTAGTTAGGTATATGTTATTTTACAACACGTATACCTATATAGTCTATACTCACCACGCGTGTTGGGAATATCGTGACTGTACAGCTAAGGCGTATCACAAACGTCTAATTGTAAATTTATAATATATTTGAATTATATGGTACGAGACTAATATGGCTTTACAGTGCTATATAATATCTATACAGTGGCCAGTGGCTTTTTTAAATGAGACGATATGGTGAACGACTCATCGAGTGTTAAAGGCGTTGCAGGTTTTTATACATAATTGTGTCTGTTATAAATCAATATATTACCGTGGAAAAACGATAATGCAAAAAGTTTAACACTCTCGCAATCAATCTCGGCAAAAGTAGCTTTTATATAACTCTTGATGCGGATACGTATAGGTATATATCTCATCTCTCCGTGTTCGAGCTTCAGACGTACAACCACCGCCGTCCTTCGACGATGATGATAATGTTATGCGCGCTATGGCATTATATTATATATTATTATTATCACTGTATAGGTATGTTCGTCGTGTTCAATACACGTGAACGCGCGTACAGACTAAAAGCGTATACATATAATATATACGACCAGACGCGAAGAGTTTTACATTATTTTGTGCTCGTTGATTTTTCCGCTACTGCGAGCCAACCATAATTGATTCCCGATAATATATATTATTACCTAACTGTTAATGTTGTTCAAACTTAGTTCGTAATGTCCACAGTGCCGCCTACAGTGTTCGTTACAATCGCAACTTTTTTCGCACATAATATGGCTTTAGGCGGCGTTGTCTCCGACGCGTATATCATGTGTGTGTGTGTGTGTGTGTGTGTGTGTGTGTGTGTGTGTGGTGTACTATAATGCATTATATAGGTATAGTGCGCACCGTCACACACGTATATAATAACATACACAGTGAGACTTGTTATAGCGTCATTTGATCAATACTTCATCTTAGCGCGGTAAGACCGATTTTTCTCAGAAGCAGTTGTTTTCGTTTCGCATTTTCTGTTTTTCTGTCTCGTCGTGCACCGCGATCGACGTCTATAAACTGTACGTCTATATAAGACGCGCTCGCTGAATTTCCTCTCGGCCAATGGACCGGCGGGGGGGGGGTGGATTCGGCGATGGATATTATACTATTGTTACAATCTACGTCAAGTCTAACCGCACGACCTTCACTGCCAAATGATGTACACCACTATGTACATCGTGTTATTCGATCTTTGTATAATAAAGTGTGTATACTGTACAATGTACATTTTCATCCCTGTGCATGCATGTATAGTTATTATATCGAGACATTTTTGCCACGGCTTTGATGCGATCCGCAAACTACGTCTCATAGTGTACCGGTCGAAAAAAAAAACCCGATATTTAAGACCAAATATATATTTTATGATAACGACAAACTGTTAACATATTTAATCAAAGTCGATGCAACACTCTATACTATTGACAACGATAAATTAAGTACACAAAAATAAAATCGTAATGACGTATTAATTTTATGCTACATCTTTATTTGCACTTTTTACAAAACACGCAAGTTCAATTACAATGTTTTTCTTAGTCACTCTAGTTATAAGAAAAAGAAAAATACCATTGTTATTATTATATTTGAAAATTACACATTTAAAAGTTCCGATTGAAGTTGATTTATTTATCAAGAAAACCAGTGTGATAAATATGCGTACATTTCTTCATCAGAAAGTTTTAACAATAACAATTAAAAATTACTACTTGATGTAACATTTAAAAAAAATGTCTTCATTAAAGTTTGATATAGTATCCCCAAGAGTTATATTCTAATTAACGATCAAATCCTAATGAGCTTTTTATAAAAAGTTAATTTTGTTATAAGTTTTATAATAGCAACCTATTTACAAGACTGTATCGGGATTTGTTAAATTATTACAGCGGTTATTTTTTTTATTAATTTAAACAGAATCTTAAAACTGCAAAAATTGAGCAGATCAGTTTTTGCATATTTAAAATAATTTAATGTAGGTACATCAATAACATAAGTAAACTTTTACATATTTCGTTTTAATTAATCGTAGATTATTTCAATGATACGATATAAAATTATAAATCAAAATCGTTTGACATAAAATATATAATATGATGATACATTTTATTATTATTTTTTGTTTATTAAAACATTTATAGTTTTAATATAAATATAATAAATGATATACTTCGTTCTTTTTAAATAAAGTTCATAAATCACATTAAAATAATCATAAATCAGTTTTAAGTAACTAAATATAGCGATAAATATTATTTCAGTTAGTTTTATATTCTGTTTTATAATTATAAATTTAATGATTTTTTAGAAAAAATCTAGTCGTTTGTTTGAATCTTTAAAATTGTATTTGTTATACGTATGTTAGTAAAATAATAAAATATAAAAGTAGCATACAATATAAGTTTTAATGTTATTGTAATAATTAATAAAAGACCTTATTCTTAAAAATTCTTATGTAATTTTGATAAGAAATTCGAAACGACAATACATTTTCAAAGGCACGTACCTTCGTAACGTTGTCACAAAACTTCTTCCCGTGTGTGTATGTGTGCGTGTGTGTGTGTGTGTGTGTGTGTGTGTGTGTGTGTGTGTGTGTGTGTGTGTGTGTGTGTGTGTGTATGTGTGCGGTGTGTGTGTGTGTGTGTGTGTGTGTGTGTGTGTGTGTGTGTGTGTGTGTGTGTGTGTGTGTGTGTGTGTGTGTGTGTGTGTGTGTGTGTGTGTGTGTGTGTGCGAATCGACTGGAAATAAAAACTAAAAACATTCTTTTCGAAAGATTTCGAACGCATTTTGCCAACAGTATGTCCATGTAAAAAGTTTCTTTTGTATACCAACAACTGTAATATGTATTACCTATTCGTACAGCATATAACAACAACACTAGTGAAACCAAATTTGTCAGATTTTTCGTACTTGAAAAGCCCATTGGTTTTAATTACTTTATATCCTTACGTTTTTAACTCGATGGAACCTAAACTCTGAGGGTATACCCACACATATGGCGGAAAAGTAGGAAAAAAACCATAAAAGGTTAACCAAGCTCACTTAGAACTCTCTCGTGTCCATTGTTAATTAAAAATTTATTTTTTTTCTTCAATACGTTAATTGCGTAGTCAAGGTAACCAAACAATATAAAAACACATTTCATTTCTATTATAATATTGCCAGAGAAATGGACGACGACGAAACGCATTGTACTCCGTAGCACATAATACATTATTAAAATAATATATTTCTAACGGCTTGGAAGGACTACAATATCAATAGGTAAAAAAATAATATTTTGCTCGGAAATAAAAATCGGAAGTGTATACCGAATCGGCTCTCGATAGTAGTGGGCTAGTGGGGCTTCTGTAAATTACTTCAGCAGCGGTCTCACAATGATACCTACACAAAACGGTTATTATCGTTTCTATTATGCTTAATATAATTTTGACCTTTCGAGTAAAATTCATAAAACGCAAAATGTTTTTTCGTCGTTTATTTCTCGTGTTCTCCTCGTGCATATTCCACAAACGGAATATCGTCAGAGTTCTGATAGGTCAATTAAAACAAAGAAAACATTGTAATCCTCGGCGAGGCGAAAAAATGTATTATTTAACGTTTATAATAACAATGTAGTCCATTAATTTTTATTTTGACAAGCAGCGAACATTATACTCATTCTCGAGAGCCAACAGGCTAACTTTTATCTATTTATAATTTTGAATGTGACCGATTTTACCAACGATGTGTACAACTGGCAATTTCCAAGTGGATCAAAATCCTCAAAAAATTGATCAATTTATTTTTAAGAAAAAAATAACAGCTTTAGAAAAAAATATTTTTTAAAAGTCGTTCAAAATAAAAAAATATCTTGTTAGCGACAGCAGCTTTTGATTCGAACAAAAGACCACCGCTAAATAATAATGATTTAACCGAAACTCGTAAATTTATATAAATTTAAAAAAAAATCAAACTTCAACTACGTTTTTAAATTTATAATAAAACCATGAAAAAAAAATAATAATTACGAAATACCTATTTAATTAAAAACAAAAAAAATATGTATACAATTATTTTAATGCACAATTATAATATTATGTGGTTTTTATGTGTTTGAAATTACTCGTGATGTTTGAAATCCAACAGGTACGATCAGGCGGAGGATGTTAACTGTTAAGGTAAACCATACGAAAAAAGTGCACACACAACTCAAAACTAATTACTGCGCCATATATATTTACAATAATAATATTATCAGTATATATACATATATATTTACGTTCATACCCCAGCTGTGGTTAACCAATGACGTGCGTGTTTATCATTGTGGTAGGCATTAGTCTAGGTACACACCGCGTATACATTTATATATATATATACACTACGCACCGTGGAAAACGTATTGGAATATTCATGTAATCAACGAGCGTAATGTAAACGCTACTACTGCATGCGCAACACATTACTATATTATTATTATTATTATTATTATGCACAATCAATTTTGTCCGGCACTCAGCCCAGAAAGATTAACTGAAAGTACTTTTATCGCGTGGTGTAATTAATATTCAATATACATACGCAAATACGCGATATGTTGATTATTATATTCGCAAGCTTTCGGTAAATGTTTTTGAAAAATCATTTTACTTAATTCAGTCGTTACACGCAATTAAGAAAAAACAATTTTAAATTTAAATTTCAGCGCAAGCATTTAAAAATGTTTTGAAGAAGAAAACTTGCAACTTGCAACAATGCTTATTAAAAATAAAATTTCAAACCAATGTGCTTATAACAGTTAATTAGTTATAACTAAAATAATCTTATAAATAATTGTTTTAAATTTAATTTTATAATACACGTTTTATGTGTTGTAATTTAAAAAATAGAACCTAAACAGTCGAAGCTTACATTTTATGTTGCAGTCCTGCAACACGGCTGCACATAACATCATTTAACTATTATAACTACCTAACCGTTTTAACCACGCTATATTTTAGCATATTTTATTAGTAACAATGGTACGTATTATAAAGTATTTGTATATAATTACTACTATTTTATTTCTATCTCTTTTGTAGTTTCTACTAAAATTCTAGCCTCTTGTCCGGATCGTTTAACCTAATCTCTATTGCTCTATCCGATAATCATTTTAACCACGTTCAAACGCAATTTAAGTAGGTAGGTAAAAACTTTCGGTATAGTCCTGCTGGTAAAACCTGCATATCGTTAAAGTTTCTAAATTACAATAAATAATTGAACAAAAGTTCATTGCATATTACTTATAACTTTAAGCGTGCTTTGTGACATATATATGAAGGTGGGTACCGTATTTGAGCATATTTATTCGTTGGTGTCTACTCTAGTTTGTTGCAATAATACTACTGATTTAACTTGGAATTATATTTCTCGCCACAAAAAGTTGTTACACGTATCAGTTTAAGCAGATTATCGTCAGTTTTATTCTTTACCAGACGGGTGTCAAACCTTTTGTAAAGACTAGGCTACGTGCATTTTAATAATAATACATTAACATTTAATGATTAAATAATAAAATAATACATTATTTTTACAATTTCGGATCCAATACAAATACAATTTTCATATACTATTAAAATTATTATTTGATTTTTAATGTTTTATAGTTTTATGTTCTTAAATTAAATTTGTTTTTCATGATATTAAAATATTATATACTAATACTATCAATCGATGGTTTTGAAATTGAAGTGAGGGCTGCACTAACATCTACCGTAGGTTGGATGACACTCATATTCTATACCATTTCAGGCATTTAAGACTAAAATTATAACATTATGTTCTTTTATAGTAGATATTATACGATCCATTGACGATATATTATTAGTTAAACATTATGGTAATAAATTAATGAATCTTCAATAAAACAAAAATTTCAAACTGTGCACTAAAACGATTGACTTACGTGAGAGTCTCGGTGGGAATTTGAGTGTCTTAAAAGAAAATTATACATATAGAAATTTCTGAAAACATAATATGGGAAGAATTCTTAAAAATATTTTATAGTAAATTGTTTTATAATATGTAAATATTTTAACTATAACAAAATATCAATTTATATTACTGAAAAATTAAAAACTTTCATTTTTCTTATTTTTTTTTCACTTATATTATTTCCGGTAAAATTATTATCAACTTCAAATTTTTAAGACAACCATCATACCGTGTTATCAACACACCTATTAAAAAGTTATTCTTTTGAAAAAAAAAACGATTTTCTTTACATAATTAAAAAAAAATTAATCGTCAATTAAAATAATAAAGATATTATTATAAGAAAAAAAATAGATGGATGTATTATAGTAAAATAATGATTACTAATTGCATACATTTTTGAAAAAAAAATGTGAATAAAAAATTTGTCAGAAGTGGGATTCGAACCCACGCCCTCAGATGAGGACCAGAACGCTCATCGAGCCTACATAGTAGGCCAAGGGATCCCCTTGAGTCTGGCGCCTTAGACCGCTCGGCCATCCTGACATGCTTGTAGTTGTGAAATATTGGTTATGTAAATAAAATTAATGGCTAATCAAATTAAAATAGCATTAAATAAGTTTTTAAAACATTTACGATTTACAATAATGATGGTAATCAATATATTATTAAATGAGTTATATTTAAACTCCACAATAAGTTATTATAACGAAAATAATTGTAAAATATATCAAACCAATGCAATTTATTTCTATCCACCAAGTATCTACCTATCAGTGGCGTACACATCTATTTTCAATGGGGGAGGCTTACATTAAAAAATTTTATACATATATATATAATATATATATATATATAAATCAAAATAATAATATGTTGTTTAACTATTATAAATATCTGTAAATATGTAAATAAAATATTCTACGATTGTCGACCCTCATGTTTGTGTTTGAACAAATTTCCCAATAATTTCATTAATTTGTAACCAGTTATCAATAATATCTACAACAAACTGCGTTGCATATAAGTTATAATGTAATGGAATATAATTTAGAATATCCCGTATCTGATAATAACTTCGTTGACGACGGTCATCTCACCGTACATTTTTAATCGAAACTCGATTGTGACGGTAACACTGAAATTCCCTTACCTAATTTAATTTTGTATTTATTTTTTTTTAAATTGTCATCATTTTTGTCATACATTTTTATGTAATTACGGAAACTGAAAAAATATTAAAGGGGGGGGGGGTTGAACACCCAAAACCCCCCGTGTGTATGCCACTGCTACCTATTATGTTGTTTGGAAAAAGTATATACAATATAATAATTAATTTAAAAGTTCAATATTTTTTTTTTTTTTAACTTAATTCTTTATTTAGCAATATGTTACAAATTTGAACAATAAGCTTGATTTATATAATAATACAATAACAGAAATAACGGAATGAAGAGACCTCCTGATGGAGGTACTTTGTCAAGATAGTAGTTAGACTATATTACACAGTTTTACATTTTTTTTTTTTTTTTTTTGTTTTTCAATTTATCTTTGCAGGTCACGACACCACTGTCTTTTTAGTCTTTTTTAGGGTTTCCTGGAATAGTTGCGGATGAAAGTTGAGTAATAAGAGGGTTTGGGTGTTGAGTTAGTCGGCTATTGAAACGCTTGTAATCAGTGGCGGTCAAACGGGGGGGGATGAGGGGGATAGATCCCCCCCCATGATTTTTTTCTTTAATATTTATAAAAATTTCATTTATGTACATTGTACTATACAGTATACTACTATAAAGTTAATGTATTACATTTTGTTTTAATTTTTTCTCAAAATAACGCTTATGGGCGTATATTATTATTATAGATTCTAGACTCATTCTAGGAACAAGGCTGTTATTATTAATATTTAGTAATTAGTTTCTTTTACAAAATATACGGAAATTACCTACTCAGCTAGTCAGCTTGGTGATCGTGCATATTCAATTACAACACACTCTCCCTTTACCGGTACATTTTCTATGATCTACATCAATAAGATAGAGACAACACATGCAGGTATAACGGCCTCTTAATACAATAGTATGTAGCTATGTTATTACCTATAATAGTTGGCCAATTTTATTGATTATTATTACATTTGTCACAATATTTTGTTACACAGACCACAGTTTTTTGGCTTTCATACTCGTCACTTGTGTCTCGCATCATACATATTTAAACTGTCTGCTGTAAATTGTAATAAATATTGTTTATGGTCTATTTTATAAACTTATAATGTCTAATAAAAGAAAAATTACCACCTATTTTACTTGCTCTGCCATTAAACACTCGGACTAGGATGAAAAAAATATTATGATCTCTAAGATCATTACAGAAAATGAAGTTGTGGACTTGCCGATAATATTTGTTAACCTAATTAATATAAAATGTTTTATTTATGTCGTCTCAATGGTTTGTCCACTATGGCTGTTCATCGTGGGATTATAAATATAACCTCCAATGAAGTACTGGATACAAATATTGTTAATATTACATTGTTATAAATAAAGTACCAATTTACCTTAATTTAAAAAAAAAAATTGATATTAGGCATAACCATAAATTCTATTTTAATGATTAATAAATATGATAAGTGCATATTAAAAAATCAGCCCTATCCCCCCCCATGACAAAATCATTTGACCGCCACTGCTTGTAATGTAGTTTGGCTAACTCAGTGACAGTTGGTATTTTTAAATCAGAGTGGAGAGATTTATTGGAGATGTAGAATGGAGCTTTTGAAACTGTTCGAAGAACTTTGGATTGGAACCTTTGAATACGGTTAGTATTAGATATTTTAGCTGCACCCCAGAGCTGAATGCCATATGTCCAGATGGGTCTTAGGAGTAGTTTATAAATTAATAGTTTGTTAGGTAGTTTTATTTTTTTGACATTAATAAGAGTCGTAAGAGACGAAAGCGGTTATTAAGTGCGACAATTTTGCTTTTGATGTGTGGTGCCCAAGTAAGTCGACGGTCGATGTGAATTCCAAGATATCGTACACATTGGGCATTAGGTAAGGTTTGGTTATTAAGAAATAGTGTCGGGCATGTGCCGTGCCGAAGAGTATAAAAGTACAATGGGTGGATTTGCTTTCATTCGTTTTTACTACCCATTCTCTATCATGTTTCGAAAAGGTGGAGATGATTTTGAACATAGAGAGAAGCTAAGTTAGGATCTGCACTGCAAGCTACTATAGCTTTGTCATCTGCAAAATCACCGACTAGGGTTTGGTTTGTGTTAGGTTGGTCAGAGATGAATAAATTAAAAAATAGAGGGGCAATAACTGCGCCTTGTGGTACACCTGCATTAGTTCCTGCTGGAGGGGAGATAGCAGACCCTATACGCACTGAGAAAAACAGTCTTCTAAGTAGGATTTTAGGATTAAGTAGTAGTAGCTGGGTAGTAGATTTTTTAGTTTATGGAGTAGACCTGCATGCCATACCCAATCGAATGCTTGGGAGACATCGAGGAAGGTTCCAGTACAGTAAAGTTTTTCCTCTAATGCGTAAGAGATTTTATCAACAAATCTGTGTACTTAAAAGTTCAATATAACCGTTTAAATTTGTAATGGATTTTCGGAGAAAAACAATTTATTTCTATTTTCTACGTAAAATAATTGAAGTCTAAAATACCTATTATAACTTCTTATTATTGTAAGTGCCTGTCTGAAAATCGTTTAGCCTTGACCAGCAAAATTCTAATTTTAGATCTGTTGACAAGCAGGAATTATGCGTCACTAAACGTTGATGGATATTACGTATAATTATTTAAACAAATTGAAAGTCTGGAAAGTTTTAGCTTAGGTAGTTAATATACTCATATTTATATACGCACAATTTAATGACGGCGGTGAATGGAAAAACTTAAAAATGTAGGTAGTAAATTTTAATCGAAATAAGGACCGAAAGGTTACAAAAATTATCTACTTAAAATATTAATTGACTTTTAAAATAATATAATTTATGATAATATTTGAATTTTGGGAAATGAAACTAGCTTGTACGTATATATACCTATTTTAAAAATGGCAAACATTTAATCAAATGACATGTGGCAATATGTCTTCCATGAAAAATGTCTACATTTGTACAATAAATTATAGATGTATACCGGAAGTTCACAAATATTCAAAATCTCTGATCTTCAAATATACTAATATTCAAAATGGTTTCAAAAAATTTTAAATTCTCTTGGACGTTATATTATTATCACCACAAAACAGAAACCTGAAGAAAATATGTTTCTGTGGTTTACCTACGTAAAATATTATATTTTTATTATTATTTCATTTTGTTTGATTTATTTTCATAGGTACAAATTTAAAAATGTTAGGGAAGTTTTTTTAAAAATAATATTAATATAAAATTTGCCAGTTTTTATAGCTGCGCATAAATGTATAAATACTAGCGTCCCGCATATTTTAAAATCGTGGCCGTGTCTAACGGTGTTCATCTCCAAAATGTTAATACAATAATATAGGTAATTGATTCAATAAATTATTATACTCTCATTTTTATAACTATTTTTTTGCAACTATTGATACTCTTATTTGCTAAAATTAATTTAAATATAAATTTTAAAAATCATTTTTAATATTTATCTATTAGTGCCGTACGATATGATTAAAAAAAACTATTAAAACTTTGTTGTATAGTAGATTTTAAGTGCCTAGTCATTGAATAAGCTATTTTAATGAGTTTGTTCAAATTTAAATTCACTGATAAATCATTACATACGAAAATCAATTCTATGGGAGACGGTTTGACAGTATAGTCAATGTACCACTATACAGTCGTAAATACAATTCTTTAAAAAATTCCTACATCTTTGTCATTAGTTTTGAAGAATGCTAATAATACATTTTATTTTTCTTGTGTATGAAAATTATAAGTAATTCACCAAGCATGGTCGCCCCTTTTTTCCATAAAAATGCAGTTATTTAAAATCTGGTTTTTAGGATTTTTAAATATACTTATGGATCATATTTTAAAATCTTGAGAATTTTGTGCACTACCTAACATAAAGAGTTTTAGAGTGTCATCTTTAATCTAGAATATCCAGAGAATAAGAGAAACATATTTCTGTTTTCCAAAAAAGAATCTCGTTTTTATTATAAATTATTTGGAGAATCTATTTTTTTTTTAGTAAAGTAATTTTTGAGTTGCTTTGTATATAATAAGGTTATAATAATTCCATGATAATACATTTTGAAGGTATGGCGACAATGGACTAGAATAGAGCGGTTACTGGTAGAATTTGAACATTTTAGTGATTAACATAAAAATATTTCAACATTTATAATTTGTAATTTTATAATGTCATAACCCATAGGACACTCTTTAAGTAAGAAGTTAAAAAAAATTAAGGATTTGAAAATATGGCCTTTGATTATAGTTAAAAGTTACAAACATCAGAATTTGAATAAATTCTTTACTAAAAGAAAAAAATGGGAGTGAGAATGCTTGGTGAAACACCCTAAAAACTATCTATATATATATTATATATATATATATATTGTAATATACACGAGTACATTTATTAATGTTGAAAATATATTTTGAAGTTCCGTTCGTGATTGACGACGCGTTATAATGTTACTCCTATCACATTGCTCAAATGTTGTAAACTAAAAAAATAAATACACATTGGACAACAATTAATAGTATAGCATTTTCTAGAATCAGTAGAATCTAAAGTAAAAGCAAACAAACAATAAAGTATAAACATCAACAATTTTAAGTACCTATTATTTCAAAAAAGAAAAACTAGTTTTATTTATTTTTTCAATGGTCAATATCGGAAGAGATTTATAGCAAATAAAACCCCGTTTAATATTAATTTCACTTTACCATTATACAGGACTAGCTAGATAGGTTAAGTACCCATAACTATGCATCACTAACATATTTTGCATTTTTTTACTACCAATTTATATTAGTTATTAGTTATACGCTTATATAATATATAAAATGTATGTAATTACTATATATACATCATTTACTATATAATATACAATTTTTATATTTAAATTAACAACACGGCATTCAAATAATATAAATAAATACATTTTATTTGAATTTGTCATATACTCACGTGACTTATAATTAATACTAATTTTAACTGTATTTTTTATGCAGAATAAAATTGTCTTAATGTTAGCCTTCCTCAAAAAATCTGATTTGTACACAAAAATGTAAACCTACTGTTAAGAAAATTGTAATATAAATGTAAATAGTAACTATAAAAAATTAACACCATATAAATATTGTAATTTTAACCAACACTTTGTAATTCAACCAAAAACTAATAACCTTTGTTGTTGATGTTTTTTAAGTGCAAAAAAAAATTGTCTTAAAATACCTATAAATTATAATACCTATTAACAAAAAATATATTTTTGTTTTAATTTATACCATCAGTTTTAACATTTCAACTATATCTTTGCAAATATATTGTTTATTTTAGATATATTAATTATATTTATTGTTTCACATAAAATTATGGATTATTCAAATTAAATAAGAAATAATTATCATTCTGATTTTTATGAACTGTATTAACTGCAATCGAGAATAGTGTAGTAAAAAAATTATAAAATATGATATAGATTAGTATTAGTAAAAAAAAAATAGGACTAAATTATAAAAGACTATAAGATACGATTTTCTTATTTCTGTATCCGAAAACATCTTATAGAAATTGATTTATTGAAATTTTAAAAAAGTAATGCATATTTTATGATTATATGTATAATATTTATATAAACTATATTATATAAGCATCATAAATCAAATTTTAAAGTTTGGTCAAAACTTTCTACACTCAAACGCTATGCCTATGCAGTATCAAGGACGAACCGAAGGTATGTCATGGGTGATCACAACCCCCATCCACTTAGCAAAATTAGATTTTCAGTTACCAGTCGTAACTTGATAAATTTGTTTGGCTGAAATATATTAATAGTACAAATTATTTCAAAACCAGAAAATGAAAATTTAGTTAACGATTTAATTTGATTTGATAACCTCTACAATATTTCAATTATTTCCTTCTATTTATTTGAAACACTGGAAACGCAACATTTGCTATAGTAAATTTGTAAATCATCAGTTTTTTCTGATGCAAAATATACCTATATAACAGGGGTGGTCAGCGACAAGAGACTCGCGAGCCACCAAATATATTAATAAATATGGAAGAGCCAAAATGTAAAAAAATAAGGTCATATTATTATATAATTTTTATATATACATATGCTATTGTAAATAAGATAAGATAAGGTATGTTTAAGGACTGCGTTAACAACATATAGTCCTGATTTTAAAAAGCTTACAAGCAAAATAAACACGCAACAAATAAGAAAATAGTTTATAAAGAAAAATGATACCAAGAACACTTTATTTTTACAATTTTTTTTTTATACACTATAATTTAATAAAATATCATACTTTTTCAAATACATAAATTCATGTTTTCAAATTTTTTTTAAATGTTACAATAAGATGCGAGCCGCAAAAGTCTATGATGCGAGCCGCAGTTTGGCCACCCGTGCTATATAACCTATAACCCATAAAGCCATAATATTTGTTAAAAAATTTACGTTTTCGTAATGTGTATAATGTTTCGAACAGATTTGTATGTCATTCAACGACGTCGCAGCCACCGAATAATCGGATCAGAATCGAATCGCACGCGTTGTCAGATCATTACAGCGGCACACGAGACGGGCAGCTCAAACGAGAGTGATACACCCGTAACGCGGAACTCTGACGAGTCACTGGAACTGTGCCATATGCCCGCTAGATCCGACGTACGCGCGACTTGTCATTTCTGCGGAACGTACCCCGCCGTAGCTCTGCGTATGTCGACAAAGACGACGACGCACAGGGAAACGGGGTTTTACGAATATACGTTCTGTTTAGAAAACATACTTGAACACTCACGAATAACGTATTCCTACGAATGACTGTTTATCGTATAACACGGAAACAAGCCGTGGTCGAGTTTTGTTTGAGCATACCAGAGCTTGAGCTTAGGAAATGTTGGAGCTGCGAATAGGTATGAATGTAGATATGAATAAAATTACTATTTTATAATACGAGTACAAGCAATGTAATGTGAAAGCGACATTTTTGCCTCTTTCTATAAAATCCAAAATGTAATACAAGATAGAACTCAAATAAGTTGTTCATAAATAACTATAATCAATACCTACCTATTTAAAATATACAGGCATAATTTATTTTCATGAGCATTAGAAGTTAAAGTTATGGAAACATTTTCAAAATTACAAAAAACTGCAAATTGTTTATGTAAATATTCATAAATTGGAAAAACATTTTTCATAATTTGTAAATTTATAATTATAATTTGTATTAGTTGTTTATGTGAAGTTCATATTAAAACTAAAAATCTAAATAATCTAAATAATATATCCTAAGCATAATTTTATTTTAAGTTTAAATTTGGAAGAAATAACATACTTAAACTATGAATAACGATTTTCATTGTTTTTAAAGTAGGTACGTACCTAATTCGTTATTAATATTGTGGAACATTTGACTTTTATGCTGGCATATTATTATTATTTTATGTGTCTAAAGATATTTTTGCTTTACTATAGTGTATCGTGTATTAAATTTGATGCATTCAAAGCTACTAATAATCAAAATCATCATAATCATTATTAAATCTAAACCAATTATTATACTGATTATTAATAAAAAAAATAATAAACAGTCTTGCTTTTAACTTTTATTTTGATAACGAATTTAAACATCACTATTTGTGTATATATTTTGAATAAAAAATAACTTCAATTATGGTAAGACTTAATTTTAAAATTCTATAATAATATTCTTCTTTTCTGTATATTGTTATTATTTTCCTTGTATTTTGTATTATTTGATGTAGCTACTCTCTTTGTCCGAATGTGGCTGATAAATGATAATAAATAATTAAAAATAATATGTTGCTATTGTCAACCATAAATTGTTGAAATAAAAAACATTCGTCGTAATAATATCTATCAGAGACTACAGTTGATTTTCAGTGTTATTTCTAAAAGCATATATCTAATAATTGTTAAGACGGTAGTCACCTAGCTTCTCTTTTTTCGTATATTATACGCGTATTCGCAACAAATCATGATGCAAGATAACGATGACATTAAGATCGATTGCGAAATCAAACCGGAATCGATGGTTATTCCCATCGTGAAAAAGTTAAGAGTTAAGAGGACGCCACACCCGCATGTGTTGTCTCCGTCTTACAAACGTATAAAGGTACGGTTTCCCTGCAGCGTCCAGACGCGGCGTCTAGCGTCAACTACTGGTCTGGACATAGGTAAGCGTCTAGACGCGGCGTCATGACGCCGTGCTGTTCCACTCTTTGACGCTGCAGGGAAACCGTACCTTAACATAGCAAAATCTGTTTAGCGCGGGACAAGTTTTCTCCCTCAATATTTATAATAGAATTACCAAAATTTCACAACGCATAGGTAAGAACTTTATCTGTGTCGTAGCGTCGTTATTTTTTTGATAGCACAAACCAATATTTTTTAGTAATTTAATGAAAAAATAAAAAATAAATGTATTTTCTTAAGCTTAGAACTTTAATTATATTTATGTTATCAAAAAAATAACGACGCTACGACACAGATAAAGTTCTTACCTATGCGTTGTGAAATTTTGAAAATTCTAATATACATATTGAGGGAGAAAACTTGTCCCGCGCTAAACAGATTTTGCTATGTTATACGTTTGTAAGACGGAGACAACACATGCGGGTGTGGCGTCCTCTTAAGAATAAGAAACGCAGATCTTTGTGGAAACGTACGAAAAGGTTTTTTCGTCGTTTGGTTTGCTGCTGCGCGCAGTAAATATACGGCGTAAAATGTTATATACAGTCTCGCGGCGACACTTGTTCGATACACACGTGTCTTTCTGCGCTCCGTATGTATACGATGTATTTCGCTCATGTCTGTTCGTTTTTTTTTCACCTTTTTTTTTGAAACTTAAACCAAAATACGTATAGTGTTTTTCTCTCAGCTTGTCTTTCTTACACAGAGACAACAGTAAGCTCGATCCATTCACTAAGTGCTCTAAAGCTTATTAATTTAAACTATTCTTTACGTTATACTATAACTCACAGTATTGCATAACGCACGCACACACACACACACAGGTACCGGCCGATGCGGCGGTACCTCTTATCGGAAAGTCGCCGAGTCACACGCAACGTTCAACGTTCAACTACTTATCTTCACTGATAGTAATATATATATTTTAATTAATTACCTTCATCATGACCAAGAATAACACAAACACACAATCTAATGTTAATAACACCCAAACTTCCAAAAAAGCAACTAAACCGATCGCGATCAAATTAACCAACACAGCTGATGGTTGGAAAACGACCCAACAAAATAAAAGACTGCTTTCTAATTCATCAAACTCACAACCTTACTCCCCCACCTCTCCTCAAACTCACAAAAACAAATTATTCAAAACCACTAACCGTTATGAAGTACTCGCCCAAAATGAAAATGAAAATAATTCAGATGATCCTGGTGATAATGATATATCAGAACATGATGCTGAACTCTTAGTTAAACTACCTCCTCCTATTTATATAAAAGGAGTGCTTGATTTTCAAGGTCTATGTACCAAATTAATCGAACTCATTGGAGTTGATAATTTCATCTGCAAATCTACAATAGATCGTCTTAAAATTCAAACAAAGCACCCTGAATCTTACAGAACAACAATTCAACTCTTAAAAGAAAATAAAGCTGAATATCACACTTATCAACTAAAAGAAGATAAGCCATTACGCGTAGTGATCCGGAACCTCCATCCCTCTACCAAAACTGAAACTATCAAAGAAGAATTATTAATCCGCCATTTCGATATCCGCCAAGTTACAAATGTCCTACATAAAAATAGCAAAATCCCTCTGCCACTATTTTTTATAGACCTGGAACCTGTTGAAAAATCCAAAGAAATCTTCCAACTACAAAACTTGCTTCACACCAAAGTCAAAGTAGAGGAACCGTACAAACCCAAAGTAATAAGCCAGTGCACCAACTGCCAAGACTACGGCCACACACAAAACTATTGCGGATACCCCCCACGCTGTGTGAGATGTGGAGCTAATCATCCTTCAGCAACCTGTCCAAACTCTCGTGAACACCCGCCAAAATGTGCTCTTTGTGCCAATAATCATCCTGCCAACTACAAGGGCTGCACCATATACCGAGAACTGCAACAACGCAAGTATTCAAATAAAAATAATAATGCACCTGTAAACAATTCTAGACTTAAGCAATCAAATGTACAAGTAAGCCACCCATTGCAAGATAGCTCACCTAATAATTCTTCTAATACCAAAACTTACGCTCAAGCTACTTCCAACGATCCTCCACAAAACTCCTCTGACTCCTGTACATCTGATATCAGTAAAGTAATGTCAAATTTTATAGACGAATTCAAAGCCCTCATACATCCGCTACTAGCTCTACTTACTAAAGTAATATCCAGCCTATTAGACAAAAAAAATGACTAATCGCTCACCCACTAACGCTTCATTATTAATTCTCCAATTTAATGCAAATGGCCTAAGAAACCACATAAACGAATTACAAATAATTTTACATTCTAAACGTATCGATATTGCTATGATAACTGAAACTCATTTCACCAATAACTCTTACTTCTTTATTCCCGGCTACAAACTAATTAATACAAACCACCCTGACAACACTGCACATGGAGGTGTTGCCATATTCATAAAATCCTCACTAGAATTCCAAGAACTCCCGAGCTTCCGACTCGACTACCTGCAATCCTGTGCGCTAACAATAAAACTAAACTTTACACCATTCACTATTGCAGCTATATATTCCCCTCCTAAACATAAAATTACCACCCAAAAGCTGACTGACTACTTCAATACCATCCAACAGGACAACTTCATAATTGGAGGAGACTACAACGCTAAACACCAATATTGGGGCTGTCGGACCAATAACCCAAGAGGACTTATCCTATATAACTTTGTCAAAAATAATAATTTCAAAGTACTTGCCCCACCTGGACCAACTTACTGGCCAACGTCCTTAAGAAAAAACCCTGACATTCTGGACATATTCGTTATTAAAATTCCTAACAGAATACACACTACCACTGAAAACCTGTTAGATTTAAATTCTGATCACTCCTCAATACTGCTAACTGTAAACACCTATCCACCAATTCTCCCCCAACCACCTAAACTATTCTATTCTCACACCGATAAGCTCCTATTCCATAACCTTGTCCAACAAGAAATTAAATTAAATGTCAAATTAAAATCTACTGACGACATCGACTTAGCAATTAATGACCTAACTAACTGCATACAAACAGCTGCTTGGGCATCAACAAATCCAAATGAGCTCCCCAAGGTAACTAATCTAACTCCCCAAAACATAAGAGTTATCATAGCCGAGAAACGTAGATTAAGGGCTCAATATCAGCGAACTAGACTACCTTCGGATAAACATAAATACAATAAACTGGCAAACAAATTAAAAAAAGTTCTCACTAAACATAAACTAGAATCACTTCATAACCACTTATCTAATCTATCAAATAAAGACGGAAGTCTTTGGAAAACTACCAAGCAAGCTCTTAAATATAAATCTTCGAATATTCCCATCAAAAAAGACAACGGCACCTATGCTTCTAAAGACTCAGAAAAAGCAGAATTATTCAAGACCCATCTGCATAACACGTTTCAGCCCCATGAAAACATAATTAACTATGACAATATAAACACAGTAAACCAGTTTCTAGATACTCCCCTTCCCCTCTCTACCCCTGTCAAACACCACTTCTCACCAAATGATGTCAAGTACATAATTCAAAAATATCCCAATCGAAAATCACCGGGCTATGACCTAATCACTGCAGAAGTCGCTAAGTATCTCCCAAAAAAAGCTATCATTCACCTCACTCATATTTTTAATGCTATACTAAGACTTTCCTATTTCCCAACTGTTTGGAAATTCTCATCTATTATTCTCTTTCCAAAACCCAATAAACCCCCAGATCTGGCAACGTCTTATAGACCTATAAGCCTACTTCCGTTTTTTGCAAAAATTCTTGAGAAATTAATTCTCAAAAGAATCTTACCTAGCATCAATAAAAATAAAATTCTTCCAGATCATCAATTTGGCTTCCGCCAATCACATTCTACAATCCATCAAGCTCACAGGATAGTTGATGCAATTTCTTTCTCGCTTGAGAAAAAATTGTATTGCACCTGTGTCTTTCTGGATGTTTCACAAGCGTTCGACAAAGTTTGGCATCATGGCCTACTATTCAAACTCAAACAATTCTTACACCCTTCCTACTACCTTCTCATTAAATCATACTTAACCAACCGCAACTTCCGAGTATGCTATGGCTCCTCTGTCTCAAGCATAGCCCCTATAAATGCAGGTGTCCCTCAAGGAGGTATACTTTCCCCGATACTATATAACATTTACGCATCAGATCAACCTACGACACCTCACACGTTAACTGCAGAATATGCAGATGATAAGGCAATAATTTCCATCAATGCAGACCCTCTGATAGCCTCTAGAAACCTACAAAATCACCTACATCTTATGGAAAAATGGTACACTAATTGGAGAGTCAAAGTAAACCAAGATAAATCCTTTCACACGACATTCACTTTAAAACAGGCTCCATGTCCAAACGTCAATCTCTATGGAATCCATATTCCCCATCCCCAAACAGTAAAATATCTAGGACTTATTTTAGACCGTCGACTTACATGGGCTCCACACATAAAATCAAAAAGGTTACAATTAAACAATCGATTACGCACTCTAAGCTCATTGCTACACAGAAACACACACACTAACCTAAATATAAAATTAATAATATATAAAGCTCTTCTAAAACCCATCTGGACCTACGGGCTCCAGCTCTGGGGTAGTGCAAAAAAATCAAATATTCAAAAAATTCAAGCTTTTCAAAACATTGCCCTAAGAAAAATCACAAATGCCCCTCCCTTTGTATCCAATCTTACGCTTCATAATGATCTAAGAATAACAACAGTACTTGACGAAGCTAAATGCTACTATAAAAGATTTCACACTAAACTACCTCTTCATCCTAATCCTCTAATTAAAAAACTATCTACCTTGTCCATTCCAGGTAATCCACCTAGACGGCTTAAGCGAAGATGGTGTCGAGACCTTCTGTCTAATAATTAAAATTAGCTTAACTTAAAACTAAGAACACAAAATAGGTAGTATCACCAATGGGTGGTTTCTTCCATCAAAAAATTCATATGTAAATACCCTATGCACATTTGCTTATTGTTCTAGTAAGTACAGATTGTAAATTTCTTGTAAAAATAAATAAAAAAATGTTATATAATATATTTTTGTACCATTATACTTATTTCAATAATATATATTTGTTTATACACAGTTTATATTCGGTGTACTTAAAATTTTGTTTGACACGAATAAATGTTATTTTGTTAGTTATTTAATCGTTTATTTTTTTTTTTATTTTTTTTTTTATTTAATTGTAAAATTAGTTTTTGACGTTTATGTACGACTTGTGAAAGTTATGAATAATATGTTGTAGATAAATACTTACTTCTGTTTTTGTACGTATCCAAAACTAACCTGCGAGTGATGGCTTATGACGACATGGTAACGCTCTCAGACTCTCGGCATAGCACACATTTATAGAATGACCACAGTTATTGAGTTAATTGCTCATATTTTATAGAAAATCTATAAAAAATATTCATAACTAAGTGTTTATAAATAATAAACTTAACTAAATGAACGTGAATATAATATGTATTACTAAAAAAGTGGGCAAGTGGGTATCGCTCTGTTGTATAGTAGAGATGGAGAGTAAGTCACTGGTCACTATATATACTATGTGTTAAATTTGAATGCAATGACTGGTATCATTGTGTACGAAAAATGATTCTGAACGAAGATGATTTGTCAGTCAATAATAATTAGTTAAATATATTATATTATTACCTATATTTAAATTGTAATTTATCGTTATTTTACGCGATTTAGTAAAAAATTAAATTTCATACGCTCATACAATGTTTTCTATATTGACGCTGAAAATTTTTTTTACAGTTACTTGAAGGAAAATTTATGAATGACCTTGTATTGGATTTTTGAACCTTAAGTATAAATCACGAACATTTTATGAATTTTCAACTTCAAAACTCCTTGCAAATGTTCGCGATTTTGATATTTTTTGTAAACATCTGAACTTTAAATGCTTATAAAAAAAAATTGTGACTAACGATTTTTGATTTTTTTTTTTTACTACAATAATAAGTAGAACTTATAATAAATCTTGTGTTAAATTTTAAAGATTTTTTGGAAAGCCAAATTTTTTTTTATTGGCATTTTAAGAAAAAAAACGTAGAAAAGTTGAAAATTTCAATTGTCTATAAGTAGCTTAAAAAAGGGTCAAAATATTTTGAAAATTTAATCATAAATACATAACCATAATACAAACATTTGATGAAAATTTCAAGTATTTACAATGAATCGTTTTTGAATCACAGCAAAATCAAAAAATCAATTAGTTATACGTAAAAATTCCCGTTTTTCTGTTATTTTTTCAGGGTTTTTCCCGACTCTTTTGAATACTGCTGGAAAACCCAAAATACCAACTGGATGAATTTTCCTATTCAAGGAGGGGCTGAAGTCAAAAATCGAAGCATTATTACTACTCCAAAACGTGATGACAGACACAAAAAAATAAATAAATAAACACACATCATTGTAAAATCAATACATTGATTGACATCACTCCGTTCAGAATCTAAAAGATCTTGTAAAATAGACAATTATTATTATACGTTACAATTTTACAAACACTACTAAAAAAAAAAATTTACGTTTTCATAATGTGTACAATGTTTACAGCGGTACAGCGGCACACGAGACGGGCAGCTCAAACGAGAGCGATACACCCGTAAGGCGGAACTCTGACGAGTCACTGGAACTGCACCATATGCTCGCTAGATCCCACGATATCGCGACTTGTCATTTCTGTGGAACATAACCCGCTGTAGCTCTGCGCATATGTCGACAATGACGACAACGAACAGGGAACAGGGTTTTACGAATATACGTTCTATTTTGGAAACATACTTAAACACTTACGAATAACGTATTCCTAGGCCAAGGTCGAATTTTATTTGTGCATACCAGAGCTTGAGCTAAGGAAATTTTAGAGCTGCGAATAAGTATGAATTTAGATATGAATAAAATCACTATTTAATAATACGAGTATAAGTAATTTAATGTGCAGGCAACATAATATGTTAAAGATCAAAAAAATATATGATACCAGATGCCTTCCCTAATCGCGCAAGTCTGCCCGGAGTGGGTCTTGCTACGACGGAGAACAGACAGTGAATGGCAATGCTGCCATGCTGGTCGTTTCGCCGGGCCTTTTATACCCGGTGTCCAGTGAGAGATAACAAGAAACCGTAGTAGTGAACCCCAATAGTGCAATCACCGATAAAACGCACAATTTAAATAAAAGTTATAATAACAATAAAATAATTATAACAATAATAAAAATATTAATATTAATAATAATTATAAGATTAGGAATAAAAATAATAAAAAGGAAAAGAAGAATCTAGAACCTTATCCGTGCATCTAGTTTTTTCTAAATCAAGCACTGCATACCACATATTATATAACTATTCGTTGCATAATTATTATTGGTACTTATTAATAATTAGTTATAATAATAATTAATAATTTTAAATAATCAATATTGAATATTAATTAAATAAAAATTTATAAACTCCAAAAAAATACTGTACATTAAAAATTAGCTACTGCACACAATTTTAGGCCCTGAAGGAAAACGCATATAATTTATAACCATTGGTAAGTAACCAGAGGCGCGTTTAACGGGGTGCAGGGAGGGGAGGCAATTGCCCCGGGGCGGCAACATAGCTTAACGCGGCACTGTAAGTAACCATTATTACATAAGTTCCTCCAATGACCAACTTAATATATTATTCTATAATATTAATACAAATTTGATAAAATCACATAAATCTGCAGTTAAATTGTTTAGTTAATTATCAAAAAGTATTAATACATATTTGCTAAATCGTACGTGGTATATTAAAATTTGTCATTATCATTACTACAGTTATTAAATAATATAATAAATATTAATATCAATGATAAAATAATTTTATTTTATTATATGATAATTTATGATAATATAATAACTCATGGTTTATGGGACCTTCGGTGTATTATATTAATATTAAAATCGATCACTATATATATTATAAAAGGATATATTACATATTTACATATACCTAAAAATAAAAAACTAGTAAAATTGATTCACAAGTAACACAGAAATCTAAAAAAAAAACCATGGCTGTTCTTGAGTGTTAAACTGCGAAATATTAATTATATAATCAATAAAATATATAATTGTATACAGTGCTCAAATTGTGAAAATATAGAAAAGGAAATCTTCAAAACTAACGATTTTAAAACATTATTAAAGTGAAAAATTATCCAATACAAACCCGCAAGATTCTTTGCCAACATACCACCTATTACTTTAAAAATACTATAAAAATGTTATGGATGATCCTGAGATGTCCTCACAAATAAATTCATAAACACTTTCGGACTGGTTAACTTTCTGTATTTGTAATTAAGAATAAAGAATAAACGTAAAAATATATTAATGAAAAAATAATGTTCTGAATGTTCTGTACAAACGTAATACTTTAAATAAGTAATATTCGTTTAGGTATATTTTATTTGACTAATTTGTTAATTGTTAACATATTATAATTGAATTTAACACAGTGCATATTTTTTTTCTTTTAAAACATTTACTTTTTGTCTTTTTATGAATTTCAAAAATTTAACTTCTCTGAATATCGGACAAAATGTCGGTGACCGAGAGTGTTCGCTAATCAGAGATTTCACTGTATTATATTTCTACAACATATATTTTATGTAAAATGTTCATTTATTCAAAGATTTTTATACACAATATTGATAATCGAGTAATTGGCGCGATTCGGGTAAGTAATTATATTATAATATAATATTATTACTAATTATATTAGGTAAAGTCATGAGTTACTACTTTACTAGTCAAAGTTTCAATATCGCGTCGTTAGTGACGATGACATTAATCGCTTCAATAGCGATAATTTTACAATTATGTATAATAAAATAATTTAATCGTTCATTATAGAGTCCGCTTATTTGTATTTCAAACTATATAATAAATCCCAGCCAAAACATATATGGGCAAATGGGTATCGCTCTATACCTTATAGTAGGTTTCAAGTAGGTCGCTGTATAATTGGAGTGTTCAATAAAATGCAATCATTGTATACGAAAAACAATTCTCAGCGGAAATGGTCTTATGTCATGTTTATTACAACATTTGTTTTTTGATGTTGATTTTTAAATTTTAGGTAAAGTATTTTTTTTATTATTAGTAATACAGTAGATTGAAATATTTTTTCCTGAAAACATCGTATAATAAAATATAAAAATAAACGTGAAATTGCAATGTCCTCTTAAATAGTGTTGTAAGCTATGATAAAATAATGAATAACGCCATTCATATAGTTTAAATATTATGTAGTTTCTTCTAAATTTAAATTAAAATGTTTATAAAAATAAATTATGTCAATAAATTTTAAAATATTTTTATACATCTCTTAATAACTCATGTGAGATTTTTTATGAAATTTTCAAGTATTTTCACCAAGGGAATAATGTTTCATTGGCATTTACAAGTAAAATGGAAATTTCAAATGTCCGTAAATAACTTAAAAAGAGTGTAAATATTCTGTAAATTATAGTATATTTTGTATGGATATAAAAAGATCATATAAACATTTGGTGAACATTTCAAGTATCTACAACGGGTATTCGATTTTTAGTTACAACAAAATAATAAATACATTTATAATAAACTAATTTGACTTTTCGGTAGAATTTTTTTTAATATAGGCTGAAAAACTTATAAACAACTTTGTATTCATTTTTCAAATCTCAGGTACGAATATTAAACATTTTATATACCACAATATAATTTTCAAATTTTCGATGAAATCTGTAAAAATTCTTACTTCAAACGCTTATTAAATTTTTTTGTGGATTTACATTCAGCTTTTCTAAAAATTTCTTTTAATAAAAATTTATAAGAAACTTTTTATAACATTTTCAAAGTTTTTGATGGAGTAAAGAATACATTATTAACAATTAAAAAAAAATCAAAAATTCCAGTTGTCTAAATATAATTTAAAAAAAATTAAAGTATTTTGAAAATTGTAATAATAATATATAAACACTTAGTAAACATTTCAAGTTTTAAGGTTTCAACGATATTTGATCTAATTCAATCACTGATTATAAGTATAAATCATTGCAAAACTGCAAAATATTAAAGTTTGTCAGAAGTGGGATTCGAACCCACGCCCTCAGATGAGGACCAGAACGCTCAATCAAGCCTACATGGTAGGCCAAGGGATTCCCTTGAGTCTGGCGCCTTAGACCGCTCGGCCATCCTGACGTATGAATAATAGAGCTAATATAAAACTTTTTATGATTCTGAAAGTTTATGATACAAATATAACGTATTAATATTAAAATAATGTTAAAACCAAATGATAGCTATTTTATATTTTCTATAGTGATTCGTTGAAAACTAAACGAATACTTTAACATAATGTAATTTAAATTGCAAAAATTTAAACAATGTAAACTAACTTCAAAATCGTTATAAAACAAAATTGAATTTAATAATAAAAAAAAAAGATATAACATACTAGAAAAAGTTTTTAACACAATAAACATATAAATATATATTTAACGAGCTTTTTTATTATCTGCTTGCGAAAAAACAAATTTTATTGTATAAAATCAATCCAGTGTAAAGACAAACGTATTCTTATCATACATCTAACTACGATGCGTGAAAATTCAACTTCATTCTTGCATCAAATCTATAAAAACTTTATTTCTGTCGGTGAATTATTTTTTCAACGTTTATCTGTTATATTTATTTGCTTAATTTAAATGGTATTTCTTTAATATTCGACTCCCCCCCGTTTGGCGTTCACAGTTATGATATATAATATAAATTATAAATATATTATATTATTTTTCTTTTTTGAGTATTAATTCAAATTATATTTTTTTTACTTTCAATATATACAATATACATATTATGCATAGATTGTTTATGTTTTTTTATTTTTAAAATCAAGTTTAGTATGTCCAAAGAAAGATTAATTTTTGAACAAAAATGAATTTATCTACGCGTAAGTCGCAATGTACTTCTCAATAGATTATAAACTCATAAAAAGGACATAAAGCATAATTAAAAACCTTATAAAGTTATTAAAAAATATGTGTGTAAAACATTTTAAAATAATTAATTGACCTTTAAAATATAAACTTTGAAAATAAGCTCTGTTAGTATTTATACTATAGTATAGGTACAAAACACTTAAAAAATAAACATGCATTACCATATAAGTTATGTATATGTACAAACACAACATGTATAATTTAATATAGTACACATTAAAATATATAAATCTTCAAATGTAAACGAATAAAATACTCAAACAATATTATAGGCAAAATCATACATTTTAACGAAAGTAAAATTGTTACAACGAAATTAGCTAGGTTTTATCCATCTAACTATACGATTGACTGAAATTTGAAGGTAGAAAATAACAATTATATCATAATATTATTTTACAAGTATGACTAAATAATGTGAACGTTTAGAATGCTCTAATAGGTGTAGTATTGCAAATTGCAATAATGATTTTATTAGGTACAAACACTTTAAATTACTTTATTGCATGTATTTACCTACCTACTAGATTTTTTCTGAACAACACAAAACTTAAATATATTTTATGTAAATGTACCTAGTAACTAAGTTATGCGACACACATTAGAAATTTCAAACCTTGCAGTTTGCGTGATCGCTGTCAACCTCATTTTTAATTATATACAATCATAAAGTATATGAATATATGAAATATGAATATACATCAATTATTATGGTCATTATACTCAGTATTATTATTATTTTTTTTTTTTTAAATGAAAAATAAATTTAAAAAAATAAAAGATTGATTTTCGTCTTCAAATTTATTTTTATTAACATTAAAAATTTAAAACATAACCGAAAATATTTAGTTCTTAAGCGTAAAATTTAAGATACATTTAAGTATTTACTTAAAAATACTCATGAAATATATAGGTACATACATAGTTTTTAATACTTTATGCGTAAAATTCATTAGATATGTTTAAAATAGAAGTTTATATGTATAATAACGTATAGATCTACTAAAAGAAAAAATGTATGATCTTAAATTTAAATATTAAACAGATAATCTAAAATGAAAACAGAAAAATAAATAATTATTTTATTTTACACGCAAAAATATAGTTTCTATTTAAAATTGTTAAAATGGATTTAGTTATTAAGTTTAAACAAATTTCATTGTTTATAAAATTAAATTAAGTTATAAATAAATTTAAAGTTTACATATGAACGAAGCGGAATGACAAAGCCTTTTCTAGAGTATACTATACAAAATATTGGTCTACTATTCCGTTCATTTAAACTTTGAGAATTGAGAATACTTATCATCAATTAAAATAAATTGTAGGAAATCTGGTTTATTTTAATTGAAAAATACTTTGGAAATTAAATTATAACTAAACGACGTCAATCAAAAAAGGAATAACACAATAACTATAAAAAATGGTAATATATTATATGTTATATGTATACAAACATATTTTTTTCCAATGTTATTTTGAACTTTTATTTTAATAATTATTTAAAATTGTCTTAGAAAAAATATTTTCAAAGCGTAATAATTCTTTTCTAAATAATGTGTATACTCATTATCACTCACTCTGTATAATATAATGTAATTTATAAAACCGAAGTTGGTATATCTAAATTCAGGCATACGAAGTCATAAATTCATAATAAACTATAAGATATTTAGACCGCTTAATTAGCCATCTGAAGGACTGAATAATATTCTGCCCGTCCGTATATTATACGAAAAACGCGAATTCATTATAGGTATTTTCCGGTTTATACCATTAACCACGCGCAATTATAATGTTATACAAACGGATTTTACCGCGCTAGTTAGTAATTGTTTCGCAAATAAATTATTATTATTTGTAGTCGCTGTCGTTTAAAATAATAATATCATTGCCCACTATGGAAAACTAAATATTATGTAAATATTGTATGAAGACAAGTCGGTTTTTAACTACGTCCTCTATACGTTGACGTTTTTTAAGGGTAACCTTATTTTTTTTTAGCATTTCAAGAAAATATTTATTTATAGATCATTGGTGTTTTGACACAAAATTCAGAATAAACACGTGACCGCAGTTATTTGATATCAAAGATAAACTCTGAAATATCTTATTAATACGTTTGTATCTAGATATTTTTTCCTTGATGTGTTTTTTTTTTCGTCAAAATACTAATTAATATGTAAATGGAGATACATTTGATATTTTTTGAATTTTATTTATTATTAATATAATTTTAGAATACCTATCTATACGATCGGCAATCTGTACCTATAGCCGTAGGCTTTAACAATATAATTTTCTGAAAACCTATTTTTTTTTATAAACACGTAAGGAATGGGACTGTAGCTGTTCAGCAACAGAACCGTTTAATAAAGTCAACTATTGGCGTTATTTTATCGACAAATGTCAAATGCGTAACAATAATAATTTGTATTCGAATGCCCAACGTTGATTCTGAGAAAATAGACGTGATGGGATATTTTGAGAAAGTGCACTAGGAGTCTATGGATACTATTCCAATAAAAGACGAAACTCTCGATATGCCACTGGCTGCATACAGTCTATGCGCACAGTACGGCAGTATACGTGTACATCATGCACAACATTATTATAATATAATAATACAATAATGTACAATATAATGTGCATTAAGTTGTTGATACGCACTATTGTTCGGATTAACCTGTCCATTATCGTATATTATTGTCGGTAGCTATTTAATGAATACGAACCATAATATTATACAACGTATACTGGCGCAGCTCGGACAACCTTTCAGCCGAAAGGTCAATTAACTCGAATGGCAATAATTATTTACGATTGATATAATATTATCTACGTATCATCTGTATGTACCACATACCTACTATGTGGTTAATTCGAATTATTTTGACATGCATACAGAATAATATAATAATACGGATCAAGTATAGTTATCACACAAGTGAAAATGTTGGCTGTGGTTCAATATAATATGTTATCTACTTACAGAAAAAACGATAATTTGATCAATGCAATATTATAAGAGATACACTAATAAATAAAAACCTCCCTCTTACCGCCCGAATTGCATTTTCTACCAAATATAATAAAGCAGTTTCCTCCTTACACCTAAAAATAAATGCATTCTTTTCGACCACGATTTCGTGTTCAACATTTTGGGAAGCACTGTCTCGAAATTAGTTTAAGTAAGCCATTTAGCATAACCCAGAGAGCACCACGAGGAGGCGGCTCCTATTACTCTCCAAAAATGTATTGTGTTTGTGTACATTAAATTAATTATTATATCGTGTATATAATTTAAAAAGTTGTGTTCGTGTAGTTGCATTAAACATTAAAACAATTATTGTATAATAAACATAAAAACTGATGTACATTGTATACATTTATACATACATATTATATTAAAATTTAACTAAATAGGATCCATTTACAAAATTTTTCTGAAGAAAGGAAATTAAAAGAACATTAATTATAAAACAAAGATAAAAAATCTTACAATTTAATAAAGGAAAGTCAAGTCAATATGAATTTATTAAATTTTGTTATTCAATTATACAATCACTTGATTAACTAGTAACTACTAATTAACAATCACATAAAATACATAATATAAATATTTTTTTAATAAAACATGTCAAATAAAAATGTCACGATAATATATAACCTATAATTATACTATTGTATCCTAATATCTTATTGCATATAACTAAAAACTGTCATATAGGTATTATTATTAATGTTAATTTTGTAACAAAAAAAGAAATTTAAATATAAAATAGCCAAATAGGTATGTTAAATATCATATAGAAAAAGAATTTTAAACAATAAATTATTAATGTTATTTTTTAAAATCGTGAAAAAATGCAAAAAATTTGTCAGAAGTGGGATTCGAACCCACGCCCTCAGATGAGGACCAGAATGCTCGAATCAACCTGCATTACAGGCCAAGGTTCAACCTTGAGTCTGGCGCCTTAGACCGCTCGGCCATCCTGACATGTTGAATGGCATGAAAATTTGTTGTATTAAACTAAATTTATAAAAATAATGATATTATGTTAATATTATTTTACTTCAAATTTATTCAGTTTTTTATTAAATATAAAAATAAATCATAAATTTATTAAATCCTGTAATTTAAATAATAATAGAATATATATTAAATTTTTAACAATAAAATACAAATTTAACATACTGTATACTTAAACATAAATAACAATAATTATGATTCAAGATAATATAGGTACCTAAGATTTACTATAATATTAATTGTGCCTCTTAAGAAGTTTTCCATACAAACTGCAGAAGTCCAAAAGTATGTTTTTTTAACTGAACAAAAATTTAAACTATCAATTTAATTTTTAATCCAAATTATTTTATATATTTGAATTATTATATTTTTAGGTACACAGATACTCATATCTTAAAATTATTAATCAACAATAAATAATAATGATAAATTTTTAATTCAGAAAATATAAATAATTAAAAAAAAAATTAACATTAACATTAAAATTATATAGGTATTATTTTATCATTATTTATACAACGATTTATTATATATTATAAACTTATACCTTTTTTTATAAATTAAAATTAAATTAACAAAAAATATTATTATAATGATGAGATACCTACAGCTTTAATTAATTGTATCATCGTATATGTATTCACTGTTAGTTATTAGTAGATATTATATAAAAGTAAATGAGGTACCTAACTTAAGTGTTTTATAATTTTATCTACAATCAATGATAGATACCCACTATTTCGAGTATTGTGTGACATTGGCATAGGTATAGTAGCTGTAAATAAAATTATTTAATATTTCAAATTTAATCACCACCTGTTTATCAATAATGTTTTATTATAATTTAAATTTAAATTAAATTGTTATGATTACTAATTTTTTATCGTATCAAATACGTGTAAATTAGAAAATGCCTTTTAGGATGGCCGGTAATATTACGTGCTGTTTAGTGTAAGTGAAATACTCTAAATATTATTATGTCTATTTGGTTTTACGAAGAAATGAAAAAAAAATATGAAATATGCTAGTATGTTATACACACATGAGTGTAAGTACTAGGAAGATAGGTACCTGAATTATTGCACTAATTTCAAATTTAAAGAGAACTTTAATTAATTTATAAAAACACATAAAATATTCAAAGCACTTAATAATTTGCATTGGTTATTCTTTCTTAAAATCAATAAAAATAATATTATAAATACTTAAAAAGTTAAAAATATACGAAGTCATAGGGTACATTCACGACTCAATATTCGCCAGCGACTATATTGAACTTTTTTTAACCTAAGGCAATAGAATTACCAAGACAAATAAAATATTCCAAAAACAATTACCTACAAAACGCAGTTATAATTGAGTTTATTTAATTTTTGTTTTAAAAGCTAAACCAAATTTCATTCCTGGACTTTAAAACTGCTACATAAGTATTAGGTGCCTAATGACAGGCTTACACAAAGTCGATAAAACGGCAACTTTCTGTTTCCGACAAATCTGCGATAAATAGGAGACAAAGAGGATTAAATTATACGTCATAATCCAAACTGCAGGCAACACATTTTTCGTACTTCTTGAGGCATTTTCGTATCCGCTCAAAAGTGGTAAACAATGTTTAAAAATATAAAATTATATTTACTAAATATCATTTTAATTCAAAAGGTTTCTGTTTTATTCCCACATTTGTTTATTTAGTGTAAACAATATTCCTATTACCTTAGTCTATAAAGATGCAATTATTGAAAATAGGTGTTAATAAATCCTTTAAAAAGCATAATCATATTTCGTGTTGTTCAATCTATGACTCAACATCAAAGCATACTCCACTGTTGTTAAATTTCAAATTTTCAACAATGTAATTAAGGATAAATATCCCTTGGGAACTAACTGTCAGATATCTTGGATTAATATTAGACAAAAGATTTAACTTGGTGGTCACATTTATCAATTCAATTTCAAAAAACTTAACCCTTAGCAATTCCGTTTCCAAATTTATAACAGCAATTAACAGGAACTAGGAAGTATACAATACTGAAAAAATATTCCTTACTTATTTACAAACAATTATCTATTATCCACCCTCTACTTACATATTCCCATCCTATTTTTAGGGTAAATGTGTACAAACCCGCTTAAACAAATTTAAAATATTAAAAAATAAATAAATAAAACCTTCAGAATAATAACAAATGTTCTCAATTGTAATTGTACACAATATAATACTCTTAATGGCGTCATGCAAAATATTGTATTCATTTTTGAGGTTTAATATTTTTAAAAGCACCAAACTCTTTATCATTGTTTGTAAGATTAGACATGTAAATAAAACGTCATGATATTTTATCATACCTATAGTTAAAGATAACGCAAGCTAAGAACGTCTTATTGTAAAAATATTATTTTTTTTAAATATGCAACAAACACGTCGTCTCCAAAACTTAATAAAATTAAAACCTAACCCAACATATAAATTATATCATAAGTCAAAAAAAGAACTATCACCAATATCTTTAACCTTTTGTCGCTCAATTTCATAAAAACCCATATCAAATATCTTAACATCATGTTTTTATTCTCGTTCCTTTTTGAACTGTGAGTCTTGGGCAGGGACGCCCGGAAGGGGGGGCCAGTGAGGGCCATTGCCCCCCTGAGATTTTTCATGTTATTTACAAAATTGGAAGTTTTTTACATAAAGCTGATCTATAATAGTCAGCAACTATTCGACAATCCTTGTATCTAAGTATCTAACAAGTCATATAGGAGGTAGGTATTTATTAATTAATCGTGAAATAGACATTACGATTATTTTCAATCGCTAAGTCACTTTTTAACTTTTGGCTGGTTCCTACAGATTGTCTGTTAACGCGGACGAATCAAAGTAATTAATTAAATTAATGTATTTACTTCAAACAAAAGGAGATTGCCATTACTTTTTGAATAAAATAATAAATTAGAAAATAAATTTTATCAAATAAAGTTGTTTAAACTTTGTTATGTTTTTTCTTACAAATATTAGAACTAATAGTGTAAATGTGTAATTTTATATTAACTTAAATTAGTTTTGATTTTTAAAAATATATTAATGATAGTATTGCAAAATATGAGTAGATGAAAGATGTAGCGGTAAATTTACCTATAAGTATTTAGGTACTTACAATTTTTTTTGCCCCCCCTGAACTACATTTCTGCGGGCGTCCCTGGTCTTGGGTTCTAAAATTATTTTAAATGTGTCTTTTATACAATACGTTTAATCAAAATAAAGTATTAAATAAAAATAGTTTTAATAGTTTTTGGAGCTCAAACACTATTTATATGCTATAACGAACCAGTTAACCCTGGTCCCAGGTAATTGCATATAATAAACAGTAAATAAATTATGAATACAGTAACATTAGACTACTTTAAACACAGGGCCGGATTTAATGTTGTGGGGGCCCCAGGGCCCATACAAGATTGAAATATAAGATTTTTTAGTTGATCTACATGCTTTAAAACTTTAAAATTATATTACCGATGAGTTATTCTCTCATCATGCTATTAATTTCTTATCACGTCAATTTTGCTTATTGAACATAATTAATACAGATTTATATAATGTTAATACAATTAATAAGTAAGTACAAGTAACCTTTAAAGTCATCTCTTTTTATTTTTTTAAACTAGTACATCAAAACCATTAAATAAGTTGTTATTAAAATATATTTGATGCTAATGTAAACTAAAATAAATCCTTCAAATTATTTTCAATAAAAAATTTGATACATTAAATAATATTTAGTACATTAGTTCAAGGTACAACGTTATTTTATAATATACAAATATAAAAATAAAATACTAAAGAAATATAATGTACAAGTTATTTATAATAAACATACTTTTCTTGACTTCTTAATAGAAAATTGTTTGATGGTATCTTCAAAGTCCAAGGACCTAAGTACATCACTTTCGATACTTAAAATGGTTAAGTTGGATAGACGAATAGCACCAATTTTCAAACTTAAAAAAAAATAGTATATTGTTTTGCAAATTACTAAAAAAAAAAAAAGGTAATCATTTTGTGGGGGCCTCTTATTAATAGAATCTTGTGGGGGCCCCGGGCCCTGGGCCCCGTGGGCCCCCCCCTAAATCCGGCCCTGTATTAAACAGTTGTTCTTAATGTTATCTAAGGATTCAAAAAAATGCCCGACTATTACTAAAATTTAAAATCTACTCATATTGGACTTGCACAATGCGTCAATGAGTTTAATAGTTCAACTCACGACATAACAAACGAAACTGACATTCCCTTGAAAATATTGCGATATACAATATCGTTGTAACAAATTATCGATACAACAAACTTTTTTCTTGGACCCTTGAAATTCTTTATACCAACCTGGCTACCTAACATGACTCAAATAATTTAACGACATCGGCGTATTTAGGGGGCTTAGCCTCCCAATATTTGTATTTAGCCCCCCTATAAGGTTTTACTTTTTAGTCTCAATTAACATGCAAATTATTTTTAACTTTGGTTTTATAAGACTCTAGCTCCTGTAACTATTAAATCCTAGTTACGTTCATACTTAACTATAGAGTATAGAGTAATTCAAACATTATAAACGTTGAAAAGCCAGAATAAGTCAACCAAGTAATTGGAGATTTGTACTAGTAATAGTCAATAGGTAGAAATTTTTTAGGCTCTATCTTAAGAAAAATTACCCACATATTTTAATAGAATCTAAGCTTTTCTGCCATGAAAAGTGATGCAAGTAATAGGAATCAAGAGAAACCATATTATCTTCTAAAATATACCTATTTATAATCCAGTAAAAAATATAGTTATTTAATAATACTGCCTATCGAGGTATGTAGACTGCGCTCTAGTGGTAAAATATGTTTTATCAAACAAAGTCAAAAAAGCTAAGACAAGACTGACACAATGGCTTCCCATGATAAATTATTTAAAAAACAACCCTAATAATATGTAGTTCGCCATTGATGATCCATCATTAATTATTTCATGTCAATATTTAAGTTTTTATTCGTTATTATATTGTATTCGTGATGTCAATTGTTATAATATAACACTGGTTTTTATGACTTGGGCTTAGGTACATCTATTTGTATTTAAATAAATATATAAATCTTGATAATTGATATATTAAATAATACTAAATAAATAGAACAAATATTACTTGCCTAAGCAAGTCATTTATTATTCAACCATTATCACCTGTCGTTAACCATGTTATTAACTGTCACAAATTGCAATCAAGGGCGGTCAAACAGGGATAAATGGATGAGGGGGGATATATCCCTCCATGACTTTTTCCTTTGATATTTATGAAAATTAAATTTATATACATAATTGTACTAAAATTTTAATGTTGTTTTATTTTTTTCTCAAAATAACGCTTATGAGCGTATCATATTATCAATATCTAGATTCTAGACTCATTCTAAGAACAAGGTAGATATTATTATTAATATTTAGTTGCTTATACAAAATATACGGGAATTACTCTACTCGATGATCGTGAATATTCAATAACAACACTCCTCATTTGTCATAAATAAAGTACTAATTTACCTTAACTTAAAAAATTGATATTAGGCAGAAGTGCATGACCATAAATTATATTTTAATGATTAATTAGTACATATTAAAAAAAATCAGCCCCCCCCCCAATGAGAAAATCATTTGACCACCATTTATCAAAATTCATTCAAGGAGTCAAAATTACAAGCTAGTTAACCCAATATGTTGCCGTTACTGATATAATACATTGATCTTATTGGCGATTTCGCGTTATGAGCAACGAGGTAACCGCCTGCGGTCGGCGAGAGTAGTCGGACGGGCTGATTACTCTGGCCGACCACAGGCGGTTACCTCGTTGCTCATAATGCGAAATCGCCAATAGGTTTATCATTTTTATGTTTATACACGCTTAGAAAATGCAAGGCACATCTACTACTACTATAGATTTGTCTCGTTTGTACAAATACTGCTACGTTTGTATTTTACATTATTTTGTATTATTACCTTACAATATTGAAGTATAAATATATGAATTAATGCATTCATTACATACATAACACTATAACAGACTATATCAGTCTATCAATATTCAACATTCTTTAATTTTGCTCATATTAATAGCACTAAATACACTTCAATTCATATGAACTATATTATCATCTTCTTAATTATTATCCAAAAACATATTATTAATCCACGATCTGTTCATAATCCGTTTTCACCTGTCCCATACAAATAAAAAGAATAATCGCAATTTGATGGGTAAAATTGAAAAAAATATTGCGACGAGTAAAAACACAATAATAATAATATTATTATCGTATTACAAAATTCCTATTTTGATACGTCACATGAATTTTAGATTTTTAAATTTGAAACGCCAATACTAAATTTGGTGTAAAAAAAAGTCTTATTTTGATTAAAATGACAACTTAAAAAGGTCAAAAATAAATAAATAAAAATAACACTGAAGCCCTTCAAAATCTCAATTACAATAACAGGACGCATAATAATGTTTTCGATTTTACTGCATGAAAACAATCTCCAAATGTATGCAGAGAAAACCCTGTACATTTTGTTTGAATTGAATACTATTATTAATTTACAGTTAAATAAACAGTAACCATCGATATAGTAATATTTGAGAGTTCGAAAAGTTATAAATTATTGTTTATTAATAGTTCTTACCGTTAACTCAAACAATATTTTTAAAATAACAACATAGTAAGACGGCGCTTTGTATATGCAATTCTAATACAAAATGTATACTCCAGAAATATAATACACACTACACAGCGATATTTACATATAATCTTAGGTATGTTAATACTCAGTTTCTCAAAAAATCAATAATATGGATACAAATTAACCGTGAAAAATTATTGCAAAGTATGATTAATATTACTTTTCATAGTTTTTTCATACTAAAATTGTATTTATTTAAACATCAACAGTACATCGCCTTGATCCTTAAGTATTTTTAAATTCAACGAATAGGTACATATTTATTAAAATTGTTCAATATTTTAAATTATAGACGTAATTATAAAAAATTATATTAACCCTTTCAGACCCAAATTAATATTGTTTGAAAAAAAAATTTTTTTTCTTCATAATATAGTTTAATATGATATAATTAAGTTTTTTTGCGAGTTTCATAATTTTTGAATTTTTTTTCAACAAGTTACAGGTAAGTACACTACAGTGTACCTTGGGCCTCTTGGGATAACTATTAACGGAAATCTATTTTTCGACAAATTTTGATACTCAAGTTATCTACCTACACAATTTTAAACATATAATCATACTTTTTTTATTGTATAGATATGTAAATGACATAATATAATTGATAAGATATAAATAAAATCAGTAAAATATAAAATACATTTTTGACGTTTTACATAATAAAATAAAAACATATTGTGTATAAAAACAAATGAAAACTAAAAACAAAAAATTAAAATTAAATATAAGAGCTGTCTTTTTTAGTTACCTAGGCACATTTGTTACAAATAAATAATACTAAATAATTAAAAATAGGTTTTATCATAACTATATTATTACTTTGTATGATATTTGTCAAAACAGTTGCTTGTCCTATCCAAGCATAAATGAAGATCGCATTTGCTACAAAACGTATGTGTTCTTCTTTTGCAAGTTGGATGTTTACACTTTGTTGCATATTTTCGTTCGTCGACTAATGCGCGATGATATGTTCCATCTAAACGTACATCAATATTTGGAGGCGCTGAATCTACCACGTTTCTTTTCGTGTATGTTTGTTCTGGTACTTGTTCCGCCTGTGCAGATGGGCGTCCTCTTTTTCTATTTGGTGTGTTTGGTTTATTTACGCGTATCAAACTTTCTGCAATATCCATACGAAAATCCATCGAATCCATAATTTTTTTTTTTGGAATTTTTAAAATTTCTGCGTGTTTTTTATATTGGATCCAAGAATTACATATAGCCAAATCAAAAAAATGCATGGCCATTCTTAATGTCCATTTTTTTGATCTAATAAAAATTCTATAATAACTAACCATCTGGTCCATTTTGTCCACTCCTCCCATTGATTGATTATAAATACGAACAATTTCAGGTCTTTCTATGTCCACATACTTTTTTTCCTTTTTAGACCATCTACGAACCACATCAAGTTCCCCAGATGTAACAAAGTTTGAACCTAAATGCACTGGCTTGTTATCATACCATTTTAGTAAGCCTATATTTTTGTTGTTCGGTTGGTCTGTGGTTATTTCAAACGATGTTCCTCTTCCCAATTCTCGCATCAATTTATCAGACAAAAAAGGTGGTTTGGCGAACCAATTGGCCCTGATTGTACCAACAGCGTATATTTTATCGTGCAGTAATTTTTCAAAAAGACCATAGGACGAAAAATAATTATCAAAAAATAGAAAATGAATATTTGGTTTTATGTTTTCGGTTAGACGTAAAACAACTGAGCCTCCAGAACCATAAGTTTTAATATTTTCCGGGTCTAATTCGGAAAAACCTTGAAAAAGAAACAAATTGTAAGCCAAACCACTTTCTCCACATAAAAGAAAAATCTTGATTCCCCATTTGATTGGCTTATTTTTTACATATTGTTTGATACACAACTTGCCTTTAAAAGGTACCATTTGCTCATCCACGCAAATATTTTTTTCAACGGGAAGGCTTTTACATTTTCGTAAAAAACTATCACACAGGGGTCGAACTTTTATAAACTTATCCTTATTACCTGGTGGTATATCATTGTTATCAATTACGTGAAAATGAGTTCTTAAATTAAAAAATCGATTTCGGCTCATATTATCAGCTATCAGATGTACAAAAAATCTTTTTTGCCAATACATGCGTACACGGGAATATTTCAGGCATCCCATTAGCATGTGTATACCAATTAGCGTTTTTATCTCGTGTTCGTCGGTGAGTTTGAACTTTAAACCTAAATTTTTTTGTGTTGCGTATAAATTAGTATTAAATGCTATTTTTACAAAAATATCGTCCCCAAAATATTCAGAAAAATATTGTATGGGAGTTTTAAGTGTATCAACATACTCACTTTCTGTATCTTCTAAATTAATAGTAGGTGGCTCAAATGGTTTTTGTACCCAATGAATATCGCGTTTATTTGTTTTTATGAAATCGGGTTCATACTCCTCTACATCGGGCACAATTTCCGAGGATAAATCGTCAAAATCATTTAACAACTGGTCAAACTCATCAATTGGAAAACAATTATCATCTTCCAATTCGTCGACTTCACTACCTATATCAGACACATCACCATCTCCCAAAAGGGCCAGAATATCATCATCACTCAACATTTTAATTTATTGTTTACACTAGGTACAATAAAAATGAATAGGTATAGCGGATATAAAATATTTAATAACGAACTATAACGTAAAATATTAAATAATATTTTATTAATCAGAGATAAACGAGTTGTCATAGGCATGTGTGTGTGTATAATGTGTCATATTATCAAATTATAATAGTTTTTATTAGCACATTATTTATTATTGCTGATAAAAAATAATAATTATCCAGTGAATAAAAAATGTGGGAGCTATTTTTGACGCGGAACGTTCCGAATCCGAAAGAATAACGTCGTAGAGGCCCAGCGTACACCACAGTGTACTTCGTTACCAACGGGTGTAAATTATAAACAAACCGCCAGATGGAGGTAGAAGTGATATTTCTTCAATATTTACAATGTCTTTGACTATAGGAAAAATTAACGGAACGATAAAAATACTAGAAACACTAGAAAAAAAAATGATAAAAATCCAAACTTTTCTTATCAGACTTATTCAATTTTTTTGTGATAAAACAAACGTAATTAATAGTTATAACACGTTGAGTTAACATATGAATATATTTTTCGATATCTACACAAGTTCTACTTGAAAATAAGACAATAACCGCCAATATATCTTAATTTAATCAGGTGTCGTAATTATTAATAGTTACAGTACACTAAAGTGTACTTTGGGTCTGAAAGGGTTAATGTAATGTGTTTGTAAATTATAAATCCCAATCATCGATTAATCATAGGGATATGGTTATTTTTCTAATGGTGTACTTTGACAACATTTTTATAATATATTATTATCGTTCTTCACGATTATACAATGTAAACTATTATAGTTAGATATAACTAGGTAATGCATAAAATTATTTTTATACATACTCAGGGCTATTCTTAGATCAGGCTTCAGACCCTAGATCTATACCTTATTAAAATAATAACATTAGTTGTTTTTAAAAATTATATGATTTCATAACATTAAAACGCTGTTTTATTGAAAACTATAAAGTAACGAAATATAAATTTATATATAAGAAGTATATATCACAGTCAATCATAACGCTATGTGATATGACAACGAGGAAAATATTATGGTAGGACAAAACCAAGGGGAAAAGTTAATAGTTATACAGTATACAGTTATACTTTTAGAAAACTTTAATGAGTAGTTTTTTCCTTAATTATTTACTTCTTGGTAAATTAATAGAAAAAAAAAATAATATAGTATATTACTAGCTGCTATGAATTTTTTGTGTAATAAATAATAATTCAGACTACGTTTAATTTTTTTAATTTTTTGCTTTTCCCAAATGATGAACCAACTATTCTGAAGTGCGCTGATTTTTAATCAATTAATATGCGAAAAATATTAAAACTGCAGTATGTATTTTTATATCACTTTTAAATATAAATTTATATTAGGTTCGCAAGTATTCTCACCAAACCATAAGATGGGTTTTCACAGACTTACTAGATCTACAAAAAATGTCTTTTATTTATAGTTTTTTACAAACAAAATTTATAAGAAAAATGTTGCATTCAACTGTAGTTAATTACGGGCCATAAGACGTAACTCGTTTTAGCATGTCATGTTTTGATGTTATATTATGTAGAAACAAACAATTATAGATAATTGCTATAGTATTTACCTTTCAAGGACTAAAACTTATAAGCACTATAGTAGAAAATATTACAATGTGGCAAATAGATAATAACGTCAGCAGACGCCGGAGTACTCATTTATAATTTAATACATTATATTATTTTTTAATACAAACGTTGTTTTTTAACAACTTTAAACAATGTAAAAATCAGAATTTGAATAAATACATAATTTAAGCATAAAAATGGGGTAAGCATGTTTAAAAATTACCTTGTATAATATAATTATTATAAATAAATAATAATACAACGTAATCTTACAGTTGTAATTTCTTATACACCTTCAAAAAGAAGAGATCGATTGCGTATAAAAATAGTTCACTTTTACTAATTACGTCGAACAATCGTCGATGATGGTTGTTTCCGCAATTAATTATGAACCATGTTAATGGCATATGAACTAAATCGAATGGAAACCATTTTGTATTTATAAACTCGTTCAGTATATTATTAAGTTTAACACATAAACTAAGATAGATTATTATTCGTATACTAATGAGTTCCTTAAAATGTATTTCGTGTACATAAAATGTATACTAAATACGTTATAGTAAAATGTTTAAGTGATTGTTTATAAATTGTTACTCCATACCATTAAATAAATACTCGTATATTTAGTCATAACTTCATAGGACATAAATAATACTTTATAATATTCATTCATAAAATATGAATTTTTAATACAAATTAAATTTACTGTATAATACCAATACGTCTTGTATTATACACGTATTATGTTATGAACTAAAGCAGTGATACTTTTACGTAATATATTATACTACTAACATCGTTTTACCGCTAGATGGAAGGAGTATAACTGAAAGGAACGACATTTTCATTAGATTGTACGAGGTGATGAAAATCGTTGGGGTTTTTTTTCATTTTAATCATCTCAGTTTGCGGTTTAACTAATAATATAATAATATAATATTATTCTTATTACTGTTGCTCGTCCTGTGTCGTTATTTTCTCGATCGGACTACGTCGATGGAACGTAAACTAGATGGCGTATCGGTGTCTCGTACATTATGTAGCACGTTTGAAGCGGTATATTACCTATTATTATTTGAATAACAGGTGTCGCTGAAGTGACTGAAAACGTACACTCTTTTCGCGTGCTTGAGCACCGATGAATTATATATAAAAAAAAAAATGACATTATCTGACGATACTATCATGTTTTGTAATGACATTAAAAACGCCGAAAATGCAATTAATATTATAATTCTCCTTTCACATTTATTATGGTGGTTTTTTTTAAAAAAAATAACATGTAACACACTGAAAATAAATCTTCATAAATATTATACACGTTCGATTTTTATACACAATATCCGTTGAAGGCGGTACATATTATTATGGAAGTATACTATACACAATACACATTCTATACACAATATATAATAAACACACGGATGCGCGTGCAGCGTGCATGGATATACAATTAATAATCATGGACACGTAATATTATCATAATATAGGTAATAATTCAGGAAAAGTATCGCGAGAGTTTTGTTTAATTATTATTCAAAAATATTTTAATGTATAATCGATCGTTGTTTAGGTCCTAAAGACAGTAGTTTTTTTTCCCCTATTCAGTACAGTTCGTCCGTCAAGGAGGGCGTTACAAAATAAAAACGTTTTTTTTTCTTACACATTATAACATAAAAACAAATACACAAGATAGTCGTAGACGATAGATACACTCTAAACAAAAAACAATACAAATAGTAATAATAGTAATATTGATAACGTACAGCGATAAAATATTAATAAAGAGAGCATAGCCGTAAAGAGAGAGAGAAAGAGAGAGGTACATAGAGGTATACATTTAATACTCGAACGGAGAAAACCAAATCACGATATTTGTAATCATTTGTACTTTACAAGTCGTCGAATAAAAAAAAAACTAAAAATCCCGTGAACAAACGGGTGATGGGAGTAATGTGACGTTTTATCGGGAATAACTTATAATCGAAATATTCAGACCCCACCTCTTGTGCGTGTGTCAACTACATCAATAAAATGATAATATAATAATTATGTTATTTACAAAACGAGAAATGAAAAATTCAACACAACAAACGAGGACCGTGTTTGAGGGATGATACCTATAAGATAATATTTGCTCATTTCAACTTATCGTTTATTATTATTATTATTTTATTTTTTTATTATTTTCGCGACAAAATAGTATTACTTTTTATTTGATAATAAATCAGAAATCGTAAAACATTTATCGTTTTGATACTATACTTCTGTAAATATATATTTTAATTTTCCCGAGTGCAACAAACTATTTATTTATTTATTTATTTTTTTTTTTTTTGAACAGAAGGGTCGAATTATTACTATTATTATTTTGTTTCAAACACAAGGAGGTAAAAATGACAAACACGGCCCTGTGTCTAAAATTTTTAATGTTAAATATAATGTAATACCATAATAAATACAATCACGTAATATACAGAAAATAATGAACACACATATTTTCTTCCTAACCGTTTAGTTTACAACAGTATTATACACTCGAAATACAAAATACTAATATTATTATAACAAAAAAAAACAGTGCAAAAGTATATAATAGCGGAAACGTTTTGCAGGCGACACGTCGTCGTAACATAATATATATAGGTAGTCGTCATCATATTAATACAGCGTGGGTTTGTCTATCCGTTAAAAATCAGCGAATGGCTGTACAATTATATTATCGTTGCTGATCACACACCATTATATTATACGGTATATACCTACGTATTTTGCACGTGTCGTACTACTAAATGTTAGGAATCTAATAAAAAAAAAAAAATTTATAATATAATATAATATGTATATGTATAATAGTATAGCGATATAACATCGAATAATAATATTAATATTAATGTTAAATCATTTTTTTTTTTAATTTTTCCCGAGTCGCTTTTTTATTATTAATTTTTATCACACACACAGACAAATAATAATAATTAATTATTATTATTGTACGCATCGCCGTGCGTCAAGAAAAAAAAACCAAAAACAAACACAATATTATTATGTCCAATAGCGATCTGTTCGTTTATTTTGATCGTTTTATTTTGTTATTTATAACATTTTGAAAAAAACGACTGGGGTTTTCCCTCTAACTGGGCGCCCTGGCCATGGCGGTCGTCGTAGTCGTAGTGGCTGTGGCCGCGGTCTCGTTATCCGTCGTCGGCGACGTGGGCGGCAGCGACTCGGGCGTCCGGGCAGTGACCACCTTGGACTCAGCCGCGTCCACGCTGCTGTAGCAGCTCTCCGAGTCTTCCAGCGACGAGTGATCGTCACCCTCGCTGAGAAACTTAGCGCCGGCTGCGGCCTTCGGCGAACACTTGGCTAGTCCACCTCCGCCACCGTGTCCTGTTGATGTCGCGGCGGCGGCGGCGGCGGCAGTCGCCGGGTCAGAGGATTCCGTCGTCGTCACGGTGTCATGTTTTTTCCACTTTGTCCGCCTGTTCTGGAACCAGATCTTCACCTGTTGACAAGACGCAGAACCGTTAAATAAAAAAATAAATCACGATACCCGGAGGGAAGTGCCCACCGAATGTATCCAAAATGCATGGTGTTTACAGTTTTACATAAGAAATATGACATTATTATACAGGAATATATAGTTACGATCTTTTAGTTTTAATCTATTTATTATTATAATATGTTTATGAAAATAAATTCAGTAACGAGCAGAGGCGCCAGGTTCTGAAAATGTCATGGGGCTCACTATTTTATAAACACATGTATATAGTTTTACCTAAATAATTACTAAACCATTAATTATCGTTAAACAATTACTAAAATATAGTTATTTGTTGTTTTTATGTTATAACATTTTGATGATATTAGCAATTTCAATTTTAGAGAGCTGAGCTCCCCTTATCGAGCTCATGGGGGCCTGCAGCGCCCGAGCCCCCCGATACTCGGCGACCCTGGTAACGAGTAAAACTTATTTATTATTATATACTATATTTGATTTAATAATAATATGTATAGTAGTTGGTATAATATCTAATTCACATACATAATTTCATTTTAAAATATGTATTTGACACAAATAAATAGCCCTAAAATGATTATAATAAGTACCATGACGGGGCACACCAGTGCCGTATCCAGAGGGGTGGGGGCGCTATTGGGCTTAAGCCCACCCCCGAAATATTTTATTTTAAATAGTATATATATAAATAGTGTATATATATGTTTTCAATTATTTCCCATTTTCCTATAAAATGGGTTAAATATGAATGTTTAAGCCCCCCCCCCCTCAAAAAAAAAAACAAAACCTTGGTGTCGGTACTGCAGCACACGATGCTATTGTGAATTACTGCGAAATACCTATCCTATCCAACGACACTCGACGGTACCGCCGGCACTCTGCAAAAGTATATTTGTTTCCCGAGGTTTCAAATATTATAATATTATTTACGTGACACACATTTATACATCATGCATATTATAATAAATGAAATATTTGATTATACCTCTGCGTGCGTAAATGGTTTAGATATGATTGTTTCGTCCCTACGAATTGTGCCAAACGGGACAAGCATTATTTGATATCGAGTGCTTATACAATACAATAATATATGCATAATATATATACATATATATATATAGATAATACCAAAAACGTTTTCGCGAGTATCCAAAGTGTATGGCCTCTTATGTGCTGTCAGAGTGGTGCACTGTATAGGGCAAATATAATGTAAAACAGAGTGTATTATAATAATACATAAGTACGCGGAATGGGCTAAAACACCGTATCGCATTATTCAAATCCAAGTAAACACCTATACCTATTACATATTATACTAAGCTGACACATATTCATACATATATACATATATTATATATGTACATTACGTTAAAGTTTACGCAACTTTCGAGAGTTGACATTTTTTACAAATTTTCAAACGATCACGTATTCGCGAAAGAGAAGATGTTATAATTATCTTATTTTCAACCACATAACATAATACTATATAATATCTTTCGACGAGAATAATGTGCGGATGTGACATCAGCCAGTCCCCGGCACAGCAATTGTAAAGGTAAATGTAAGTATGTATATAGTATTGCTCGAGTGGGAGGGAGGTCATATGAGATTTATTCAATAATTTTGGAGGGAATGAGAAAAATCTAATATTACCTATCGAATTAGTTATATTTATGATGGATCACGGACGAACAACATTTTAAACTAGACTTAATATGGACTATGAGGATGTCCGTAAACAACTGTCCGAATAAATCTCGGAAAGTACTTCGGAATTTAAATTTAATTATAAATCGATTAGAATAAGCAATATTAATAATACTGTATATTATATTATTATTATATCTTCTAAACTGAAAACATGTCGTATTTTATTTTATTTTATTTTCCATATCTATACGATCTTTGATTTAACATTACCGCCATTAGGTCCCACACATCGCTAATTTATATAATAATAATAAAAAAAAATAGTGGTTCTACCGCCTCACATTGAAAATCCCTGAACTCGCCTTAATATAGGTAGGACGTAACTCGTAGGTATTGTTGTCCAAAACTACCTCCCATATGTATTTAGTGATTATTGTGTATTCAGCAATTAAAAAAAAAAAACAAACACCGTTCATTTGTGAAAATGCAACCAATGAATTAAATTAAATTGAACGTTCGTTTGAATGTGAAAAATCGGTGTATTCATCCCTTATTATAGAAAAAAAGATTTAAAACAGGTAGCATTATACCAGTCAATTAAAATTATAATACTCCTTCGCTTTTATTTTATAAAACTACAAAAAATAACGTACCTACACAAAAAAAGTAAAATTCATTGAGTGCAGTTAAAGAAAGGTTGTATAACAGTTTTCAATTTTTCATTATTTTCAATTCGATTTTACTACATAACAAAACGCAAAGGGTATTGGATAGAATAGCAACAAGCCATTTCTCCGAATACTTTTCTGTCAAAAACAAACATTTGTACTGTATTTGTCACGTCTATATCGATTTCACGAGAGGAAACCATTTAAATGTAAAATGGCAATTGAAGAAGAAAACACTTGTACTTCTTAAGTCGTTTTATTTTATATTTTCCTTTGAGTAAATAATAAAGATCTGACAAATGGGGCTTAAATCAATTTATACTTTGAAATCGCATAAAAAATAGTACTTTGCTCCGTTTTTCAGTGATAATAGATAATGAATTGTAAATAAATATAATGATAAGTAAATGGCATCGTATAATTAATTTATTATCGTGTACCTATAATCAAAATAACATAGTTATAAACTTATATATAACATAACGTAACTATAATAAGAACAGATATTAAAGATAATATATTATTATATATTATAAAAAAAAAAATCAACAGTATTAATAAGGAATTTTTTTGTAAATATAATTAATATAAAAATAAAACGTAGATAATAGATATATTCCACGAGTTTAGAGGTAGGATAAAAATATCACATACACATTTAAGGAGAAGAAAGGAGCTATAATAACAGAACAGATGTTTGTAAAATATAAATCGATTCACCATCCATATCAGTGTTTACATTACACTTTAAATACTATTAAGTAATATTTGTTATATAAATATAGTATCTATTTAGCATATTTTTTCTAGAACAATTTATTTTAATAGTCGGTAAAAACATTGTTTCCTTCAGTAACATAATCGTAAAATTCACATAACATAAAATCATCACCATATAAATTATGTAAATACCTATAATCTATAAATTATTTAACTAGAGACTATACGCATTACGCGTATTACACATATTGTGTCATACAAAAAATTAGTTTTCATAAAAAAAAAACAAACTAAATATAAGTATATTATAACTCATATAATTATGATAAATTATGATATTTTTCGAAGTACAATATTAATACTTTTTAATCAACAATGAAAAGCAGCTATAAAATTAGTTTCGTCAGACAAATGGGTTCAGCGTTTTATTCTTTTTAAGCTTTTCGATCAAATTCTTCTTTATTTTTGCACGAAAGCTTGTTCCGTTTCATGACCATTTGTAAACACCCTTACTGCTGTAACAACTGGACCGTTATGGGTTCGCAAAAAAAAAAAATACCACTGCAAACTTTTTTACCATCTATTATTTTATACATATATAAGGGGCCTTGTCTAAACATAAACACACACACACACATATGCGCGTGCACACAATATACCTATATATATATATATATGTAGACCCCATAACTCACAAAGACGTCCACAAGTGTTATTTGCAATTCAAAACATTTTCCAGTATAAAATTACAAAGCTAATTTATATTTATCTAAGATCATAATTTTTTTTTTTGTGCGAATATTTTTTTAGTACCTATTATGTTTTCTATCATGTGGACATTAGTCCTAAAATAATAATAATAAAAAAATTAATAGTATAAAACGTTTAACAGGTACACATTTTATTATATAACTTAATTTATTTCTAAGAGAGACCAAACTACGTATGTTTTAAATGTTATAATGTTAAAATAAACTATCGACCGTAGACTTTAGTTAATGTATACATAGGTACACAAATTAAAACAACAATCAATAAGTGAATTTTAATTTTATATTTTATTTAATTGAAATTTAAAATATATATATAATAAAGTAGCTTTAATAGCGATTTAAGTGCTTTAGTAATTCTTAATTCTCTATATTATATTAGTTACAATTCGAATTTTGGAAATGAAATGTAAAATGTATAAATTACGATAAACAATTTGTTAAGAAAATCTGTTTTCTACTTAAATTGTTTAAATTAGTGTTGTGTTGCAGTATAATATTATAATTTCGACTTATAGAAAGCTTAAACGAGCATCAATTAGTTTTGAATTTGAATTTAAATCAATAATGAAAATAAGACAAGTGAATTAATATAATAAAATTAGAATTTTTAAAAGCATTCACTGACGCCGTTAATTGTATTTAATTTATGTCTATAAAACAAAGATAAATCTTCTATTAATAATACATACCTAATAATTAGCGGCATTATAAAATATAAATAACATAATTACATATTTTATAAATTAATTTATACATTATAATTATTACATAATAAACGGTGAGACATTATTTGAATGGGTTAGTTATTGATTTTTTTTCGTTTTGATAGTTCAAACTTCAAAGTATTTATCGATAACGCTTGAATAATAGATATATTAATAAATCATATTATAATAAATTGCCCTCATAACTCACTTATATTACATACTAATATGGCTATATCGGTAACTATTTAATTATCATCTGATCATATAATATCGTGTACGCTACACCGGGTCGTATTATATTATTATAAATTATAATATTGTACACAATATTACCATTATTAACAATCTCTTTTAATTCACTTGTACATTGTTCAACGCGTTTGAAAAATGACGTAGATACACTAATAAAACGTTACCAACCTGTCGCACACACACAATGTTGAACAAATATAGTAGGTACCTACTACCTACATAAAATGACAAAATGACGAATACTGTTTTTCGACCACGATACGTTTAAATGTATTATATTATATATTATTATAAATGAAAACAAAATATTAATCAAAATAACCGTCACAACTCACAATATCGTTTTAATGCGTTACGAGCCGCTAACCGCGGCAGTGAGTGTTTAATAGGGTCTCGTTAATAAAATATTTAAAAGCAAAGTGGATTGCTTTACACGTCGTGCACTGTAGCACCGCGAGCGTATATAGGTATAGATAGGTACATAATATGATATTATATCATTATAATAATCGTCGTTTCACGTATACAACTGTGTTGCAGCTAGTAACCAAATCAAAATCCTCTGCAATCATTTAATATAATAATATATTAGTATAACCTACTACAGAATACAGAGGAATATTGCACTCTTGTTATACCGCGTGGTTAACCACGTTATTACAATAACTGTTAAACAATGAATTGAATTTACTAAAAAAAGTTAAGAAATCACTCCCCCGCTCAATTCTTAAAACACGATATTGACTACACAATGTATGTACGTGCACATATGTAATTCACTCGTGCGATGATGTTAAACTGCAATATTGCCAATATTTATGTGATTTTATTGATGCCACGGTAGTGCTTCAGATCGAAATGAAAAATAAATTACGTATCACATTTAAGTACCACAACTCGGGTTCATATGCTATTTAATATATCGTGATAATAATGTTTATAATATATTATTATACATTTTATACTCTTTTGCTGCGACTGAGAATTCAGTTGAATATCAAAATACCAAAATACAGAAATAATATATTATATGGGATGAACCTCAGGTTCGAAGCCAACAACCACTTTTTTCTATAGGTAATTGAAATTCTTAAAACTTTATTTCAGAAAAATATAATTTTGTATGTACGATTCTGAGATTGCCATTTTATAGAGTAAATATTATTTAAGAAGCCATATTGATGGGGTAACACCCCCTCCCCCATCAGTATCAGAGTATTAGTATCTGTTGGCAACGAGTACTCGGTAAATTTGTTGGACATTTAGCATTTCTAAATCTAGTCAGCAGTTTAAAATACTACATCCCGTAAACATTTAAATAAACGGACACATATTGTGTAGTCGTATAGTTTCTCATTATTTTTACAACTATGTAGTATATAGATTAGTTATAAGAAACAAGCTTGATATAGGTAAACAAATATAAATTTAACTTAGTATATGCGTTAACTTTATCATCTAACTATTTAAAATAAAACAGATAGATAATCAATAACCATGTCGATATAATTTATTTATAAGTGTTTAAACTTTAGACTTGTTATATTTTAGTTATTTTAAATTGTAAATTCTTAATAAGAGATAAATTGGTTTTATAATTGCTAATATATTTTTGTAATTAATTATAAATAAAATAAATATGTACATTTTTTTATTCGGAAATATTTTTGCATTTAATAGAGATAGTAATATAAAATTAAATTATACAAAAATGTATATTGTTATGTTATGAACCAAAACTAAAGATATCAATATTTATTTATTATAATAATATACAGGTTGTACAATAAACTTAATTTAATAAATATCACGAAAAAAGCAATAGTGAATTGCTAAAAGAAAAACATTGAAAAATATACTCCATCAGGATATTGTTGATATAGTTAACGACATAAAAATATATAAATAGGTACCTACCTACATAATATATATTTTAAAGGTCCGTCACTGATATTTCTGTCACGTAAATTGATATTCATACAACATGAAATCATATCCTACATAGCTACAAGTGTATAATAACGATATCGATTTTCATATTTCTACTCGGGAAATCGCGCGATCGTGTAGTATCCATCCTGATTTAGTTTTTCTATTATACGCAAGTATTATAAATTTATAATACAACTTCAGTTATAAATGTCTTACCTAATAACCCTATCAATTGTAATATTATTACAAATTATCATCATTATTATAATATAACTCGATTAACCGTTCAACGATCGCTTCGGTGAAGTTATGTAAGATTTTTTTTTATATACTTTCCACCAGCAGCAGACTAATAATTATTAATTCGATAAAACGCACGAAAGGGGAAACCGCTATAGACGAACTACTACACCGCACGGTGCCACCCTTGACGATCGCTTCTATCAGGTACATGACGATTGCACGCGGTATACTAATGTGCTCACGTTTCGACATTTCACCATTAGTGTAATGAACCGAGCTTGCGCATAAATCGGAACTTACACAGTTACACGCCACCTTGAATTATTTTTTTTAATAATAATCTATAGAAGTTTTAAAACAAACCAAAGCATTTCGTTTGGATTTCACGGATTGAGAGCAATACCTTGTGGTTTAATAACTATTAATAACTCAATAGAATACGTCACGTGTCGTGAATATGCGCGTAAAAATAAAACGCGTCTACGAATATAGTAACAAAACTATCGAGATGTGACAACTGCAAAATTTTAATTTTTGAAAAACTTTTATAAAGAATGATACATTTTGAGTCTTAGCGAAGTGTATACACAACTGAACCGTGGTTATATTTATAAGAAAAATAAATAGTATTTTCAACAATAATAATGATAATTGAAAATCGGGCACAAAGCCAGATGAATCCGCGCCGGCCAACGAATCAATTAGAGCGGTAAAAATGTTTTTGTTCCGATAAAAAATATGTCCCTGATAATATATTACAATAAACATTTCATTTCACTTTTTTTTCGAAATATTAATTACTTTATGAGGAGACGTGTACCGTGTACACATAAATAAAACCTTAGTCAACGGTTATAGTTCTAGAAACATAAAAATATAATATAAATAACACATAATATATGTATGTACGTATTATATACATACATTATAGTTGTCAAAAAATATTATGCACCTATATCACTATAATAAATTATAACAACATAAACTAGGTAATGAGATATTGCGTGCCGAAAACTTGGCGGAAACTTAAAGTATAAATAACTGGTATGCAGTTCATTTTCAATTATTATAAGGTGATACACTTAAATATAATAGAAAAATATGTTCGTATAATAAAACCAACCCACTCGAGAATTAGTTGAGATTAATGTTTAACCGTTCGCAGAAATCGTAAGTTTTGAACGGTTTGGTTAACACGGTTCAATTATTTCAACAGCTCGTGTGATGGATTCACGTTTAAAATCTTTATAGAGTAAACGACACATTTATTTAATATTAAAACGTAATCAAATAGTTTAAATTTTATTCCACGACCGATCGACGAATACAATGATTTCGCAATGACCACATTCGTCGTGCTACACCTATAACGCTGGTATTTCTGCAATAAGTAGCATACCATTATAGTAAGTGTGTAGCGGGTTATAGTTTATAAATCTTTATAAACCCAGCGAACGCGATCAAACAATATATTAGTTGTATTATAGGCACACGTAAATAATTTACGGAACACGCGTATAGTTCGACAACAATCATTAGAAGTGTATTGTGTGCATATATATTACACAGATCACTGCCGTATATGCAAGTATACACAAACTGCTGCACACGCGTACCACTGCACGCGATTTGCCGTTATATTTAGTTTATTTTATTGTTGTTTTTGTAAAAAGGTAAAACACGATTTCATGGAGGATAAAAAAAAAACAAAATCCAATTACCATAATGGCACTTCCTATGTAGGCGCAAAGAATATGTATGTGTGTATATATATATATATATGTATATACCTATATATTATTATTTTTTTCGGCGTGCTTTAATCGTTCCGGGCCGCGTGAGGCGACGGAGCAGCCGAAGGAGCAGAAGAGGATGGACCGACGCGATTGATTACCTCCTCGGTAAAATAAAAAAAATAAATAAAAAATGCGAAAACTAAAAAATACGACTACCGACACGAAATAAATACTATATATATATATATAGAGAGAGAGAGAGAGAGAGAGCTGCCCGCCGATGATAGTACCCTTGTATAGGTTCAACGGTCCGAGGCCCGTGGGGCGGGCGGTGGTTATAATCGTGTCAATCCCGCCGACGTCGCCGGGGCCGAATTAATGACCTCGCGCGCGCGGAGAGTCGTCTCGCCCCCTCCTCATAATATATATATATATATATATGTACTAAGCACACCGCCGCCACTACCAATCGTACTTAAACTGCACACTGTTATATATTATTATACATTTTCGGGGAGATCCTTCGTCGTCGTCGGAGGGCGCAACGCGCAAAAGAGGAAGTGGAAAAGAAACGGCGGCGGCGGGTTAGGGTCGTTAATTCGTATATATACGAAAAATGTTTATGAGTGTATGTGTGTGTGTGTGTGTGTGTGTGGCGCGCGTATTGAGCCATTAGCGTGTTTTATGTAGTTATAATAGGCGTCACCGCCGCCGTCGTAGCGGTCCTCCTCGCCGCAACCCCCGAAACACTTTGCTCCGCCACCCCCTTCGTTGTGTTATATACTCTCTTGGCGGCGGCGAACAGTTCGTTTTATTGATCTCCCTCCGCCGCGCGCTTCCCCCTCCACTGTACCGTATGCCATTCTCGCCGCCGCCTAAATCGTCCGTACTCACCCCCGCGTGGGTGGATAGGGGAAGGTATACGCGTGTATATATATATATATATACACACACAAACGATATTACTACGACTCTTGTTAGAAAACCGTTTGTACCGAATAAAACGCTCGTTTTAACTCTATTATATATATACCTTTTGTGCCACGCGCGCGCTACACTTTCGGCGGCGAACGACGGGGAGTGGTGGTGGTGGTGGTGGTGGCGAGAGAGGAGCGGCTTTGTCACGGCGCCCCGGCTGCACGCGGAGCACCACCAGAAACTGTTCGCGGGGGGGTTTATGGTGGCAGTGAAGTGGGCGGCGGCGCAACGCGGTCGTCGGTCGCTTCCCGAAAACTTTTATATTATTATCATTATAATTATTATTTTAATACGATTTTATATTCAATATTATACTTAGTACCGACAATTATTATATTATATATTATATATTATATTATATCATTATCTATAGGTAAGTGAGTATAAAAGAGTGAGTATATACACTCTCCGGGCGGCGGTGCAGCAGGTCTCGTCGAGGATTTAACTTACTTACCGTTGATTAATTAATAATAATATGATCTAATTATTAAAACGACAGAATAACACCTAACGGGTTAACGAAAAATTTTCATTAACTCAGACGTTCTCGCTGTACAATAACATCGTGCGATAATTTTCGTCGCGGTTTTTCGAAAAACTACAAAAACAATAACAATAATATTATTGTACGAGAATGTGTGTATAATAACATACGTGCGCAATGAACGCTCTCTTTATTGATTTTTTTTTTTTATTATTATTATATAATACGAGTAATACTATATACTGACACCACCGTATCATGTAGCCTTCGCCGTTTTATTAACAATAATAAAACTCACGGGCCGTGAAAAACGTTTTATTTGTTTTCCATGCACATAACAAAAACGAACAAGTTTATTATAATATTATAATAACACTTCAGTAGACGAGAGCGGTGTATTTTTCCCGTATGATTTTTCGATTTCCCATTCGAAACACACACATATGTACTGTGTACTATATACTTAAACTACGATATAATAACACATAGGCGGACTTCCCATACACGATAATAAACATACGTACTACACTCGACGTCTGCTCTTTAAATTTCTATTATTGGTACACAACTGATATAGTTGATAACTGTTTATTATATTATATAATAAATAAATATGTACCTAAACTTCCGTTGCGGAATCTCGTGAGACTGCATCTGTTTTATATAAAAGTCTTTATAGATTATAATATTATAATATAGTTGTCGTGCCGCAATTCGCATTTCTACATAAGACAGAGATACTAAATAGGCACTCGCGGTGCGACCCATAGATAAACGATATGTAAACACATAATATGGTATTGCGAACGTCGTACAAACATGAATCCTGCGCACCCGTGAGGTTATAGGTAACAATTTCCCGATTATCAAATATTTAAACACTACAAAATTAAACGGTCAGAAATATTTGCGACAAACACTTATATTGTACTTGTAAAGCTTAAAAAATCGAAATCGTATACAAATATAACATAAGTAATAAAGTCGAATATTGTATTAGTCTAAACTACTACAACTTATAAGCATTAAGCGTAACGACTTGTTTATAATTTATATACAGGTAGGGGTAATTATAGGCTATTATTGTGGCAGTCAGTAGACCCCCTTTATTTGAATATTTTAATTTTCTGACACCGAATAAATTACTAGCACTGCGTACGACAAAATGAAAATATTTTAAATGGTACATTCAACAGGTTTAACGTCGTATATGTATATACGTTCAAAATATCAGTGTATATGTAAGATTTTTGTTCGCGCAAAAAAACGATTTAAAAATCGGGATAATACAGACGAGTATAAAATGAGCTTTGAATACAACGTTATATCCCATTTATAATAATATGTTTATAGCAATATAAATACGCTCCGTATCAAATCCCATTAATTATATGGACAAGATCCGTTTTCTCGCATAAACGCAAGTGATATAGTTATTATACAGGGTTGAAGCATGACGTACAATATAATATGTTATGTTTAACTGCGTCTATTAAGCCTTATTTAAAAATCGATTTGGCAATAAACGAATACGATTTAATGTTTAGCTCTCCAAAATCGACGGGGCCACGAGGAAACGACCTTATACCATGTACAAATATTATAAGTATAACTAATATAATGATATATATTGGTCGTTATATACATATGCACAGTATACATAATATATAGTATATACATAGGATGATTCACTATTCATCGATAACATGGTCAACCCACCCCCTGTTGTCCTTTAATAATGCATTTATATAATTTTGATTTTTCCAGTCTAAAGCTATGTTTCCAAAAATTTAAATTTTTTACTATTTAAAGAGTATCTACAATAAATACCAAATGGTTAATACAAACTTTTTTTTTCAAATGAAAAACATCATTTTTTATTATTAGTTGTTGAATTGTTGAATTTATTTTGAAATTGTTATTGATACTTATTAAAAGAACATTCGTTTCTGAATAACTTTTCCAATTACATTAAAAATTCAAGAAAATTGATCCTAAAGTATACTTGAAATCCCTACAATCAAAATTTGAATACATTCTTATAAAAATAGAAATTAGGGGTTAGATATACTTGGTGATCACTGTATATTAGGTACGTATACATAAACTTTGTCAACATTGCATTATGACCATTATGTTATCTATCCATTTAGAATACTATTGTTTTATATGAATAAAGCGTAGGTACGATACTACGATATACTATTATAATATTATATTATAAATTTCCTGCAGTTTGCTTATACATTTTCTGTATGGATGATTTTATTAGATCTATGTGTGATATGTGGATGCAGAGGAGTTGGTTTGTAAAACGAAATAAAAATAACATAATACACAATAGCTGACGCTGAATACATAATTTTAAATAATTTGTGACTCTCATGTAATGCCTTAAAAGGCGAAACATAATATTAACTATATAAATAGTATTATTCCAACAATAACGGAACTGATTTTTTTTTTTCAAAATTAATAACAGATAACTGAATTATTGAAATAAACATTTTATAAAAAAATTGAAAATACACACGAATCGTCGTCAAAACAAGAAAACACTGTATTGTTATTATTAAGCATGATAATATTTAACAGGAAAACTTTTATTTAAAACTCTCTATATTATAATTCCAAACAATATCAAAATAGATATATATCGTTTACTTTTCGCACAAAATAAATATACACGATGAGGAATAATAAAAGTACTACTATATATATGCATGCACGATACACAATCTATACAATACACTATAGTAATTATACTGTATACACACCTATCGAGTACCAAAATACAGCTTAAATCGAAGTTTTAATTTCATAAATACTCTCTATAAAAATATTTTAACACTTTAATTACAACCATAAAAAAGTTACGTTTGGTCCGACTTATTTCAAAACAACACATTTATTAATAAACTTTATTCTTGTAACTAATGGTCGTTTTATTCTACACGAGCGAGCTGCCAAAAAAACGATTTAGTTTATTTTAGTGTTAATAATTTATTTTTAAAAGCCACAATATAACGTTTACCGTGGAACACATAATATTCAGCTTAAAATATATGATGAATTATTATTATCATCAACGTCGTTATCGCTATCTTAATACCTCATCGAAGCACGAAGCACCGATATTTTTTCATTTATATATCACACCAACAACGGTATTTAAATATCGAATGGAGCGTTTTCTCTCTTCAATCGCAATGCTCAGAACAATCGAGGGGTGAATAATAATTATAACATGACGTAATAATATTATCTGCACTACTCACAGCGAACTGCAGTAATTAGGTGTGTTTTGAGTTTCGTTAAAGTTTAAAACAGTCAACATTAGACCTTTACGGACAAGTGAAATAGTGAATTATTGACCAACTGCTACACTGCTCTATGCACTATATACACATATACAATATACGACATAATGTACAATATGAACTACCGTATAGAACGACCTCTTAGCATATTAGATATACTTTTTTTGTTGGTAGCACTCCCCCTCGGTAGTTTTATACGCGCGCACAGAACAATGGGAAACAAAACGAAAAGCAACCCCTTTAATACGTCAGACTTTTGGAGTGACATCTGAATAATTTTACAAAGAACATAAAAGGAAGTTACATTTAAACGTGAACGTGACGTCAACAAACGAGTAATTCAAGTGATGAAATATAGCGTTTTCCGTACGGCCGTTTCACGTTAAACCTAAGAAGTTCTTGCATATTTTTTCCGCCACTTTCCGAATTTCATTTCGAGAATTTCTACTCCAAAAATTTCCGTAGCCCTTTTTAACAACAGTTTGTTCCCGTGTAGAAAATCTACCATTCTTCCGTTTGAAATTATTGTTCACTCCAGATTCGCGCGATAACATTTCTGAATCTGGTTTTATGCATTTTTACGCAGCCCAAGTCTTGATAAAGTATTCAAGTACACAACAAGAAAGATAATTTCTGAAATTCTGATAGTTTGTGTACACTAAGCGTATCTACATAGGTATGTAGGTTGTGTGAGAATTGTAATTAAATTTTACTTACGGATCAGTTTCGTGAACGGCAGGGCAAATTAAGTTTATTAATTAAATTACATTTCGTGAATCCGAAAACGGCGACAAACTATATATAATAATACATGACGTAAATACCTGCTTTTGTAGTTTTGTGTTAATAGTCATCCGATTGCATAATAATATTACAGCAGAGAAGAATAATAATGTAAAAAATGAATTAAAGTTTATACTTTATAGGCTTATAGCTTATTTTATTACAAAACACAACCGTATTACGTAATGTATGTTTTATGAGACATAATATCATCTGTGTATAAAATATAAATTATGTATAAAATACTTGCGTGCTTACTCAAATACTATTAAGCAATAACGACGAGAATAAACACACACGCGTTTTATTTATTATAAATAATGAATTAAATGTCTATCATAAGATAAACGCACTCTGCAGCATCTGTATTGTAACGGTTTGTATAATAATATGACCGCACAAACGCGGTATATAGGTATAGGACAATCTCGACGTGTTTCCGAAAAAAGTTAGGTTGTTTTTAGGGTGATCTTAAATGGCAAACAGGCAAACTGATACGCACCAATGATAAATGTACCAATACGTGAAAATAATATAATATGCGTATAGCGATTGCGTTTATAATAATAATATTATTCACGTGTTTAATCGATATTTATTTAGGATTGGTATTATATACATTATACACATCAAACCGCTGTGATGTTGTAATATACAAAACGGATCACATAACATCGGACAGTTATATTGCCTATTAGGTTCGTATGGTACTTACATAGTATAGCAGATGATATAAACGGATCGAGAGAGTTGCAGTGAGCTGAGAGAGAAAAGTAGTTTTAGATTGCAGCCATATAAACGGACTGCTGCAGTAACGCAGTTATCATCTCTCATCGGCAATTAAGTACATCAGCGACCGGCCTACCTATTTATTATATACATATGCATTATAGCTATATTATGCCTGCCTATACTTACTAACCCTTAATGATGTGGCGCGGAAGTCGATTATACGGATCGCCCTCGTCCCAAATCACACGCCTTACACACGTGTACATATAATATAACGCATAGAAATTACCTTGTAATATACAAAATGACTTACTAAGCAAGTCCACTCTCATTTTTAAATTTAAAAATAAATTTATTCAAATTTTCCGTAACTCGTAAAATTTTACTACAAACTTGGTTAGAAAACAATTACACGTGTAGCGTTCATATACAATATTTTAATATGCATCTACTACCGGTACTTTTTCAAGCATCTGCCGGCTGGGGTGCGAGATGAAATACACTAAATTACACGTTTACTTTTTATCGTCGACCGCGAATATTATTCACGTCAAATGCGTTTTTTATGCAATTTTTATTTTTAAGTATTCAATCTTTCCCGTTGGTCGCGCGATTTGCGTGCAGTCGATTTTTCTTTTCAGTATTTCTCGTTGCCGAATCGAAATTGGCAATTTGTATCCCCCTTCGTCTGACAGAGCAAACACAGGCAAAAGCTGTGCCCGAGGTCGTCATCATCGCCGTCTATGAAATGCGTTTAACGCCACGCGTGTACCTACCAACCCGCCACTGATACGAGCAATTACGCGTATATATACGTTTCCCACATTCACCGAACTATAAATCCGTTTTTTTCTCCATTTGAAATTCACAAATCACATCACGTATCCACACAACCATTGTTCCGTAGTTAATAATAATGTATATATAAATCTACTGGTCTGAGAAAAGGCGTGTGCTGTGTAGTAAACCCATCGTAGTGATGGATCCGGATATCGATTTTGGAGATGGCAGAAATGTAAAACTGTAATTTTGACTGTGCATAAAACTGTACAAACACATAACGTATGTAAATGTTACTATGGCGATAGGACCCAATTAACCCTACACCACCCACGTTATAGACTTACATAGCTTATAAAGTTATTTTTACAAAATTCTTGAGTTGTTTACATTATATTATATTATTTTAATTAACTCAGATAAACAAGGTGTGACGATGTCAGTGGTCTGAGAGGGATGGGAAAGAATCTTTTGAGGTGGATGGTAAGCGTTTGGGTTAAAAGCGTAGTAGGTTATACTAATTTGGTACGTGCACGCGCGGTTTAATAGCAGGTTAGGGCGAGCATAATGACGGTAAACATGCTTTTCGCCTCTCATGCTTTTTAAATATTCGCCATGCCACCGATTTCATCGTTATTTCAGTAATTATTAATTTTATGTGGGTATGCTATGTAGTACAGCGTATAATATTATATTATATTCTAAGCCACACATCATTAGAAAATAACAACGAAAAGTCGTGTTCACCCAGTTTACTTCGGGCAAAGGTCGACAACGAACGAATTTTCGGAATATCGAAATTATGTGGCGGAGGTGGATTGACTCACGAATCTCGACCGCACACACGCGCATACCGCCGACGATGACGTATTGACGTGTATGTATATAGTACAACAAACAATATGTGCAGGGCCCCCACAAGGGGGGGGTCAGGAGGACCCATGGTACTGGGGCCCGGACTTCCGAGGGGCCCGGCGTCCGTGCCGGGCTAATAATAATTACTTCAAAATATATTAGAAAAATGTTTTAAATACTTAATTTTTTTTTCAAGATTCAAGTATTAATTATTTTAGGATTTTTTTAATCAACTCGAAAATCATATGGGAAATATATAGCTTAAAATTCTAAATATTATAATATCACACCACTATTAATAACTTGAAAACAATTGATGGCCTATAAAATTTTTCCTTCTCTTTCCGTTACTAGTAATAACCAAAGTTGGTTTATTTATAAATGTATAAACGTTGTATTTTTGTTCGTAATAATTTAGTTTTCTAGATATATAGATATATAGATATAGATTAGTTGTCTAGATATAAATGTTAGTTTATATTTATATATTATATCGTTATGTTATATTATTGTCGTATATTTATTTTGTGTAAACATGCAGTTCTGTTCTATTTTTCTACACATAGACATATTAAATATTAAAACATTTATTAATATTTATTAATATGTCTATGATTCTTCATTGACACACAAAAGTAGTGGTTATGTCTACGGAATTCATAATAACTAATTTATAAATAACTATGATAGGAACAAAATTTATAATCCGAATTGTAAGCAATATTTATATTTATACAATAACTGATAATTTGTTTCATTTTAGTTTCTACTATAACCGCGTATCGTATAGGCACGTCATACCTACAAATTTGTTGATATTTTATTTTTTAATTATACCTACATACTCCTATAATTTATATTTAAAACTAATATTTAAGGTATATTCATGTTGAAAAATAAATTGTTATTTAAGAGGGGCCCGGATTTATTTGTGTACCCGGGCCAAAAATATGATGTGGGGGGCCTGAATATGTGCATGTCTATTCATGTATATTATAATATTAGTATAGTAGGCGTGTAAAGTAGGAGCTATGAGAAAGGGGATGGACGAACCTGATCGGTGCAGCGCGGGTATTTAAGTTGTGTGCGTAAAGTATTATTATAACCTAAATTGCTAGACGAACACGTGGGATATTCACAATAACAATAAACCCCGACACTGAAATACTTTACGATAATTAGCGGTACAGACGGAATGTTCGGCTCGTTAGCGAATTAATATCCGTAATAGCAAAACTCGTTTCGGCACGCAACGCTCCGATGCCCATCATCGACACGAATATCTTACGCCTACGCTAAACCCCCCCCCCCCACCCAGCAATCTACGCACGCACCACACACACACACGCATTGTAAACTTAACTTTTGCTCTATATACGCCTAATATATGTGTGCGTGTGTGTAAATTACACGATGATATATTATTTGCTTTTGCTATACGCACGAGACAGTTATTATTATCAAGCTGCAATGCGTTCTACAATCGACGTACTGGCGCCGGCGCCGATCGAATTTGGCGTCGGGTAAGGGTGGAGGCTACTGTTATCTGGTATGCTATTATTTTCACGATAATAAACAACCGCATTTGTTTTAGTTATTTCATAGACGTGTATACTATATATACAGATCTTAGGTTTATTCAAATAAGTCCTTTCAAAATAACATGGGGATTTTATGCATTAGGTAGACAGTAACAGTTCTTCTATAATGTTATATGAGAGAAAAACGATTTGGATGATGACACTGCGAGCAGCAGTACAGTATAGTAGCAGCATATTATATAATTGATAGGTAAAGGTAAATTTGACAAATTTCTACTGCAGGCTACTAAAGCTATTACCTTAAAAGATTAAATATTTGTACTGATTATTGCGCGAAAAATGAATATAGATGCTAGTCACCCCTCTTCCTATACCGGTTAGTAAATACAATATATTATATAGTAATAATGTAGTAAAAGCTACACAGCTTCCCTCGACAGCGATTGACACGGGTTTGCACAATTGAGTATTATAGTTATACCTTATTTGTATATACTTCTAGCGACGCTTTTGAATCGAAGCATTGTGATATATATATAATAACTATACAGCATAATATTATATATTAAGCAGATCGATTCTCGTTCATTAAAAAATAAAACTATATAATATTATCTGTTATATTGAAGTACGTCGTATAATAGTAGGAAAAAATCGACTAGTAAAAACATAAAACGATACTATATTACATGCACTGCACTACTGCAGTATATAATATGTAATATAGATGTTTTTTTATAATTATTATTAACACACGCACATTATATAGCCAAAGGACAAGCAGCAAACCACTTTTTCCGTATCTATCGAGAACGGTATTGTTTCTCGATAAACGTACGTAATATTGCTGGAAAAAAATTTAAACGTCGTGTGGGCGTATATGACGCGTTGCTCAGAGATTATCGCCCACTGTGCGCGCACACAGACGATACTGTATAATGTTATTATAGGTCTTTCTCTAACTCGGTACAGATCTCTGAGCATATATAATACATATATATTTTAATTTGATAGTTATTTTCCGCCGGACCATCTCGATCGTTATCTGTCGCTATACATATAATTTTTATTATATTGCAGCCTATATTATGTCTATTCAGCATAATATAATAATAATATTAACAATATTATATATTATATTAAATATTAATATACAGCGGTCTCGTAATAAACCGTTGTCGTGTGTATGTGTACGCATATTATAATATAATATAATATGTATAGGGGAAATGTTTAACATACGACGACGTTTAGATAAGATAAAGGTTCATGTGAAGAAAACAAAAATTACCATTTAATAGTCCTCGTCCTTATAATATTATTATTACGTTATAATACAAGTGGGCGACGTAAAAATGCTGCTGAGACGACAATATCGTATTGTTCGATATAATATATAATATATACTATAGATATTATGATTTTATTTATTTGAATAACATACGACGCGCTCGACGTTTAGAAAGCGGATGGCAATGACGTCAACGCTCGTGAACGATTGCGCATAAATCACGGGGATAATATTATTGTTTTCGTATTTCGCGTATACGCACAGTCGTCTGTCGATTAATTTTGTACTTATCTATACCTTTAAAACGCATATAATGTTTGTATATATATATAATGTATAACGGCATTCGGATAATAATACTAATAAGAAAACAATGTACGGTTGTATAGGATTTACGACATAGAACGTGCGCGGTGTTTTTTTCTGAGGGATGTGTAATATTGTATATATTTTATAAAACATTTTTATACTTAAAGCAAGCAACGAATCCTGTAGTTTTGTGGAAAACGATACGCGTCAAAAATATCAAATTTAATTGGTCAAATTCGTGTTGTTTTTACCCTAGATCGTTACGCGCCTATAATGTATACAGCTGTGCGGAAACTGTGAAAAAAGTTTTATACAAAAGCTATTACGTTTTGTGGGCGGTGTAAGTCTATAGGCAGAGCACATTTTTTTAACGTCTGTGTATGTAGTTATATAATAGTATAAATTAATAAAAACAACCCTCACCGCGATTTAAAATTATTATTTGACATGAGCTGAAACTGTATGAGTTAAATAAGTATATAGATACGACTATTTTGATAACAATGACTTTTTACATGTATTGTTGTAAAATGTTGAAGTATAAAATAAGTATAATAATAAACACACCGTATTAGTTTGTATATAGGTAGGTACCAGACATCCATATACGGGACTTGACAATGGATAAAGTAAATAACTTAAACGTTTTAACGGTGCAAAAAAAAGTTTGTGTTATAATGTAATAAATAATAATGTATATAATACATACCAAAATGCCAAATACATGATACATGATACCTATACAAAATTATACTTTGATGCAATGCATGTAATAATAATAGAATATTGTACATGTAAAAATCGTCTAACGGTGAATAATATAATATGACTATTGAAATGCGATTCAGAATTTACACATCAAACGTTTAAACGAATGACAAATTGTCTTATTCGTATTGCATTGTATTTTTATAGTAAATTCTGTATTAGGTAATAGGTATATTACGTATAGGAAATAAGTTGTAGTACGTATATACTTATTACTTATATCATACAAGACATTTTTTTCTCTTTTAAAAACCACGTGGTTTATTATACAAAATGTCGCCGTAAGCTAAAGTATGTACGGTATTTATATTGTTTATACTGTATATTCTAGTTAATTCGATAAATCGCGTCTCATTAAATCAGCAAAACCATTTTAACGTGATATTAAAGGCAACGGAAACACAGGATATCAACAGAATGACACATATACTGATATAATAATATTATTAATATGCACTGTACAGGACAAACAAATATAAAAATACTCTATGATTGCCAATAATTATATGCCGATGCCCGATGCCTATATATTTCGCATCGGAGAATGTATAAATTTTAAGTATATTATACATATGTATATGTATATAGCAAAAGATGTATGCGTATATACCTATACTGGCTATACTGCATACATCGACATCGATATCCTCGATAAACGAACTGTAATAGCTTCCTGAACAGACTGAACACTCCTTCAAATCAGCAGCATCCATTTCCGTTTCCAACAACTGCTCTAATAATAATAATAACGTGTTTAAAAACGTGTTGATCGAACACGTAGAAAAATCATATGGTCGGTGGAAGTTTACTCGTTTTTATAATCGTCGGAAAAACGTTGCGATAATTACCGTCTTAGTTCAACTATAGCTACAACCCGTTTAATATAATATACCTAAACTGCTGCAACAGAGTAGTTTATTATGACAAATACCAATTATTATTATTACATCGTATCAACGGGGAATTGCGAAGGACGCATTGACGAGATCAGACTGACGGCGAGTACTGTAAAAATAACAAACATCGATTTCTATAACATATACGCGTCCCGTAGTTCATTGATTTAAACTAAATGGAGATTTTATCATCCTTCCAACGTCCAGAGTGGAAAGGAACTTCAAAAAGAAGGAATGTGTATTGTGCCACGTGGTATGTTCTTGGGAGCTTAGAAACGACGATTGATGTAAAAATAAGTATTATTAAATAAAAGAATCATAGAAAAAAAGGTATAATATACATGTGAAACATAATACACTAATATAATATATATATTATATAACATATACAAAAATATTGCTATTTATTATGCACGATAAAAAAAATAGTACAAACTATTATAATTTCGACTACAGCAGAACTCGAGAGATGAAAAAAATCAAACGATCAAAATCGAAAGTAAAACTGTACACAGCTGTAGCTTTATTAACATTTCTATAATACATATAAATATTGATATAGGTACCTACAGTAATGGTAAATACAATATAACTGGAAACGCCGACGTTGTTGCGGTTTGAATATACATCGATCGATAAAATGGCTTTATTAACCTTACATAAACACAATACATAACTATATATCTACAATTATAATTATATGCATTCACGTATATATTTTTTCGTTAATACTTTTACAGTTTTAGAATTTTAGATATATTAATATTCGCATGTAAGTAAACATGCGTATAATCTGATAATCTGATGAATATATTCATTAATACAATTTATGTTTGCACACGTTGAAAATTTTTTTTTGAACACGCAACATAATGCAACGAAAACTATATATATATATAAGCTTTAAAGAGTTCTAAAAACATTACATCCGGTCATTTTGGTTTTTAATATTATAAAAACATAACACGTGAACAATGGAAACGTTTTTAGTCGCAATAACAAACACTATATTCGTTTATACACGTCAATTTGTGCTTATACAGAAACAAAATCGAATGATATTTTAATTGAAAAATAAACATTTTTTTAAAATTTTTAATCTTAGTTAAAATAATATTGTCGTAAATAATGTTGCGATATATTCAATATATTGTCACACTATCACATATAATATAATAATACGAGTATTTGTACTTACTATAGTCTATTAATCTATAATGTACAATTCTACTAGAAACATGCTGCAGTGTAAATCAAAAGAGTATTATTAATTTATCGTTTGGAATACAGTTTGCTAGATTTAAATGCTACAGAATTTCGCTTTGTATAACCGACACAAATTTCCCCAAGTATAAAATGAATTATGGAATTTCATATTTTTGTTTTAATGGCAATTTATGCATCCGGCGTACCTATAAAAAAAAATGTTAATACCGTAATACGTAATAACGGTTTTTATACCTAGCGACCTATTTCAACCCTATCAGACAGATCTGACAATGAAGGATAATAAATATTCTCATTCTTGCAAAAGAATAGGAATTGAAAAAATAATAATCTTGTGCTACTATTATATATTGTTAATTATTTGTTTTCACTGTGGTATATTTCACTTATTTTATACTCGACGAACTAGAGTTTAGAGAAATTCAAACAACCCCAAGTGGTATAAAACCATATTTATATTATTTAATGTGCGCCGAATTATTGCGTGATATTACTATAATAATCGTACACATATAATATATATTTATACTTTAATATATATTGTGTATACACAATTGAGAACCATCGCAACAATTTTATCCGTTTTCTATATAATCAATAATATATGTTGTATGTATGTTTGTACAAAATATACGTATATATGTATGTACCTATTACATTCTGTTGTACATGCATTATGCGAATGCTTGTGTGTGCTATATTGCATTTACTCCTAACCAGGCAAACTAGGAAACCAATACGCAGTAGATCGCATTATTTTCAATATTATAAATATGTTGTCAGATATGTCTACGGAACATGATATTTTAACATCCAGATTTGAGTGTAGCATGTATATAATATATTACAATATGTACGCATAAAGCCCTATTCTAATAATTTTCGGTTTGGACCGTATTCGTATTTCTCTCGAATTTGACGCAGGCTATATAGTATATTATTGCCTGTACAGTGTACAATACCAAGTACAAAAGTATCTACACAGAACTAAATTAACAAAACGCAAACAACGGGCTCACAATAAATAATCTATAATTTTACATAATATTCAATTTTATAACTTTTATTGGTGTCCTATTTCGTATCGAAATCGTCGAACAAGGTCAATTTACATATCAATTTTATTTTTATTTTTATCTAAGACTAAAAGGAACAGCATTGTAGAATTTACTATTTTTTTTTCTACATTTTTAAATCAACAAAAAATAATAACAACGCACTGCTTATATAATATTATATAACACATTAAAGTTTTTAGTTTGTATATTGTATTATGTTTAATCAGTTTAATGTTTCGTCGAACAAACAGATACCTCTTATTATATATATTTATTATTTAAAACGTTTTCAAAGGGATTTTTAGAAATAATATAAGCGATTACGGTATTTCACAAACACACAGCAGCGCTTTAATAATTTCATATTAGTTTATAATAAATGCATAAAATTATCCGATTTTTTTTTTAACACATCGTCGCTTTTGTCCATACGTATCAAATAACGAAATAAGAGAGATAATTATTATACATTTCAATTTCTATTATTTTAATAGTACCCAGACTTAGTTATCACGCTTTTTTTATATGAAAATGTTAATTCTATTACGTATCAACGTATCACTAAAATTCAGTGTTAAAATAATTATTTTATTGGAAATCTGTTTTTCGTCCAAACAGTAACGATAAGTGTAATTTAGTACACTTATATACCTATATATAACTCTATAAATGGTCGCATTTCACTGTATACACCATTTGTCGAGTTCTCACTTAACAGCTGCCAACTTATAAGATCATATAAGTTTCTGTAAACTTTTTGGTAATTAAGCTATAGCATGTATAAACTTGTAACTTATGAGTATCATTCATTTAAAATATCTCATTCCAAATTAATTTAAATATTAAATATCTTAAGAATTTCTTCATATTCATATGATATACTTCAGTATTTATATAATTAAATAATAAATCGCATTCTATAATTCAGTAATTAAAATGTAAAATATGCAAGTACATAAAAAAGAAAAATCTGATAAAATTTAAGTTTTAATGAATTACCTATAATTAGATAATTTACTTAAAAATATAAATATATCATTTTAATATATGATAAATACAAATTCCAAAGTTATCAATCTTTATATACTTACTATTAAAAATATTAATGCAAAATAGCAATGTGTATTATAATATGATTTAACGAAACTTTTAATTTAAAAATAGTGTTAAGAACAAATTAGTTGTTTAATTATTACATATTTGATAAATACGAATATGATAGATAATAATATATCTAACAACCAAAAGTAGGTACAGCAAAGGCCAAATATGTGCGATTATATTAGTTTTTAATCGTTGTTTGTTTCGCAATTTATGTAGGCATTACGTCTATAACAAATGTATACAAAAAACAAGGACGTTTGAGAATTGCTGAATACAGTATTACATATATAGGCTGAAATATCGATGTCGATTGAAAAAAAAACAACCCAACCGTGAAAAGATTATTATTTCAGTAGTACGATATAACAATAATATAGCTAATATAATAATATTATAATCGTATATAATATAATATATATTATATAGGTAGCCATAAATGTATACGTTAAATCGACAATACGGTTTTACGAAAGCAACCAATTTGTGCCAAATAAATTTTGTTAACAAAACTATATATCTACAGTAGATACATGTAAATATACATAATATTATATAGTATTATAGTATTTAAATATGTGCTCACCGAGATAATGTTTAGCAATTACGGATTAATAATAATCATTAATAGAATTAATAACGAAAAAGAATAAAAAAAATAAAATACGTATAGATAGGGACGATGTGGTATCCGTCGACCTCCAATATCAACTAGGTACTAAAACCAAACAACGTATTCATAATAAATAATAATAATTGATTGTTTTTTTACAAATTCAAAACAAAAGACGATGATAGAAAAATAAATGATGTAAAACATTATAAACGAAATCCTTGTTTTATGTTTTATTAATATTTCGAAATACTGTCACGCGTTACAATAATATTTTAAGGTGACACGTTAAAAGTTGAATCAGTTGATTCATAACAAAAAAATACAACTGAGAACAATATTATTTTCCTTGTCTTGGCATACCTAGGCTTTTATTAAGAATTTAGATTTTTTAGAATAAGTTATTATTTATTGTTAATATTATAATAATATACATTAAACTAAAAAATAAAATTTAATTTTAAACAAAATGCTGTCTAAATAGCAGGTTATGTTACATACCAGTATTATGATAAATTTTTAGTGTACATTTGCTATTTAGAAGTTTTCACTATATTCCACAAGTAAAAGGCTACAAAGATTATAAACTGTGCATAAGTTTGTTCGTTTAATTTGCTTAGATCTCAAACATTGTAATGTTTTTATATCATCTTATAGAATAAGCAATTGTACATTTTCACAACTTAAGACTTGGACATTATATTATAGAGGGGGTATTATATTCATTATACTAATTTATTATACCTACCTATAATATTAGCCCATATAATAAGAAAATATTTTATTTTATTTATTTTAAAACTAGGTAATTATTTTTTTTGTAGTCAATTGTTTTCTATAATTTTCCCTATTTATTAATTACACTTAATATTTTTTATTATAACCAAATGTATACATTACACAATGATGAATATACTCATACATACATCATAATTTAAATATTTATAAGAGCTTCTTAAATACTTATTTACTTTTTTAAGTCAAACCTATAGATCCTCACATAAAATTAAGATAGCTCTGATTGTGCCCACCCTTAAATACATGCCATACAAATAAAAAAATATTTCTTAGTGGAAAAACTACGTGATTTTTGAGTTTTATACCTAATCGAACATAATATCAGTTGATTTATTTTGTCAAATACCTAAATATTTCCAATAAATCTCCATTGCTTGTACCTATATAATAATATTTAATCTCTCGATTATACGATTATAGTATTATTGATTGATACATATATTATATACTATTATTATATCCCGTCGCCGAGTGATCGTACACATTATATATTATACAGTTGCGTATACAAAGCCGAGTGCGAAAGGGTCGTCGACATCGGGCTGCAGGGGTTTGTTCTGTATACGATCACCGCCATCGATATTATATATGTTATACACACACCGCAGTATAATTCGTATTATTATTATTATTATTATTATTACAATGCCCATATTACAATTTATATATATAGATGCGTGTGTGTGTTATCTGCACGAAATCCATGTATACATACATACCTACGTATACCATTATAGTAATTAGCGGAACAAACGTTATATTATATGCGTTATTATTATATACGATGCGGAACGCCCGTCGAGCATTTAATAACTTTATTTACTTTAATATAGCAATATTAACCATACCGCGAGAGAATCCCTCTAAGCATAATAACACAATCCATATAATATGTATATAATATACACACACACACATGTACCTAAATATTGTATTATCGTATGTACCATGTGTGTGTACCTATTATTATTATACTATATTATCATCATTATTTTTCAGTCGTCAGGAATTAAGCAATGCAAATTATTGGACATTTCTAACAAACGCTTCCTGCTACATAGATATAATAAATGTAGTAGGTAACCGACGATGTATTTTCATAGGTCATGGTACGATATTCTACTAAAATACAGAGTGGTGGAAATTTTAGTTTCGACAATAATCAATAATATAATATAATTTATTCTGTAATTATATGACGTACTCATTATTATAAAATAACTATATTCGTTTCACACAAATTGTTCTTACAACCGTCCACCGAAATTCGTTAATTAATGTTTTTATATTTTATATGTTATATTAGTTGTTTATTAAAAAGATTCGAGTGCCTACAACTCAAAATGTTTCCTTTACTATAATTTTTTAACTAAATAGTTACCGTGTAAATCTGAACTTCATATCATAAGCGTATATTATACATATAAAATATAGATAGGTACATGTGAATATGATAATTCCGTCATTATCAGCACCATAGATTTGCCATCAATGCTGTGATGATGAAATAACATAGTACCTACCTATACAATAAATATTTATGATATACTGCAGGGGAGTCGTTTCAGAACTGTACGTGGAATGCACCCAAAATCAGAAACGATTGCTTTCCTCTCTGAATACTCTAATATCTAAACATTATTATAACAAAATTACGAAAATGTAAAAATAATAATCTTTTTTTTTTTTTGTTAATACAACACCTACACATTTTTTTCAGTTATACAATAATTATTTATCAGAAAAATTCAGAATATGGTTTTAAAGTAATAACTATAAATTAAAATTATAAGTATTTACTAAGTTTAAAAAATATAAACAAAGAGAAAGAAAATTTAAATTTAAAAAATGATTACCTATCTATTTATCATTAGACATTATTCATTAAAAATGATTAAATGTTTGTGTTAGAAACACGTTAGACAATTTCATCAACAAATCTGTACAATTATGCAAAGCTACACACCCTAAAATATATATTATACTGCTTATGTTGTAATTTCGTCGGCAAATAATATGCAGCTTATATAAAAGTCATGAAGTTTAAGTATATTATTATAAAATTAATTACGTATTGCGATTAAAACGAACGCTCATCATATTATTTTTATTCTATATTCTACCTATATTAACAATATATTTAACTAAAGCCTACGGATGTCTATATAGTGGAATAACTTGTATAATAATAATATTATTTATTTATATCGGAGTACAATTCAACGAAACAGATTTCAGCAGGAAAAGAGATCCTTTTGAGTTTTGACGCATTGACAACCACTAAATAAATATCATTGACAGCTAATACACATATTATTGCGTATCGGTATCACATATTCAAAAGAAAAAAGTTTAATTTATACACAGACACGCAATAAAAAATCGGTATCGAATGATAATGATTAACATTTAAAAAAATATTTATTTTTGATATTATATATTAGACTAGGTAGTTCGAATTTTGACATTTTTTCAGGGGATAAATAATAAAAAACGATTTCCAGTCCTAAAGTAATATAGCCAATATAGGTATATAATATATCTTTTTCTTTTTTGAAAAAAACACACACGCACATTGTTAAAAGGCGGAAACTCATAAAATCAGTAAGCACATATTGTTATAGCTTATAATAGTACCTAAAATACCTTTGAATATTCGTCCAAAGAAAAAAAACAACAAATAACAACTGTTTGAATTAGAAAGTGTATAGCCACCACATGCAGTCCACGCATGTTATATAGTAATTAGACGAGCTAGATAAATTTAATTCTTTATAGGTATTTGTTAGACCCAAAGTATATAAGTAACAACAACGTTGACCGCACAACATAGATAAAGTAAAAAAAAACTTGGTTTTTTGAGAATATAAAAAGAAAATGTCAATCCAGCGTAGCTCATGCTTCTCGGGCGGGATTATTTTACGCGCGGTCCAGCGTAAATCGGATGACACTCGTGTGGGGCCTTCCTACGGCGGCATGTGAAAGATGTATAATAATAATAATATACACACACGACGACACGTAGTTGTAAACGTACAAACGAGGTTCCGGGAAAAAGAAAAAAAAATACACCCAAACGAAATTCCAGATAAACAGAACACACACACGAGTAGAGTCGACTTTATATTATATATATATTACTAATAAAAAAAATCGGACTTAGCCACGACGCCGACAACTGCCACTACTCCCTCGCACGCCATCACATCATATCGCCTTATACAAATGTATAATAATAATATTTTGTTGTTACGCTTTTTGTACATATATTTTTGTAACAACGGTGCGATTTTGTTTAAAAAAATACGCCGTTCGGAGGATTATTTCAAAACTTATAACTTTCGAGTGTAGGAACACATGTAAATGGTTAAAATTTGATATATTTTTTTACCCTGGTTACTTTTTGCCATTTTTCGTTAAATGTGTGTAATATTGGGTATTGAACTATATAGCGGAATAAACTCGAAACACGTGTTAATAACGTACTTATAATAAACCAACGTTTTCCGATCACAAAATAAAAAAAAATAAATAAACGACAATCACTATGACAACGAAATGTAAGTAAAAACATTTTGTCCTGTTTGTTGTGCAAACATTGTACCTATTTATATGTGTAAGCAGAGTATATTAGGTAGGTATTTTAAATCATTTGAAAACACAAGAAATTCAACTAAACAAAAATTATAATCTCGTATTAACAATTATTTACTTTATACTAATTAGTATCAATGACGATTACAATAATAATTATTACTATTATTATTATTGCCGGTTGTCGGAAAACTCGCGCTGTGGGGGACGGTGGCAAATGTAAGACGTTTATTTTATTATTATAAATCGTTTAAAATTCCATTTCAGCGAGCCGTACTTATTATGCGATGATTAACTACTGCTGTTGCTGCCGGCCGTCAAGTAAACTCATTCTAAAATATATTGTTATACGATCGTAAACATAACGTCGTGTACGCGAAATTATGTTAAGTTTTAAAATTTAAAATACTATAATGTTTTGCTGCAATCGTCTAACTCTGCTTTGAAATTTGCAATTTGGTTCGAAAACGGTCATAATAATGTAATATATTGAACAGTCAATAGATATGTTGGGTTTGTTGATTACGATTTTTACGCTCGTTTTTTTTTTTGCCCGGCAATTGGGGTTTAGTCTATATGCAGTGCCGTTGAGTCGTGGAAAAATATAGTGGAATAAGAATATAATGTATAAGAACAAAACTCACATGCAAGTGTTCGTGGTACCTATATTATTATCGGTAACAGCGGCGGTAGCAGTCAATCTGTTTTTTCCCCCCCGCTAATTGCTCTCGTAGACCTATTCGAGCGCGACGAAAATAATAATAATCAATCAACTCTCTAGGTTGCTCCTCCTGCTCCTGCTCCTGCAGCAGTGTCGGCAGCGTCTCAATTACACAGCGGCGGCGGCGATGACAGTTGAACAAACAATCCGAAACGAGAAAACGTATAACTATTATATATATATATGTATGAATTTCGCCTGCGGGTCAGATCGGGTTCTCTACTTACGTTATTTATATCTTTCTATGTCACATACCGGTAGGTTTATGACCGGTAAAACGTAGGTATATAATGTATTATAAGCTACATGTGTAGCGCGTGAATCGATTATCCTCAGAGCGTATCAGGATTTTTTTCTCCCCGGCTTACGAGTTACGAATCTCAATACAAATTATGCGCGAAATCGATATTACCACGATTTATATTATACAGTTTACAGGGCGACCCGCATCGTTATTTCGGGTATCCCAGTAGTCAGTTAAATCAAAAAAAAAAAAACAGAAAACACGGTGAGACACCCTGTAGTACATAATATTATGTATATTATGTGTTTTGTTATTAATAAGAACCGTTATTGATATGCGTATATACTATATATGCGTGCGCGCAGTTGATTACGACATAAAAACATAAAATACCATTGAACATAATAATATTATCCTTAATATATTATAATATATTGTAAATATAAACGATCTTGAAACGCATGTTCCATAAAAGGCGAAATGTGTGAAGAAAATCGTGTTCAAAGGTTTCGATAATATTACATTATGAAACAATATGCCTATTTCAGTATTACATGCATATTGTTTACCGCGATGTATCGACGATAGAAACGTGAACAAAAAATACATAATTATTGGTATTAAAAATAATATATTCTTATTGTTGATATTACACATGCACCATGTAAATCTATTTACATATAATTTATCACAATATAGCAATGCACTGGTTACTGGTATGATACTATAATATTATTATTACGTTATTCATCATTCAGTATCATTTATAAAACATAATATAATATAATATATTATCACATCGCATTATGACATAAGTAAATATCACGTGTAGTTTGTGAGTTTTATCCACCCCTTGGATGCCGCCCCGAATGTTCTTATAATGATATACTTATATATAAATACCTATATATATTATATGGATATTTGACTTTAAACGACAGACTATAATATGTTTAGATGTGTATGTATGCTTCTTGTAGACTTTTAAATTTTCCATTTTTAGTTTTTTCTCGTATTAATAGGTATAGTTAATATCGAATAAAGTGTCGTATAATACACACATTTCAGTCTGTTCGTGGTGAGAAATACATACATAATATTGCAAGTGTGTTAGTAAATATAAGTGAATCGAGATAACGCATTAACTTTAACGATCGATATGATGAAACAAAAAATAAAATAAGTAAACCTAGTTATGAAAATTGACGACAATCGTGATGATACAAAGCAATAAAACCGCTGTAGAATATACATACTTATAGTTATATTTTATTATTACGATTATACTATTAAACTGTTGTTCAGATTTTTATTATTTCGTTGAAATTATGATTTTAAATTTCAAAAGTATCTCATCTCTGTTTATTTATAGTGACGGTACTCGTTAAAATATCTGTCAAGAAATCAATCATCAGTCGTCACAAGTCGATTTGAACGAAATCTACGATATGCGCAGTATATTATATATAATATGTATTGTATACAAGTTATGTGGGATATTCAGTGTACATGTTGACATACTGTGTATCGATATTCGATACATACTGCCTAACAGTCGGCTAAGAAAAAGTCCGTGAATTAAATTGATGGAAATTACTATATTCCATAATATGTATGTATAATTTATGTCGGTAGAGATAAAAATAAATAAACGCCACACGTAAATATTAAGATAGTATACAGTGCCCGTTTAGTTGGAATATAATATTTATGAAGTGGGTAGATTACGATTATGAATTTTTTATAAGTACACCTTTTTGGCGCTAAATCGTTGTCGGTTGAATCAAAGAAAACTTTTTTTTTTGATAAAAAAAAGTACACGCAAACACGTTAAAAATGTGCAATGCAATGTTGTTAGAATTATGCAAAATAGATAAAATAAATATATTATTTTACTAAACCGATTTCTCGTATACGTACATATAATTTTGTATCATGTTATGTACCTATCATACCTACAGTCTATACTATATTATATTATATTTCAATTTAAAATTATTTCATTATTACCTATATAATTATAATATGACTTGTTTAATATAATATCAACTTTATATCATATAAACTATCACATATAAATTATATGTATACATTACACTATATTACATTGTTTTATAAGATTATAGTTAGAATTTAATTCTGTAAATAAACATTATTATTAATGTGTTTATAACCAGTAACTGTATGTGTTTGAAGAATTTGACAAATAACATTCTTAAAATGTGAGGTTGTTAAAATACTTCAAATACTATGATATAATATTATGGTGCTAAAAACGTGTAGTTACATATATATGACCGTAGATGCATATTATACTTAAACTATAATATATACAAATTACAATTATTTTTATGACGGTAATTATAAATAATAATTTACTACATATAGATGTTCTACAAAACAACATTTTTATGTCTGTATTATAATATTTCAGATTTCGTTTCCTAGTTAGGTATATACTATTATATTGAATTATATATATATATATATATAAATGAAACTATAATGGAAAGCACGAAATGTAGACAAGTCTCAGCCGCACGATACAAAAAACACGTGTATAAAGGATATTTTAAACGTAAAGGCAAATGGGGGACTACGCACAAAACACACACTCGTGTGATAAAAGAGCTTGACTACAAATCCGCGCGAAACGGACGATCGATTCGATGCGCGTGTCTATTTGCGATCGCTTACGCCCTGCGTGTCCAGGTGCAGCGAACCTCCTCTTTGTCGCATAATGTACTAATATACCTATGTGTACCTATATAGGGAGCACATAATCCGTCGGCGACAGAGAAAAATAACCTTTTTATTATAACTAACGCGCAGTTCACGATCAGCAATCAGATTATCATTCATCATATTAATATTTTATACTAAACAACTGTATAGCCGATTTAGAAATGACAAAAAGAGAAGAAACTAGATACAATAATATACACTCACCAATATAACAGTCATGCAAATATAAGTGAAGTAAACATATAAATGTATGTTAATGTATATGATGGTATAGTGGGTTTATATACCTAAGTAATAAATCATAAAAAACTAAAAAAACATAAAATATTTGTAGGATAATCAATGTATTCGTTCATAATTATCAGAAAGTTTTACTAGAGGTGAATTAAGAAAAACGAATTTAAATCACTTGCTATGATCCAAAATTTTGAACTTTACTTCAAAATGATTATATTTTAATCGACAGATTTGAAAAAATAAATAAATTTCTTGGAAAATAAATCACCGCGATAAAAATACAAACAACAATAAAAATGAATTTACATTGTAGACGTATAATACACGTTAGCATCATAGATGTAGAATATAAAATATCTAAGCTCGAAATATTATTTTGAAAAAAAAAATAAATATTTTTTCCGAAAGAGCAAGTCGTGTTGAACGTTGTATAAATATATTACGCACGGGACGAAGACGACGATCACGACAAAAAGACACTGATAGATATGAAGGTAGTTGGCGGCGACGATGGTATATACCTAAATTTATTTTTATATATGAATATAAGGGACAGTCGTCGCATAAATATAGCACGCGTCAGGGAGAGGACAGAAGTTGCCCCGTTCAACAACCCCCCGGGTCTCCTGCTCGAGGCTTAATTGGAAGTGCAAACTGCGCAACGAGAGAAAACGTTTAAAAGGGTCGGCGAGGACGACGGAACCGGAGTGTGAGAAGAACGAGCTGCCGGCGGGCGATGGTGTACACACACACACACACACACACACACACACAAATATATATATATATATATATATATATATATATATACGTAAGGGACGACGAGATTACGCGCTTCGTCCCGCGCTCGCATATTGCATAATTGCTTACAAACAGCGAGCGTCGTCCTGCCGCCCCGTCGCTCACTCGCCTTTGCCGAATCCGCGAGTCGTCCCGGCCATAAATAATTCATATCGCGTTATATCCAACGCCGCTACCTCGTTCTTCATCCCCTTCGTGTACAGCGACCGACAGTAATACATGGCAACCTTATACAGACGTATACACATATACAGACTGGTGACCAAAACTCGAATACTACCTACTGCATAATGATAATAATAATACCAGTACCATGTTGTATAAGCCATGGGTTTAGATTTTTTAAAGTACGCCATTATAATAATATACGTACATTGAATGGGACTTTGATAGTCAAAGTTTAAGAGAACCGGAATTTGTTTCGATTTCTGTTGAGATCTCGACTTACGAAGGGTTTTTTCTTATCAAAATCTTAAAAATAAATTCGATTAAAAGAGGATATTAACGGTGTTTATTACTTGTGAATATTATTTTGTTTGTATTGTTTGAATATATTATTATATTATGCATCAACGCGTGCATTTTCTTATTTGATCATCCATAGAGGCGCAGCTATATTTCACAATTAATTTTTTAAAGCAAGATATTTCAATTAATAAATTCTATAAAATAATGAATTTGAACAATTGAAAAACAGAATATACACTAGAATTAATTGAATATATATGTAAAAGTGAAGAATTGTGACTTGGATTTTTGAGGACACTAATGTTAAGTCTGGGGCTATTAAATATGTCCTAGCACCTCCAATCTCCATAATATTGCATAAAATATACTAGAACTATTATATACACACACGAAATGCTTTATCTAACAACTGCCATAGCGTTGCCTAAGCATGAAATATACGACTGTAATAACTAGTTAATAGTTGGTGTTCTTACACACAATCGTTTGCTAATATAAACCGCACGTATGGCAGCGTAGTAAGTAATAACCCTCGGATACCAGGGTTTTCATATATGTTATAGGGGTAGATATGTTATACACCGTGGAGAGGATCTCGCTGCATCAAATACGGTGTCGACTTTGCGGAACTCGACTGTCCTATACATGAATGTATAAATTACGTTTATACATTATATTATAGGTATACCGTCCTACACACTGTTGCCGACGTGGCCACTGCTACCCTCGAAAGCAACTAACTTTATATATATATAATATATAACATAAAGTATATACACATATAGTGTGCGTAATCGATGTAAACCCAATGAAGACAAATTATTCGAAATATACAGTTATGATATAGGTTATACAATATATAGGATGATCGGTAATCTCTTATAACGGTTATATAAATTATGTATATTCCTCTCGTTTATAACCACATAAAAAAATCTAAAACTTTTTACGCAGCAGTTTTAACTGGTAAAGGTGCATAGCATATGCAATATAATTTACAAATTTATAATATTAATATAGAAATACAAACGATATAATATTTTATCCTATATAGAGGTGTATTGTTGTAATGTAGTTTTGAGTTCATAAAAAAAAACATAATATTGTCGTGTCTATTAATTATTATTATCGTTGTTATATTATTATTATTATATATATTATATTATATCGAAAAGGAAGTCCTTTAAACAATATTATTATTGTATAGTCGTTCACCTTTATTCGCCGGCGGACAATAAGCTATTTTTAAACAGTTTTTAATTTTAATCATCGACACATTAATTATTCACAACTGCACACCACCGTTCGTCGTATACTGCAACAATAGCCCATTGTTCCGACGAGTAGATATATATATGAATATAAAATACCTATATGTATAGCTTAAAATAATATTATATTATTATTTTGTACCAGGTTAATTCGATCGTCAGATATCAAACGTTTACACCGGTTGGTTATAATATATTACGGTAGTTTTTTCATCGTACCACCATGAGTCATGATGAATCAATTAGTCGATAAATATTATTATTGCATATTTTAAGGAATGCAAAATTAATTTATTTACACGGAATACCAGCTATGTACAATATTGTGGTATGTATATAACAGTCAGTGGCGCGGATAATGACGTTTTCGACAAATTATAACGTTACAAGTATAAATCAATCCCTGAAAACCACACAAATCGATAAAATAGATACATCATTAGTTCTACTTCGAACGACTTGACACGCTATTATAATTTACATACAAACCAAAATTGCACGTGTCCTTTTGGAATACTCGGGACAACACACGTTCAATTTATCGTCGAAAATAATTAATATTATAAGCAATAATATATAATATATAATATAGTATAAATATAACATAACATCAAATGGGAAAAATACCTCATCGAATGGGTTTTTATTTTTCATTGTGAAAACGAGATTAAATAATTAAAAAAATAGGTTACAAGGATCATTATTTTTCGTGAAAATATTTGTCTCTTAATCCTATAGTTTTTATGATTCCTTGGTAAATATAATTTCAAGAAAACACTATTCCTGTGCAGTACAATTCCTAAATTATAACTAAATTATATTGTTTAAAAAAATCGTGTATTCTCTTAAAGATATTAATATCATTTCAAAAAAATTGTGTTCCGTGTAATTATTTTCCTGGTCCATATTATGTAAGCCTCCCGCCACAGTAGTAGTGCTCATACCGAGACTTCGACCTATGGGCGAGCCCCGATTGATTCGTGAAAACAATATGTAAGGTTAGGTCAGAATGTCGTGTAGTTTTAGAAGTCCGTTGGAACAATAAATTTAAACCGCTGTTCAGTATGCCGGCCGGCACTCGCCCCGTTGTTACGTGTGAGTCGCGGTGTACTTAAAATACGATACGCGAGCGCAGAGATCGTTTTCTCGGTAAACCAATTAACGCGTTCGCCGGACGACCGGGGCCGTAAAAGGCGCGCAACCGTCACAGCACACGCGACCCGAATGGAAATGTCGGGCGACGACCACCGCCCGTGCCGTTCGGAGAAAACGGACGTCGGTCGTCCTCGGACCCCGTTTTGGGTAAACGTGTATTTACACACGAATGGTGGTCTCGTTGGCTGGTGTATACACCGCGTGTATCGCGATGAACAGCCGTTTTGTGCGATTATACGGGGCGCTTAACGTCAGTATTGTTTTGGTGTTGTCATGGATGAAAACCGTTCGAGAGGTATGACAATGGCGTGCTTAGATCTTTTGAAAGGGAAGATGTGCATTTTTGATTATTCTCAAACCACGTTATGTAACAAAAAATATTTTATTATTTTTTTGATATTTGTACAAAACTTTTCCGATCGAATTAACAGTTATAAAATATATTCTTTTGACATGTGATTTACATTGCTTAAGTAATAAGTTAATTTTACATTTTTAACTAAACATTTTTCAGCCCTCAGAACGTGTCACGAGAGTAAATTTATCGCATCTATATTAAGACGTTGACGATTATTTTTTAAGCTCTTACAAGTGTCGGCATCTAATTCCTATATTATAGCCTATAGGTACCTATACATCGTTCAGTACACGAACACATTATGAGTATAATATATTATTTAATTGCTTTTGTAAATATGCTGTAATTAATAAATGCAATAAAGAACTTAAGAACATTACTAAGAACGTTAATTGTAATTTGTATTTTTGACTACTGTGTCCCGAGCATTTTAATGTGGGCCACCAGTCACCACCCACCAACTAAAATAAAAACAAATGACAGTGTCAAACAATATTACGTATGTCGCTAATTGCTAAAGAAATATAATCCTTTCGGGAATTGGAATAACATACTAAATTACTAAAACAAATGTATATTTTTAATACTGTAATAATATGTCGCATTGTGTACCTACCATTTGTGCTAAATACCAACACGTTTAAGCAGCCCCATTTCATAACTCGATATTTAAAATCGATCAAATCTTGGTCGTCAAACATACGTTCTACATCCTACCATTTACTCCCCACAAAAAATGGTTCGTTTTATCAATAGAAATTATAATATGCTGTTCGGAAGAACAAAATTCTATTAAAATCGTTTTATAACCGATTTACTCTTTCGGGCTTCGTGACACACGTGCCAACGGACGATAATAAATCGATAATCATAATAAGACTAATAAGAGTTTCGCGAACCACTCTGTGCATATTCTATGATATTTGGATAAAATATTATTGTGTACAGTCGGGGTGAAGTATAACGAGGGATCGCCGAAAGTGGTTGTATGCAGTGCGGTGCAGTTGTATAGTTTGTCTGTCACGGCGGACAACAAACCAAAGCGGCGGCGGAGGCGGCTCGTTTATTATTGCACGTGGTTCCTATATGTATATATATAATTTGTGTGTATATATATTATATACGTATGTATATAGTTTTAACGAGGGCGACACGGGCTCCAACGATCCATTCAGCCGTCTGCGTGCGTGTGTGTAATAATATGTATGTATGTATGTATGTATGCAGTGCAGTGCAGCGCAGCCGCTTCTCCGCCACTTCTGCCCGCAGATGTGTACCTACCGGGTGATCCATGTAACGTAAAGCACTCATTATTTAAATAATTATTGACGTTTTTAAAAACTTTTTTACATTACTCTAAGTCGTTGAAATACAACATCCTAAAAAAAATCATATTTTTTTTAACTTTGTCAACATACATTTTATTTTTTATTGTAAAGCCGAATATTTATTTGAGTAAATCAATACATAAAAATAGAATTTTGTTTAAGATTTAAAGGTTATTTAAATTTAGATGAATAGTGTTGAATGAATGCGTTTTATGTACGGGATGATCTGTTATTAACGGGTTTAACAGCAGGGCTAATTTTATAAAAAATAAACTATTGCGTTTTTGAAAAAAATATTTGAATTAAAGTTTAAATGATAAGCCATTCAATATCCAATATTCTACAATTCACAAGTTTAAACAATATATTAAGCATATTTTTCTTCCAATAATTAAAATGTTAAAATTTAGCTATTTTAGTTAGTCAAGCAAAAAATATAGATATTTTTATAATATTTTAAATTACTCAGTACACTATATATATTAGACATAACATGACGTATTATATTATAAGATTTTAAAGAATAGTATCTTAACACAGCTCCTTATAACACGTTACATACATTATAATATTATTGTTGTAGGAAATGATGATAAGTATGAACATAATAATATATAATATTAAATTAGAGGCGCCCAGAAAAACAATAGTAAATTTTAGTCGATATATTAAATAGGTACTATAATATAATATATATATATATATATATATACATAACAGTTGGCCGTCATTGTTATTTATTGTGTTTAAATTTTGGCGGACAATCGTTTAGTTGCGGTACTATATAATAATAAATGGATCCGATAACTACAAGAAGTCTATAAAATCGACAGACCACTATATAGCTTTCTGGCGGCGAGGATTACATCACACGTCTCTGCGAAGTGACGTATAATAATAAATAATAATAATAATAATATCGCCCCGGTTGTCATTTCCCATCATATGATAGACGCCCAACAGCGCACGAAATGCGGACAGTCCCTGTGGCGTATTAATAAACTACGTCGATGCAGTAGTGATGATTTTTCCTAAATTGAAAATAACAGTTTATCCCAAATTCTCCGATACAAATTAAGTGCGCCTCAGGCCACTATGACGATCTATTAATTAATACTTACCACCGTGCATATATTATAGTATATACATATAGGTTTTGAAGTAGCATAATAATTAATAGATATACATAATATAATTATATAATTATAAAAATAAATCCAAACTAATTTTATGTTTTTTATTTTTTAATTTAGTCGTAATATTTTTGTTCAACCAAGTCAGTTTTTAGTTTTACATGAGCGAATAACACAAATGTATGGGCGCGGCACGTGTCGTCCGACTTTATACAATTTATTATTATGATTAATATGATTTATTATGGAATGTGATTTGTCGAGCATACGGTTACCCTATTTTTCATTTGATCGTAAATTTATTCAAATAAATTATTTATTCAAATTTCTTCAAATTCAAATTTTTTGAAATTCTAAATAACAATAACATATTTTAAAATTGTTGAGATTTTTCTACATGTGTTGTATGCTGATACAAACTTCTGTTTTTTAAACCAGAATTCTTTTTTAACTTTAAATTATATGGTAAATATTTTTTTAAAACAATGATATAAATAAATAATTCGTATTAGTAGTTTTTCAATTGTTTTAAATTAAAAAAAAAAAAATTCTTAGATGAAATAACTGCATTGTTGAAGAAGAGGGTGAGCATGATTGGTGATTCACTCTGTGTATCTATACTTTAAACACATATAGAGAAGAGCGGATCAGCACGAGTTCGAGGTAATACATTTGATATGGTATTATAAGAGTTTTGTTAATAACAACGATACTCCCTCTCGCAATACCACTAAAATCCTAATCTCTATTATATTAAAATTGGTTTATGTTAAACATACGTGCGCTGCAGTAAAAAGCGAGACAAAATAATAATAAATATTTGTTGTTAGCTGTTAGTGTAAATGATAGAATTTTCAGGATTAAATCAAATTATATTTATTTAAAGGTTATTTTCATTGGAAAAAAAATATAATATACAAGCTATAGCTATCCTCCGTATAATATAGTTATTTCTTATTAGTTACCATTTATTTTATAGTTTTACTAATCTGAGCTTATCCGTGTATAGATCTACAACGTTAATTTGATAAACGATTAAAACGCGAGTTTTTATTTCTATAACATAATTAACGGTAAAATTAAAGTAGATTTTACTGCAGTAAATTTTTGGAATAAAACCGTTTTATCATGGGTTATAAAAAAAAGAAGAAAAAAGTAGCTATACCAATTTAATTTAGTCCCGGTAAATTAAACTGCAAACTGTTATGTAGAGAAGAGAGAATCAATTATTATTACTTACTTATTTGTATCGTTAAATCATGATTTCTACATTGTAATAAAATCATGATAACACTATATAGTATATAGTAATATATCTACTATAGATATATCTACCTAACTCGCACTCTCACTATCGATTATATTGTTATAAATCAATCACGAAAATAGGAATACGCGTATCCCTATAGTTTAATAGTTATTATCATACAAACATTAACAGTTTATCGCATTATAATATTAGCCTGTACAACATAATAAATGATATATGTGTTTAAAAAAAATATATAAAATTCATTTTTTGATGTTTTTTTTTAAATCGCAGGTAGGACATTAACAAAAGAATATTTTTAATGCATACATTTATAATTTAGGTACCTCTGGTTTTTATTTTTCCCATTCAAGCCGGTCGAAACACAACAATGACAGTTGACAAATCGCACTTTTGCAGGCTTTATACATTTGTGTTACAAACTACACCATTACACGGCAATTAGCCTGTCAGTATTATTTATGCGCTTTAAATATATATATAGTATTGAACGCGAAAACTCGATTTTTCGATGACCGTTTTCGGAAAGGATTACAATCGTTCATTGTGTTATGTACACACACAAAAAAAAAATAAATAATAATAATCGTTTGTAACACGTGAGAAGATACTATTTACAATACATAATGTATATCATATTATGTAGTTATATGTGTGTGTGTGTACAAATACAACCGTCATCCATAACTATAACGCCGCCGCTTGTCTCGTTTGCTCCGACAAAATAACAATAATCGGCCGCTGTTTCTCATCCAACATAATTCGACACTTAAACATTTACTCCCGCCGCATATTAGATGTACTTACGCCATTATGAGTCCCTCAGATACATATTTAATTTAATAGCATAGAACTATACGTATAGTGATACACATCCCTCGGCGATCTTAGTTTGTTTTATTTTTGTAACGATTATACAAATACGCTCAAAAAACCATCTCTTGCCTAAAACGTGCCATTAGATCAATTTGAGTATTCTAACTTCTTTTTTACGGTAAAAATTAGAATTGAGTTTTGATAGTGCAATATTATTTCACTTTTTTCGGTACATTATATTAATACGAAATAGTTTATGATGAATGTATCAAAATCTTGTTTTTTTTATCTAAATTATATTTAGATACATATGTATTGTATTTTTTGTTCATAGTTGTTTCAATTCTTCCCCATTGTGTGAAACCGTTGTTATATTTTAAATTTGAATTTATTCCACAGCAATTAACAATGAGATGCGGTCTACTTTGTAAGCTATATTTTATTGAATTAGAATATAAATATTTTGTAAAATAATTATACAAAAATGTTATGTTTTTAATTTTAATTTAAGTTGCCTATATCAAACTTCTTAGGAAATGAATACAGTTGAAGTATTTTTATAATACTATGACGTATTCTATTCATTTATAGTATTCTCATAATTCCATTCAATACATTATATCAAAATATCATAGAATTTCAAAATTATATATATTTTACGCTCTTAAAAGTATAACATCTTATACCTCCCTTACGATTACGTATAACGCATGCATATGATAACCCTTTTTGTATGTTCTTCATCTAGTCATTTTTCTGTTGTGATAATGTTGTATTAGTTTTTAATAAAAATATATTTTCAAAATATATTGTCAACTGATCTAAATATTGTAAATACGCTACTGTACTTATGATATAGTAGTATTAAAAATCGGAATCTTCCATGTATGAGTCTGGAGTAGAATCTTCGGGATAAGGCCTAGCTGACACATACACGACACGCGGCGACGTAAACGAATACGAATACCTACCTACGTCACTTGGGAAAAAGAAAGCGGCATACCTATGTATAGGATTATACCTATTTATATAGAAACAATTTATTAGTCGAGAATTGTTAGCGAATTAATAATCACGATACTCAAACGCGCGCGCGACATCATATTATATTTTATTATATACCTCGCCGTTCAAACTTGGTAACTAGTCAAACAGGACGCAGAGATAATAACAATAATAATAATGTAACCGAACGACAAATTAATGATCGGCCCACGGGCACCAACTACTATAAGACTATAATACGTCTATGCTATATGTACTAATCAGTACATATATTATAACCACATCGACGACAACGATGACCGATTGAGACAATATCGACTTCAGCTCAGAATAACGCGATGCCGATCAATAATGGAATCGGAAAATTCCCACGATATTACATATTATTTGATACATATACACACAATTTATGTTTGATTTTATTCATGAAACGCAAATACATCGAAATTAAAACATTATATATTTATAAATCTATATGGTAATTTATGAGTATAAAGTCTGCTTACGACATATGTGTTTCATTCAAATAGTTTAAATATACTAAAAAAAAATCATCAACGTTTCGTAATACGTATTTTAATTTAATTATGTAATTAATTATTGGAATTAAATCTATAATAATTTTGATTTCTATAGCAGTATTTTATACTTTTTTTACGTTTGTAGAAAGTATGTATATAAGTTGCAGTACAACACATTATAGTCAACATATATGTATACATATTTTAATGTATATTATAGGTAGGTAGGATTTTTTTCGACGGAAACAAATAAAACCGATTAAATTAGGTACAGGTTTTTTTTTATTACAAATAAAACGGGTCGAATGAACGCGTGTTTTAACTCTTTAACGGTTTGAAAAGTTATAAAAACCCATCTCGCCGTCTCCCCCACTTACTCGTAAACACGCCGTTTGTTGCAGCCTATTATATGTATATATAAATGCGTGTAACTGCAGTGTAATTTGTTCGGGACAATGAAATTTTAAGCACGTTATTGCGGAATGCGCCCGGTGGCTTTTTTCAAATGACATAATATATCGTATGAAAAAAAAAGACCAGGTCGATTGGCACAGCCACGACGTCTTAAATAAGTCATTATTAGTATAGAGATGGCCACAGTGATGAAAATTAGTTTTATTATCGTTCAAACTCAACGATTTATTTCTGAGTTTCATCCTCCCTAAAAAAGGTTAATAGATAACTGGATTATAATATAGTAATATTTTATACATAAAAAAAAACAAAACTAAGAATTCGATAAATAGGTAACTAAATCAATAAAAATGTATTATATTTATATTTAATGTATTAAAAGCACGCGAAAATCATTATTACAATGAGTCACATAAAAAATTACTATAATCAGTATTACAGTCACCATCAAAACAGCGTATATGTTTGGCATTTTCCTGAATGTTTTTTTTAAATTAACATTTGATACGGCATTACACAAATGACAAATATGCGCAATGATCACGGACATTGGGACTAAGAAGGATACGCTAAAATTATATTGTTATACCCGTCTTGCAATAAATAATAATTTAAGTCATTATCATAAATTGGATTCTATTGCGTACAAAATTCATAAATGCGAAAGCCTGTAAAAATATAGTAATCGGAGAGGGATTTTTTCATTTTAATTGTGATTAAATCAACAATTTTATTAACTAAAATCATTTATTAGAATAGTGTTATTATAGTCAATATAATTTGATGTAATAATAATAAGCTACATGTACAATTGTATTTAACCATATTTAACTAAATTAATCAGTAGTTAATTGCTAATTTTGAATTAGTTTAACGCCATCTCGCGGTAATTACATTGCAACTACGAATACATTTATTTAATATTAATGTTTTATAATAATACGTATTGTATACATGCGTAGGTATTAATAATTTGAATTTTATGCCTCCCTAAAAAAAAAAAATACTAGACACTTCTCTGTTGTCTGGGCTTGCTGTAAACGATTCTGATATTACACGTGTTTGCAATTCCGCATTATAATATATACGAATATCGGAGTATACGACATTTTATTATATTAGAGTGCGCAGTGGTTGCGGAGACGGGGAGCCGTGAGGGCGCCGAGGGACGTTAACGGAACGTTTTGACAGAATCACTGCGAGAAATATTCAAATATTATGTGTTTGTAAAAATACGATAGAGGGAGAGAGAGATTATAAAATGCAGCAATACGATAAACGTGGAAAGGAGGGGTTAGCACGGATTTTTGTCAATATTAATAACCAGCGGCGGTCGGGCGATATTGTACGACGATGGCATGCCGAAGGGGATGAACGAATTATTTATAATTAAAATGTCCAAACCCCGAGTCGCGCAATCGGAGATGATGATGATAATAATAAAAATAATATAGCATTGCCTCGTCGCCGCGACAAGAAAAATATATACGTAAAAAATACGTCGCAACATTTTCATTATAATATAATAGTATAATATTACTATTTCATGTATTATAAATCGGAAGCGAAAAATTATTTAATATAAATAATATTCGTCGTCGTCGTCGTCGCACATTGTTGTGTATATGAATAACATAATATAAATATATAATGGTGCCGTATGCGTTGGCGGCCAGATTTATCAGGACTCGAGAGTAGTGTACAGTATAAATATATATATAAAAAAAAATAAAACATCCACTTTACATTCAGCGTTTTAACCATTCGGAGCAGTCAGTGCGATGCGGGAACGAGTTGTTGATGGTGTAATGGGGTGGGTAGGTTCGAGGAAAAAAATGCGCAATCAAACGCACACGTGTTTTAAAGAGAACGTATATTGTACATATTATACGGGGCGATCCATTTAACAGCAGACTATATATTACGCATTAATTTTTCAAGTCGATTTTTTTAGGATTGTATTTTGAAACAGTTCAGCAGTATCAAACATTTACGAATATTATTGATAACCGGAAGAGGAATGCTTTTCAAAAAATACATCAACGTATATAATCATTGGACAAATAGTTTTTTATTAGAATTAAAGTATACCTAGTTTTTTAACGAGCCGAGTTAAACGAAAAAATGGCAATAAAGAATACTCCGCAACTACTATCTACTCGTTATTTTAGCTGTATGATGCCTGCGTATGAGAAAATATTTTTCAAGATCACAAAAGATGACTAAAAATAAGTATAGAACGGACCCGGGATCACTCCGTATGTACCGTGACAGCGGTGTCATAGACTCTATGAGGGGCCGAAAAATGATATTCCACCGTTGTCGACGTCATATATAAATGTTCAACTCCCAGGGGGCAGCGATAATATTTTTTAAGTCAGCCCGTTTATTTTTTTAATTAGACAGAAAAAACTATTCAGAACGAATTATTATAATATATATTACATGTGCGATGACGAATTCGAACCACCGTCGGTCGCCGTTGATGTTAATGTCAACTTATAAATTGTTTATATAATATTATTATTACCACGAGAGCAAAATAAAAATAAATACTGAACATATACATGAGGATTTCGCATGGATGACTTCAAATTTCAGAAGACTATTATAAATATTATTGCATATGAATATATAATATATTATGGTCGATACAATAGCGAGATGTGACTTTTTTCGCACCGTCTAATCGTATTACTGGCCTGCGAACGTCCTCTGCAAAGCTTATACATATTTAACGAATCTATTTTGAAACGTCGTCGTTCAGAAGCCAGTGCTCGACGTTTTGTAACGTCAAAAAAATACATATGTATGTGTGTGGTGTGTGTAGTTTTCTAAATGTACACTATTCGACACGCGAAATAACTATAATATAATAATAATAATACAGTATCGATCGGAAACAAATAACTGGAATAACGGATGACGTGTCGGTTTTGTTATATTTTTTAGTCCAACCAGTCGATTTTTTACCACTCTTTATTATTATTATTATGCATCACTCCAAAAACTTTAGGGTGCTGGTTTACTACTATTATTACTCACAACACCCTTGTTGTTGCACCATAATTATAAGTACTAAGTAGTACCTATTTCGATATTCATCGAATACTTATGATACTTATTAGTTTAAGTATTAATTGTTTAATAATATATTATTATTGTTTAATTAACATTAACGAATAGCAATTATAATAGACAACGAGTATAATCATAATAATATAAAATACATAATGTATAACTATATTAAGGATATTATCGTAAAACAACTTTTGAGTTTTGACAATGGAATTTCTGTTGTGGCATTATACAAAAAAATTATTACGATTTATTTACGATTAATTTAGCTAAACTATATAATTATCAAGTATTTGCAGTCTTTAATTCTATAATAATCATACGGGTAAATGGTACACAGTACATAGTATACATATTAATATATACCGTCTACCGACCATACAATAATGATGATATTTAATCACATATACGTTCCCCACTAAAGTATAATATTACTATTATATTATAGTTTAATAAAAAATTAAAACAGTTATCAAAATAACGAAAAGATAAAGATGATAAACAAAACATAATGTAAGATGTACATATTATTATACAATAGAATAGATAATACTTTTTTTAGTGAAATATTATATTTTATAGTATTGAAATAACAAAGTATAATGTGATAATATATGTGCGTTTAGAATCAAGATCAAAACTTTATCAAATTAAATAAACACGGTATTCTGGTACATAATATTATTTTAATACAAAACGTATACATGACATATGCTTTATCGTGTAATGTGTATTAATATAGATGTACGTTAGACGATTATATATTATAGTATTATAATATTATGCTATAAACGCATACCGAAACAATTAATTTGATGAAACATTGGTGTTGCAATCGTACACACCGGGTTATATGGCTATATTATGTAGTATGTAGTGAAGTATTATTATCATCGGAATGTGAACAACGACCACTGCTGGTCACTATACCGTTTCTATATTGCGTTGTTATGCTATTATTGTTATTATTATTCTATACGTATATTCCATGTGCGGTACATGTCCAAAATGTCTATGGTCGCTTTTCTCCGCTTGCGACTATGATACAATGTGCCGTAGGTCCATGTGGCGAGAACAGTATAAATATTAAAGGTACCTATATATACCATAAATTATAATATTATTATATTATTAACACGACTATTGCGTACGAAACATATAATATTTTATTGATTGAAAATGCAATTAAGGCGAGACGGCCAAAAAACCTCAGAAATGTGCAAGCAAAACACGTTATAATATACGTACATGATATAATATTATGGTATAATAATTGACGAACAGTAAAATGTGCGTGATTCTGATTTATGGAACTTTTAAATTTTGAGTAATTTTTAATAAAAAATTATATTTTCAAATTATTGAGCTTAATGAGACTATTAAAAGAGTATCCTGTTGCAATACAAATTTCAGTTTTTCAAATGAAAGCTCCTCTTTTTTAATGTAAATTAGTTAATAGATAATTTTTTTAAATTCTTATGTACTTATTAATTGAAAATTCAATGAATAGTTTCCCAATCATCAAAATGCTTATAATAATATAGGTTACTATTCCTAATAATGGTTTTTTAAAAAGTATAAAATATATTTAATATTGTGGTATCTAGTTTTTATTCTTTTTGGTTCATTTTTAATAATTATAAATATTGATAGATTAATGTCAAAATTTTCAAATTACAAATTCTCCGATATCTTTCCACCCCATAATAATTAACTTATTATCCTCAGAGCACAAAGTTAAATAAGTCATACTACTAGTTTGAGTTTCGATTTTAATGCAACAACATTTTAGATTCTGAACGGAGTGAAGAATGTATTGCTTTTACAATGATGTGTGTTTTTTTGTGTCTGACGACAACATTTGGAGCAGTAATAATGCTCCGATTTTTGACTTCAGCCCCTCTTTGAATAGGAAAATTCATCTAGTTGGTACTTTGAGGGGGTCAAAAGTAAACATTTTCAAATAGTTTTCAAAAAAATCGAGAAAAACAAAAAAAAAGTGACAGAAAAATGGCAATTTTACGAAAAACCACTTTTCGACAAAATCGATTTTTTTATTTTGCTGTAACTCAAAAACCAATCATTGTAAATACTTGAAATTTTCACCAAATGTTTATATTATGGTTATCTCTTTACAGTTAAATTATTTTGACCATTTTTAAGCTACTTATAGACAATTGAAATTTTCGACTTTTCTAAGTTTTTTTTCTTCAAATGCCGATAAAAATTTTTTGGGTGGCCAGAAAATCATGAAAATTTAATAGAAAGTTTCTTACAAGTTGTTCTTAAAGTGATGAAAAAAAATCCGAAATCGTTAGTCACAATTTTTTTTTATAAGTGCTTAAAGTTTGAATTTATACGAAATATGTCATAATTTAAATTAAATTGCATACGCTCATAATGCGTATGTTTGCCAAATACTTTTTTTTATTAATAAACAGATACTATAAAGTAACTATAGTAACATATAGTAACTATACTATTTGTTTCAAAATAGAATATATTACAATATTTAAATAGAATATATCCTAGATTGACAAATCATCTCCGTTCAGAATCGTTTCTCGTATACAATGATATTCATCATTGCATTCAAATTTAACCTACACTATTCCGAGGTCCACCCCACCCCCTAATGTACAGCAGAGCGATACTCACTTGCCCGCTTTTTTTAGAAAAAATATCCATAAAATAATTTATAATAAAAAAAGAGAAGATAATCATTTGAAAAATAGAAGTTATTATTTTTATAGAACACACCTTAAACAGTAAAAAAAATTTCAAAAATGTTAAACTATAGTCATAGTATATTTAAAAATTCCATCATATTTTGAATAACTATATTGTTAAAAAATAGAAGCGTGTACTAACCTTTGGTTCATAATTAGAACAATATAATTATGACACAAAATAAAAATTTGTTAGTTCGGTTATTTGAAATTTGATAAGCCTGTTACCTATATTATAAATTATGCGAATTACAAAATACTATGTCGTGCTCTTAATTTCATCCACAAATTAAGATCGATCAATGCTCGTTAACGTGTAATAATGTTGTATTATGAGTGAATTTTGCTGTCTTTGATATTTTATAAAGACGATAAAATACGTCCGCAAAACAAAAACAGTCTGTAAACTATATAAGTGTGTTGTTGACGATATATTAATAGGCTCTCACTGCGAGAATTTCTACTTATAGTATACATCAAGGATTATTGCTTATGCACGGTCACGGTTATAGTCTCATATAAAATCGTAATCAATAAGTAATAATTGCTACGACACCGGCAGTGACGGGTACCTACTAATATATAGGGTGTCTCATTATATATGTCCTCGTAGACTAGACCCCCACCCACCAGTCACCACTGAGTATAAATTAGTTATTTAACTTCAAAACATTTATACACCAACTTTTAGTTTGAATCCTGCAGGTCAACCTACCTATATATAATAATATAATAAAATTCTCTGTACCTCCATCACATCTTCAAACGAATTAACAGTAGGCATATTTTTCGACTATGTAGTTGGTATAATAAAAATATAATAAAAATATAAAATACGAGCTCTGAAGTATAAAATATATTGTTAGTCATTTATTTATTTAGTCGATTTTTGGTATTGGTCATGAATTCAATACAACCTTAAATCAATTTATATATTTATCTTTAGTTTAATAAGTTTTTGATTATTGTATTGCTATTAAAAATCTACTGTAGCTATAAATAAATGTATGTATTAAATATTTAAATCAGAACATATATACCCAATTGCCCTTAAAATTAAAAAACCTTGCAATTAATTTCGAGTCTACAGCTAATAACAATTTTCTAAAATAGTAAATATTAAAAAGTAATTGACAAGAACAAACACGGTGAAACACACTGTATTAAAAAGTTGTAATAGTAGTCATACGAGTATAGTAATAATAACAAGAGTTTGTGTGTGACATTATATTATATACACGCGTGGGGACCCGGATAAACTGGATCCGTCGGACTTTCTCCGCCACCACCTCTGCAGTGCACAACGAACAAAACGATAAAAATGATAATAATAAAAGTAGTGAGTCGGCTTAAAATAATAACAGCAATAATAATTAGGGTGAAAAATGTTTGTCTACAGTCTGACGTCGATTAACGGAAAATAAAAACAAACATGTTTTATTCATATGAATATAATGACAAGAGCGCATATCGCGTAAAAAATACATTTGCAATGCGTTTAGCCACTTATATTCGTACATATATTATGGTGTTATCGTATATATTATATACATTAGTATGTGCATCAAAATAATAGCATGTATATACAGGGGGTGCGCTCGCACGAATTTGACGTGGTCGATTATTCGTATGAGGTCGTATACGCATATATATATATATGTATAGTAGCCATCGTAAGGGTTACGAAACGCCCTCGTCTTTTTTGTATTTCGGTTTTATTTTTACGCGCTACGGAACTCGGCTTACTAGGGGATGGCGGCGGCATCGTTTCCCCGAGGAAATCGTTAGCCCGGGGTGGCTCTCTGTTCTCGCGCCCGCCCGGACTCCAAAAGGCTGACAGTTTTTTGACAGCCGCACATTTCATATATACGATTCGGCCCTTAATGAATTACACATATACACGTATGATGCGTATACTCTTGTGTGTGACGGGAAAATCGTGTTCACGGACGACGAGGGTGCGAGCGGACGGACAAGCAGCAAAGAACGGACGGATAGACGCCGCCGACGTTTTAAATGGGACCCTATTGTTGACACTATTACGTTGTATGCAATCGCCGACGACTACGACAAACCATTATCATTATTATTATTATTATTATTATTATGTATTATATCAAATATATATATATATAATATATCCGGAGACGAGAAAACGCGATTCTCGTTTCCACGCGCATTTATTATATTAGTAAAAGAGGGTATACAATATAAGGTGTATGTCCTTGTATTAATTACAGACCTGCACTTGACTTAGGTGTCACCAGATGGTAAACAGTTAACACTTTAGTACTTTACACACACGAGGGTGCAGTTTAATTAGACGCGTGAAGGAAACCTGTGCGCATGTCATACGGGACCGGAGGAAAAAATAAATACGATTTACGTGTTCAATGTACGTTAATTTTCTATAAATCGACCCGTCGCGCGATAATTATAATACTCTCGCTGGCTCCCTCTTCCGACTGCTACTGCTGTTAGTCAAATACACTTACACATATTATATAGCAACCATAATACGAGATGACGACAACAGTCGACGGTCATAGTGTATTTATTTTTTCAAACCTTTTTCAACTGTGTAATGTTACACCCATTAATGTCGTGCTCACACAAACAGAGCTTCAGTTCGTTTTCTACATTCTAAAATAATATCATAATACATGTGAAAACTATTTATTATCATCTGTTTTTTATTGGATTAGTTGACGAAAACCAAACACATATTATTAATACAATGAATAATGATAATGCATATAGCTGATTTGTTTACTGCTAGGTTAGGTTAGGATGGTTTACGATTTTAATTCGTGTACATTTTTGTTATTTATTAATCTCAACATGCTGTAGTAATCTATATACATAGTCCATGCATTTTAAGACTTGATTTTTTTAATTTTAAAGGTTCCTTCACGACGTACTCTCCCGTTTTAGGAAGTTACCTAGGGTATAATGTATATATCAAATAAAAATATGTATAAAACAGGTATTATAAGAAAAAACTAACAGTTTATATTGCCACTTTTACTATTTTCATACAAAATAAAATATAAATAACTTCTATTTTAGATGAAGGTTAAAAATGAAATGCGATTATAGACCTACAAATCTTATTATAGTTCCGAACATATCGATGAATAAGTTGTTATTTGTTGATAAGTACTTATCGCGAAAAACAATAACGCTGTTCGACGTTATTAGATGTATTATGTATGATGATGATGACGTTGCATTTATATTATTCTATATAAGTACATATAAGTAGGAAGTTATGTAAAATTGCATGATATCATCTACTATAATAGGTACGTGCAACTATTATATTATATATATTAGGTACCTCCCCTCTATACCTATTTTAGAAACGCTATCGTTTATTTTAATTAAATAATATTAAGCTATAGCTTCAAGTATTATTATAATAAAAGTTATTCTACATGCGGTTTATTTAAATTAAATTAGTGCTGAATAAAATAATATGATATACCTAATAGTGTGTGTTCGAGCGCGCAAACTGATTATAATAAGGGACTGCAAATACCGACCGCGGCATTATTACTTCATCCACACTAAACTTGCTTGATTTTAAACGTGCGGTTTGATTGTACGCAAACTGTTTGTCTTGTTCTTTGCCGTCGCTGCCGACACATTACATTATTATCAATTATGTATTTTATACGATTTAGTGTTCTAGTGCTTATTTACAAAAACGTTTATAACTACCTAAATAATATTATATAATAGAATTAATCACATTATTATTACATTATTATTAGGTATATTAATTTACAAATATCAACTTAATAGTAATTATTATAAAATGATTATAATATCATAATCGTCCAAAATTCAGAGTAGAAAAAAACGGGATAATCGATGCGTTTACAACAATGACTGTAGGTACTAGGTGTTAATTGGTTGTTTGTTCGTATATGTACGAGAAAATATTAAAAAAAGGATTGAGGAAATGCGGCCCGCGGGCGATACGAATATTCGAACTAACGACACACCGAAAACGATAAACGGCGAAAGACAAAGTTCAGAATTGTCTGGATTGTATGTGTCTGTGCATGAGAGAGAAGAAACAAAAAAATAATCGATTCTTTTCAGAACAATTTCTTTATTATCCTTTTTTTTCCTCTGCCGACAGTTTTTTATATATATATATACCTACATGCAGTCTACACATACATACGATCTTTCTCTCTCTCTATCTATCTATCTATCTCTCTCTCTATCTATCTATCTATCTCTCTCTCTTTACTGCTGTACAATTCCATAATATATACCACTATAATAATATTATATTCGCACAAATAAGCGTGCAGTACCTATACCTACACCACTATACGACTGTACAACGTGGTTTTTTACAAGGTTTTTTCCCGCCGATTGATCACAATAACTGTTTTGTAGTGTGTTCTATATACACGCGTCGAATAAGGGGTGGTGGAAAGGTATAAGTGGCGTATGTGTGTACCCATATTCACAGTTACGAGAGGGGAGATTGAACATTTAAGCCGCACGCGTATAATATGACGGAGTGATAAATCGTCGATTTGACGTTTTTTTTCTATGTTGTAATTTGTCGTATCGCCATCGCCACACCGTCACCGCACGACAATTTATATATAATATTATATGTGTTTATTGCCACCGACGAGACAGATTTGCGCCGCTTTTATACTTTTATGTATAAATTATTGGCAAACAATAACAGTTCGATAACCACGTACGGTTACGAAAATCGTGATAATAATTAGTCGGAAAAGGAAATCACGTATGATCCGTGTTCTCAACATATATACAATATACCTACAACATGAATTAAAGGTAAACACAATATGTAGTAAACGTGTACCGACACGGGCGCAACTCAAACAAATTGCGGGCATGCAATTGATTAACACGATTTGCAAAGTAGTAATAACGTTATTGACGACGAATGTTTATCTTTCAAAATATTATAATAATTATTAAACAAAAATGGAATTCAATAAAAACACCGAATGTATGACGTATTGCAGAATACAATAATAACTTATTATATAATAATATATAATATATATCATCACATGATTATACTCATTTATGCCGATAATATAATATGTACACAGAGGTAAACTGTGGGTAAGTTTTGTTGCTGCCTGCTGCTATTAGTCATAATTCACTGCAAACAAACGGATTTGGTAAAAACTATAAATATGCGAATCGTGTCAATATTGGTTTAATTTTATGAGATAAATACACTTTGACAATATAATAGGTACGCACATACCATCTGAAGAAGGCGATCGAGACTCATTAATTTTAATAATTATACTACTTACTAGGTTAGATGGAATAAGAATTAGGATGCATTTTTATAGTAATAATATATTACAATAGTCGTACAGTCCTCCAATTTGACCAAAATGTTCTTAATAATATACTATTTTGTATAAGTATAAATATAATGTTATTACTTATTAGTACCTATTCTGATCGTGTTTATATGATAACGAAATTAGAAATATAATGATGGTGGTTAGTGAACAGTGGTAGTGCACAATAATTTAAGGCGTTTACGATAATATGGACGAAAATTCAAATCAGATTTCCTATGGTAGGAAGTTGTTTTCGTGATAGTTTTTTTCTTCAAATGTTCGTTTGTTGGTAATAAGTAATAACAAATGAATAATGAAATATAGTATTTTTGTTTGTCGAAAGACTCAAATGTGCTATTTATAGTATGAATAATGAATTTCTGAATGTAAAACAAATGGATATCGTCGAGTATTGCAGCAGAAATGTAGATATCTAAGACATATAATCAAGTTTTTTAAAGACATAATAATTTATTGCATAATATTCTTAAAAAAAAATCACATTTATGATTAACTAGAGAAATAGGCTGTAGACTGTAGAGTGAAAAGAAATAGTTTTATAGCGACTTATTAATTTCAGAGATTAACACATGACGGTATTTATAGACTTATAGTAATGTTTACTGATCAAACAACATTTTTGAGAACGCTTCTTTAAAACTGATAATTAAAGAAAACAAATAATACGCAATATAAGTATTGAGTACTTTTGTTATTATACGATTAAACGCGTAAATATTTTTTATAAGAAATTTGGTCAAATTGTAGACTATAATGTTACATAATTCAACTACTTACATGAACATACTTTTTATTTAATTCTATAAAAATTTATATTTAATGTACAGATATTATTCTCATAATACCATTACATATTTATGAATTTTTCAAAAACCATATTTGAAAAAAATGCTTATTTTATGTCATGTTAAATATTCATAATAATTTAATTAAATGAATAGTTCAACTCTCTTACTAGTTACTAATGAAATACAACATAATAGAATCCTTAAGTTTAAATAAAAAATATAACAAAATTAAACTTCACACAATATATTTAACCATCAATATTTCCACTATTACTTTAGTGATATTATTTTTACCACCAACAATATTATTTTCTATAGCTAATATTTAAACGTTGGCCAAAAAAATATAAGAAAAATTCACTCGAGAGCGGGAGTCAAAGGTCACGTGAAAGATTGATGAATCATCGCGAATCATGTGTATTTTTTAGTATACACTATACTGCAGGATGCGCCAAACAAAATGAGTGGATCCTATAGAGTATAGAGGTATATATAGACAGCATTCCGAGAAGTGACATTGATCGACCGGATTTCGATAATGAAAAAAAAACACCAATTCTTAATAACCAATTTCACTAAATTTTTCGAGTACCTATATAATAATTAATAATATTTTAATAATTTAGAGCTCATAATATGATAAATAGATTAAAAATTCTTCAATGTATTCGTGGAGCGTCAAGATATGATAACTTTATATTATTATATTATGTATATTTAGTTACTATTATAATTTATAAGTAACCGGCTAGATAGGCACATCGATAAGTGCTTTGAAATATCTAGAGCCATTAAAAAAATTGTAGGAATCTATTTTGTGATTGTGGCACAGCAAGTATAGTAGATGCGGTTTGTTTTTTAGATTGGTTAAACTATATAGATACGTGCGTATATCGTCTGTATATATTATACACTTATGAAAAAAACTATTTTATAAAATCAAAAATATCGATACTATGTTCGCAATATTCGAATAACATAAACTTGATGTGATTGAAAAAAACAATAATAAACATCAATATAGAAGCCAGACTTACAATGGTGAAATCCTGTAAACAAAATTCGTCCGCTGTAGAACTAGCACGAAAGGAAAACGATTAACCTGATAACAAAATAAAAGTATATCTATGGTATCAACACCTGCAAATACTTACCCACCTACTACCTAGTATTTGCAACCTATACCTATATAATATAAATTATAAATGCCTCTGCAGTAGCATATTATAATACGATAATGGTTTACGGGAGTCAATCGCGACTGCCGGCGGTGGCAAACGTTGTTTAATTAATTAATTAATTGGCCGGAGATGGAGTTTAAAAGCAGTGTCGTTAAACCCGTCGACGGCGGCGGCAGCAGCAGTGAAGGGCAAAGAAGGCTTCGGCAGAGAGTGCGGCGATGGCGGCGGCGGCAAGGGAGTTAAACTACACGCGGCATTTTAGTAATAATAATAATAATAATATATGAAACAACTTACGCGGCGTGGTGGGGATTGAATTAATTGAAGCCGTTCGCAATATTCCCTCGCCACATCCCTTTCAGACCACATTTATATATCGTCCGAAGGTATATACAACGACTGCTGGTTATAATAATAATATAAAGTACTCTACAGACCGTATAATTTTGCTTGCAAAATTATACGTCTATCTTCAGACACTCTTAAAATACATAAAACTAACAACGTTGACAGTTGATACTACCTACTACCTACACTGTAAAAATAGGAATGTTTAAAAATTAATTAAAATAATCTACACCACAATAATTACGACTTTTTAAACTCAAATAAAGCGGTATACGTAAATTTTTTTTAATATCCAATAACTACCTAAGTAATTATAATTTTCTGACGTTTCCGATTTAAAAATTTTCAAAAACATACATTATAATTAAAAAGTTGATCTTTTTATACATAGTTTTATTTGCAATTTAAAATTTGATCAATATTGGAAACCTAAGGGCTAAGAGACCGTTTGTACCATTATATTTATGAATTACAAAACTATAGGTAGTTAATTACAGGCAGTAAATACTAAATACAGAACTATAATAATTATACATTATACCCTCCTTCCCGTGTATTCTCTGCCTAACAGGTGAATAAAAAAAACGCGTGGTAATACTAATAATTGTAAACACATATATTGTTGTATTGTTATATGCGGGTATCCCGTATTCTTCGGAAGTGCGGTATAATACGTCGCATTACAAAGAAATATAAATTTAAATTTTAAAAAAAATACCAAACACGACTATAATAATATACGTCGTGTTGTAAACAATATCATACCGTCGTGCAGTGTCTCGACATTGCGAGGGACACGTGGTGGGTCGACATGTGGGGCTGCACGAACCACCCTTTACGTCACCCCACACACGTCCGACACAAAACCACCACCCCTGACCAATCTACCCACACCCGACGTATCATATAAGCATACATTATACACAGACTGTAAAATTAGTCGTCCGGGCGGGTTGGTAAACATTAAACACCACACACATCCGCCGTCTCTGGCAAGTGTCCGCACGCACACACTCACAAGAATATCGTTTTGAACTCGGATTTAATACACACATTGAGTGCAGACTCACTAATAGCTATTACCTTTTTAATGACGTTCGTAGGAAACTTCAGATTAGACGATATTTTCGTGCGAATGTGTGAAGAGTATAGGTACACGATGATGACGAGGTTTTTCCCGTTTGTCGGGTTCGAGAACTGGGAATAAAATAAAAAAAAGCCGTATGCCTATTTCAAACGAACGACGCTATGAGAGGTTTATCGGCCACCCTTCTCCTCCTCCTCCTCTCTGACAATAGACAATAAACAGCCCGAGCACAGATGTTGGCCAATTAAAACGCGTATCCGACGTGTACGGTATTGTTCGGAATTCATCGTAGTTGTTGTCCAATTAGAAAATTTATGAACTCGATACGGAGGCGCGCGTGTGCGGTTTTGTAGTTTTGTTTTTTCGTTCGAAAGTCACATTTTATATTTTTTTTTTCTACGTTTTGTCTTTCGGGACTACGGAAAATCACTTTCGGTCCGATTATTTATACTCGCATAATATATTATACAATTCACAAACGGACATACCGTACGGTTTTTCGGAGACGATTTCGATGTCGAGAAATAACTATATACTGTGTTGTGACAGGACCAGTAGCATGAAAATAACGAGTGCGCGCATAAATTAATTTATACACGCGCGATTCGCCGTCGTCACTTTCGTTTGGAAACGTGCCAATTAAAAGTTTCCCATTGTCGCGACTGCCAGCGTAATTAAAAGCAATTACATATTGGTTCAGTTGATATATATGTATATATAATGGGTATAATATAATATAATATAGTATATATCCCATCGGCCATCGTGATTCATCTAAATATCGTTGTAACTCCACACGGGGCATCGGGCGTTGTATACAATATTTACCTTTAATACTTGCCAATACTGCAATGTTATATGATAGAAAATGGAAATTCTAAACAATATTAGGTATAGACTGTTATAATATTATTGTATTTTACTAATCAAATTATATCATATGCGTTGCAATATAATTATATTATTAATTTCGGGCGTAGATTTAGAACAATATATATACTGTTTTTTTATTATATAATTATTTTTGCGATTATGTTCGTATTTCGAGATTAGAATTATTTTAAAAGCATAACACGTCATTATCTAAGGAAATACACGCAGCAGTTGTCGTCACTCACATGCTTTAATACAGAAAAATATCAACAATTTAAATACACAATAATCATAAATTCGCAACAATACAAACAGTAATGCAAGTGTTAAAACGAATTATGTTTATCGACCTATCGTACGATTTCACCAAAAGATTAATAAAATAATTAAATTTGTTTTAGCTCATAGAATAATAAAACAGTATAATTGTATTACGGCATTAAAGTACCTATCTTTTAAGTAGTTATTTTTAATTTAAAGGCCGTTGTCGTAGTCAGCTGCTGACACAAACGACTGAGCTGTGGCGCTCGTTAAAAACACGTCATTTTAAAAGTATAATAATACAACGAAACGTCACAGTTTCGTTTTTTCGAATAGTTGAATTTTTTTTTTTTTTTTGGCATAATATATTGCAATTTTAGTTTTTGATTTAAGTCATTGTTAATCAATCCATTATAAAAAATAACAAACGATCGTGGTGTGTACCTCTATTCTTCATTAGGTATATTAGATTTAGGTATTATTGTCTAGGTATACATAGAAATACTTTTTATATAATTTTTTTTTTTTTAATTTAATGTGAATAGAAAAATGGTTGTTATTATTTTTGTTATTATTATAGTATTTTATTACCGATTGCTTTGAATTAATGTGTTATAATTAAATTACTGAAAATATAAAAATTGTGTGCACACAGCAAACATTAATAATCACGCCGATAGACATAATGTAACCTGCATATTATTTTTAATATTTCTGGTAAATTATACATTGTACATCCACGTTCAAACAAATCTCATCAAAAATTCATAATATCAGTAAAAAAATTGTTGATGATTTAAATTTAGAACCCCTAAAAATCTAAGGACACTTTCAATTCATCCCCTCCCTCCTTTTTAACATGTGGCTCTGGCGCTAAAGTAATTTTGTACTTCATTATACGTATAAGGAATACACGAACGAGTTTAGAACAACGACGGACAGATGAACAGAAACGTTTGGCAACAGGTATATAATATACGCGGTACAAGTGTGATGGCGGTGTTTATGAACTCGAAAATTGTTTACTCGTCGTTTCGCGCGCGCGGTAAACGTGCCAAAAATAACAATAAATTGTAATCGCCCGAGAGACAGAAGTTGATTACATCGACGAAATAACGAAAATTAAATAAATAAAGAACACATGTTTCGGAAAACGTCCGTCTTGATGTGTGCAGCGAGTCTAACATTATTATTATTACTATTATTATTACATTACCGTGTGTGTGTTATCGAATAAGCAAAAGGCAGACGACAGTAATACAAACGAACGCAATAATAATAAGTAGATACTAGATAGGTACGTATATCATGTAATATTTACGCGCGTATACACGCGTTGAATCTAATTACGCGCATAAATATATTATACAGTTGAGGTATTCGGTGTACGAGATCAGACTTGACAAATGTTTTAATGAAACGTATGTATAAAAGAAATGGTTGGTAAAAGAGCGACACTATACAATATTATGGTTTCTATTACTTATACACATTACGTTGTAATCTGGTCTCGTCCGTTTGTGATGATCTTTTGTTGCCGTGCGATGATAGTTAATTAGTTTCAGAATGATTTTATAAGTAGACAAAAATAGTAGGAAGTTTTTATTAGTGGATTTACTGTCGGTATTATTAATTTTAAAAATTGTGTACATTATTTTAAGGACAAATCGTCTGGGTACACATGTCAATTAATAATAATTTATATATTATTATAATATAATATACGATGCAATAAAAAGTAATTTATATTATGAATGAATTTATAAAATTTAAAATTATATAAGTAAGTATATGATATAAAATTTAAATACGTAATTTTTTACATCTGTATAGTTGTTTATAGTGTTTAATTAAATGAATAAATAGTTTGTTGATAGTTAATATTATACTTGTATCTTTTGCGGTTTATCGCACGGTGACTGAAAAAAAACACAAAGCGATAGCAACGAAACGCCCGCCGTCATTATTTTGTACGCGTATACAGCAGCCAGCAGCGCACTAATTGAAAGCGACGACGAGCAGTTAAAAAATCGTTAACGCAACGCTATGTTGAAGATTAAAATTTACTCACGGTCGAGTGTATAATAATTAGTTGTTATTTGCTGTACTATGTTATTATTACTATACCGCACGACAATGACGACGAATTGGCGAAATATCGTAATAAACTTTTCGCGGCGTGACGAGAGACATAATATTATAATAAACATTTTGATGTATTCTTAATTGCAGTAAGCAGTTTATAAATCGAGCGGCGAACGAAAAATTATTCATTTTTACCGAAATTTTAAAAAATGTTGGGCAGTTGTCACGCGTATACTATAGCATGCTATGTGCTCGATGTGTAATTACGCGGAATCAGTCTTAATATATATGTACATTATTTTATTTACTGTCACGCACGCATTCAACAAGTGGAACCCGATCAAAGACAGCTGTGGCGCTACTTCTGCATTATATATAATTATAACAAACTTTTTTGAGTAATTAACAAAAATAAAAACTGGCGATAAATTGGTGTGAAATTAATGTCTTAAAATATAAATTTTTATGTGCTGCAGTAGTGTAGACACTAGATAATATAGCACAATGACTAATTAGCCTGCACATGTTTGCAAATGTACGTATGGTTTTTTTTTAATTCGGAGGCCATAAATCACGGAAACGAGAATATATAGTTATACTGGTATACTCGCGTGTGAAGCTGTTTTTGTTTGTTGCCCGTTATTATTATTTATTTTATATGGCTTTCAAGACGACTGGTGCAATGGGTTATTTAGGATGCGTTCGATTCGATCGCTATAGAGTTTTACTCCAAACTTTTACCCCGGATGATTGTAAAATATTCTACCAATCAGCATTTGAACCTTTTTTTTTGTTTTTTTTTTTGAGGGGGAAGAAAAAAACATTTTACACTTTCTATTATTACTGTTATACAACGTTTTTTTCAAAATATTTTGGCTAAAAGCAATATAATAAGGTTCTTATTGCGAAATAAATATAATATTGAAATTAACTAGTTAGCCCGAAGTTTCGTAAAACTCGAATTTAAACGATGAAAAATAAACGAATTAAAAAATTAAAACGTAAACAAGTATATAAATAATATGCAACTAGGTAGGTAATTGTACGGCATTAAAAAAAAATGTCATTGACATAATATTAAACATTAATAACGTACAAAGTTTATAAATTCCGTCGGAGCAAAATAAGCGTATATCATTATTATTATTTGATGTATAAAAATTCACATGCGTAATATGCCATAATAATTATTTTCACGTGTCTACTCACTTGCTTATAATATATACACGTTAAACACATCGTTTAATTGTGTCAAGCCGAGCGGAGTACTCAACAACAGTTTCTCGAATAGTTTATTATATAAATTCAAATTTAACTTTTAGTCGCATATATAATATACTGCGCACATTATTATAATAATTATTTGGGTCACCCTGACACGAGTCGATCCCAGACAAAAATCGCCGTTATAGTCTAGACATTCGATGAGTATATGATATTAATTGTTTCAAATAAAAATGTATATAGTATACGAATAGTGTTTGTAGTATATAGACATCGTAAACCGCACACGCACGGGAAAAAAATTCACCAAAGTTCAACCATACGCCCATACACATCAACGAAGCACATGACTACATGAGTATTGAGTATATTATGACGTATAGCATACAGGATGTGCTTCTCAAATAACAAACGAATCTATAAACTTAACTATTCATTTTTGAAAATATGATTATTGATTTCTGTAGTCTATCCATATAATAATATAATAGTCAAAAATCAGAATTTGAACTTGCACGTGAATAGAATAAAAATATATAAAACTAGAATGAGCAAAAAATGATGGTCATTGCAGAATAGGTCTATATTAGATGTGTGTACTGTGTACGCACTACGCAGTATAATATTATTATACGTCTGTCGTGGTGCTGGCGCTTTTCGTATTTAATTTTAACCGACGTAATCATTGCGTTTAAGAAATCCGTCAACGCAATCTGCACTCCCGCAGCATCGGACGAATAAAACCACCGTCTCAGTATCTAATATTACAATAACAACACGCATATTATACACGTGTGCATATATAGGTATATGCTAGCCGCTGCAGACATTCGACGGCTGTCTAAAGATAAATCCGTCGTGTGTTTGGTTTGGCCCGAACGGAAATCGAGCGTGTGTACACCGACGCACCCGTAATACGCATACAATATTGTATATTATTATGTGTATAGCTGCACGATATCTGAAAGAGACGAACGGACGAGTGGACAGACAGCTACAGATGGAGACACGGGGACACGAAACACGTTTAGGTATACACTATATTATAAGTTTAAAGCTACGCAGAATGGTCGGAATTACATTTTTGTAGATATTTTATACTGCCGAAAAAAATAAAAATAAATCTGGAAGGATATAAAGCTACAGATTATGCAACAAAATATGCTGGTCCACGGTTTGGATTGATCTAAGCTGGTAAAATAGTTGTTTATCTATATAAAAATATCCATGAATAAAAAGTAAAAATATGATTAAAAAATATTAAAAATGTAAATAATATTAGTAATCAAATAAAAGTTACAATTTTATAACTGACTAAGAAATAACATAACAAAAATGTTTTCGTTAGAATAAAATTCCAAACTTTTTACGTGCAGTGTTTCATGCAGTTCTAAATATCAAATATTGTAAATAGTACCTACAAGGCCGTATTCAAAAAAATATTCCGAGTACCCGCTCAACCCCTCCGGTTGAACTCCAAACCATCTTAAGGCATGACCTTGAGTATAAGTAGATGAAATTTACATTACTTGTTCTATGATGATACCCAATCGTTCTTTACTGTTATTTTCCATAGAATATTATGATAAATCTAACCACAACGTTAATTGTTTATGTGGAAGTTACTTTGAAGACGCGTTTAGATTAGTTAAATTTTTATTTTTATACAATCGGACACATATAGAGACTAAAATTCGAAATTTCCCTCGTTAAAATCGAATTTGTAAATACCCACAAAATTATTATATTTTGAAAAATGACTGAATAATAAATATTATATCATCTTATTGTTTGGGCCAGGGCTTACGGAAGGCACAGGCAACATAGGACTATACCGTCTATACCTATAGCTGCATTAGGACAGCATTTAGTTTAAATGTAGTATCTTTGTAAGATTATACATTTTTTTAAATGTAATTATTACAAGCGTACCACACAAGTACACGGGAAGAACTGAATAGATAAAAGACTAAACATACACATATATAAATAAAATTAAAACTATTTCAAAAAGTTCTTCACCAAATCAATCAATCATACAAACCAATGGTATCTAATTTAGCTAGTGAGTCAATCCCAGATAATCGCCAACTCCCCCCGTCGATTAAAAAGACACTGGTTTGGAGATCTCTAGAATCCCGACCTGTATTAATTAACTAAACTAAACTACTCTTCCTACAAGTCAGATGGCTTACAAACTGATGGCCGGTGGGCCTCTCTTCTCATACTATATCATGTTATTGTTATCTTAATTAAACCACCATATTTACTTATTATGTATAATAATAATACATATTGTAAATTTGTAAATATAGATACTTTTGTTCAAATAAAAAAAAAAATCAATTCTGAAATCAAACTAATAAAGATAACGTAATATTCTACACAAATATGAACTACGACACAGGTGCATTTATTTTTGAACCAAAATTATATAGGTAAACATTTAATTCTATAGTGCACTAGCCACTAGACCCGAAACATATATTACATTATTGTAATCGACAACGACCAAATCGAATGTATTGGATATAATATATTTTAATCAATGTAAACGGGGTTCTATTTTAGGTCAATAAACCCAAACGCGTTACGACCGGAACTATACGCGCAGGTAGGCTCGTGATGTTTTTACGGGATGAGAAGATACTAAAAGGTGTGGCGGCGAACATGCACGAAATAAACGCGTCGTATGTACGATATAGGTGTACCTATTATAATATACAGTATAACATATAGATATTATAAATTATAATAAAAAATAAATTGCGTAGTATACGCATGATATCCGAAACCGATTTATTTATTAATTAGGATCAACTCTGCGGGATCTCGTATTCTTGTGACACGCACACGACCAGAAATAGAAAACAAATATTGAATATAGTAGACACTAAAGCAGCAGCCTAGTGGATGAGAAAAAATATTATGTGTTCGTTACTCTGCGTTAAAAATACGTGACTGGTGTGTCTTATTATTAAACAGTCTACTTCTGTGCGACGTGTGTGATAATAGTAAAAACGATTCATTTATTAATTATTTAATTGTGATATTGTGATAGCAACCCGGTCCGTTGCATTCAGGCCGTTGCGTATCGATCATTAATTTATCTATTTTTCGAAGAAACCACTGCGAAAATTTCCTTGGCAATATTATGTTTTTATTTGTCTTTTGCGATTCGTGAATAAGAACGCAAGAAACGGTTCCCAGAGCTATTCACGCGTATACATTCGTTATTTTCGTTATTATACGCTGTATATAAACAACAATCAAAATTGTAAGAATTTATTCGAAAAACTGCTGGTCGATAAAGTCTTAAAACAATAATATGTTTTACTTTAGTATTCACTCCAATTGCGTAACGTTTATATGCGTATTATCTTGTTTAAGATTTTTTTAATTAGTAGGTACATTACAGGTCTGCGAGTACTCGATAATAATTGAAATCATAATATTATTATATGCGTGATGTATAATACACTTAAATTACGTCATCGTCTGAAGCCTATTATACATCTGCCTCAGTCTAGCTAGAAATAATAGTGATAAATGATAATAATATTTAGTATGAAAAATTAAATTTTTTTTACCTGATATAAACTTATGCAAAAATTTTAAAATATGTATTTTAAGTATGACATAAATATGTAATATATGACTGCAACCTAGTATATTATACACTTATTAGTTATTACTTAAATACTCTCATAATGACTTTAGATGTAAACCACTATTACATCAAATAGTTACCTACTAATATTTCTTCAAGACCAAACGCTATATGAGGTTTTAAATACCAAAATAATTGTTGTATTTTAAATATTTGGATTTTGTCTCATATAATTTATAAACTCAACAAAGTTTTTCCAACAACACTGCCGTATTAAAATAATCTTTGCGGCGACCAAACACACGCATACTTATTTGATTTAATAATACGCGCGTATAATATTTAAGTTAAAACGGTTTGTGCTCAATCAAAAACCTCGTGCGTGCTATTACATAATAATAACGCGATGAAGAAATGTTATTGGCACAGAACCAAGCAATTAGTCATTTTTTAACGTTCAATTTATTTCAAACGGTGTATATACTATATTAGTTTGAACTACTATATACAACACTACTCTGAACACATTAAGCACACTATTATATGATTAAGTGATAAGATGTATATATTATGCCAACAGCGCAAATAACGTATAACTTATAACAATAAACGTCGCTGATAATAATAAAGAACGATTGGGAAATCGAAATCGTGTGAAAAAATTATTGTTTTACGCGTGAAGGCGTAGATAGTTCATGGGTCGGTCTGTCGTGCGGCTACCGAATTACGAACTTGCCCTACCTTCTCAGCAGTATAATAATAATATTTTATAATATAAATTATATTAGCTCACCGCCGCATTTATTTATTTATCGTTTATTATTTGAAAACAAAACGATTTTCGATTACGTCTACAAACAAACAACACACGATTGTCCCAGATTTAATACCTATATAAGATACAACAGAGACGACGATAATAAGTAATAATAACAATAATAATGAGAGCAGCGGCGGCGGTAATGAAGATTTATGGACAAGTGTCGTGACCCGTAACCGCGCGCACCACTATTAAATAGAAGTTGTAGTTATTTTACGGCCGCCGGCCATTATACCAACCGCTCCCCACGATAATGATAATTATTATAATAATAATGATTATTGCGTTGATAATTCTTTGATAATTGGTACAAACAACTAAAGTCAATAAATGTTTAATTTTCAGGAAAAGAAATTTTAAATTTAAAAAAAATTGTCAAATCGTGAGTTACTATAATAAATTATTTTATGTGGTAAAATTGTAGGTGATACTTTTAGGATTAGTTATGTATTTGTGTGATATTCAATGCAATTTAAATTTTTTTAAAACTTTTAAACCTAACTATTACCATGATAACTTAATCAAACATACCGTTACCGATAAATGTTATTACTGGGTATAACAATACTTATTAAAAATTGCAATACTGAATACACCAACCACATAATTAAAAATATAAACACATATAATAACCAACAATACATTGGTATAAATTAGAGGGTCGTTGCTATAAGCACCCGTAGCATCTCAAATTTTAATACTAGTACACCGAATCTCTTGATTATCTTAAATATTTAATCATTTGTAAACTATTTCAGACCTGAGTATTTTAACTATATGCCATTTCAGTATAAAAAAAAATGTTCATCATTATATAAATAATATTAAAAATTATTTATAATTGTTTGTTTTCTCAATTAGTTTAAGTCGTATATTTGTTTTTATGTTTTATATTATTTGTACCTATATAGTTATATTACTCTCTATTTCTAACTCAAACTATTAGCTTAAAAGAGAGATAAATCATGTAAAGTATTTAATATTTATATTTTATATATTATTAATTACGAAGATTAAAAAACAAAGAAAATATAATTTTATATATGACTAATAAGGGTTAAGATGGACTATAGGATTTATCAATAATATCAACATTGAAAGAAATACAGTTCTAATAATAATGAACAATTTTTAATTAAATATCTAGTATGTATAATTATTACTCATTATTTTATTAATAAATAGAAATAATTTCTTTTGCATAAAATGTTATAATTTATTTAGATCTATAAATTATTTGATTTTATTATTAGAGATAAAACGTTAATATAATTGTAACTGAGATGGAGTGGTAAATGAAGAGTGTGAGAAGCAAATCCTTTTACTGATTTGTTTCTTCTAAGACTAATGTGGCCAACTCAAATGATTTTGCGAATGAAATGCATTACCTATAATCCAAAGAGCCACATCCAAAATTATATATCCCCATATTTGATTTGGATCCAATAGCCATTCCCTGCTCTGCTCTAAAATTTGTTTAATGCTTAAGCCCCGCCTAATATTTTTATAGTTAATTTGCGCTTTTATGCAACAGTGTATGTAATATTACACGTGTGGTATTCTGTTGTTGTGATTTACCTGTGTTTCGGTGACACCCAACATTTTCGCCATTTCGGATCTTTCGGACGACGAGAGGTACTTCTTCAGCTCGAACTGCCTCTCCAGCTCGAATATTTGCCGGCCGGTGAACGTGGTCCGCGCCTTCTTCCGCTTCCGGTCACCACAACCGTCAGATGAATGTCCACCGTCACTCTCTCCGGCCAGTTGTCCGGCCGGCGAACCGGAAGACGAGCTCACCAGTAAACCCGGCGACGACGACGGCGGCACATCCTTCCGCGACTTCTTCCGTACTGGCGGTGGAGCGGTCGTCGCCATAACCGTGGCGGCTATAGCCGCCGACGCTGTAGTCGTTGTTGTCGTAGCGACTGCCACCGCCGGCATGTTATTATTCTGCGTAGTAGACGGATACGATTGAAGGTGATGATGCTGGTGGTGCTGCTGATGATGATAATGATTGTGGTGTTGCTGTTGTAGATGACTACCAATGCCGTTGTTGTTGTTGTTATTGTTGTTATTGTTGTTCAACATCACTGCAGTCGTGGGTATTACATCCGCTGCAATCATAACATACAATAAATTCGTTTTTATGTATACAAAAAAAATATCGTACATTTAGTGCATACATACACATCAATCTTATTTTCTTATCATATTAGTAACATATTATATAGAATCATAACATACAAATACAAGCCAGAAAGGTAGTATTGCTTTCACTTAGCGTCATTAACCTATACATTATAGATGTTTAAAGATAATATTATATATATAATTCATAAATATCATTTTTTTTATTATAGGATCACCCCTTAAATTTTTAAAAATGTATTACTATATGAGTCTATATAATAAAATAATATCATTATTTAATTAATTTTATAATTGATAAAAATAAAGTTAAAAAAATAACTATGATACATTTAATAAACTTGTTTTTTATAGTCGAATTGTATTTATTTAAACATCAATATAATACATCACTTAATCTTTTAGTATTGCCCAATTTAATGAATATATATATTAATTTATTGAAAGTTTTACATTTTAAATAATAGATATAAAAATGTAGCCTTTATTTATTTCGATATTCGGTTATCGTGGTTTTTTTTTTTACACAGAATAAGTACCTAACGCCACCAATGACATAAGATTGGTTTTTTTATTATTTCTATTCTTGTGACCTTTGACATTATGGCTATTAAAATTTAAGAAGTTACAGTTGTATTGTTGAGTTTATAATCATAAACTAAGAAGTAAGTAGGTACCCTAAATATATAATGCTAAGTATAAAACTATACTTATTTAATGGATAATATAATTTTCTAAAATTATTATTACTATATACATGTTAATATTTTTCTTTTAAAATAATTATTTAAAAATAATTGGTATAACATTTCTTAATATTTATATACATAACAAAATGTATTTTTTTAAACTATTATTATTATTATTAATTCTGAGCATATATTATAATATGAAAATTTAAAAAAAAAATTGTTTTTCTTTAAAAATGTTAGATTTCTATTTGTGTTAAGCTATTCGAATTATACATATAAACTGTTTGTCTATGTCAGTCTGACTTTCATAAATATATATATATATATATATATATATATTATAAGCAAAAAAAATTTATTAGTTTTGGGCTTGTGACAAAGTTACACACGATGCGGAGGGATTAAATCAAAGAAACATCAACGCCATATACTCTATTAAGCTTATTTCAGATAAAGTCAGGCATTCTTGATCTACTAACACACGCGTGATTAAAAAATATGTACATCGATGTAAAATATACGTATTATATAATAATAATCGTCTGCAAACGATCGTCAGCTGTGCGTCACGCTGTTCTGATGACGCTAATTATAATATAATATATTATGTACAACCAAAACACTTATGTTTTGCTGGATTCCACAGACTTCCGTTACACAGACTTCAACACGGATCCTTAAATATTTATCAGACCCTTTTAGACATCAATTAGTGACCAGGAATTGGTCCATTAAGGTTTAATCGTTAAATCACCGTTAAATTTATGAAATTTTGATTCAACCCGGCAACACATTACATAGTATAGTATATAGTTCTATACTATACTGCAGTTTACAAATTCTTCAATGTAAAAATAAAAACTAGGTAGATATAGTAGATTATAAATTATTATTAACTTAAACGCTATGACATATCAATTAATTTTTATTTAATTACCAACGAGACTGAAAACCCATAAATTAGCTTTAAATAATTTTCACTTGTATACTTGTGTCGCATTAGTTCTGTATAAATTTAACAAAATTGTTGAACTATATTATCATTTAATGGGTACATAATAATTATTATTATATTGTAATTTACTTTAGTCATGTGCTCCGGACTTAGGTAAACCTAAGATACTTGGTTTATTTGTGATTTAAATTGAATAAATCATTTAATAAAACAAATTTAATATTTTTATTGGAAATATTTTTAGTTATTTAAATATTCCTAATCAATTTTTTTTAAATATTATACTATCCTTCACATTCTTATTATTGATATTTTAAAAAATTGCTGTACTTTCCTCAGCCAAGTGAAAATTCTTGAACATGCCTCAACATAAGTTTCTGTTGCTAAAAAAAAAATGCAATTAACGTGATTTCAGTGGGCTCGAGCACAATTATATCTATAACCTGTAAGTATAGTACCTATTATAATATTATTATAAAATATAACAAGCGGCGCCATGCTCTATTTTATTGGTATACATACTTAAGTTACTTAACGCGCCCATTATATAATAGAAATACGAAAATAAACTTTCGGCCGAAGTGTTGCTTACGAAACATCTTATCGTTGTAGAAGCACTATTATTATAATGTGTATCATTGTCTCGTACGGCGGCCGTGAGCATAACTTATACGGGACTCAAGCGCGTAAACAGTTTCTGGTGGGTTGCGGCGGCACTGTTATATTAATACGAAATACAAATATATATTATACGGCGTATATATTTGTTTATCACTCGCCGTTAAATGTGTTTTTCGGTCAAGTAGCGTTTAATTAATAATTATGTCTCATGGCGTTTAGCCAAGTCCTTTTTCACGTTCAATATGTTCACACACACGCGCGCGCATACGCACGTGAAGAAAAAAACCTAAAACCCCTATTATACAACCCATATGCTGGCCGAAAGCAAAATAAATGTTTGGCATCGTTAACTACAATAATGTTTTCGGTGCTATTCAATAATAATGATCGCCAAACGTTCGTGTTTGTGATCATTCATTGAATAATCACACACAAATCGTATATAATAATATAAAAGCATATTATATTATATTATGAACACTCGAGCATAATGAAACGAAGAGATCTCAGTGGCTGCAGTTAAAATAACACTCCGCGTTTTATTATCGTTAAGTATATAATAATGATATCATGCAGCAGAGTATGTATAGATCATTTTTTTATTATTATTATTTATGTGTAGTGCGGCTTTTCCACATACACATTATTTACACCACTTGGTATTCATTTCTGCAGCCAAATTTCGGTTAACATCAGACGGGAAAACGTTGAGTGAATAATGAACAAAATATTTTAAGAGAACAGTGAACATCTCTACCTCTTTTTGTTTGATATAATAAAAACTGTGCAAACAAAGAACAAACTCATAATTATTTTATAGTATAAGAATAATATTATATGTAGTGCACAATATACATTCAATTTCATTATTAAAACGATAATACAAATACCTTAAGTCACGAAATAATATAACGTGGCCACGTATTTATTACATCATATTAGTTATTTTAAACAAGAAGAAAAATGTCTACTATTTCTGCAAATATCATTGACCAACTGTAGCCCGTGTATACTTGGGTATAAAATTAAAATTGATTGATAAAAATATATAATTGCATAAAGAGATCTATAGTTTTGGAACAACTAAGGCTATTTCCAATTGAAATATTTTCATAATAATTATGTAAATATACATTTAACAAACGAATAATACACAAACAACTCGTCGCGCAAAAAGTGATTAAGTACAAAAAATGACCAAGTGAAATAATATGGTCAAATAGTTACCATAGCCCTCCTACAACTATAGAAAAAACGACCAAGTGAAAATGTTAAATATTTACTGAGCTATTAAATCATCGGAGAATTAGAAGAGAACTTTGTGAAGTTCCACCCAAATCAAGTCTTTATCAAAGTAGTATTTTATTTATAATTTTTTTCTATATAAGTTGTAACCAAGAAAAATTATAATAATATGTTTCTTTTAAGTGATGTTAAGTTGTAAATATTGAGCTTATAGAGGTATGAGTAATAGCATAAAAGTCGTGAATCATGATAAATGGTATAATATTTGTAAATTATTATCTCTTCTATTCAAAACTGTTTTTATTTTAAAAATAAAACTATAAAATACTAAGGCACAATCGTTTTATTTAGATTTCTATGAATATAAAAGATGTGGGTGGCTTATCTCATCAATATTAATAAAGAATCAGCTATTTGTGCCTATTAGTATAATAAGATAAGTAACCGTTCAATGCTGTAGAATTAAATAGATAATAATATAATATTTTAACGATTAACACTAATAATATTACATGAACTCTACAGCTATAGTTTATAATACAAGTGAATAAACAAAGATAATAAAAAACAAAGTAGCACAAATGTTTCTTTTAATTAAATTTTCGTGAAAAATTCCGGTTTTTCTATATTTACAATGAAATCAGAAATATACACTTATATGTATAATATGAAGGTTATGACTTGCACTCGATGACAATCGGTGATGACGTGAAAGTATTTCGCACACGAAAAAATCTCTGGGTACATGATGTATCCACCAAGGAAAGCGAAAAATTAGTATATTTATTCTTTTTACATTTTTTGGCACTGTGTTATACACGAAAAGGCGCGTCCGCGCGTATGAAACGATTCGTTGGCAACGTTCTAAGTTCTAACTGCTGTGTGTATTACACGACTACTGGTGCACGCGCGTGATGTGATTTTACCATTCGTTTATAATTATAGTAAAACGATTTCGTCCGTGTGTAATAATAATATTATCTTTTCCGCCGTAAAAATTATCTCTGCGGAGTGTACATCGCCCGGTCGGTTCCCGCTGCATCGCTGTCCGTTCGTTTGGCAGCGTTTGGACGACGAGGACATACGCGTATATAAATTGTATATTGTATATTATTCGGTGAAGACGGTTTTTTTTCGTACGAGTAATATCCGTTTACCGATCGCACGTTTACGAATATAGACAAGTTAAGTATATGTATTATTTGGCGTCACGATGGCGGGCCACAGCAGGAGAGAAAAACTCGATGCCGAGCCAAAAATCACTCCGGGGAAACGGAAACTGCTGCAGCACAACGCGTGTCTTTGAAGTATTCTAACGCGCGTCAACGTCCCCCTACCCCCTCGGCTACAATATACCACACACTAACACTAACACCATCACTATCGTAATCGATTTCGTCGTAGTTCCCCGAGGGCAGTATAACATATATATATATATAAGTATATATTATTATAAATCGACCGAAAATAAATACGCGATGTACAACGATATATAATATATCGAACTTACCTCTCGGCCAGATTGATTATTCGGAGAGCTCAACAGTCAACACCACAACAACGACCTACACACTTATTATATATATATATATATTGGGTATATGCTGGACGCACGAACAATAGACCACACGCAGGACAGGATATTACGATATATTATAAACGCGCGAATCACGATGACGGTCTTCGTAGATCGGACAATGGAGTTTTCGGTGGAAATAAAAAATAAAATCCCCAAACGAAATCTGTTCACTGTGGGATTTCGATTTTGGCGGCGTCCAACAATATTAATGCGACGGAGTTGTCCAGCAAAACAACAAAAAAAAAATTATAAAATAATAAAACGTTTAATGATCGTGCAACTTGAATGAAGTATAAAATGTATTATAAAACGAGAAAACGTGTGTATACGTATTCAGAAAAATCACAATAATAATACCAATATATTATGTTACCGATTAATCGTAACGAAGTATATCATCCGCCTATTCGTGAAATTGACTCGGAGATAGAGACCGATTTAACAACGTGTATAATAGCTAATAGCTATTATATATAATAATAATATAATATTGTAATAGCTAGTCTAATCACGTTCATATAAACATAGGTACACCTATGTAACACTAATGATTACCTCTCGGCAGATAAGCGCAATTATTTGTTTTTCTCTTTTCATTCATGGCGCAGCTGTATTACTTTTTATAAGCATTTTTTGTTCGTTGTACACACATTATATTATAATGATATGCACTCGTTTAAATTATAATACCTATATACTATATATATATATATACTACGATTTTTGAATGATGAAAATTTGAGTGGTGTTCTTCGCGATATTATAAAGTTACATTATTATTTATAAACTATCAAATACGGAACTCGCTATTTACTATGTTCAGTTTAAAATCATTATAAAATAGGTATATGTGACTTTTTTAAATTAAAACTTGTGTAAGTATTCGTGCAGACGTAAGCAATCAGCACTATATAATAGTTATTTCAGCACAGTTTCTTAAAAGGATATTAAACTTTTTTATAGATAGGTACTCGACAAATTAATAATAATAACATAATATATATACATATATTTAAGTTAAGTTAGATAGGTATTTTCGATAATTTAATTAGTAATCATTTTCCGGTCTTTCGTGATGCATATATTAAACTATAATAATATAATATGCCTACTGTATACTCTCACTCGACTAAAAACATACACACGCACACACGACGACGACGGCGATGATAAAATGAGCTATAGTGAAAGGCAAACATTACATAATGTGATTTGAATATCACGGTGTAAATATGTGTGTGTATTTATCAAACCGCATGTACATAATATAACGTGTATCATATACCATTATCGCGTATGATCACAATTAATACGTCAAACGACGGTACTTGAGGTACGATCAAATGCAAACGATTGATATGGGTTTCATCTAAAAATTGAATAGTGGGGGTGCTGGGGACATGGACCTGTCATTTAGCATTTGATGATGCATTATAATATATGCAATCGACAGAGTATACGGTCAAATGCATTGAGGATAAACGTCTACACCTCAACTGTTAGGTTACTATTTGTAAATATATCAAAACTAGGGTTATCACGTATTATTATAATATTATAATGTATCCATAGTCTGGATAGTCTGTACAGTGCACACAATATATGCGTAACTATATGCCGTGTGTTTACAGATGTGGACCTAATTATCGGTACATCCGTCAATATCTATTTACCCGTTCGGTCGCGGTCATTTGTTGCCGATAAACCAAAACAATCGTTAATTAAAATAATAATCATGGGCTTGTCGATATGTCGAACACAGCACATGATATTATCTAAATCGTGGGGTGGCGTAGTACCGTCCAGATATAAAGCACAAAAACATCGCATCGATTATATTCGATAGATATTTTATATATTTGTCCGAAATTGCCAAAAATATATTTATAGGTACGCCAGTACAAATGAAACCTTAGCAAGGTTTTTGGCATATCTATTAATATTTTGTATTTTATTGTCGTAGTCATTGCAGAGCATGTATATGAAAATATAGTTTTATACTTGGCCATTACATTCATTACCGTACGCCGCTAGATATTATATAATATTGATTATAAGCCGCTTTTACACGACGATTAAAAAACAAGTTTACTGTAGAAAATATAATGTTTAAACCTATTATAATTAAAGTCAATAGATTAATGAACATAATAATAATTATTATAATCTACGCGTTAGAAAAATTTTTACTTTTATAATATCCGTTGACCTTATAGCCGTCGTTTAATGGCGTTCCGCATCGTATAAAATGAGTGTATTTATGTATTGCAATATGTACAAGTCCATTACGTGTTCGTGTTTGTGTTTATCTACACATTTGATTAATTTTAAATAGATGTAGGTAGTTTAGTAAATTTAATTTTCAGAAATCAAAGTTAATTTTCCACAATAATTATTGTTTGTTATTTAAAGAGACGACATGAAGAGATTAAAAGAATATTTAACAGTGCGGCGACGATGATTCTTCAAAACCATCTCGTTTATTTTCACTTTCCTTCGCAGAACTTTAAGTGAGTAATGTATAATGGGTCGTAGTTTGTAAACTAATCTAATCAAAAACTGATTGTATGTTACATTAACGTTTTTAAAGAAGGAAAATATGTTTTATTTTTATTATTAGTATTTTGCGATTAACGAAAAATTATTAACGAACTGAGTTACTATCAACAAATACTAAATATTATTTTAAATATAATACACCGAAGTTATATTAGTTCCATATTAATGTCGATACATTAATATTTAATCATATTACCACAAGCCATAAGTTATGACTCATAAATTCATAATACAAGAAACATATTTTTTAAATATTTTATGCAATGATCAATGGGTATCGAAAATGTTAACCTTATATGTATATTTTGAAGTAAATCACGTTCAAAGGTAAAAACCTAATAACTAATGATAAATTAATAAAATGTTTATAGAAACAATTATACGAAAAAATGAGTAGGTTCCTTATCGTGATTTAAATAGATATAGTTAAAAAAATATACTATAATAAATATTAATAATATACTATGTATATATTATTCAATGATTAATGATCACAATAATCTTATAAAAGAAAAAAATATTTTTTTTTAACAAATACTAGAATCTGTTAATTTCTAATTATAAATGAGTACCTAATAATGTAATAAGTAAAAACATACGTACGTTAACTAATAATTTTATTATTTCATCGATATAACGATTATGATATACATTACGACCTCTCAAATGTTATGTAAACATGGTACATAATATGGTATGCACTATGCAGTGTATTATAAATAAAATTGTTAGTTGTGTATTTGTTATCATTTAAAAAAGATAATTTAACAAGAAAAGACGTGGAAATAGAAAAACTAACACGCTGAGAGTTTTTATCTAAAAATTAAACGAGTATGTGTATTTCAACACTTCTATGATATAATATAAATACAAAATCTATATTAATTTCTACGAATTCGCTGTCGAAACTAAATAAAAAAAATAATAAAAATCAATTTCATTACTTATAACATGTTGGTTAAGTTTGAACGACATGTCACACGTATATATAACGAAATAAAAACGCATGGCTTTTCATAGACATAAATCTTATAAATCAATTTTATAGGATTTTTAAAGTTTTAAAGAGATATTACATTATATTATTACTGTCGGTTTGGCCTTATCTTTTTTCATTTTATGTCTTTCGGTTCCGAGGATAGGTTATTATACTATTATATACCTACTACCGTTATACGCATACGTTACTATAAAAATAGTAATATTCCGTGCCGGGTGTTTACGGAGTCGTAAAAATTAAAAACGTTTTGTTAATGTATAACTGTTGACACTTACTTTGAACTAAATTTAAATTCGAGGATAAAACAACATGAGCCGGAATTATTGTAACAATCGGTGATAAAAGTTTTGTCTCGTCTCCCATTATAATAACAATATAATACCTACTGGCTACTGTATAGTTGGTGATTCATATATACATGTAGATTATGCAGTCGCACTTAAATTAAAATTAAAATATAATCTGGCACGTGTTTTTTTAAATAGTATACACAAATTGTTCGGTAAATAATGTTATTATTGTTAAAATATAAAGGTATATATTACATTATTTACTCTACGCATTAATTATATTGTAATCATTACTGTACTGTACAGTTTAGAATCTTATTGCCACGTGCGCCGAACAAAAATTTTATTCGTATACAAATCAAAAAAGAAGTATTTATCCTGCATATATATTGGCACAGTAAAAGTCGTTAATAAATTCGGTGCGAGAAGTAGATTATTGCAACGAAAACGGCTGGACACGGAAGCTTATCATTATTATTATTACTATTATTGTGGTACGTTAAACAATAAACACTGCGCAGGAATACTACGGTGACGGGTGAATACTTATAATATATTAATAATCATCAATAAATTGGGGTAAAACGCGTATAGCATAGGTATAATATGGCGGCGGAAGCCAATAAATGGAAATTAGTCGAATATATACACAGAGGACTGAGAGAGAAACGTACAAACTACACCATTAACAATGGATATGTTTATGAAATAAATATTATCGCCACACACCCTTATGTGATTGTGCGTGCCGTGTGTGGGTTCCTACATCACGCCGGACGATCCATTTAACATATTAAGGCATTATTAATTATTTCAAATAGTAAAACGTTTATGGAAATATTTATTTTACATAATTTTAAGTCATTAAAATTTAAAAAACTACATTTCTCTAAAAAAATATTGTTTACCGTAATCATTTGTTATTCCTTACTCCAAAGCTAATTTTTTGGAGTACTTTGATACACAAAAATTAAATTTTGGACAAAAAGACTATGACTTTATGAGAATTTAAAATTTTGATGAATGAAGTGGTCGTGATATAAACGGAGCACTCCACAAACGTTTGTCCACTACTCCGCCTTTTAAAATTTTAAATACTAATTAACTAATTAGTAATTAACTACTTGTACGAAATTTGATTTTTATAGGTTGAAATATTCTGCTTCGGATTATGAAATATAAAATATATTATGCTATCATGTAAAACAGTAAAAAACTTAAAAATAGTAAAAGTATAATTTTTTTCTATAAATATTATTTTGCAATCACTTTAAAGTTTAAATCATGTTAATAAAAATATTTTCAAAAACTTCTCTCTGTCTTACGTTACATAGAATATAGATCACCCCGTATATGCTTGATAGTCGATAGATCCATTATAGGTACCCACACACGTGCGTGGGCGTGCGCCATGTACAAATAAAACAAACAAAAGCAGAGAAAAACCATTACGGTGGAGTGAAATAAAAAAAAGCCGGTAAGTGAGTATCGCTCTGCTGTACATTAGGGGGTGGGGTGGACCTCGGACTATGGTAGGTTAAATTTGAATGCAATGATAGGTATCATTGTATACGAAAAACGATTCTGAACGGAGATGATTTGTCAGTCCAGGAAATATTATCATATATTCTATTTTGAAACTAATTCAAACATTTAAGTAAAAGTTTCAAGATCTTACGTTTAGTAATTTTTTAAAAATAACAAAAATCGAAAATTATTTATTAGTAAAACGTGATTTTACACGTCGTGTATTTTTGATTTCAAATTAAAATTAAAACTTTAAACACTCGTAAATTTTTTTAAATTGAACAATCCTCAAACTTTTTTATAATTATTCTAAGCTTAACTTATGGACAGCATAGTATTAAAATTTCAATTCTTAGCTTTTGATAGAAAAATATTTATAAATTTTTAACTACCAAATAGTGAAAAATATTCATGATTTTGACGAATTTTTGTCAATATTTGAACTTCAAATGCTAATAAAAAAAAATTGTGCCTATGTATTTTTATAATTTTTGAATGAGAGTTAGAACAAGTTATGTAGACCCTTCAATTAAATTTTCAAGTAATTTGTCCCAGCTAAACTTTTTTTATCAACATTTATAAAAAAAAAATAAAAAAAAATTGAAAATTTCAATTGTCTATAAATAGCTCAAAAAAAGTCAAAATGTTTTGAAAATCAAATCACGTAAAGAAAATGGCAATCTAAATAACTGGTAAAATTTTCAAGTATTTACGACTTATACTGTTTGAATAACAACAAATATCAAAAATCGTTTGAGGCTAAACCGTTATTTAACGCGGTTTTGTAAAAATTTAAATTTCAATCACTCATAAAAATTTTTTGTTTTAGTCCGGTAGAGTTTTTTTTGCAGATAGTTGAAGAAAATTTTATGGAGAACTTTGTACCAAATTTTCAAATCTTAGTTATAAAAGGAAAAATTTTTACGATTTTTTAACCACAAAATTACTTGCCAATTTTCGCAATTTTGACATATTTCGTATAAATTCGAACTTTAAGCACTTATAAAAAAAAATTGTGACTAACGATTTCGGATTTTTTTTTATCACTTTAAGAACAACTTATAAGAAACCTTGTATTAAATTTTCAAGATTTTCTGGCCGGCCAAAAAATTTTTATCGTTATTTTAAAAAAAAATACTTAAAAAAATTGAAAATTTCAATTGTCTATAAATAGCTCAAAAAAAGTCAAAATTCTTTGAAAATTTAACTGTGTATGGAGAACGCTAATATAAACATTTGGTGAAAATTTTAAGTATTTACATCTATTATTTTTTGAGTTATAGCAAAATAAAAAATTTGATTTTGCAGAAAACTGGTTTTGCGTAAAAATTCCCGTTTTTCTGTCATTTTTTTTTTGTTTTTCTCGATTTTTTTGAAAACTGTTGGAAAATGTTTACTTTTCACCTCTATAATGCACCAAGGATATCCACTTTGCCATCGGAAACCACCCCCAAAGTTTGAAATTGAAGCATTATTTCGACTAGTTATGCTGTACACAGACACAAAAACAAAAAAAAAAAAAAACAAAAAAAAAAAAAAAAAAAAAAAAAAAAAAAAAAAAACACACATCATTGTAAAATCAATACATTCATCACTCCGTTCAGAATCTAAAATGTAAATATTCGACCGTCCAAAAAATCGACGATGGTTCTCCTCTTTATGCGGCCGCGCGTGTGTGCCCATTAGTATTGTGCAAACAGTCCGCTCGCGAGATAGGTAAAATATACAAATGATGATGATGATGATGATGATGATAATAGTAATAATAATAATGTCAAAACTACCGCCACACCGATGACATCACACACTATTAGGTAGGTATGTATATATTATATTATAATATTATTATTACGATTACTCTCCGTTTCACGTTAATGGACATAACCACCGCACTTGTGTCACAGTCGTAAATGCGCAACACAATGATTTCAGAAATAATATTATGCACGTCCCGCGTACTTGCTTCATATTTATTATTATTTATTATGTACCTATATTATAATGATTATACAGATTTCCGGTATACCTGTACTCGCAGGTGGCTTTCTTCGCGTATCTATAAAAAATATAATAATAATAAAATTATGTACATGTCTAAAACGTTGTCATAACAACATTGTATGTACCTATACATAATATACGCGCGTGCATTATTCGATTGTTATGATTTTGTTTTCGGAAATCGTCAACTCTCACCGCTTGCCAATTCACATTTATTTTATTCTTTGCTATATGCATTACAACTATGCGCACACATTTCACAATTATATATTATACATTTTAATACAATTATTGCGACAACCTGCGATTATTTCAATGCATGCTCGTAAAGTCGTAAATTGTCAAATCATTTTTTTTTTAAATTTTTTATCGGGTCTAACAAACTCATAAAAATGCGTTTTCACATATATGAATTGAGCGCATTGAATTTATATTTAAATTTGCTGATGGTACGCTAATTTATTATCGTGCAGTGTTCCTTAAAACGATTCGTAAATGATTAAATTTATTTTTTAATCATTGCGTTTTTATTCATTTTTACTTTTCTCACTGCAGTCGTCAGTTAATTACTATAGAATATACATATAATATAACTAATATTAACACAAATTTTGTTGCGAAATATTAAATTACCATCGACGGTATAATAATTTTATAATACTGACAACTACGAACTAGTTTCGATCTTATCATATCCGATTTCTCATGTGATCCAAATTTGTGAAAAAAAATTATCTGGTTTGACAAGTATTTGCGACGCGCGAGGACTTGCATTATTTTTATTTTTGAGTCGCGCAAATATTGTGTATAGTATGTTAGTATATAAATGGGTATAATATACGGTAGCGGTACACGAGCACGCATAGTATTATATTATAGAGTTAAACATTTTCGACGACGCCATTATAATATGCGGCAAAATGTGAAAATATATGCCACGGTCACATACACTCACACTAATAATTTGCTCGCACATAATATTATAGCCAACGAGTAAACATTATGTTATCTCAAAATTAGGTATACTTACAATATACGAATATTATTATTAGTATTAATCCAACAATAATTTAAAAAAAAATTATATGATATAATATATAATGTAATATCACATATAATATGCACATTTTATGACCATTACAACAACACACTCCGTAAATGTAATAAATTATTGCCAAATATCCGAAAACCCTCAATAAACATTCGTGACTATGATAATAAAGATTCGATAACAAACATAAAGATATAAAATGTGTCTAAAAATGCACTGTCAAGGTTTATATTATATCATACACCTACAGGCTACGAGATAGTACAATAATTCATTCGTTGTCGTCGTAGAATACAACTACTCGAAGAGGAAGTCGATCGGAAATCACAGACCACGGTCAGCCGCGCAACATAATACACTTACTCGTTAAATTCCAATAACGATTATAATATTCGTGTGCATCGTAAATCGGTTGGTCGATTGGCTGCCGGTTGTTATTACACAGTCATGATTTTATCAATGAGATAACTAAGAGGATGCCAGCTAGTGCACCATTTTGTTTTCCCTCTCTGATCCACATAACATATAGTAAACTTGTGTTCAGCAGATCCAATTGTATGTAGGTATATAGCTAATATTTCTAGATTTGACCTATTGTCAAACTTAAAGGTAAGAATATTAATTTGACACCTCAAAAGGTTCTTATTGATATTTTACATAATAGTTATAATTAACTTTTAAATTAAACTATAAATAGATACTTATGAGCTATGAGTTATTCAAGATATTATTTTCACATTTAAGTTTGACGATATAAATCAATACACTTTAATATTAAAGCTAACAACACAACATTTTAAAATGAATTTCTGAACGAACATTGACTATGTTGTGTGTTGGGCTAGAGAAAGAGAACAAATTGGTGTTTAATGCGCTGACATACTGTTAAGAACTAAACGATTACGCGATGTTGCCACTATAAGTATTTGCTTACATATGTATTACATCAACGTATTATAATATACGCGGAATGTTAATTGCCTTCTCCACGCGTATCTATTATAATAATATATTGCTAATATCAAGACGATGGAATGAATATCGGGATGTTTCTCAGGAGTTGCCTGTTCGGGATTTATATGTTTAAAGAAATATATAATATAAATATACCTGTATAATATAGTTACCTTCGTCGTAGAATTTTAGACAATTTAAATCTGATCAAAATCGATCAAACTATGCACAAAGAAAAATGTATTTATGGTTTTGACCTTTTGTGTAACTTATATTATTATACGTGTATACATAAGTACCTAATCACATTGCTACCGCCAATGACCGTCGATTAAAAATTATAATGTCGTGTACATAATGCGTAGTTGCAAACAATAAACAATAATTTACACACGAAGAGAACACACTTTGAACTCTTTCTATTCTTGTTCCGTGAATAATTACGTTTCCCGTCTAGTGCGTGTTTGATTCAATTAAACTACATTTACATAAATAGTTTTTTCTTTTCCAACAAATTAAGGACATGTATTATTTTTATACGATAGTCAATCGTCGAAATAACCATTGAGAGGATGTATATAGAATATAGATAATAGTAAAAATAAATCATATTATTAGTAAGTAGTAACAGTTATAATAAAATATTTATGTTACCTCGTCGATGACCACAATTATTATAAGCTGTGAGTATAGCTCTGTAAATATAGTATTTTATCAGTGAAAACCCAAAACTCACAAGGGCGATTTACGTAGGTAAAATCGATAGACCATGACGAACACAAAAATATTTCTTATGAATTATGATGGTGAACAACAACTGTATATGAACATAGGTTTAATAAATATACCAATTCGTAGACTACAAGAATTCATCGCTCGAGTACCACGACGATTATACACATCACTAACGTCGCAAAAGAGCTTTTTAAAATGTACTTGCCAAAACACGGTAGCTAATGAGATTCTTCACCGTCATTGGATTGACAAGGAATCTAAAACTTTTTTGTTTTTAGTATACATACAATATAATACCTACTAAAAAAATTTAATTATTTTAGTTGGAGAATTAGGATATTAATGAGGATTATTATTGATGAGGATACACGCGTATTAATTATTCCTTAATCATGAGTGTAAACATCCTTTATTAAATTGCTTATATTTTTCTATTGGTATATAATAAAACACTGCTGTTTATGATTTAATATATTACATAATATATGCAGATACTGACTGTTTAAGGTGACTGGCCGTATACAGCAACGACACGACACAATATTGATCATTGTATGTCACCGAAAGAAGGGGGCGATAAAACTGAACAATTCCATTGTTTTTTAAACGCATCGAGTAAATAACAGTGACATAAATAAACTATAAAACCATAAATGGGTAATTTTTTTAAAAAAAACTGACGCATTCAGCAGTTTTTGGAAATCACAATTGAATTAAAAAATAACCGTTTTAATGTTTGATGTATTTGTTTTATTTTAATAATTTAATGGGAATTTATGTTTTATTAAATAACGACGTATTGTGCGTTATATAATATAATACATTAATAACTATAATAGCGTTCGTCAGTAAAGAACAAAGAACAACCGTAAGCGATGTGGATAAATACTAAATAATAATAAAGACAATCCAGCATTTTTGTATTTTAAAAAAAAAATTTTAATTTTGATATTTACTGTATGTACATATACGTATTATTATGATTATAATGGTATACGAAATACAAATAATTATTGTCAAATAATATATAAATATATTATTATGGTTTGCGAAACTAGTTTCCGTGGTTTTAATACGGTAATAATGTGACGGAGTTATAAAAGAGAAAGATGAATTTTGAAAAAAAAATGTTCTCTGAAATCCTTTACGCATATATTAAAACAATAATAATGATAATATCGTTTGAATAAAAAGGGCACTATTTATACGCTAATATAACTGTTCCGCATACATGAACAATTTATTGACCAGACCGACGTCCTCCCGAGAGAAAAAAAAGAGAGAGAGAGTTAACATCAGGAATCCATTTAAACGGTTTACATTAGGTATATTATTATGTGCGTGTGTTTGTATACAAATCCGCAACCGTAACGACTGCAATGAGCGCCATACGATGGATGGCCCCTACTCGGTCGTCGCAATCACTTTTTAAAATGTTACAGTCAACTGTAATCGTTTTTTAATTTTCAAAAAAAAATCTTTATTAAAATAAATAAAAACTATACTTGTTTTACGCGTTGCTTAAATAAATATAATAACTATAATATCTGCAATAGCTCGATGATAGTGGTCGGCGACACTATATGTACAATAAAAAAATAATTATTAATTACAATTTATAAAATTTAAACCAAAGCTATTGTGTTGAATACTAACCATGTGCTTTGTTCACACAGTATACATCGACATTTTTACTAAATATGTATAGTATCCTATAAAATATGTTTTATACAAGTCATTATTATTTATTATTATAAACGAAACACACAACATGGCGCCACGATTTGACTGTATTGCTGCTGGTTACAGGTGTGAGAAGTGCATTTAAAAAAAAGAAACACACGATAATATATTATATAAATAGCATTATAAAATATAAAGGTAGTCTTGATTGTAATATATAATGTATGATGATAAATTCGTTATTGAATAAACATGAATGACTTTATTATTGTCGTGCGATTTGTACTATAAGCATAAGAATATATTATAAGAATAATTTGTAGAAAAATGTTAAGAGTGCTTGCCATTATATACACATAAGTGTATTTTTTCAATTTATAAAATGATTTTATTTTTTAAAACCCCGCTGTGTACCTAGTACCTATTTAGTATTTAATATACAGGTATAAATTATATACATATACGTATTATATTATAGTGCGTCTTAATCATTACACCTATAGATTATAAGCCTGGCGGGCATACAACGAATTATTATTATCATTATTTATAATTTTTGGTGAATGCATAATTTGGGAGTTTGCACTACATCCTCTATCATTAGCAATTAGCATACATTGCGTGTAAACGATTTATTGTACGATCAATTTTAAACGCAATACCGACCTAATGACTGTCGTTTTTGTTTACAAACATATAATACGAAAGTACTGCGCGAGACGAATCTGAAGCATTATATCTATAGTAAAACGTAAAACGATTTGAATAACAGAAATAGTTTAATAATATGCTCTTTTCAACGTACTATACAAGTAACGAGTACCTTCACACAACTATTATGATTCATGGATTTGAGACATCTGATATTTTCTAATCGCGATCGGCAACACACTACGAGATTCGAAACGATACCATCTTGTAAAGACAACGTCATTAAAATTTTGATGACGGGGATGATTGGCATCAGTTACGTTTTTAAATTTTACAATCTTGCATTGGCGTTTATACGTGTAATGTACAATATAATGCGCACGTTATATTTAAGCAATCAGCAAAACAAACATAATTTTTGTGCACGCACGTCCGACATGAGGACAATATATTTATATTTGTATATATGTATATGCAGCGTATACATATACAGTCACGTCGTCGTCGGCAACAGGAAAAAAGGATTACTGTGGCAAAACGAATTACCAACAACAGCAACAGCAGTAGCAGCCCCTTTTATTTGTTTATCATATTACGGGCAGAGAAGAATAAAATAATAATAATAATAATATGACGGTGCAAAACGTTTGACTACGGTAGTGGTACCTACAAAACGGAACTTTGACGCGAACAATAATATTCGCTAACCTTTGCTCGCCAATAATATCATCTCTCTCTCTCGTAGCGGCCCGGCCCAAACATTATTATAATATTATTATTATTATTCGACAACCGACCGCCACCACCGATTACGCGCGCGCCTTTGCACCAATACATATATATATATATATATAAAGGATGCGCGGGTATACTCTTTGTTTTGCGTATTATAACGACTCTATATTATATTATTGATTCTCGTCGAGACCCCGTCCCCTCTATATTATATGCCCCTTCCAGACCCTTTGAAGTAATCGATTTCAATTGCTGTCGGTGCGAAAAAATAAAACCAAACGTTTTATACAAAATAATATGTTTGTGTATTTAATATTATATGATATATATATATATATATATATGCGTGACTGCAAACGTTTAACAAAATATACGGTTGTTCTGACCGATAGCGAGCGCAGCGTGTACTACAACGCTGAAAGACAAAGCGTGGGATGATGATATGTTATAAATTTTAATATAATAAATATGACAAATATGTAGTTCATAATATGTCATAGCCGGATTCACTAAATATATGACACAAGTATGTGTTTCTACAGGAAAAAAAAAACTAATAATATCACATGGTCTGATTCGTCGAAAAACGTCCATGTTTTAATGTTTAATATACACGCAAATTGTATTGCATGCGTATAAAAAAAAATTAAAATCAAAATTACGATCATAAAATGTGACTCATTGAAACGTTTTCCAAACGTGACTTCCGAGTAAAAACATTTTGTATGTATACATAATATAAATTAACTAGGTTCGATACTAATACAATATTATAATGGCGCTGTGTATATATGATTTTAAATTTAATTTTAAAAAAGTAACAAATACTCGGAAACTGAGTTTTGAATTATCGATATTAAATAAAAATACTAATTTATTTTTATGTATTCATTTAGACGAGAATAATGAACACTATACTACTTTGGTTATCAAATAAAAAAAGAAGAAGATTAATAATTATAATAATTATGTGTGGGTTTGGCTATACATAAAGCAGAACGTGCGTTTCCTAGTGTCTCTAAATAATATAATTATATTTTATGCGGACGACGACCAAATTTTTTAATGAATCATACGAAAGAACTGTACGATAATAATAATTAGTCCTCGTGTTTGCTTTCCAAAACGTTTATTAAACACGCAACGACGGCTCGGGTAAAGTATATTCATTGATTCGAAACCGTAAAAAATATAAAAGAAAAAAAAGAAAGAAAAAGAAATCAACGCGTGCGAAATACCGCGGCCATCAACATAATAATATTAATATATATATATATAACAGTCTAACAAGATAGTTTCCAACGTGACGTTTATATTATGTGGGTACTTACTTATTTAAACTATATTATATTTTATGCAAGACGCCTCAACTTACTACTATAGTAAAAATTGTCTAAAAAAACATGTTACCGATTTCCCGCTATAATATATAACATTAGAGTACAGTCGTATTAATACAAATATATAAGGTACCTACAATATATTGTGTGATATATTGCAAATTTCACATTTTTTGACGTTACCCGAAATTCAAATACATAAATTACTACAACACAATAGTGCAACTTGATTAGGGGAGTTGTATGGGGTGTTTAACACACTAAACTATTTTGTTATTACCTCCAACTTTATTATAGTTATGTACTTATTCTAGTGTATTAATTTCTATAATACGATAAATACATTTTCAACTGAAAACAATAGATAATTGCTTTAATATAAAGATATATAGATGCATACTATTAATATACATAATACCAAATTGACTATCATTATAAATATTGTAAATAAGAGAATACACTAATTTGTATCACCATACATTTTGTTTAATTTTAGCGCCCCTAAAATTTAAGGTCTAGTTTCACCTATATACTCTTCATGCGTACGACACATTTGGTATATTAAATTTACAATATTGAATATATAATATATACTATGTACTATTGGCATAGTAAAACTGCAACGGCTGTAAACCGGTGTAAAATTAGTTCGTTGACGTTTTGGAGTTTCTTTGAAATTTCTCTTCTCCGCATATAAAACAAACATGTTTTTTTTTCTATTAAAAAATAGATTTTTGGTCTTTAGCGCATGTTATAGCGACAAAAAAAAAATAAAAAATATCGAATAACGATTTCGGAATTTTAAATGTTCGCGAACCGGTTGGAAAAATAGGTGTACCCTGCCTTAAAAATATATATTATATTATTATATTATATAGATCTCGATGACTACGGGGTGAATTGTGACGTTTGTGCAAAGATATACAGAGTGATTCACTTAGCATAAAATATGTACCTTTATTTTTTTCTTTAGTTATTAATGTATTCAAATTTGAATTTATGAAATTATAAATATGGATGGATTAATATTAATTACTAAAATTTTAGAACTCACCATAGCACCTAGTCTTCCAAACCCATTATTATAGAGCCATATTATCTTTATTACAAAAAGTTAAATAACTTAATAACTACTAAAGTTCAAATTTTAATATTTATCTATCAAAATTTTCAGTAAAATGATCCAAACTAAATAATTTATTGTATAAAAATGAGGTTCTCATTTGAAAAACATAAGTTGGTACCTTCACAAGACACTTTTGTAGATAGTACAAAAAATCTCAATTATTTTAAAATATGATCTGAATGTATATTTAAAAATTCCAAAAATCAGATTTTGAATAACTGCGTTATTGAAGAAATAAGTAGGTGAACATACTTAGTAAATCATCATGCAATGCATATTGGTAGTTAGGTATATATATATATATAGGTACCTACCATATAGCACATTTGTATGGGGCGGTGATACCTATACATAACACGCATCACTAGCTCGGTAGACGCAAACAAGCCGGGCGATTATCAATTATATACGGCTTGGCGTTCAATTATTGTGGCGAGAGGACGAGGGGAATTATACGGATCGATTATACTACACCGGCCGCTGCCGCCACCACTGACGGACCTATAGTCACCACGCGCGAGGATGACGGGATGGGATATAATATAACGCAACGTTTACCCCACCGCATCATACTATACCGCGTGCTCGCGGAAAACCTATCACTTCGCTGCAAAACACGGGAACACGGGTAACCGTTATTTATTATTTGCTGGACATTCGAACCACACGTGTCCCTCGCATACGATACAAATTATTTTATTAGATTATTCGTTGCACCAGAGACCGGACTCACGCACGATATTTCCGTCAACAATCTACAAAATGTTTTTTGAAAATTTGTGTATTTTTTTGTTTTTTATATAAAAAACCTTAATTTAAATTAAAAGCGTTTAACGAAGGATAGCAAGTTGTAACTAAACAATATACGGTTTACTCGTAATAGGCTTATAAACTACTACTACTACTATTATTATTATTATAGTAATGCGCTTATAGTCTCGTACGGGTTTTATTTTTATTTAATTCTCGTTATTGGCGCCTGCACTGCACCTGAAACGACGCCGCTGCACTCCCGCCGTGCGTAAACGACATATTATTAAGACGTCAACGGAATTACACCTAACATCAAAAACGCACACGCACACATATGTGTATTAGTACAACAATAAATGCGTAGCATATCGTTTACAAATAGAATTTTTATTTATTTTCTAATCGCGTATGCTATTTAAAACGGTTCGATATACGGAAGAAAAAAACTGCAGGCATATTATTGTTTATCGTACACTGCACGAAGATAATTAACGTCATTCGACGAGTTTGTATATGTATGTAATATCGCCGGCTCAGAGAGACGGAAAAAAATAGTTTGTCGTAAAAACAACAGACGGTCGAATCGATATAGATGTGACTGTATAGTGTATCGTTAGACTAATACCTACCTACGTAGTTACGGACGAGAGAAAAAAATAAAATCTAATTTAGCAGTCTATATCGCAGTATAATAAGTAAACACGCGTACATCATAATGGATTTGAAATAAATTAGCCGTGCTCCGTCTGAAATATAGAAAAAATTGGATCTGGAGATTGATTTCGGTTGTTGCGGTGAGGTCGTAACTGGAAACGTTTTTCGCGTGTGACATTATCTTAAATCCGTGATGATCTGTAGATTGTTCCGCGGCTGAAGGACGTGGCGCCGTCGTCGTCGTTTTTGTCGTGATTTGATACGCGTGGACGAAAACGGCGTGAGATTGAAAAACCAAGACTGCAGCAGTCAAGGCGAAGGAAAAAATATAAAAACAACGAACGAATGCGCAGCGCACGGAGCGTTTTGTATTGAGAATAAAAACAGCACCGTCACGACGAGGCGATAGAGTGTAAAACGTTTTAAAAAAAAAAAAAATTCCACGAGAGTATAAAATAATATTTTAATATAATGTGTTACATAAATAATAATACAACAGAAAACGAACCCTGTTGCTGGTAACTACTAAATGACCGCGGTATACAGATACTAAGATGTAATCAGGGTTGTATGCACTACCGCGTATTACCGCTAATACGTAGCCTACGGTTAAAATAAAATATTATATTCGTCGCGTCGTCTCAATATTATTAATTGGTGCTAATAGTCGAGCTTACACTGTATACCGCGTAATGCCGAATTCTATGTGTTTAATACGTAGGTACTTATAGTTGACACGTTAACTGTACGAGTTGGGATACATTTGACTCTAAACACGATAACCGTGTGGTGACTAACTCAGCTCTATCGTTATCACAACAATAATAATCAAACGCGGTCTAACCTTTCCGTTTGATCTTGGTCAGATCCAGCACGGTGCCATTTGGCCGTTTGGCCGTCGACAAGTTCAAGGGCTGTTCGTCGGTACCGGCTTTGGTCCATCCTAGTATGTCAGCCACGTTGTGGGCAGTGGGCGTCCTGGGGGGGTTTCCGTACACGTGGGGGTGCCACGTGCCAGCAACCGCCAGCTCCGGTGACGACACGGCCGCTACGACCACGCCGGATGACAAGTCCGCCGGCGGCTTCCTGTTGCTGCAGTCCATCATCATCAACATTTCACACGGATCGCGTCACACCGGTGCGAATAACTACAACGGACGACGACGGATGACGACGACACATCTCACGCGCGCGACACACACCCGCGGGCGCCCGCGGACCACGAAAAAACCACCCTAGGCGCACGTCTCGCGATACACTGTACACTGTTATTTATTATTATATTATAGTAATATCGAAACACTTTTTTTGTGGGTGACGAGAAACGGCGACGAAACGTAGCGCGTATCACTAGGCCGAAAAAAATTAAGAACGATCCGTCGTGCCAGAGACGATCGGACACACGCTGCGCGGTTCGAAATGGAAAAAAAAATCCGTACAATAATACACGTGAACGCTCGACTGGCGAGTGAGAGAAAATATTACACTGTTATTATTATTATTATGACGACAACGACAACGACGACGAAGACGAGAACGAGGACGCGCGCACGTGTATAACGTCCGTACGAACGGTCGGCCGATGACTATAAACGTGACTGTAATGCGAGTTTAACAGCTACTGAACGGGTGCGCGGGGCGTGCGCTCCTCTCCGCCGCGCCGTCTCGTGCCGTCCCCACCCTTTTATAGGGTCCGCCGTCGACTTCGCCGCCGCTTGTTGAAAGCTAAACGGTTCCACCTTAAATTACTTTTCGACGGGTTATATATGTATATATATATGTGTGTGTGTGCGTGTGTATGTATGTATATCACATGTGTGTACTTACATGCGTATATATATATATATATATGTATGTATGTATACGATTTTCTCTCTTTCTCGTTCCCTCTCACTCCGCGCGTCTCTCTCTATTCTGATATAGTCTATCTCTCTCCCTCTCAGTATAGACGTGCGTTTTCTTCACTCAGTGCTGCAAAGATAAACATTTCTCTCTCTTTCTCTCTCTCTCTCTCTCTCTCTCTCTCTCTCTCTCAATCCCTCCACCCTCTTTCGCAGCTTCCACAGCCTTGCGCTTTCCTGCCTATATAATATTACGATACTCGACTTGACGACGGTGAACTCTTAGCTAAATTAATGTAATATGAATTGGAAGGGGCCGTTGAAGTTAGAGCACCCCTACTATTTTATAGATATTTTAGCGTACCCCTACTAATTATACATACTATAATCGTTAAGAACTTTAAATTTTTGGGTTTGCAATTTTTTTTTATATTTGTGTCTTCCTTCTATTTTCTTTATCCAATTCAAGCATTGTACTTGTATGTGCAATTATTTTTTTAGTACATTTTTCTCGCCACTACATAGGCGGCTGTTGGCCTGTTATAGGTTTTCGAAAATAACTCGCTATACTCGTTATACAAATTCAAATAATAAATATATATTATGACGGCCGATGAAAGTGTTTATAATTGCCACAATATAGTTATAAACGTTATAGAATATAGTATCTTTCTATTTACGTGTGTCCTGTATCATTATTTATTCATTATAACGTGTCACAAACATCATCCCATCACATCCAATCTATAATTAGCCATTTTATGTAGCCAGCCAATTATTATGAATTTTGCTATTATGAATATGAATATAATTCTTAAAACCTGATAATATAGTGACAATTTCCATCAACCATTAATACACGTCATATGTTTAGGCGGATATTCCAGTATATTTCTATGAAAAAAAATTCAAGTTAATTATCCAACAAATTAGTAGTTATTATCTGAAAATTTTGAACGACGTATATACATATATATGATATATACATTATGAGCTATACAAATTATTAAAACGCATAAAGACTTTATTGACAGAGTATTATCGCTGCGCCCACTGTTAGTATTGTAAGTTAAGTTATATAAGAATTATACTTTACCAGTAATTAATATTGAACAATAGTGTGTTACCATGAGATGGCATTTAAAACTTTTAACTTATTGTAAATACATTTATTTTCGTTTTAATAATGGTCTTGACAACTTATGAACTTAACAATATATAAGTATATACTTAATAATATCTATTGTTATAAATTATAAGAGTAGTATTCAAATATTTTTAATCGTATCAGTACTTTGTTGTATATATAAATCGACGTATTGTATTTGTTACAAATAATTTGTAATATCTACGAATACAACCATGACTAAGTATATGTACATAAATTTGTATACTAAATATTAAATTATTATTATAAGGACGGATTAAAAATAAGTAAATAAATAAATGTATTTTATTTTAAAGAAAAACTGTTCGTTATTATTATGGTTACCATATCGTTCCTTTTGAATTTTATAAAAGATACCCGCTCGCATTAGGCCAAATTATTATTCAACCCTCCCACGATCTCATCGAAAAAACATCCGAATAAAGGCTGTTAACATAATGCTAAATGGAGGGAGGATCTTCTCGCCAACACTCCGTGTCCGTATAAATTATTTATTTTGGTTCAACACCTCACGCTATCTTAAGTTAGTGATTTTACTTCGTTGCGCATTAAATTAAAATGAATTAATGACGCATTTGACTTGAAAAGTTAAACATACCTATACCGTACTTAATTTATTTATATAATGTAAAAATCAATTGACTTGTACATAGGTACTGAAATGACTTTATAAAGTTTCAATTGATATTCTTAAAATAGTGATTGTACTTACTAAAATTTTTAATTTTTTTAAGTATTATTAAGTACCTATTTTATTATTTTGTTTTAATATTATTATTTATTAATAATGATTGAAGATTAAAAATGATAAGATATTATTTTCATTTATTTTATATACTATAGTACTTACGCCTATTTCTATACTATATAACTTTTGTGTATTTTGTATACCTTGTAATACCTATTTAAGTTATAACTTATAAGTGTATAAACCCGGTAGTTAAGTAAGTTTAAATGGTTTTTTATGCCTTAACAATAAAATCGATTTATTATAGCATTTATATATAATATTAGGTTTAATTTGTATTCTAAAAGATAACAATTTGTAGTGTATTAATAATTAATAAGATTGTAAATTTTATTGTTTTTGTTTTATCTTTAACTATCAACGATGTATTCTCACTCAGTCACTCATTAAAATATCTCATGAATTTATTTTAGACTTTATATTTATATTTTTATTTAAATAAGTTGTCAACCTATTGTTCATCATTAAATGAACTTCACTTAACACCATATTTTAACAATTATTTATCATCACCTTTAAATTACTACATATATAATATATAACGTATAATACGTTATACATCTTTTAACATAATAACAAAATATATTTTTTTTAAACGGTATAATACTATAATAAAATCCAACAATTCTAATATACCTAACCTATAGCATAACAATTTTGATTTTTTTTATTAGTGTAATATTACTTAATATTCCAGTAAAAATTACATAATTCAATATCTTTATATTAAAATTTTAGCAGATATTTAATTATTAATATGAAATCTAAGTTTAACACTTGTACAAAACCTAGTAATTTAAATAAAACTCAATGTTTTTCAGAAGGAATGACTGTAAAAATATCAAAAAATAATAGATTAGAGCCGTCGATTCACATAATACGTAATTAATATTTTTTTTTTATTGGTGATTGGGGATGTATCTACCTTTTACCTATGAAGGCAATTTATTCTGTAATCTAATATATTAGGTACATATAAAATATTACACAAGGTTAATTATTTTTTATCTGGAATAATTCCAAAGTCTAATCATATTGCGAAAGTACAAGAAGAATCAATTACTCTAGACTTTAGAGTTTAAGTACTATAATCAACGGATGTTGAATATTGATTTATTCAAATGCATTCATAGAAATTACATGTTAAGTATTGTTTTGTGTAAATTATTATTAATATTTTTTTGCTTTAAAATAATTTACTTGTTTTGCCAATTAATGTGAATATGTGATATATGAATATTTAATTAACTAATGTAATGATACATAATATAATTCAAAATAACTTATTTTTAATTGATAACACAGTTCATCATGGTGGTATCGTTATTCCGTTTATTAGTCAATATTACAATCACATACCTATACCTACCTATTACGTTTATTATAATAGAATGATTTCTCTGAAATGTTTTGAATGCACGTATATCGGTATTTGAACTCCGTGCCTCATGACTTATTTTATTAACATTAACATAGTACCAATTTCGCTTGAAATGGTCCACTGATTAAAGCAATACAAAATTATAAATTTTTTCCCAACATTAAAAATATTACTGTAGTCATTACGTGATGCTGTTCATAATATATTATATTATTTGAATTACATTTTTTATTATTTTATTTCTACCTAACGTAAATTAAACCTAACTATTTCAATTATTTCTATCAGGTTTATTTTCTCGATTTATAATTTCAGAAATTTTTGAATTTTACTTAATACTAAATAGTAAGTAGTGTTTGGTAAAACATTTTGATTAAGCTATACTAATCACTGAGGGGATAGTTTTGGTCTATACTAACTTGGTTTCAGGTTTTGTATGTTTACGTGTGCACAATATTAATATACTACTGTGCACACAACTATAGCTATTAGCCAATCGCGTGACCGTCCCATAAATTGAGTGGTTACACTGTAATAATATATGAACTATTATTATTTTTATTTGACGCGGCTAGCACAATAGCAATTAATAATTCATCATTTTTTATTATGATACACCACGATAAAATTGTGTTAAAATAATGCATATAGGAAACATGTTCAGAATTTTTTTCATCAACACCGACAAAAGAATGGAAAACGTTTTGTTTAATTATATTCCAAGTGAAATCCGATGGTGATTGTACGTTGCCTTCTAAATAGAAGTTCAAAAAACGTTGCTGTACTACGTAGAAAAAAAACACATTATTATTGTATTTTCATCGTACAATATTATTTCAATTGGCAATTATAATATGTCCTTCACACTATTTCAATCAATTCTCAAAATTAGAAGGAATGACAGTTAATGATTGTTTGAGTATTTCCCTTTTATGTTCTTTTCAAGCCACTTTACTTATTTAATATATTATATTTTATAAATATATTTTTACAGTTGTATGCGAATTTATTTCAATTGTTAAACGCATAAATTCAAATAGGTACCTACTCAAAACTTTATGTATATATGTACCATTGTACCATTTGTACCTACAGTGCAATGCACACAACTAAAAAAAGCTACATTTTGGTCGGGAAAACTAATTTACATCCTCTTTCACGCTTGTAGAAGCATAACTGAAAAATGTGTGCAATGCGTTTATGGTAAATACTAAATACTAAATAGCATTTGTATTTTTATTATTAAGATCGTGTTTTATTAAAATAAATAGTACCTATACATTCATATTATAGTAATTAGTCATTGAATGACTAATATTCATATGATTAATAATTACTAATTAGTATTCGTATTTAAAATGATAATAAAAACATTTTTTTTTCTTTTAATAATTATAATTCTTCATTACAGAAATTAATTATAATAACAAAAAGATTTTTTATTATATTCACATTAGATAACAACAAAATTAAGATAATTAATTTTTAAATAGATAAATATGTATGTAAAGTGAAAAACAAATATTATGTATTTTAATTTAGAATAAAATAATAAATCATGAAATTAATTTTTTAGTTAGTCATTAAATTTAATATCCTAGCGAGCGATCAACGAATTATGTATGAACAATGCTGCTTTCGATAAAAATAATATTATACTCAACACTTTTTTTATTTATTATTGTTTCATAGGCGAACAATGTACATCGCCACAAATAGTTTTAGGAATATAATATAGTTATACAATTTTTTTGAATAATTAGTTACGAAAGTCAATTATAATGTATAAAAATGTTATGCTATAAAATCGATTACAAGGTCCGTTTATAACTGAAAAAATGAATACATACATATACCATATTATAATAATTATAATCGTTTAAACAATAGCTATACAGTGACAGACATAAATAATAATAAATGCACAAATTTCTCTTTTTTTCTTCTTGATAACCTAAATCAATATATTCTTTTTTTACTCATTTTATCATACATAATATTATATAAATGTGCATAAGTATATCTACCTCCGTTTTTAACCGAATGGTGGACATTGGTATTTCGTTCTCTGAAATTTAAATTATGAGATAATAATAAAATCACTCGGCAAATTGACAGAATTCTATAAATAATATTATATAATGACACGCACGAACGAACACGTCAAAATTGGATTAATACCCGTGTACGTATAATATTATAATGTAAAACAGGGTGGTTCGATTGTCATCCCTTTTTCTCACGATATAGCATCCGTAACGTGCGTCAGACATACAAATTAATTTGTTCGAGTAAAATAATTTCGAGTATATATAATATGTATATATGTATAGTAGTGAAACATGTTTTCCGATTTAATCATACGTTCATATATACATAATAATAATGTAGGTATATGTTTTGTGTATAGTGATGAGTATCGGAGAATGCCGATCAATATATTTTGTATACATAGGTTTATAAGGGTTTTTAATATGACATTATTATACAACTACAATAACTACGTAGATTTATTTAAATAAAACTAATAAAATTGACTTTTTTTAAAATTTTGTTGTTATCTAGTAATTGTTGTATATTATAAAACATAAAAATAATTTATTATTTTATTTTAACGCGAATTTAGTATTATATAAACTATTATTACAAGTATTACAACAATATAATGTATGTCACTATAAACTCATGAAATATAGGTCATTATAATCAGTGTCGCAATAAGCGTGTGGTAGTCTCCAACTTATATACAACAATCAGCTATTTGGCGAAATATATAATATATTATTATGTATGTACATTGTACATACTACCCATTGCTTGCACCAGTTGCGTCGACTTTGTAGATAAAATGTCCAGGGTGCCAAATTTCAAGGAAAATTAAACATCTATAGTGATAAATATATATTAGTGGTGGTTATGTAAGTATTTTTAACGAATGCGAATATACTTACACATACCTGAATCGATAACCTAAATAATTATTGCACCCTAACTGAGACACACTTAAACTGCAATACACTGTGGGCCTGTGGGCGTCGTATTCAATCCATTTTTAATGGATTCCCCAACCATTTTTACCCGGTCCGATTTTCATCTATGATGACTGCAGATAACTATAAACACTTAAATTCAGCTTTAAACTTTATTCTTTTTCACATATAAGTATATACAAAAAAATATTTATATGCACCTTAGCGTCAAGTATTAATGTTACCAATTATATATTATAGTAAAAAAACCGATTTGCACCCAAGACACATTCGAGACAAAAATATAGTTTCCTAGGTGTAATACCAATCAAGGGTAGATAAAATTAGGTCCGTTATACAAAGGAGATGCTTTGATATTGCCCTAGGCCCTAGGGTATAAAAAGTATAAACGTACCACTGTTTAACGCATTTATTTAACACCACAATAATTATACACTATTGTTTTATAATATTATTATACATTATATAGGTTTTATTTAGTCCCAGATAAACTTTAATACTATATATACACTCACGCGCGGTTTGTATATATACGAGACAGCTCTTGAGTTCCGGATTGGGTCAAAACGTTTTCGTTAACATCCATCTCGTTTATTGTCGGTCCGTAGAACTTTAGCGGTTAAGTAGAGCGTGACTTTCGGCAAAGATAACCGCCTCTGCCGTTGCTTATACGAGGATTTCTGCGTCGAACAATATAATAATATATATATAATATACTTTTCCGCTGGACTAGCTGCGCAGTATACCACAGCATCGGCCGGCCGCACTGTTAACCCTTTAATACCACTTAAACATGACTTTCTCTCTCTCTCTCTCTCTCACACACACACACACACACATATATATAATACTGTGCTGCTGCACAGTATATATACGTTTTCCAGATCAAACGCCGTCGTCACTTGTCCTAGTAATTCCATGTACGGCTCTTACATAAACTTTTCCTCATTCAAGGTTTTCCAATCAATTCGTTTGATTTATAATTATAAACATTGATATAAACATATACGCGAAAACTCGATTCGATGTTTCATATGATAATATAGTTATTATATAGAACTGCAGCAGCGCCATTCAACCATTTAATATCATATCGAGTTAAATTTTTTTTTTTAATCTTTCCTTACTCACTCTGCGAGTTATATAGTTTGTCCCTATTATATCCACTGCTGAAGTTATAAAACATCGTCCCGTCCTCCGCTTCGGTCGACCGACGACTCGGGTAGGTAAATAGGTGGTATATATCAAACCACCGGCAAAGGGTATAAAACTTTCGTTTCGTTAAACGGCTAAAGTTCGATCATTTTTAACGACCCCCCCTGACCCCTGGCGCTCCAGTTCATCTCACCACAACTCCTCTGCCTCCGCGCACCACCGCCCAACAGTATATATAATCAGCCACGCGCGCGTATCCAAATCGAAACGACCTTTTGTTGTCAGTATATTATATACGTATAGGTCTACAATGACTTCTACGGCACGATTATTGATTAGTATATATGTTATATATAGACACACAAATGTCTGCCACTGCTGCACCTATATCTGAGTGTGACGATATGTCTGTGCTGTGAAAGCGTGCATGTTACAGAACACATGACAGGACATAATATTTCCATCATGAATTCACTGTAAATTTATACCGCGTGATATAGTGTGATACACGCAATATTGTCGAATTAAAAATAATAATAAATATATGATAAATGATGACAAATGTTTGGGTGACAATAAAGGTCCTCACCCCGTATATAGTATGCATCGCTTTTACAAAAAAACTGCTTCCTATACAAATCTGTTTAATGATATAATAATGAGTTCCTGTATCTCTAAAACAGAGGCCAGTAAGACATTTGCAATGACTCGCAATGATGACGTTTTCCGATCGCATGTACCGGAATTACCAATCGTATGTGGTTTATATGTATCTCGAATATAATCATTTTACGAACTTAACACAGCTCAAATGAATCATAACTTCCCAGTATCAATAATTAAAAATGAACAACCATATTACAGTATTAATTGGTGTTTGAAACTTGGAAATCACTCTTTATGTATTATATGTATTATTATTATATATATATAATATAGTATACTTTTCATACAGTACGCGCTATTATTACCGCAATATTAGATAGGTAATAAAAAAAAGTTCACTACTTATATGTAAATGTATATCACTAATTAATTTAGCACGCTATATTTCGAAATTTTTTTGGTTAGAAAAATAATATCAATACACTCCGATCGGTAAAAAAAAATATAGTTAGAAAGGAAATCTCAATCAAAATTGTTAAATCTGGCAGTGTCCGCTAAACGTAATTTAATTAATGTTTATTTAAACACGAGTTGTTATGCTCGCCAATCAACAATCGTCATATGACTGAAATTATGTCATTTTCTGACAATGTGTATAATACTTTTTAATTTAAAATTAATCTTGTATTTATTTTAGTTTAGCATAGAATACAAATATTTTATTAGTTTAAAAATGTAAATCATATTGTAAACAATTTAGCAAAATTTATAAAATACGAAATTCACGTTATTAAAATTGAAAATCGTATTGTAGCTATTGCTAAAAACTAATATTTGTTAGTAATCCAATACAGTATATAGCTTCAAAAAAAGTAGCGCATAAACTAAAATAAATGCGCTAATATTTTATACATGCTGACCCTAATAGTAATGTCGATAAATTAATTAAGAAAACGCAATCATCTTTTTATAGGTAACTTTACGTGATTTAATTTAAATACATTACACATATTATATGGATACAAATCGTATATGAATTTATATAATCAACACGCTACGACTATATGCATATAAATTTAGCATAACTAATTACGTTAATATTTTAATATTTCCATTTCCGCATAGTATAAATGTATAATAATAACGTTGCAATAATTATTCTGTTTCATTTTCATTTAATGTAATTAATAACATAATATTATGTGTAAGTGTACCTAATTAAAGATAATTGCGACGTTTTATATTTTTTAGTAAGACATATTTATAAGCAGTAAACTATTAATTATTATTAAGTAGGTAGTACTTATAATTTTATATTTATATTATAATATAGTTATAATAAATATAATCATTGTAGTTAAATATAAATAATATATGATAATGCTTTAATTTGATTAATAATCCATCTCAATAATGTCAGTCAATTAAATGTGTTTTTTTAATACACAAGATCTAATTATTGGCAATAATGCGTATAGTGTTTTAGTGATTTTAGTAATTGCAGGTGCAGTAATATTGTTATTTTCATTATATTATAATATTTATGGATTTTATCTCGGTAACCATTGTATATGTTTTAACATTTTATTGTTAATATTTTATTTTAATTACTGTATGTAATATATTTAACAATAATAAATTAAGTATTTATATTTATGTATAGGTATGTTGTTATTATAATATAATATTAGATTCTGAACGAAGTGATGAATGTATTGCTTTTACAATGATGTGTGTTTTTTTTTTTTTATTTGTGTCTGACGACAACAATTGGGGCAGTAATAATGCTCCGATTTTTGACTTCAGCCCCTCTTTGAATAGGTAATTGAATCTAGTTGGTACTTTAGAGGGGTCAAAATTAAAATTTTCAAATAGTTTTCAAAAAAATCGAGAAAAACAAATAAAAAATGACAGAAAAATGGCAATTTTACGAAAAACCACTTTTCGATTTTTTGATTTTGCTGTAACTCAAAAATGAATCATTGTAAATACTTGAAATTTTCACAAAATGTTTATATTATGGTTATCTCTTTACAGTTAAATTTTCAAAAAATTTTGACCATTTTTAAGCTACTTTTAGACAATTGAAATTTTCGACTTTTCTACGTTTTTTTTCTTCAAATGCCGATAAAAATTCTTTTTTTAATTCTTCAATTTTTGGGTGGCCAGAAAATCTTGAAAATTTAATACAAGGTTTCTTATAAGTTGTTCTTAAAGTGATAAAAAAAAATCCAAAATCGGTAGTCACAATTTTTTTTTATAAGTGCTTAAAGTTCGAATTTATACGAAATATTTCAAAATTTAAATTAAATTTCATACTCTCATTATGCGTATGTTGCCTAATATTTTTTTTATTAATAAACAAATACTATAAAGTAACCATAGTAACATATAAAAACTATACTATTTGTTTCAAAATAGAATATAATATGACAATATTTAAATATAATATATCCTAAACTGACAAATCATCTTCGTTCAGAATCGTTTTTCGTATACAATGATACCTATCATTGGATTCAAATTTAACCTACCATAGTCCGAGGTCCACCCCACTCCCTAATATACAGCAGAGCGATACCCACTTACCCGCTTTTATATTATGTATTTACAATAATTTAAAAAAAGGTGAATTATTAAAGCGTATTGTTTGATTTACTATTTATAAAATATATAATTAGAAAACAATTGAAATACGCTGAGTAAAAGTCAATGTGATACACTAATAAACTAATAAAGTGATAAATACATTATTTATTTACATACACGCTGTATATAAAAGTGTCACACCTTATAATTTGACCATATAGATTTAATTTATTCTACTTTTTAAAACTAAACGTATAGGTATTATATTGCTGTTTTAGTGTTTTATCAGAACTTATAATGTATTTTGTTGTAAATATTTAAAATATTACTTAATTAATGTTTTTACAATCAATTTATAGCTTGCTCACACATTATCGGTACATACATTATATTATGTAACATACCTACTCACCTAACCTATTGTATTATTGTATCAAATATAATATAATATTATTTATTATTACTTATACTCTAGAATGACAAACATGCAATATGCATATTATATTGTTGTAGACTGTAGTTGACATAATTATCGCTATAGTTTGAATTAAATTGTATTAATAGGTACAAAATAGTAACCTATACGTAGCGAAAGTTTAAAATTTAATATCCACTTCACTAATATATAAATAAATTAATCTAGAGTGTTAAACGTGAAAATTAATGAAAATTAAATTAAAAATATATTAGGCTAAAATAATATACGAATTAATACAGGATCGTTTTATACGGTTATATATAAGCTGAACTTAAGGGTGGTTTGTAACTTTTAAAAACAAAGACAACTTTAAAACAACTGATTATAAACTTCTTACGCGTAGTGTATTTTCGGAAGCACTGATGTTATTTATATTTTGTGCGTTATAACTTTGAAGATAAAATAAAGATTTCCTGTAAAAATTATTATTAATTATTATTATTCCACAAGCAGTTAAATGCAAATTATAATGAACCTATTATGTGTAATTATGTTTTGTGTGATTTATGAGAAACGAAAACAAATTCATGTATAAAGTTTGCAAAAAGAATAATACGTCTATATAATACTATCGTTGGAGAGCACGACTTCTATAATATATACAATGTATATATCATATAATGCAAACGTTTTATAATAATTACAAAAAACATTTAAAATCGTATAAAACGGCAATTTTGAATAGGAACTATTTGAACCTTCGAAGTACGTCGCTAGAAATATTTTATCGCGTACAACAGATTTATTTATTGTCGAGCAGTATTTTTTTTTATCGTTATAAATTATTATTATTAAACACATCTAGCACGTGACCCAGAACAAGTAAAAAAAAAAAAAAAAATACCAATTTGGTAATAAACATTTACTATTATAAGTTATAATATTATGTTACGTATATTATTTTTTTTATATCAAAATCATCAAGTCCAGGCGGCAGGCATTGTGGTTGTTGTCAGCGGTCTTATATAATGTATGAAAACCTATAAATACTGCTTTTTAATATTTTGCTGATGACCAAATCGCGCACGATACTGTGGAGGTACAATCATTTTAGCATATTATTATACGAGTGTATTAAAGTTCTATTTGTATCTATATCATGTCATTTATTATTATATTTTTAAAAAGCTAATAATACGCTATGTATATTATTGAATCATAATAATCATATATTATATAATCGTACATAATATTACAGATAATAGGGAATGAGCACAAAACAATTATTTGAGAATTATTAATACCTCACCCCCTTAATTTGTTTTTAAAATATTTTTTTTTCGTTGACAATTAGCAGCTCTATCTGTGAAATATTTCTTCTCCACGAACAAGTCAACGTTCAAAAGAAGGAAGCAAATTCAAAAGCTTAAAATTTAAGCTTAATAGATATAATCAGAAGAAAATATAATAAACGCTTTAATTACCCGGACTAGAAGTAATGGGATTCTGATTGCATATTCACTTAAAACTATGTTTAATCGAATTTTTGTAAATAAATGTAAATAAAACTGTATTAAAATAATTTGCATGATTGAGCCTCAGAACTGGCAGCAAATTTTACTAAATAGAACTGCTTTTTAGTTAAAAAATTGTTAAAAAAAAATTTATAGGTAATCAACAATATTTTAAGTTTTTTACAATAGTACATATAAAATATATCAATTATATCAATAATTTAATCTATAGTTATAAGTTGAACATCTTCTTCGACAAACAAACAAGTTGAAAGATACTGATATTATTATTAGCTTTATAAGAAGATCCAAGTTTGGGTTTAAAAATTTTAAAGTTTTGAAAATATTTATTCACACTTATCTTGTGTGCGTGGAAGATTAAGAACGTATTTGAACGATATGCATAATATGTTGAATAAATTAAACTTTAGTGAAAAAGAATTTGAAATGTCCAAGTTGCGACTCATAAGTGATTTAAATATACATTTTCCCATTTGGCTACGGGCCCCCAGCAGTCGCAAGGTAGCTGAGTGGGCTAGACCAAGACTAATAATCTGAACTTGATTTCGTTTTAAAAAACATAATTTTGTCAAACAATTGTTTATTCATTTTATTATAGAGTAATGTTCAAATCATAAAATTAATTAAAATTGTTAATGAATATACCTTAGTTTATTTAAATTTGTGCTGTATGATTTAGGACTAAAACATTTCTAAAATCAAATTTAAGTTGTCTCTATAATAGTCTATAATCATTAAAAGTTAACGTTGTAAGTGTAAAGGAGAAATTTAATATAACATTTAATTGAAGTATACGAAAAGGGGTGTGAAGTTCACAATGGTTAATTAATGTTCAAAAATTGGCAATTGCACAATATATTATAGACTGCGTGAAAATTAAACGTTAAGTTTACCTATGTCAACTGTAGTTACAGTCCATACATAGTTACATAATATTATAATATATGTACGTGGCTTTAATTTTGACGATTTGACCGATTTCCTCGCGATTCGCACAACGTTGTCGTATGTATAAACATGTGTAGTCGTCGGTTCTCAATACCTTTTATATCATTAGATTGCGAAACGAACCGTTGCACGTCGGCACGTTTATACTTCATTCGTACAATATTAATATACTTATAAGGACTGCGTCTGTATATGTAGTAAGGGACGCGGCAACGTCACAGCCACGTGGATCAGCACGGCGACGGAAATCAATTAGCATATCGATGATAATACATGTATTGTATAGGTATATATACCTACCGGAACGGGCGAAAACTGCGAATGCTCGCACGTGACAAAATACTGCCGCCGGAATAATGTAATGATATAATGACTGTTTTGTTGAGTATAATGCATATATTGTTTAGATTGTGTTATTTAAGTATAAAATAATAATATTGCACTATAAGTGAAAACGCCGAATAAAAACTATTATGACGTTTACGGTTCGAAAGACCGCAATCTGTGTATAGGGTGACGGCGGCGCAGGTAACCGTAACCCTATTATAATATTACATACTTCACCGTTTTACTTGTACGTTTACACTAAATAATACACCTCAACTTCTGTAATAATATACATATTATTATATATTACTCATTCCAACGTTCCTATATACATATATAATAATACTATAATAATATATACTCAATACTCATTGCATATTTGCGTGACTTATGCACTTATAATTGTATGGTTGATGTGCTATAGGCAGGTTTTTGTCTGACCAATAAATAACTATATAAACTACATACCTATTTACACGCATTATAATGTATTAATGTATACCTAATGATGTACATTATTCTCATTTCAGACTGATGGTATAATGCTGCAATAGGTAAATAACACGATCAAATAAAAACGTTTTATAGTTGCTATAATTTTTCTTTTTTTTGGGGGGGGAGGGTTTCCTCCGGTACAAAACAATTACACGGTCTGTAATCAGGTGCATAATATATTATACTTACTTATTACTTATTGATTACCCATACTCGTTAATCGTTATAAAATTTGAACGAAACTATATGTATTGTATATATCTCGCGCGTTGCGGTATTGCATAAATGTATTATATCGAAAACTAAACCTTACATATAACTCAAAATGTTACCTAGGTATTAAAATAAGAAAATAGTATTATTCTTCATCGCTCATGCGCGAACTAAGCGAAAAGACACAACTCAATTCGAGAGTTATTAATATAATTGCTTTAATTCAAAAGCTCCCTGCGCACGGGAATATGTTTTTCGAATTAAACTTTTTTTGCGTCTCATACAAATTATTTAATATAATTTTTATGGATAAAAAAAAGAAACTATATAAAATAACTGTAAACAAACTAGTGTGTTCTTTGGTAGAAGTCGACAGATTTCATTTTATATTTTAAATATTAAAACATTTAAAACTTTAGAGTTTTAATAGTATTATTTCCCAAGCATTAATAATATTTTCAAAGTATACGATATTATCAACAATTTTTAAATACACAGATACAACTGATACAAGGTAAAACATTAAATTGTATCTGCACAATATTCCTATTTTCTGGTTTTATTTTATGAAACTAGAATCAGCAATTTAAGCTAATAAAATTAAATGATGATTTAATCGTTAGTGAGTGGTGAGTAATGTTTTTAACATTTGGCATGTAATAAAATAATACAACTAAATAGCATTATCTACTATATGTGTATAATATTTTATTGAACTTTCTACTAAAATAATATTATTATGATTTATGATACATGTAGGTATGTTATGTATAATAATAATTTTATCTCGTAAACATTTATAATATAGGCACAGGTGTGTTTTTTGGTGATTATATTTAGTTTTTGTACGTAAAATTGAGTAAAAATTATTTTGCTTTTACCAATACTGGAATATTCAAAAATACATAATTTAAAAATCAATATTTTTATTTATCGGCTAATTAAATATAATGTAATACAATTATAATATAAAAAGCAGGTTAAGTAATTGAAAATGAAAATTAATTATTATACAATATGTGTAATAAAGTTAAATAATTTATTCACTAAAATCATTTAAACGTTAATAACGTATAATGTAATGTTATGTCTACTAACTTGGTATATAATATACAATTGGATGATGGTGTGGCGAAGGTTCAACCATTCCACCTTAGCGTTTTTTAATTATAATATAAAAACTTGGAAATGTTTTTATATAAAACATAATATACGAGTATGTATGCATAATGTTTTATAATTTACAATTTATATAGTATTTTAATATAACCCCCTTCCCTTTGGAAATTCTATGGTACATCACTAGTTATACTAGGAACTCATAAAGTTTTTAACCAACTAACTTTATGGTTGCTTAATAATATTATACCTAAATTAATATTATTGAATAAAAATTGTAGTTGAATAAAATGTTTATATTATTTATAAAAAAAAAACACGGAAATATTAAATAAAAACTAAAAATAAAAATACCAACTGATATCTCTGTTGAGTAAGTATCAATTATTATTATTATTATTATTATTATTTTATAAAATAAGCAACCTATACAATAAAATTTTCAATAAGTTAATGAGTTCATAGTATGATAATATGCCAACGAGATTGTTTATGAAACCATATATTTTAACGACAATTTACTTAATTTTTAAAAAAAAATTTGTAAACGTGTTATTAATAATTATACGTTTTTAAATTAATTATTATGAAGATGTTCTTCAATACCTATAACAAGACAATATAATATAGGCAATTTAGGTTATTATATGATACTAGAATTATAAATTTAAAAAATATTTAGTAAGTATTTTAACATACTATAAAATACTTTTTTCTTCATCAATTAAATTAATACGGAAATGGCACGGATTTTAAACGATTTATTTTAAATTTCACTTTGTTTTGCTAAAGTTTTGTCGTCGTTTTTCATATTTATTTTAATTTATAACTTATAATAGCCATTTGAACTTAATTTTTAAAACAGTTAAGACTAATTGATTTTTCAATAGACGGATGTATAAAAACTGTGTAAATATATTAATTTATATTTACAAATTGTTAAACGGCATTTAATTTAATAAATGTATTAATAAGTTACATATTATTTCGCGAGGTTAATAATTTAATTGGTGTACAAAAACATCAAGTTCTAATTATAATATTCCTATTATTTTTTGATATTTTATAACAAGCTGGTGCCTTTTTATAACGGTTTGTAAGTATTTCCAGTATATTTTTGAGCTCTACAACTGAATAAATTGACTATATTAAGTAAATTATTAAAAAATTAAAATCGTTTATTTCAGTTGATATATAATAAATTGGTATTTAAATACTTTTTCATGGTTTAATTAAAAGTTATAACAAATTACGATGCCCTTAATATTTTAAAAAATCATCAATTTAATTTATGCAATAGATGTATTGTACCATGATTCACAAGCAAAATATACGTATATCTGGAATTTAGCTAATTTATATATTATTGTCATCAGTTAAACCCATTAAAAATCACACAATTTCCAAGAGATATCAATTTTTTTTATTTGGTTTAAAAAAGTTTACTTTTGGATATTTTTCCAAACAAACGAAAATATTAACAATAGTAAATACCGCTTAATAAATAAACGTGTTTTAATTTCAAAATTTGGGAAATATATTTTATTATTATAATTTTTTTTTTTTTAATCAAGAAAGAGATATTAAATTTAAAATCTGTATACACCATGGTTATTTAGTAGACACTAATACAATAAGTAATAGGTACGTAAATACAAAAAAACATAAACAGGACGGTCAGGACGGATTGATTGATTGAAGGTGTCCATTTGACATCACTTATTATTACTTTTTTTTTTATTAATGATTAAACAATTTCTATTTTTAAAATTGTTTATGAATAGTGAGTATCTTCAGTTGAAAAAAAACGTTTAAAATAAAAATAAATATTCTTCATTAATTCTTTGAAAAAAATGACATGAACCTAAGCACATAGTATATTAATTTTAAGATGTGTATGGTTTATCAATCATAAAATGGTTAAGTCTGAAAATTAATATATATTTAATCAAATGGAAATCTGCAAAATTATCATTTACTGAAATGCGAATATGCATAGAATTGTATCAACGCAACCTGTATGACTGTATGTGGTATATCATTCAGTTGAGTTTTTTTTTTGTTTTATTATAAATATAAATATGGTACATGAAAAATGTATAGTTCATAAAAAAATCTTTCAACAGAATCATTATATAAAAGTATAAATAACATACTAATTTAATATTATAATAATAAGTTTAATAGGTACATTTGGTTGATTTAATAATATTTTATTTCTTACGACTCGACCAGTCTCATAAGATAATTTCAATTTTATATTTATGGCATAAACTTGCTATTAAGTCCATCGATTTACAAATACGTTTATTTTATCGTTACTGGTTTACTCTCTCAGTGTTATCGTTAGAAAATTTATCTTAAATGCTCTATATTATATCATATTTTATACCTTCTCGTAGCGTTTTCCCTTTTGATTATTGTTTGTATAGAAACAAAAGAAAATAAACAGATGAATATGCCTTAATCTACTTTTACATAATTAAATCCATAAACATTGTTTAAAACTTGTTTCCTTTTGTCACTCTCCTGTAATTATACGTATACCTTCAAAATACTAGTATTTAGACTTATGTTTTAAAATATTTATAATTTACGTATCTTTTTCAATTTTCTTAGTACTATTAGAGTATTATCATAACAATTATAAAACATAAAACCACAACTAATATTACAATTTACTTATTTACTAACAAAACACTTTATTTTATATTATACAATTTAACACAGCTTGTTATAAAGTACGAACTTATCTTTTGAACTTATGACTATCAAGTATACTCGTAAAATTAATTATTACTTTTTTTCACACTTTAGTATTAAAGTTTTGACAATTGATTTACTTTATGTTAATAACTACAAACATTATAATTAAAAATAGTAATTATGATTATGATTGACTTAGTAAAATAAAAATTGACTGACGTCAGCTCAAAACCTTATCAGTTAATATCACTAAATATACCTAGGTAATATTAACTATTATATAACTACGTCAATCCCTATACTATATGGAGTGATCCACCAAGCGTGATCATCTATTTTTTCTTCAATAATGAAAATATTTAAAATCCCATTTTTTGAATTTTTAAATATACTTTAAGACCATATTTTCAAATTCTTGAGATTATTTATACTATTTACTTAAGGAATATCATCCCATGGGATATAAAATTACATTTTTGAGTCATTTGACTTTGTGAAATAATAAATAAGATAATAGGCCAATGATAATGGATTTAGAAATCTTAGCCAACTTATATTAATCTATCTACAATTATAATTTGTAAAAATGGTCCAAGTATAATAAATATGAGATCCAATATCTATTTTATATTTTTTAAAACTATAACTATAACTAGGACTATTATCCTTAATTTACACATTTTAATAAACGAGAAAATATTCCTTTGCATTTTTAATTAGATATTTATTACTTACATTAAAAATTTAAAAAAAAGATTCACTAAAAATTAAGAAAAAACGGGTTCTCGTTTAAAAAACAGAAGTTAATATAATTTCATGATTTTTTAAGTAATATAAAAATATCCCAAAAATTTAAAAATATGATTTTAAGTTTATTTAAAAATATACCTAACCTAACCCTTTGAATAAATTTATTATTAAAAAATAAAACGGGACTAAGCATGATTAGTGAATCACTATATATTGTCAAAATATTCTAATAATATGTGACATTATACCATAGAGTATAGACATATTAATAAATATGTCTATGCATTATACCTTAGAAGTTATAATAAGTTATTATTATTATGGTTTATACGTAAACATGGTACCAAACTATAATACTAATAAATACGATATTATTGTATGTTGTGAGTTTGGTGAGAAATTAGTAATTGAAATAACTTAGGTTGTATAATTAAAAAAAAAACAAAATGTCACGAATAACCACATACTAATTTAGACACTAGGTAATATTACAGTTAGGCAATTAGCCCAACCTAATCGCATAGTACCACCTATGATGATAGTTTCGGAGTTGCACGATTTTTGTAAAAACATACTGAAATGTCTGAAATACTTCAGAAAACAACTTTCAGTTCGAGACCAGTTCCATTTTACGAGTGCAATGTACCGTAACAGTAACAATAATAATAATAACAGAACATGATACATGATAGACTATAGAACCAGGACTTTTCGCCGACTAAACGTAGGAAAGCAATAAAGCAGCCTTTTAATTGATCTTCTTTTATACTGAATGATATAAAACCTGTGTAATGTTTAATATAGTTTGTTCGTATTCATTAAAAGGTCGGCATACCGCATGCTAAATTCGGAATAAAAAGGTATTTTAGATTCTGAACGGAGTGATGAATGTATTGATTTTACAATGATGTGTGTTTTTTTTTTGTGTGTACAGCATAACTAGTCGAAATAATGCTTCGATTTCAAACTTTGGGGGTGATTCCGATGGAAAAGTGGATATTCTTGGTGCATTATAGAGGTCAAAAGTAAACATTTCCCAACAGTTTTCAAAAATATCGAGAAAAACAAAAAAAATGACAGAAAAACGGGAATTTTTACGCAAAACCGTTTTCGACAAAATCGAACTTTTTATTTTGATATAACTCAAAAACTAATAGATGTAAATACTTGAAATTTTCACCAAATGTTTATATTAGCGTTCTCCATACACAGTTAAATTTTAAAAGTATTTTGACTTTTTTTGAGCTATTTATAGACAATTGAAATTTTCAATTTTTCTAAGTATTTTTTTTTAAAATAACGATAAAAATTTTTTGGCCGGCCAGAAAATCTTGAAAATTTAATGCAAGGATTCTTATAAGTTGTTCTTAAAGTGTAAAAAAAATCCGAAATCGTTAATCACAATTTTTTTTTTATAAGTGCTTAAAGTTCGAATTTATACAAAATATGTCAAAATTGCGAAAATTTGCAAGTAATTTTGTGGTTGAAAAATCGTAAAAATTTTTTCTTTTATAACTAAGTTTTGAAAATTTGATACAAGGTTCTCCATACATTTTTCTTCAATTGTCTGTAAAAAAAAAAACTATACACAAAAATTTTTTATGAGTGTTTGAAATTTAAATTTTTACAAAACCGCGTTAAATATTGGTTTAGCCTCAAACAATTTTTGACATTTGTTGTTATTCAAATAGTATAAGTCGTAAATACTTGACAATTTTACCAGTTATTTAGATCGCCATTTTCTTTACGTGATTTAATTTTCAAAATATTTTTTGAGCTATTTATAGGCATTTGAAATAATCAATTTTTTTTTATTTTTTTTTTTATAAATGTTGATAAAAAAAATTAGTTGCGACAAATTACTTGAAAATTTAATAGAAGGGTCCACATAACTTGTTCTAACTTCCATTTAAAAAATACATAGGCACAATTTTTTTTATTAGTATTTGAAGTTCAAACATTGACAAAAATTCGTCAAAATCATGAATATTTTACTATCAAAAGCTAAGAATTGAAAATTTAATACTATGCTGTCCATAAGTTAACCTTAGAATAATTATAAAAAAGTTTGAGGATTATTCAATTTAAAAATTTTACGAGTGTTTAAAGTTTTAATTTTAATTTGAAATCAAAAATACACGTGTAAAATAACTTTTTACTAATAAATAATTTTCTTTTGTTATTTTTAAAAAATTACCAAACGTAGGATCTTAAAACTTTTACTTAAATGTTTGAATTTGTTTCAAAATAGAGTATATGACAATATTTAAATATAATATATCCTAGACTGACAAATCATCTCCGTTCAGAATTGTTTTTCGTATACAATGATACCTATCATTGCATTCAAATTTAACCTACCCTAGTCCGAGGTCCACCCCACCCCCTAATGTACAGCAGAGCGATACTCACTTACCCGCTTTTTTATTTATCATTCCTGGAATCTTTTTTTTTTTAATTTTTTTCTCACAAATTGATTTCATTGCATAATTTAAGTATAAACAAAGCACGTGTATTGTATAACAATACACGTGGTATAAACTACTATTCAATTCAAATAAAAATTATAATAAACGATTTGTTCGAGATTTTCCTCAAAGTCAAATTATATAATCTAAATAATAATAATAATTTAATATTACCTCAAAATTGTGAAAAAATAAGAATATCAAAATATATTATTTAAATGTATGAAGGACGTATTTAACGCGCTAATATATATTTTATTTTTTGCAATGTACTAATTTATTAGTTTAATACCCATGTTTAATATATGTATTTTAAATTGTATTGCTCAAATATATTTATAAACAAAGACGTAAGTATTAATTAAATAATATCTAACCATATTCATCTCGAATATCGATCAGTTAACTGTTGACATCTCTAATACTTCCTAGCCTTGGATAAGGTTAGATTAACTTAACCTTGAACTTACTTCCTAAAGTTAGAGTTTGTCTAAATTTCATATTTACTTTTGGAATCATATACATCAAAGCTATACTAAAGTCTATTATAAATTGTAATATAGATTTTTCTATTTCGTATCATTCTGTGTACTTGTACTTGAGAGTTGAGTTATTGAGAGAATAATATTAATAATTATCTATAATAGTGAATTAGTATCATAGAGTTATTGAATATTTGATGGGTTAATATAAATATGTTATTTGCTTATGTCATAATATTATGTAATCAATATAATAACCATTGCATTATTTTAAAACTTTTTATCGTATATACTTTATACTATTAATTTATGTATTAATTATAGGCCTAAGTTATAAATAATAATAAATTATTAACGTAAAAATAATACGTATTTATAAGTAATAGCGACGAACAGGTGAAGCATACTAAAATGTAAACATACAATTATTGAATGATAAATTTTGAGTTTTATATTTATTGACCTAGTAGGTATTGGTATTATGCTGCAATAAAGAATAAAGTGAACAGAAAAAAAAAACATCATAAAACAATTGTATAATGTATATGTATAATAAAATATTTTTTGTTGGACTATAAATTATTTTTATCTATAATATTTTATATTTGATTACTGAGTAAAAGCTCGTAATTACTAATTTTTTTTATGGCAAACAATACTCTCAAAATTCAGATAAAATAGTATACAAACAAAATTATAAATATCACCTATACACATGATACAATTAATTTCAAGGATTTATCGTCATATCCAATAGCGGTGAGATACCTATAATAATGGTGCGACGGTCTATTAATTTGATATTACGTGTTTATCTCTTGCTCTTAAAACTATAGAACCTATATAGTATTATATGCAGCATAATGTATTAATTACATTGTATTCAAAACAGATAGTAAACCATACTTCAATAGCAGCTAATGTTGACACGAGTGTCGTTAGGAATTTTAGTAATTATAAAAGTATACAAGTAGTATGCCGTTTGTTTAAAAAAAAAAAAAAAATGTTCACTAATTTCTTTGTTTGAATTTTTATTTTTATTTTTTGGCTATTATAATATTATAGCCACGCTAATAGGAGCATAAAATATATGCCCGAGTTCCAATAGTACTTCTATAACCCATCTGCGAATCCCCAGGCTTGCTGAACAAGAATTTAGATTGATGATTGGCGATTATTTTTCGTATGCTATTGCAGCAGAAAATATTATCATAGCTATAGTCTCATTAGTATATAACATTAAGTAGGTATAAAATATAATGTTATTATGATATCATAATAAACCAGAATGAACCCCGTATAGAAGTCCAAACCAGTGCGTGACAGTGTTTATCAGTGACATACGTATATATATATAGTATACACAAATTAATGATAAAAAAACCGAATTATACATTCTAACTAACTCTTGGTATTTTTACGAGTTTAGCAGTGCAATAAAAAAAAAGACTTAATTGATATTATGTGCTCGTAGAAAATTTGTTTTTACGTCTATATTCCTGGAATTGTACTTTATTCAAATAGTCGTGATCATGAATAATTAGAACGATCTGCGTATTTTATTGCTCTCAGCTACCCGGTCGCTGCTACAGGTTTTATTCGGTTGACCACGATCAGATATAGTCGTACGAGAAGACGAGTCGTAGCAAAATGGCGAAAAACTAGTGTACGAACACTATTGCATAAGTACCTACATATTATAGAGATATGTAACAAAATAAAAAAATCGGAAAAACATCGTTAAACCTATACGTTGGGCTGTGATTTATATCGGTGCTGAGGCTACAGTCACCGCAGTCGTCCATCATCGTTCAGAGAGCCTTACTGCAACAGCAGGTCGAATTTGTATTAGATTTTGACAACAGTGTACTCGGCAAGAAGGCAGCAGATTCACGGATAATTTCACTGATTATAGATAAATCAAAAGAAACGTGAACGAAATGAACTCGCAAAAAATTAATAAACCACTCGAATAGCTATTCTCCGGTGTACATATTATATGTATGGTGAGACGGAGAAGAAAAAAATACGATCTCGTCGCTGGATAACAATGATAATAATATAATATGTATATACATATAACGATGACGACGCATCAGCAACATCCGACGACGATAATATAATGATGTAATCTCGATGATTGCGGTCGTCTAGAGAAACGACGGTTTTTCGATTTGTATAGAAATGAATTTGTTACCTATACTATCTCTCTCTCTTTCTCAATCTCGGGAGAGAGAGAGTTTATTATATATTTTACTTTTTTCTCTCCCCTTCTTATTTCGTTGTCCCACGCGCGTGATGTATATCACATGATATTACTTATATATTTTATATATATACACCTCCTAAAGGGATTGTACCGACCCATGACGAGGGTGGTTGAGATGTCCGGAAGACGACTACACTTGGGTTGGATGATGGGGTGCGGTGCCCCGCGGTAGGTGCGCACCAGGTTGGGACTGACGCGCCACGACTGCCGAGGATTGAATTGTGCCGTTTGATCTGTGCCAGCATCCCTATATACACCGGCATGTCCGTCTCCATGGTTACTGCGAGCGCGCGGCTGCGGACGTCTGTCCGGTTTTTGTTGCGCGCGTATACCGCACCCCCACACACCCACTCGTAACGACAACACGCCGCCGCAGCCCTTGCAGCAGTAGACGATTCCTCAACCCCTCGGTCACCGCCGCCCGGTTAAAAGCGAGAGGAAAGCGGCTGGGACGAGGACCCCTCGGGGGACTTTCCGGTAGGGACAAGAAATTGATATCGATGACAGCCGTCAAAAACACACCCGACCGCCGCCGCTGCCACCTCACCATTCGTATATATATGTATAATATTTCCTCTCACCACGTTTCTCGCTCACTCTCTCTTTCTCTACTAACCCACACACACATATACATTTGGCGGGTTTTACGATGAATCTCCACAGCCACCGACCGTTATTATTATATTAGTTTATCGTATTGTTTCGGTGTATATATAATATATATATACACACATATATATATCACCGCAGAAGAGAGAGAGAGAGAGAGAGAGAGAGAGAGAGAGAGAGATAGCCTATAGCCTTTAGCCATACCCCTGTCCGTTTATATCGTCGTTTACCTCTTCGTTTCTATCGGGTCTTATGGTCCTTTAAATGCGTCCAAAACGGTAAATCTCTTTCTCTCTGACTCCGTGTCTTTCTCTCCTTCTCTTTGCACTGCAGTTTGCGCGAATTCGTCGCGTCAAACGGACCAAGCACTCGCGGAATCGTGTCGGTCGCAGAACAATTTCTCTTCGCAATATAGTCGCTGCTGCTGTTATCCGTCGACGACCTCGATGACGGCGTAACGAATATACAATATATATATTTGGTTTATATAAGGCGTATTATATATATATATATATATATATATATATTATTTCGAAATGAATCGATTGTCGTATGAGACGATCAAACGTACACAATCTTTACCCATATACTACAGAGAACGGTGAGATAACAATATTATTGTCGACAATAGTTTTCACACGGAGTTTACGACGAAGTACCAATAATACCTATTTTTCAAGTGCGCAGTATAATATTATTATTACACACTTGAATAATTCATATAAATTTAATATCATGAATGTACAGTGTACGGATACCTCCTATATATTTTTTGCCTGGAAAATGTGATGTTTTTTAAACCATGTTGTTAACGATTTAAAACAATATTTCTACCTATTTATATTGAAACAAAAATGATTATTTATTTCACCTAAATTCTATTATATAACAATTATTACTTATTTATTGTTACTAATACTTAAGAGCAACATTACTAATAATATACTTATTACTTATTCTATACAGTATAGAATATCTTTATTTATGTGTATATCACTGAACTCCTCCTGAACAGCTGGACCGATTTTGATGAAACTTTTTGTGTGCTGTAGTATTTGAGTAAGTCCCCAGATGGTTTGGATACAAAACTGGAATGAGAAATGTTAACATGGATATGTCTTAAATAATAAGTAAATTTTAGATGCCAAGGATTAAGAATACTTAAAATACTGAAAATATTTAGTCTGACAACAGCTACCCGAGTGAAAAATAATTTTTAAAAAATATTGCTATTTAATAGTCAAAAAATTTCACAGGCGACGATATCAGTCGTGGCAGTTATGTAAAGTTGATATATCAAAAATATTATATCTTAACACCAAATCAAAAAAACGAAAATATTATTTATCCACAAGCGCTACGCTAAATTATAGCATTCAACAATCAAATTTAACACAGATGCATTTTCTATAGGCAACGAAATGCACGGAGACAGTTAGCAATATATATTATAAACATTTAAATTAAAACATTATCACAGCAAAGATCAAATGAATGCAAACATAACTATAATTATATATTTGTGATGCATTAATTGGTAAAAGGCACACACATTTATAACAATATGAACTAATATAGTAAAATGTATGAAAATGTTTAAATTTTATAAACTTTTTTCATATTTTAATGAGCAAATAATCATTTTATATAGCATTGAAAGAAGTCCATGATTCGTTCTATAGTTTAAAATGTTTAAATTATGCAATAGTCAATGAATAATGATAACCTGTCAAACTGTTAGTAATTCACGGTTCATACATTTATGCTGCGATATGCCTAGGTATAGAATTTAATCGATTTCCGCATTAAACTTCGAGTTCGTAAATAAACGATACACTCGAAAAGCTGCGGCAAACCTTTTATAATCCAACTTCCATTTTTATTGTTCACGCTACCAACGATCCGACGTGTCAACTAATAGTTAGATTACGTGAATTTTCCCACTAAACACTTTTATTTTAGTCTCTATTTAATATAATATTTGAAAATGATATCAAAATACGTTTTTACATTTTTGCATGCAATTCAATTCCATTAGATCATTGAAAATATTAATAAATAGCTTTATACTTTGTAAAATGTGTAGACATCGTCTATAGACTATAAGTAAGGTACAAAAGAATTTCAATACTGAATAAATACATTTTATTGTCGTGGAAAAGTCGGACAAAATTATTGAGCTTTCAACATAAATTGTTTATTACATTGAAAATATGTAATATTATATGTATTGGAAGAGTAACTGATAAGTGATAATTTATGATATAATATTATACACTAAGGTTTGACTTAAATAAATTTGAAATGAACAATATCGTATTTAAATTATTTTATTTTAACTGTGCAGAAATTATAAATATAATTTGTGTATCGCATATACTTATGTTTATAAACAAACAATAATTATAATCGCAAAAACAAATTAAAATCAATTTTTGTGTTTATTTACCGTATAAATTATAAAAATAAATCCATTGCTCAATAATAGGTACCTAATATGTATACAGTGTACATATTAAATTAAACATAAAATGGTGTCGAGAGTTTAATATAATTTTAAAAATCAATTAACATTTTTATTACGTTTACCTATATAATATGTATGTATGTATTACACAATTTAGTAATTTAATATTGTAGTGCCATATTTTTTTTTAAAAACATACTTATAATATTGCATTACTCCGAAAAAAAATAAAACCACAATAATGTATTAAATCTCTATACAATATGAAAAACTTTCATTTATTAAAGTCCATTTATTATTTTCATTTACTCGAATACCTCGCAGCGCAATATTGCGATATTACCTTACTGTCAGAATAGTGTTTGTTCAAATAAAATAAACGAAGAATAAAACATGATCGTGTAGCCTATATCTGATTTGGTTTTTGTAACTATATACTTCAATAATCCTTTATAATAATATTTGTATTTTTAACTTAATATAGGATACTCGTCTCTAGTAAATGAGTTTTCAAAATAGTTTATTGTTTTAATTGTTAAACAAATATTATAAAATGTACCTCCTCCGGGTTTCAGTAAAATTTAAACTGAATATCACTTTGAATTTTAAGTAATGAACTTTTTTAATTGTTATCTACAACAATATCTCAGAAAACATTTCCGATGCGTATCTTGAGATTCGTATTATTCGGTTTTGAACAAAAAAACGATAAATGCATTTATTTAGTTCTGTTATTTTAAATCAATCTTTTGAATACAACGTTACTATAAGCCGTGTACGATGACCGTGTGAAGAGGAAAAAAACCCTTGCCAGGTCTAAAGCCTTCCATCGTACACTAGAGCACGCTACGCCTATAAATATATATTCACACTACGCAAACAAAAGTTCTCACTACCCATTTTTATAATTCGTTATGAAAGGGCTTTTTTTTACTCTAAAATTTGATACGACATGCATACGGTCCCTCATATCATCCCATACGATAATGGTGTGTAATGTTTCGTAGGATCGAATAACGAAAATCATAAACAGGGGAGAGATCGGTCACTGATTACCAATAGAAAACAAAACACATGAATCATAACGCACGCGTTGTGTATATACTCATATACTATACATTTTTCAAACATTTAATATCAAAATAATTTTTTTTTAACTATCAAACCGTTTCATTAAATGTACGTTGCGGTTAAAAATATTTGTTATTGTAGTTGAGGTAAGAAAAAACAAATTCCAGTATAATGCGAGTAATTACACTACACTGTTTTATTTTAACTTAACGTCTGGAAAATATACAACATTATGTATTTATTAAATATCTAGATATTATTGTTACCAGCACAAAAATGTCAAATGTTTATAAAAAAAAAATCTCATCAACTAAATATATATATAGTCATAGTGTATGTCTATGAAACATATTATACACTATTAAATCCGAAATCTGAATTAAGAATTTAATTTAATTAAAATCGTTCGAATTTTGTTGCAGTAGGTATTTTAATATTTCTTTGTGTATAAAATATTTTCCTTTTGTTTAATGCGACTTAAAAAATGTAAACGTTTCAAAACTATTTTAAAGTCGTTTATTTATTTTTTTTTAATTTTCATTTGTCGTTTCAAGAAAATATATTATAATAACAGTTAAAAGTGAAAAAATATTTACACAAATGAGCCTATAGCAATAATATACTATTGTAGAAATAGATGCTTAAAATCGTACACTACAGACTGACCTCAATCAATAATATGCTTACACGTATTTTATGTCAATTATAAGTATAACAAATAAATTGATTTACGACACTTTTATAATTTTAACGTATTAAGTTTTTACGATGACACTATAGGTGTTGTATAGAGGTATTGACACTGCACATTATTATGGTTATTATGGTATATATGCGTCTAACGATTAAGAATGTTTATTTATCGAGTGAAAATTGTCGATTTAAACAAATCGTTCGAGAAATAATTGTAATTTAGTTGTAGTATTATTATTATTAATAGTATTAAATACTATTAATCGTAGACAAGATAAAACGGTCGTTTTGGTTCGACAATCAAAACAGCGACGTACCAAAAACCGTCCATGGTATTTAATAACTAATTTACAGTCACAGATGTCAGACAGATTAGTATAAGCCGTAGCTTTGTTTATGCCTAAAATGTAAACGCAATGACTGCATTTGAAATTAGCAGTTTATCATAGTACGAAACGTTATTTTTTGTTGTGATCTATGTAGGCATATTATATTTTTCATTGATTAATGTCGCAAACTAATTTGTTTATAACAATATACATTTATGTACCCAATCCAAACATAATATAATATGAGTATTATCACGATGTACAATATGGAACGTAATAAACAATTTGAATAATTATTGTGGTAACATAAGATTTATATTAAACTCATCATAAAATATACTTTCTAGCTGGTGTTATAATATTTTAATACACTGAATAAACGCCGATTATGCAATATAATATACTATTACACGATTCTGCGCGCGGAATAAATAATAATAATATTCTTCTTTGCGGTAATTAATGTTTATTATTGTCGGCAAAAACAAATTTAACGTCCCCTCCATAAAGTTTACGGTTCACGATGACGATCAAAATAAATACAATCTCACTCTGCAGTTTCGGGACAACGGAGCTTGTGAATCCTATACCGGGCGCGGTGTAATTAGTCCCACAGGTCGTTTATTTGTGTTGTTTACGTTTGTGCTGAAGAAATTGAAAAGTTATTCCCGGCGAGTTTACAGCACGCGTCGGGCTTAAAGGGCTGTTTTCGCGCGTTCCCTATTTTTCGTCGTTTTCTTTTCCTTCTCCTTCTTTTTTCCTTCTCCGCCTCTTCCTCTTTTTCTTCTTATTTTTCTCCTCCGCATCATCATCAGACCTGTTTGTTGGATTTTATCGATTCGTCGGGCGAAACAGACTTTTATAATATAAGTCCAAATTATCATATTATGATAATTTAGAGGTTCGGGGTGAACAAGCGTTGGACGGTTTTAATCCTTTTATAAAAATAACTCTCATGCACCTATTATATATAATACTCTCTCCAGAGCGCAAAGAAAAAACAACCAAAATAAAAAGTCCTTTGAAATGATAAAAATAAATCTCCTAGCCACATTAGCTATTTAAATGTATATATATATATGTTATTACTTATTACCATATATAATAGTGTATAGTGTTTGCTCGGTATACCTACTTGTGTTTTTTGAATAAATATAGGATATGACGACGCGAAGAATAAATATGTTAAGTGTAAACACTATAAACACTTAACGATTGTATATAATATGAATGGCTTAATTATTCTGTTTAATATGGTAAGTTTATGCGTAATCGGTGTTACAAGCTTTAGCTGCTATATAACATTATAGTAGATAGTTCATTATCATTCATCACATATTTTAACTAGGACACTAGGTATTTTTTTATTTTTTACATATATCTTTTTTTTATCATGAAATCTTAAATATATCTATAATTATTTAAAATACTAATAATCTGTTTTTGTTTTTAAGATATTTGTTCATATAGAAACAAAAACAGAAATCAAGTGATACAAATTTTTGATTTTACCAACACAAAACTGCAAGTACTTAAATACGTAAATTCAGCAGTATTATACATCAAATATACATATACAGGTCTCGCGGTGTTTATACTCGTGTTATACTCGTGTACACAAGCCGCCAATTTTGCAGGTATGTCGGCGAACGCTTGTAAAAACGTTTAAACCTACGTGTTAATCGGTGTTATGTGAAAAACAAAAATAAATTAGGTACCTATGATGACGTGATTTCAATTTTAATTCTAGGGCTCTAAGTATAACTTTAAACCAAAATAATTTGGGAAATATGGAATTGATTCCTGCGGGTAAAACTCAAATGTACGAATTGATTATTCATAAAAAGTACTCATCGTCTAGCAAGTTTCAGCTTACAACTCGTAAAAAAATGTTGTAATGTATACCACATTCATATTTTTATAATTATTTATTTTAAATTAATATTTCAGGGTTAAATTATTACCTTTTGGCTTTTGTTATACCTATTGGCTATTTCATTATATTATTAGTTATTATTAATAAATCAATACTAATTATATTGAGTAATATTAATACATAGCTTATAGTCTTAGTATTAACAGTATCTATATTTTATAGATATTTTAGATACTTCTAAATCTGTTTAAACTGATAAATAATAAGGAAACTATTTTCGATGATTGAATATAGAATAATTTTTCAACTTTAGTTAGGTTAGTTCATCATAAATTCATTTTTTATTTATTTAATCAAACGAAAGACTAATTTGTAAGCGTGTATACTTTAACACAGAACTACAGAAGTACCTATATATACCTGACAACCAATTCGGTATTAGTAACCAACCCAGAGACGATTCAAAAAAAAAAATATATTAATATGACATTACTATAACATCAAAAATCTTCATAGTATGATTACTAAAATATAATAATGTTTGTAAAACAAATTTACAGGCGCGTTCTCGAGACATACCCATAACCCATCAGCTGTGTGTAAATAATACATAACATACTTTCAGTTAAACCCTGCGGCCTGCAACAACCACGCGAACGACACATTAGATACTGGGTACGTACATTTATTTATACTGTGAATTGTCATTATAGCTAGGACACTATATTTATCCTTCGTTTTGGGGTCGGTTTTCTAGTCTCTCGCACGTGATTAGCGTTCGAAAAACAAACAAAAAGAAAAGGGAAAAAGGTTCGTTTCCGAGGACGACTCGTGTTATATATGTTATATATATTTGTGTGTGTGTGTGTGTGTGTGTGTATTTGGCACTTGTTCTCGTTTTGAAGGTATTTCCCTTCCTACCATCCACCCCGTTCACAACGGTGTCGCTTAAATTACGCAAAAACAATCTATACCAGATGACAGTTGAAATGTGGCACATTTCCACTGGGACCCCATGAACATTGCGCTATATAGGTACGCCCGTCGCTGTAGACGATTTTCGTTTATACACTGTCTAGAATACGCTCCGGCGACGAAAACGACTAGATGTTTATAATATATATTGTATTTAGAGGTTGTAGCTATTTTTCGTAAATTTTCTTTTTTCCGACAGCCTTGAGCGCAAAATATCTCTACTGCCTAACGTTATACAACATAAAACGCATTCGTCTTGTTTTTATATAACAATAATAATATTATATGCAGTCCTTGGACAGATTTCGCGGTCGACCCAGAAACAATCGGATTCGGCGATTGCGGCCTCGCCGAGGTCATACTATTATTATTATTATTATTATTATTATTATTATCGATATGACGACAAAAGAGAGAAAAAACGATCGCTTTTCTAGATCGATCATCGTCTTGACACGGTGTTTTTAATAATATGCGCATCCGTGTAACATATACAGGGTGATTATTTTAACCACAAACACTCAATATTTATTCTACATACTACATGTATGTTTTACGTCTTTGAAATTTTTTACTTGTTCGTTTTTGTATGTACATCCGTTCATCTTAGAAATTGTCAGAAATATATTTTGCTCTACGAACGTAAAAAATATGCATTTTGTCATTCAAAAAATAAAAAAAAAACCGATAACAATTAATATCTAACCTAATAGTAAAACATATACCTATTTTTTTTCAAAAATTATTGTTACAGGTATATTATGTATAATCATAATGAAATATAAAAAAATATATTTTCAAAAACGATAATACTTTTTGAGATGATTATAATGTTAAATATTAAAAAAAAAAAAAAGTAAGCACTTAAATAGAAATTACAGCGTGTAAAAGATCAAACACGTCCGATTTCATATGTAAATAGTATTTTTCTCTGCCAATAAATAGAATAAGTACCTAAGCGATAATTTATAGTATTATTATTTATTAGTATTACTATATAGGTGTGAAGTTTATAATTATGTATATTAATTAGCTACGTAATTTCAATCATGTCGGACGAAATCTTAAAAAATACGAAACGACCGTCGCTAATGTGTTTTTAATTATTCTTTTGTACTGAACGTCATTGCGAATAAATACGCTCGTATTATATAATCAATCACCGTCCTCGTTAGTCGCTACTACAATCACAATTATAATTTCGTTAGATTTGTACACCAGCGTTTGAATGGAGTGAGATTAAAATCGTGTAAATAAATATAGTTTCGAACACATAGTATCTTTGAATTCAGTCATTCAGATTTCACACGAATTATATATTTTATATATACCTGTATGGTCTAGTTATTATATATATATATGATAATTATATATCATCTAATTTAAATTTTAACCACCGATTTAAAGTTAATAAAGAGTGAAACAAATTTTTAATTTTAGTTAATTTTAGCTAATTATGTTGTTGTTATAAAATAGATATATGACATATGTGTTGATAGGTATGACGACCAAGTTAAAATCCAAAAAACAGCGAACAAAAGTAGAATGGTCTCTAAATCCAATCGAAATATTAATTGCAGAGCATTGTACACAGTCATCAAAGTGTATACCCATAAAACGGCGCATAACATTTGAACATCCAAACACACTCCACGGTTAGGTTAGGTTAAGTTAGAGCAGACTAGCAGAGATTCCCAATCAGGGTGCCGTGGTATTATTTGAAATATATTTTTAGTCTATAGGCCATAGGGCATAAGGTACCTCTGGATTTTCAGAAAATGACTAAGGATACCGAAAGTCAAAAAAGATTGAGAAAATATACGTAATAAATTAGCTATTTACTATTTAGTATAAAATAAATCAAAGCTGAAAAAATAATGTTAAAATAGTTTTAAATAAAAACGTTCAAAACATAAAAGATTTTTATTTCGCTATTATTACACGTAATTAAACCGTTGATATTAAGGGCCTAAAAATGGTAGGAAATTTTAATAAAATATGATAATCCTATCCTAAGTTTAAAGTTTTCAAATGTCAGTTCGGTATTTTTCTGTATCGGCTTGTAATGTCATGCTGACAATCGTATAATTGTATAGCAGTTTAAAGTTTTAAACACAATAAATAAATAACGTCAAGTGGCCATGCGCAGATAATGGTTAATTTTAATATACAAATCTTTTATCACTGATGAAAAGGACGATTTACACTATAACTTATAAGGTCACATATAGAAACTCACACGTGTTTATGACAATAGGGCCCAGGACGTGTGATGTTTTTGTGTGCTGCCAGAAGCATAAGGGGTGGTCCTATGAGAGTGTCTGCACCAAGGATAAAGGATAAAGTTATATCCTATATGTCTTTAGAAACGCATAGGCTTTTGATAGGGTCGCCTGCGACTCTGGCCGGCATGACCACATCATCTTTCTCATCTTTGCATGCGTACCAGTCACATTAGAAACATATTGTGACACCAAATCCTACAAGCGACAATTGTGCCTCTTTTTGAACGAGCTAAATGTTGTTTTTATTTGGATTCACATGTTCATCAAAGAATTCTTTATTTGTGTCACCTTACTGTATCACTGCATGACATTTATAATATACTGCTGCCAGTCAGGTAATAAGGTACATAATAATAATATACTATATAGTATATACACTAATATCATTAAAATTTATACACATATTCTACATACGGTGCACTTGATCATATTATCAAATACACGACCTTGTGGGCCCTCTGAACATCAGGAAAAAGATTATATAGCGTATATCTGAGATTAATATCAAGCATGTAGTTATTCCCAACACTTTTAAGTGTAGGGAAGAATCACCCAGATCTGGACTCATTACCAATAGCCTTGTGACCTTATTATTAATATTTACCACTTTCACCCTTTTAACATTATTTTTAATTTTATATTTCTTTTATTTCTATTTTTACGTTATTACGCAGGCTCGTCGACTCAAAGTGTATCGATGTCTTACGATGCGTAATAATAAATGTCATCGTCAATCATTATTTAATAATAATAATATGATCGATACGATCAATAATGGTAGGTAATAAGCTATTTTACGCGATCGGCATGATAGATTTGAATAAATATATTAATATCTATAACATCCGTTGTCAATCGTAAGATTTTCGGATTACTCTTCCCTTATTTTTACGAAGAAAATGGCGTCTGACGATGGCCACGAGAAAAAAAGTGTTAATCGTCGGTTGACACGAAAGATTTTAATCAGAAAACCGAAAAGTAAAAACACAAAAAACGTGTATACGGCATCACAGTCTAGTGGTTAAAGTCTTTTATAAATTCGTTGATAAGTTTAAATGCACAGCGGTAGACGGCGCTACTGTTATCGTCAGGACCACAGTGTAGATAAACAAATACAATGTGAATAGATTTTAGAATAAAAAACGTTATTTAAACTGCATAATATAGTGCATAATATATATCCCGACTAGCTATAGGTCCCGACTAGCCTTATATTTTTTTCGGTTTATACAATGATATTGCGTGGAACAGACTTATAACGGGGACAGTATTCATATTAAATGTTTGCTATTCATATATAATATGTAGGATATATACTTGCTGCACGTCTTGAAGCATGACCTGGCGACGGTAGATTTAACGTGAGTTACGCGCAGTCGACTTCTGATTGGTTTTCCAAATACACGTCCATCACCTAAAATGTTAGAGGAAGTGTTGTTTTGGAAGTGTGGCTTTAACTTTAACGTGCAACGAGTATAGATTATAGAAAATACTGCTTAGATTTCTATTTTAATTTTAAAATGTAAAAAATGTTATGCGCATTTTAGTATATTATTCAACAATTAATTACACTTTTCTGATAAAATAAACGGAAAATGATGTTCATAAGATCTAAAGTGTTTAATTTTATACTTTAAACTTACAAATTTAATGCAGTATATTTATACTAAATATTAATTAAATTTACTAATTTATATTACTGCCTACTGGAATAAAAGGGATTCGATACCAACTGGTTTTAAAGAGTTTAATATAGTTAACTTTCCAAGTGTTTACGTGTGTGTACAATTATTGCTCCTGTGACTAACCTTTGGAGCCATCTTTGGTAACTAATAAGTAATAACAGCTTATAGTGTAAACAAAATAGCAGAGACTCGCACATGCTGCATATAATAATCTCATGTACTCATCAATCATCATGCCATTGAATTCTACACAAATATTAATTATTATTATGTAGTTGTTTTTTGTCTAAAAGTACCAATATTTTACAAATTATACTAATTAATAAATTAACCTATATTTATCAATTTATCATCCAATATTTCTGATAATGTATTTGAATTTGTGTATCTGAAATAAACCTTCTTATATTTTTAAATCAATATTATTTTTTACTTCAATATAATTGGCATTATAATATTATTAATATTTAAATTTAATAATAAAATTGAGGTTCTTAAGAATTCGATTTCAAAAAAGTGGAATATTCATTTTAAATTAACTTAAATGAAAATTAAATTATGTTTTCAGATAATATTTTCCGAGACTATACAATTGGCATAAGATTGGTCTATATTGGTATAAACCACAACCGGGATCAATCTTAAAAAAAAAGGATTTTATCTAATGCCATTTTATGCCATTCATATAATATTATTGGTTCGGTAACCATAAAATTATTATAATCTAACGTATGGCAAATAACCATGTGATAATTTAAAATTTTAATAGATTTATGTGCATTTGAACGTAATTTTTAACATTTATTTTACAGTTTTACACTCTGATTTTATTCCATTTACTGTTTAAAAATATAATACAATATTTTACAAAACCAATATTATCTTCTTTTGAAAATTTGTGATATTTGTGTGTTTATAGTTCGCTTTTATTTAAAAGCTTGGTTCAGCTGTACCGGCGAATGAATTAAATTTTATAAAATGTTTATAACTATGTGAACACTCGAGTACAGGAGCTAGATATTTGTGTGCCCTGGTGCAAATTGGTCTAGATGCCCCATAAATTTAAACGCTATTAGTGATTAATGAGGCTCCTTTAGTCACTACAAAGTCCCTTATAACATTTTAGTTTTGAATTTTCAAATAGCGCTTTTGCCTATAAAATGTGTTTATTCCAACATAAAATTATATTAGTTAATTTTGATATTTGGTATGAAACTTATTAGATTGCCATTTTATTAAACATAAAAATAGATATCAAACGGTCAAAATTTACCTGTAAATTGTTATTACTTAATTAAATAGCCATATTTTATAGTGTACCATTTATAAATACATGTGGTAGTCAATAGAATAAATATATGGAGACAAACAAAGTTACACAATAGTTTCATAATATAATTTAAATATGTTATATCAAAGATTTTTATTAAGTTAACATCTAAAACGTTATGAAGTACCTCAAGTACCTACATTATAATAATAACTAGATTATAATATAATCTAATATTATAAGGTATTCACTATTTAAAATTACTATACCTTACATATAAATATGTCTTAATACCTAGTCATATTAAACATAGTCACTAGTCAGTATTGAACTGTGCAGTGTGTGTTGTAATATGTTGTGGATTTTACAGTTCTTACTTATCATCGTGCATTTTAGCAATTAATTTCTAGTTTATTATCAAAAAAAAAAAATACTTTGAATGATATTATAATTATATATATATGGGATATGAACTATTACTATAGAAAAAAAAAGAGAAAAATCGAAAAATGTGGATACATCCACTCGTTTATCCGAAGGAGCATTTTCAATTACTTTTGATGGTCTTAGGAAAGATTCGGTAAAATTGTTTAATTATTTTAGGATGTCAGTCAATATCTGCATTTGATGCAATTACTCACAACATTTGTTGGACATAAACTGATAAAAATGGATACAAATATGCGAAAAGCCTTTACTCCAGCTGAAAAATTGGCAGTCACTCTAAGGCAGTGGTGGGCAAACTTTTTTAATGGGGGGGCCACAAAGTTTAAGAAATTCTAGAGGAGGGCCAGAATTATAGAAAAAATGCATTTTGTGTCAAAGCTTTGAATCATATAGGTACCTACGTAATACTATAAAGGCCATATATTATATACTATCCATATCGATGGACCCTCGACGGGCCGTACTTTGCCCATCACTGCTCTAAGAGGTAATTGATATTATACATAATACAAAATATTATTTAATTATTATTTGTATTAAAAAGACGTTATATTACACGGAAACACACGCGCATCAATCGAACGAATCGGATAGAACTATATACATCGGCTCGTAACGCAAATAAAATCGATTTTTTTTTTTTTTAAATAAACGACGTCGGCGCGATCGTCAGTCGTCCGAACCGACGGAGACCATCTCGAAAATCGGCCGCACGACCGCGTCGAGCACGTACGCGGACCCGTTGTCCCGGATCGGCACGAAACACCAGACGAAGAACCACGTCCGGCACATCTGGTACAGCGGCACGAACCGCAACACCGGCCGGCACAGCGACTCGACGATCAGCACCGCGGCGAACGTCATCCAGTACGCGAACTTCTCGTTGCGGGCCCGGTCGGCGGCGGACACGCGGTCGTACTTGCGCCACACCGGCGGCGGCGGCGGCGGGACGGCGGTCGCCGACACCGTGGCCACCGCCGGCAGGACGAGCGCGAACACGTTGCTCATCAGCTCCGCGGTGGCCTCGAACATGAACAGCGCCGATGCGACCAGGACGACGCACAGCAGCACCCGAAACCTGGGCATACCGGTCAGCACCTCGGCCCGCCCGAACGCCGCGTGCCACGGTTTCGACCTGTCGTTCAGCGCGTCGTCGATGACGCCCCTGACCAGTTCGACCTTCGTCAACCTGGCCATATTGTATACGATGTGGGTAGGCGTGACCGCACGTCACGTTACATGACACGCGGGGGTTTGACAGCGTCCCGAATAATATTATCGTATCGTGTTTGTCGCTATTTTTATTGCCCGATCAATGACCAGCGTGTGTTTGTTATTGATTCGCGCGGATATAAACAAGTCGTTATCGTGTTAGCAACGTGTTAGACGAGCTGCACTTGACGACCATTCCGCTCCGACTGTGGAGGTGTATACGCTGTAAAATAATAATATTATGTAATTTCGTTTGCTGCGGGCCACACACGGAAAATCGGTCGATGTGACGTTACCTATTACCGTGTTATCATGCCATCACACCAAGTCCCTATGTCAGGGGCATAAACGCAAATTGAAAGGGGCTTGGGGGGGCTAAGCCTTCTCAAAATCAATCATACCCCCCCCCCTAAATGGTTTGTATATCTTTCACCTTTATACTTCAGGGAGCATACTGCATACACATATAGTACATACATGCAAATTATAATAAATTTAAAACTCAAATTGCGCTTATGGTCCAGGGGTCACCAACTGGCGGACAGCGAACACTTTTTGCGGACCCTTTTATGGAAAAATGTATTTATTAACGTATATAAATATTATTAAAACTGTTAGGGACCGCGGCCAGTATGGTCAATTTCAAAACGTTCCTCCATAAAAATTAGTTGGTGACCCCTGTTCAATACAATATTGTGTTACTGTTTGAACTACGCGTAGTTCACTATGTATGCGATAAAAAATTTTTTATTTTAAAATGCATAAAATCAACAAAATTTCCCGTGGTTAGCCGCTATACCAGTCTATACGATATAAAACTGGGATTGCAAAACTTCTGTTATTTCAACCAAAATATACCATACTTTTGTCAAACATACAGATGAATGTAGTAATATGATTATATATAATCATTTTATTTAGTATATATACCATAGACGTATAGCGAATGTGTCTATAACTACCTATGTGTTAATCAAAGCTCTTAATTTTACACAACCTATAAAGATTAAAATGTGCAAAAATAAATAGTTAAAACCTTAAACCATAATAAACCATCTAAATATTAAAACTTGATAAAATGTGTGTAGATAAATTAAAATTGAATTTGTATTAGAATTCTATTATCAATAGTAAATCATTAGTAAATAGTAAGTGCAAATGTACAATATAATGATACAAACAAATAACCAGAGTATTTTACTAGTACACTTATTATACATATATGAATTAGTAGTGTGACTGACACGTCTTATTTGTTTATTTACCTATTCACCAAAAAAATTGAGTTATGTTAGAATATATTATATTCAATATAATCATATTTTTGGGTAGGCCTTTAAAGGGGGCGCCAATTTGTTTATGCTCTGGGACGCAAAATGTCTAATTACACCATAAAGCACTGCCAACTTGTTTAACATGTGCCAAGTAGTATGCACATCTGTTTTGAAGACTAAAAGAAAAATTATTGAAAATGCTCAAAATTCAATTCAGATTGATGAAGCTCGTTTCGCTGGCCAATGAAAGTACAGCAGTAGATTATTAGCCAGAGATGCTCGTAAGTCTCCCTAACGTTTGAAATGCAAACGAAACACTATCACATACACAATGAAACATAGCTGGTTAGCTAGTAGCAAACACAATTACAGAATACAAATGATTGAAGTACAATTATAATTTAAAAATGAATAATACAGAAACTGATTTATTAAATAAAAAAAAAAAAAGGAATTTGAAATGTAGGCAAAGTTTTAGAAAAAAAAGTAAAAACATATTCATATACTAGAAAAGCAATAAGTTAACACATTTCATAATATAGGTACTGTAAGTGTATTGAATTATCGAATTTTATAACTACTTAATAATTTAAAAAGATATTTATAATTTTTGGAGGTAGTAGAAAGGAATAAATGCAAAGTGTAACAGGACAGTAAGAGGCCAACATTAACATTAAATTCTAAATAACTAATAACAAATAAATACCTTTCGGTAATCAGATCACATTCAAGGTTCACTAAATTTTAATTTACGATACTTCAATATTTTCACACTATAACCAATATGTATACTATCTGTATACATAAAAATACTTTTTAACTGTATCTAGTGTATAAATGGTTTTATATTTACCTAATAGTTTCATAAATAATTTAACAACATACTATGTAAAGAATACATTTAAAAATATTTTATGCTACTAATAAGTATTTAAATTTGTTTTTAGTTGATTAGGTTTATATTTTTTTTTCAACGATTATTTTGCTTTGCCTTGTGCAGCAACAGCTTCCATTGCCTTTTTTACAGTTTCTTCATCACCCAAAAACTTCATTGAAACCACAGGTTTAAAGTTCTCATCTAATTCATATTCAAATGGTATACCAGTAGGTAAGTTAAGAGACATGATTTGGTCTTCAGTCAAATCTGAAAAATATAGATTATGTAAATACATATAATTAATTTTTTACATGTAACCTTATTCAATGTATTTAATAATAATAAAAAAAAAATTTTTAATTAATGTACTTTCTCAATAAAATCAATAACTGTATAGTTATAAAAATTGTATCCATAACCCAAAAATGAATACTGATTGCACATAATTAAAAATAAATGAATAGGAAACTCACTGTCTAAATATTTGACTATTCCTCTAAGACTGTTTCCATGAGCAGCTATCAATATTTGTTTTCCTTCTTTTAGCTGAGGAATAATAACATCATTCCAGTAAGGCAATGTCCTCTGAATCGTCAATTTCAATGATTCAAACATAGGAAACTCCTCCTTTGAAGGTTCATCTTTGTAACGAGGGTCATTTACGATTTGATCATAGTATGCATGGTCTGTATCCATGGAAGGTGGAGGAGTGTCGAAACTGCGTCTCCATATTTGAACCTGAAACCAAAATATTATACAATAAATATTAATACTGGAATTAGATATGAAAATTAAACTTATGAATATAAAGTTAAAATAATGAAAAATTGAAATGAGTATGATTATATTACCTGTGCTTCACCATATTTGGCTGCAGTTTCAGATTTGTCCAATCCAGTAAGGCCACCATAATGTCTTTCATTCAAACGCCAAGTTTTAAAAATAGGAATATCTTCTTGGCCAAGTTCTTTCAAAATTGCACCCAGAGTGTTTTGTGCTCTCTTCAATACAGATGTGTGTGCTAGGTCAAATTTGTAATTGCCTTGTTTCAATGCTTTACCAGCATTTGCTGCTTCTTCTTCACCTACTCAACAAAAAAATAATGGCACACCTTCATTAAATTAAATTTGAATATCAACATCAAATCGACAATACAACTCAAAATAAACCTCAGGTTGGGTATAAAAAATCAGATTCCATAACATTTGAGGTATCAACTCTTTTAATTGTACAAAATACATAATATATGCACTTTAATCTACGAATAGTACAAAATTACAAACCTTTGGGGCTTAACGAAGCATCATACCATCCACAGAACAAGTTTTTTTGGTTCCATTCACTTTCGCCATGTCTAACCATCACTACCTTGTACTTGGCCATTGTATTTCGTAAATTAAAAATCGGGAATTTGGAAATATTGAAGTCTTCTAACGAACTATTGAAATTTGAAGGTGACTGGTGAATTGAAACTTTAAATTTTATAACCTTGTCATTTGCTAAAAGTCAAACTTCAATAAATGAGAAAAACTTCGTGACGTCACTACTGATAAGCATAAAACCAAGTGTTACCAAATTTCAAAATGGTAATAACCTTTAAGAGCTCCACTGGAAAGATAATTCCACAAAACACACCTTGGGCTTTTGAAAATGTCGAGAGGATATTAATTACTACATCGTCATAGACACATACAACGTGTGTAACATTATTCAAAAATAAAATAAAAACCCTCGCTTTTCGCGAAAAATCAAATACGTTACCGGTGGACTATAATACATTTTCGAGTTTCTAGCCGTTTATTTGAAGTGAAAATTTGTGGGCATATGTTGTCATGGAGGAAAAAACTAATTGTAAACTTCTTCAGTGAATCACCGATTGCGATAAACACGATAAACACACGTGATAATATTAACTGTTTATCAGGATCTCAAAGTACAAAACTATTTCTGGTATATACTATATAGCACAGAATAAATGTATAGCATGTATGCTATTAAATGTTAATATTATAATGGTATATTAGAATATTATTATTTATTAGTGTTTAGTTTGTAGTATTGTAGTTTAATGTTCAACTAATAACTATTAATAATGAGTATTAACGAATTAAATATTATTTATCCATAACATTTGGCGATGATTATTGAATAATATCTCTCAAGTTATAAATGAACAGAAGTCAATAATTCAGTATTCAAATAAACAGTACTAAGGTTAAACAATTCACAGTATAAAATGTTTAATTTTAAGCATTTGTAAACTCCAGTCTGAATGACGTCGTCAACCCGAGAATTGAGATGACAAACGACACTGGGAATTTCACTATGTTTTCTACTAACAGTGTTAAAGTCAAATGTGACTGGCAGTCGAACGTTTGTGAAATGGACATTGAACATTGTGTTGCAGCCCGTCCAAAGCAATCTGACATCGATGCTGAAAAACTGTAATAAAATATTATTTTTAAAATATAAATTATTATTATTGTTGTTATAATTATCGTTGCAGTGATATATTGCAATTAATAACAGAATTTGATTGTAAAAGCGTGAATTTTGAGAAACCTGAACATCTAAGTGACTTATTCATAAATATCAACTGTGATCCAACGCATGTAATTGATACAGTAGCCGTGTGTTCTGAGGTAAGTTTGTCATTTTGCATTATGATGTATTTTAATGAGAGCAATTTCTTTTTTGTTTTTCAGGCCAGAATCATAGAACTGTTTGGGAAGACTGGAGAATATGTGTCTATACATCAGTCTATAAGTCACAGTAATTTTGACGGAGTTCAAATGTATTCTCATTTGATACCCATTGACAGTACAGAATGTGCTTTAAAATTAAAACAATTTAATAATTCAGATTTCATTTGGATTTTTGGCATAATTATTTATTTAACTGAGATAAAAGAACATTCTAACAAATTCTTAGGTCCTATAAATATGCAGAATGTTCAAAATTTGTTGGAGTCAAAACCATTAGATTTCAATGCTTTAAAACTGTTTTCTATGTTAAACCTTAAACAATCAAAATCAGTTAATAACGATGTTTTAATGTCGATTTTTAATAATATGGATAGTTCTAAATTTTTAAATAGTGATCCAGAGGGTAGTCAATTCAAATCTGTTAGTTTCAAACAATTCGAAGAAAAAGTAGAGGAAAAACTTCAAAATATGGCTGTTCAAATGAATACAATTGAAGATAAAATTGAAAAATTAAATAAAAAGTTTGACTTATTGTTAAGCGCATTACATAATAAAAATAATTTGTTATAATATTATGTTTTGTCTAAAATGTTACTTTAATCCACAGCTATAACAAAATTGAATAAGGAATTTTAATTTTATTTTGTCTTGGTTGTACCTATAAGTTTATATTGTTTTTAAATGTATATTGTATATTTTAATTTTATTGAATAAACAGACTGAAATATTTAATACAAAAAACTAATAAGAAACTTATTTGATATAAATTTATTTTATTTATCAAAGAGTTAATCATATGTACTGTTTCAACTATAATATTATACTCTATTCATGTTAAGAAGAAATCTTAATGTTATCTCAGTAGTGTTAACTATGGCGTACTCGCCATGTAGTAAAGTTATACTTTTGGACCTTAGCATATAAGTCTGCAGCCAAATTCATTCTTAACAAGTACTGATTTTCATTAATTCAAAAAAAAAATGTGGACAAGTGGATATCGCTCTGCTGTATAGTAGAGATGAAGAGTAGATTACTAAAATGGATGTGTAATGTGTTAAATTTGAATGCAATGACAGGTATCATTGTACATGAAAAACGATTTTGAACAGAGTTGATTTGTTAATTAATGATAATTAATAGGATATATTATATTATTACCTATATTTAAATTGTAATATATCGTTATTTTACTTGATTTCAAAAAAATTTTCATTTCATATGCCCATAACATTTTTTCTATATTGACGCTGGAATTTTATTTTAGTTACTTGAAGGAAAACTTATGGATAACCTAAGAAAATTGGATATAAATCACAAACATTTTATGAATTTTCAACTTCAAAATTCCTTGCAAATTTTCGTAATATTGATATATTTCGTAAACATTTGAACCACAGAATAAAAAAAACTTTAAATGTTTATAAACAAAAATTGTGACTAACGATTTTTAATTTTTTTTTTTTTTTTTACTGCGACAAGTAGAACTTATAATAAACTTTCTAATAAATTTTAAAGAATTCATGGAAACCCATGTTTTTATCGGCATTTCAAGAAAAAAAATTTAGAAAAATCGAAAATTTCAATGGTTTAGTTTAAAAAAAATTCTATAATATTTTGAAAATTTAATTGTAAATAGATAACTTTAATATAAAAATTTGGTGAACATTTCAAGTATTTACAATGATTCGTTTTGTTTTTGAGTTACAGCAAAATCAACAAATCTATTTTGTCGAAATGGTTATGCGTAAAAATTCCCATTTTTATAAAACACCTTGAGTTTTTTCCTGACGCTTTTGAAAACTACTGGACATTTTTTACTTTTGACCCCCCAAAGTACTTACTAAATGAATTTTTCTTTTCAAAAAGGGGCTGAAGTCAAAAACCAAAGCATTATTACTATTCAAAAACGTGACTACAGACATAAAAATAAAAAATAAAACACACACATTATTATTTATTGTAGAATCAATACATTCATCACTCCGTTCTGAATCTAAAATATTTGAAATATTTTAAAATTTATATTTATTATTGATACTGCCTATAACTTTGACAATATTTATAACATCCCTTTGTAGACCCGTCACATATCACAACATACCCAATTTACCGAATAATATACCTTGCAAATAAATACCTCTCTTACAATGTTTTAATTATATTCTTGAAAACTTGAGGCCTAGGCCAATTTGTAATAAATAATAGTTTTCAATTTTTTTATTATAATAATAATGTAATAATTTAATTTTTCATTTCAAATCTACTTGATTAAATTGAACATCTTATATTTTAATAATATACATAGTTGTAATAGTGTGGTCAAGTGCATAGAACAGTTGTACTGTATGTTACAAATAAACATAAGAAATGCAGTTAAGACTAAAAATGTTATGCCCATTGAACAATTTGTACTGAATATACAGTGTATTAATAAATGAATAATAACAGTCAGATGATATTAAGAATACTATTATATTATAATATTCATGGCAGGATGCCTATTTAAATATTAAGTATACAAAGTTTGAATGTAATACAAATATATTCAAGATTTAATTATTAATACATTTACATAGTAATAAATAGACATTATAAATTTAAAATTGTTATAAATTGGTAAAAAAAAACATAAATATGAAAGCCTTAATTGTTCGAACAAGGTTCTAATCGATGGAAATGGAACACATAGTTTATAATATTGTAAAACTGACTCAATATGAATATAATTACAAAAATAAAAAATAAAAATTATATACACATACTTAGATAGTCATACATATATTCAAATTAAGTAACTAATATTTTTAATCAAATATAGTTAATAAAATAAAAATTGGTATCCATTAATTTTAACATTTAACATTTGTTTAATTTTTACTGTATAGAAAATAAATAAAATTCTTTCAACTTTTTGAGAAATAAACATTTTATAATTAAATATAATATACATAATAAATAACCTACAGATTATCAAAAATATTTTAATGAATGGTCAATAAATGTTATGGATGTAAAATGTATGAATACATAGATACCTAATTTTCAGTTATAGATTTCTTTAACTTCTTCTGATTTAGAGTAAGACCATCTTCATGGTTTTCCCGTTTTTGTTGTGATGAATCTTCAGACAACTTCAATGGTGGCGTTGATGGCCTTGAATCTGAGGCCTGAGAACTTGAATCCAAACTAGTCATTGATCCTAGTCTATAAATTAAACACAATATTATCAACATATGTCTATGTTAAAATAATGGTACGGATTAAAGTTTTATGATATATTGTGTCAAATACTATTTAATAAATAATATGATGATATTGAATATAATATTATTATTCTTGAAAGAGTATATTATTTGTTCAGTTAAAATTTCACAGTAAAATTATTTAAGTTAGAAAAGCTGTTAACTAAATTAAGTAAAACATGAAAAACTAAGTAATGTTTTTTTGACGGAGCTAATGCTTGATTGGTCTTCAAGTATAAATTAAGTTTTCAACCCCCAAGACTAGCCCATCGGAAAAGTATTCAATTTCTCGATTTTCCACTCAGACCTATTAAAGGCTAATACTAGTTACATAATGCATACAAAAAACTTTGATGATATAAATTATTATGAGATCAATCCTAAATATTATATAAATATTCACATTTACTTTCAATAATTGCAATGTATAATAAATATAAAGCACATGTTTTTTATATTCATATACTTACGAGCACAAATTTGAACTTGAACCCGTAGTCAAGGCGTCATCGTCATCATGTCTCCTATCAGGGTCCCATAAATGTAACTTAACTCTCCAGTTTTTAATTAATCCATCCCAGGCTCGCCTAGTATATTTCAAATTTTTTGGAGGAGTTTTAGGATGCCTCTTTGTACGTTCATGTCTGAAAATATAATACTTAAAATAATTTATTTACTTAATTTATAAAGTATAAAAAAGTACATACTTAGGAACCTGTTCTAGATACTTGACGTATCCTATGGTATTTTTACCAAAATCTATTTGTTTTTGCCTTCTTGCTAAAATTAACGCGTCTGTTTCACGTCCCAATTTTACTCTACAAAAATAACATAAAATATAAATCAAAATAATATTGAATTAACAAAAATATTTCAAAATAAATTACTCCATTCTAAAATAAAATATTGAAATATAAATGGATAATTTTCAGTGTAATAAACAATTAATATTGAAGCGACTAACTACAAGAAGATTCATAACATTTCATTAAACAATAGACTTATTTATTTTAATAAAATAACAAAAATACATGCTTACTTGGGACTTTCTACAGAGTCATGTATATTCTTATGATCTGTGGATTTTTTGTTTACTTTGTTGACCCGCTCAGGTGACACGGAATCAGTAACCACAGACTCGCTTTCAGAAGTTAATCTTCTCTTAGCATGCTGTACATCCTTCTTGAGGTTTTCTTCTTTACAGATAACTTCTTTAGGTTTATTATCTGATGTTTTATTTGACTCTTCCTTTATAAATGGACTACAAATGGTATCTTCATCAAACATATGTGTCTTTTCATCGAATTCCTGTTTGACTGGCGTTACCATGTGTACATTGTTCATGAAAGAAGTCAAACTGAGGTCGTCCTGGTTCGAAGCTTTGACAAACTCCTTTTTGACTGGCTGGAAAACCATATCGTACAGATCGTCCTCGTCATCGCCATTCTTCACGCTCGGATCGTCGACGTTCTTTAGTGGCGAATCGTTGTCTGTCTGCGACTGTGATGATTGCGAACTGTCGCAGAGTTCGGCCCAACTCTTACCGGATAGATCAGTGACAGTGGATTTAAGTTTTCGTTTTACGTCGGCCATCGCGGTATCGTTACCAAACAAGTCGCGCGGCGGGACGACGTACCAACGAAAAGTAAAATTTGACTAATTCGACCGTGCCTCGATGCGAATGGTATAAATAATAGCTGCAACGATATCGCGTGATAATAGTGGAACGACTGACGATATAAATAATATATAGTTCAAATTGCGTTTTTACAGCCTACACTTTGGTAGTGACGACTTGCGAAAAACACCAAACAATGAAACAACAGTCGTACTCGGACTGCTTAGTGCTTGGCGCGTGCACTAGAACAGTAGAGCAACCGCGACGAACTGACTAAGCTACAGTCGAACACTTTGTGCCTTTGACAAAATATGATTGTACGATATTTTTCGTCTTTTCATATAATCGTTAAAAAAATATTCCAAAATCGAAACGCAGTATTACACCGAAATGACGTGCTAATGTAACAATGAAAAGATATCACTAAAAATTAATGACATTAATATTTATTATTTAAATATAATATCATCATCAAACTATTATAATTATTTGGTAACATTATTGTTGAAATTTAGATACCGCCGTACCCATGTAAACAAAAATCGCGGGAAATCTGTATTTTTTACCAATACAGTTGTGCCAATACAAAGAAATTCTCGTCTGGTGCGTTATTTAAATGTAAATACTATTGAAAACACTGAAAACTACTATCATTTTACTCAATCAAAAAAATTTAAACTCGACTAATTTACTAGAAATAATTATTTAATAATTTAATATATTACAACACAACGGGATGCCGGCGTCTTCAATTATAATAATTAATAATTAATTAATTAATTCAACAACAACTTAGAATAAAAATAATATTTCTGAATTTCAAAGGTTGAATCTGATAATTTTGAGTCGACATACTGTCAGCCCTGTGCACAAAATCCAAACAATTCGGCCATATTTATTATCGACGTTTTTTTGTTATTGTTTCTTGCTTGTCGTGTTCACCGGGTTTTGCGGTATTAGATATAATCGTCCAAAGTTTTGCCGAAAGCTCGTTTTTTGGGTTTTTCGACAAACCGGCCCTATTTCGTCGTCCAATTGTTCACCACCCGACGCTACGATGTTGGCCTTGGGTCCGAAAAAGGACGGCAGTCCGAACGTGAAATTTTTTGAATCTCCCGAAACGCTGAACATGTTGGAGGGCGTTAGGACGTGGCTAATGAAAAATCACAAAAAGGTTCGTACACTTTTGTTTAACAACATCTAGCCTTTTATGATCGGACGTATCCGACGATCCCTTCGCGTTGTATTGGCTATTAAATGTGTGTGTTGTGACGGTTTTATTCTGTTTCTTGTTCAGTACCTTCAAGCAGATCCACCAACCAACAAGACTCTTGCAGCCCTGGTGTTGCAGCTTATTCAATTTCAAGAAGACAATCTCGGCAAAAATGTCAGCAAACCACCACTCACTCGCTTGCCTGTTAGTTGGTTTGACAAATTTTCATTGGTTCCGTTCATCTGTGATTTCTTTTGATTCACTGATTGTTATCGACATTCTGTTGTAGATGCGCTGTTTTATGGATTTCAAACCTGGAGGTGCTCTGTGCCATTTGCTAGCTACCGTGTACAAATTTAAAGTGGAACAGGGGTGGCGAAGATTCGATTTCCAGGTCAGTAAGGTATGATTTGGCGAGACGAGCCTTCATTTCACCTCACCACTAACCACTAATCGGACGTGCACGCCTGACCTGTTGTTATAATCCCACGCTGTCAATTTGTATTGCTATAGCTCGTCTCCAATTTATTATTATTGGTATTATAATATGTGTACGAAATTTGTTCATGTTGCCCGTGTTGTGTGCTTTTTCTGTGGTGACCACAAAGTTAATTACATGCCAAGCACGTACTTTCTGCACCTGTCTCTCCTTGTTCCTATAGGATAATGTCCTAATCCTTTGCAATATGTACATCAATGGATTATACAAGTAACACAAACTACTCAAGTACTTTTTTGTATATGTAGATTAACAATTTAGTAGTTTATCAATAATTATGTACAGTTTATCTACATAAGTTCTAAATACTTTATTGAATACATATTTATACTTAGAATAAATTAAATTACATTTAATAGGTATATATGAAACTATAATTATGAATACTTATAACATTTTTTATTTTCATTAATATTTATCAATTAACTTAGATCCACCGAATCATAGGTAGTATTATAAGTTAGCTATTGAAAGTTAATCAATTTATTGTTATCAATACTACTCATTTATTACATTTTTCAAAAACTAAAAAGACTTTAAGCCTTAATACTACACAATTGTGCCTCTCATATGAAACTAGTATAGGTCATAGATTTTAGCAAAATTGTTATTAACTTAAAAAGACATTGTTTTCGTATAAGTTTATACCATCATATTAACACATAACAGAACATATTTACAATTATATTTTCTATTTTATTCTGTTGCTCTTAATATTAGAGTAAATTGACAGATGTGTTATCCAAAGTTCTACTTTTTTATTTTATTTTAATTTGAAGCAAATTATAAGCAATTAAGTTGAAAAATACATTTAATATTTTAAATGCTTATAATTTATTGCAAACGTGGAATACTGGATAATATTATTTTTAAATTTGATAACAGATTATTTCACCCTTTTATTTTAGTAAATTGGATTCTTTTTAATGTACAATATCTATGTTATATTATGTAACTTAAATAAAGATAACTTATGTTGAAAATTATAATTTCTCTAACTCTTTAATGTTTATTACATTTTTAATTTATATTATAGTTAAAACTTCATATTTCATTTTAGTACTAATGTTATTGATGGTATTGCTCAACAATATTATTATTACAAGTCATATAGACTGCACAAGTTATTTAATTCTTAGCATAATACAAGAAATATTATTTCACATTTAAAATCATCAACAAAAATTTATTTTATGTAAATATTTTAAGCTATACGCCTGGAAAAAAAACGCCTTTTACGCATGATTCTGTTATAAGGCATGTAAGTGATCAGTAACACTTGCTATCAAAAGCCTATATGCTTTTTATATTTGGGCCAATGAAAGAAAATAAATTTATATCTTAATAAATGGAATATATTTTAATTTTATGATCAGAACAATCAAACAATTTTTAGTCTTCTGGTATTTAATTAAGTATATTGTAATATATTACAATTATATTTGGTTATAGGTTCTATATTGTGATAATGAATTCTAAACAATAAGTTGAAACATAGTTCAGTTATTTTCTATTATACACATTTAAATAATTTACTTAGGTTGAAACTTTTTTCACAATTATTTATCAATATAATATAGTTATTGTATACATTAATATAAATAATAATAAAATTGTTCACAATGCACTACTGGTAAATAAAAAATAAATTTAATGGGAATTTATAAGTGTATTATAAGTATAATTGGGACTAAGAACTGCTTTATATGTTTAAAATTATAATTATTTTGGTGTATATAGAAATAGTTTTAATAACATTTGTGTGCTTGTTCATGTGAACTAATATTTTTCTTCTAAATTCTTATACTAATTCAGTTATTAAACAACATGTTGGAGAAAATACTTGTCAATATTTTATGTTATGAATAATAATGTACAGAACTTAAAAATCTTAAAACATTGTTTAGTAGTCTAAAATTTATGTTTGTTATTATTTATTCAAAAACTATCATTTCTACAACTTAATCAATATTTTAAATTGTCTTTTACTTATGATCTACAATATTTTATTATTATTTTTCTCAATAAACACATTAAAATACATTTTTGTATTAAATAATATTTTAAAGTACTGTACATGTTTATTATGTTGTCTTAACTATATACTAAAATTATATTTAACTTATATGAAGTATACTAAAGTAAAATTCATATTCTCATAAATACTGTTTTATAAATTTGAGATGTTGGTATATTATTTTCAATATAAAATAGCTATATATATATGTATATACTTTTAACAAACCTCATTACTTTTTTAATTTATTTATAAGCAATTTTACTAAAATTTTATAAACGTTTATCATTAATTTTTTAGTATCCTTCATAGAAGTTAATGTGTTTATCTTTAAATATATTAAAGTAAATTAATTTTTACTTGATCATAAAAGTGGTTCTGGTTTATTCACAGAGTCCTTCTAGAATGGACAGAAGTATTGAAATGTTTATGAACGTTGAAAAGGCTTTAATTCATGCTAAATGTCTATCTATGCCAGTTATACTTATTCATCCAGATGTTGATAAAATAGTTCAAAACCGCATAAAGGATATCATCAAAAGGCATCAAGGAACACTTACTGGTACTATATATTTTCTAAGTTCATTAATCATTTTACATTCAAATGAACTATTATTCTTAAAAAAAAACTTTTAGAAAACGAACAAGAAGCTACTCATATCTTATTTCCGGTTGTGGATCCATTGGATGAAGAATATGCTCGTCCCGTTTACAAAAATAAAGAACGTTGGATACAAATGCATTGGTATTATTTCCCTGATTCTCATGATTCATGGGTGACTACTGAATTGCCAGTTGAACCTCCTGAAGTATTATATGGCAATCAACATCCAACCCCATGGAGGGTAACTTATTTAAATATTTATTATTTATTTGTTATTCATTTTGAATTTGAACTGATTATTTAATGCTTCACAACAGGGCATTAAAATGTTTACCCTTTGTCTAACTTATAATTTTAACATACCTAAATGTATGAAAAATATGTTTTCTAATATTATTATATTACATAATTAACTGTTTAAGTATAACTGTTAATTGATATAACAAGGTACTATACATTTCATTAAATTAATAGACTTTTATATAATTAACAATAGTTATAGAATATTTTTTAATTACATTTATATGACAAAAATTATATGTTATATAGTTATTCTGCTTAAAAATCTTAAATAAATTTATTTAAAGATTGATTAACAATTATTGTATTATTGTATTTTAGGTCACAGCGTCTTGGGTCTTAGATTTAGATACTTATAATGAGTGGATGAATGAAGAAGATTATGAAGTTGATGAAACTGGCAAAAAAAAAGTTCATAAAGTAAAATAATAAAACATAAAC